>CM077094.1:92507749-93107749 GCA_039513925.1 Platanthera zijinensis
CCCGCTCTTGGGCGAGAACGCTCCTGGGCAGCATCCCGGGAAGGAGATCCCAGTGGAGGTCGGCGAGAGGGACGTGGCCGCATGGGAACTTTTCCCAAGCCAGTGCCCCGGAAATGAGATTCCGGTAGATTTAGGCGAGAGGGAGGCGGCTGTACGAAAACTCTTCCCTAGGCACGGTCTCACAGATCGGACACATCAGCAGAGGTCGCGAGACGTGCCCTCTATCCAGACAGGAGGCGAGAGCCCTTTCAGCGAGCTCATCATCTCAGCTCCGGTGCCAGAGGGGTTCCGGGAGCCAGACATGTCCTATTACTCGGGGAAGGATGACCCTGTGCAGCATGTACAGTCGTTCGAGGATGTAGTTTTGATCAGGCAGATGACAGATGCCTTTAAGTGTCGGCTATTCGCCATCACATTGAAGGAAAAGGCCCAGGACTGGTTCCACCAGTTATCGTCAGTTCAATATATAGCTTTGAAGATCTGCGTAAGGGGTTTCTGTTGAGGATCTCAACATCGAAGAAGCGGAAGAAGGAGGTGGAGTGCCTGTTTGCAGTGAGGCAGAAGCTAGAGGAGACGCTGGGTCATTATGTTGACCGGTTTCAGGAAGAGGTTCTCCTAGTCCAGGAGGTCCCAGGGTACACGGTGATGCTCGCCTTTACCCTGGGACTGAGGCCAGGTTTCTTCAGCATGGAGTTAAAGAGAGTGCCCCCCCCCCTCTCCTTCGAGGAGCTCATGGAGAGGGCGGCGAAAAAGATAGACTTCGAAAGGGCGAATCTGGCGTTTGCCAAGAAGTTGGCTAGGTTGGCGGAGGATGATGTGAAGTAGCCTATAACGGGAAGACAGAGGGAGTAAAGAGAAGAGAGAAGGAGGGAAGAACCCCAAGGACAGGGGCAGTATCATGGATGGGGGGCCCGAGAGCCATACAATCGGTTGGGTTGGATGCCTCAGGAGGGTCGCCCCTAGGGTCAAGGAGGAGGTTTTCAGAGAAGAGATAACCTTCGGGAGCCGAGGAAGTTCGATCAGCATGCGTGGAAGCAAGGACCGAGGGGTCACTTCCTGCCGCCACAAGAAGCAATGGAGGTTGGTAGAGGAAGAGGAGGAAGAAGAGGAGTTCGAGGGGCTAGAAGAAGGGGAGAAGGAGAAGGAAGAGGGGGCAGGGTGGCGTTGGCCTTCTGTGACTTCCACCAGGAGGAAGGTCACGCGACGGCCACGTGCTCGTAAATCTTAGAGATGAGGGAAGCTAGAGGAATGGTGAGGCAGGATCCGCCGGTAAGGATCGTGGAAGTACAGCCGGGGGAGGGAGAAGATAAGTGCGAGGATAGAGTTGACGTGGGGACCCGAGGAGGGATCGGGGTGATCCACGGAGGAGTTGGGATCAAGGCAACCTGTAAGGGGAGCATTCAAACCATGTATCGGAGGGGGTCGCCTCTACCTCCCAGGTTCCCTCGCCGGAAGAAAAGATCACCTTTTCATCAGCAGACATGCCAGACTATGAGGATCCGTTCTGCGACGCTCTGGTGATCCAGACAGCAGTGGAGAACATCACGGTCGCCAGGGTACTGGTGGACAATGGTAGCTCAATAAATGTTATCTTCAAGAAGGCTTTTGATAAGAAGAAGGTCGAAGGGAAAAGGATCTTGGCTTCGGATGGACCGCTATTCGGGTTTTTTGGATAAAGGAAGGAAGTAAAAGGAGGGGTAGGACTACATGTAAAGCTGGGGGCATGTCACGGAACTATAGGTTCGTGATAGTGGATGCCCCAAGTAGTTACAATGCCATCTTTGGGCGTCCCCTCATCAGCGCCTTTCGCTACGTCCCCTCTTCATTCCATCAGTTCCTTAAGTTCAATAACGGAGGGGTGCAGGTCAGGATTAGGGGGGATCCAAAGGTGGCGAGGCAATGCAATGTGACGGCGGTTAACACAGTGTCTTGGATGGCTGAAGAAAAAGAGCTGGAGAGAGAGCTGGCGGAGCAGGAAGAGGAGGTCGGGGGAGAGGAGATGAGCCTGGGGGAGGCGACGAGTGAGAGCACAGAGGCGCAGAGGGGAGTTGAGCAGGAGGCCCGGGAGGGTGTAGAAGTCGAGCATCAGCAGTAGGAGAGCTTGGAGGAGGTGATGGAGGTAGAGGAGAAGCGAGCAGAAGGAGTTTAGCAGGAGAGCCTGGAGGAGGCGATGGAGGTTGAGGAGATAGGAAGGGAGGAGGAGCTGGAGGAATAAGCAAATATCAGCTGGGAGCATTCGCGGCTGGAGCCAGCCGAGGAAATGGTGGAGATGGAGGTCTTCACCAGCGCGGGACAGGTCACGAAGGTGCGGATCAGCGGGGTCTTAGGCCCCGAGGATAAGGAACAGGTGAGAGCTTGCATCCAGAGCAACATCGACATCTTCGCTTAGAGCGCGGCGGATATGTCGGGCATCAATGCGGACGTAGCCTTCCACCGCCTGAACATGGACCCCCGGACTCGCCCCATACGCCAAAAGATGAAGGCCATCACCACCAAGCTGGAGGAGCCCATTCGCGAGGAGGACAAAAAGCTCCTGGAAGCCGGCTTCATCTCGGAGGTCCAGTATCCGGGCTGGATCTCCAATGTGGTAATGGTTAAAAAAGGGTGTGGGAAATGGCGAATGTGTATAGATTTTTCTTTATTAAATAAATCATGTCCTAAGGATTGCTACCCCCTGCCTCGGATCGACACGCTGGTCGATTCAGCCATCGGTTTTTCTATTATGAGCTTTTTGGATGCTTTTTCAGCTTATCACCAGATCCGGATGCACCCTCCCAATGTCAAGGATGTCTCCTTCATCACGAGGGAGGGATGCTTTACCTATAAGATGATGCCCTTTAGGTTGAAAAATGCAGGGGCTACATACCAACGCATGATGGATCGGGTCTTCCGAGATCAAAGGGGGAGGAATTTTGAAGTTTATGTCGATGACCTAATGGTCAAGAGCAAGTGTGTGGATTCGCACCTGCGGGACCTAGAAGAGACGTTCGCCACCCTGCGAAGGTTCAAGATGAGGCTAAACCCCTTGAAGTGTGTGTTCGGGGCCATCCGTGGGAAGTTCCTTGGGCATCTCTTGACTCCAGCTGGAGTAGAGCCTAACCCAGATAAGTTGAAGGTCATCCTAGATTTGGAATCACCTCGGAGTGCCAAGGAGTTCCAGCGCTTGACAGGCAAGTTGGACGGACTGAGCAGATTCCTCTTTAGGTCAGGAGACAAGTGCTCGTCATTCTTCAAAGTGTTGAGGGGTAACCAAAGGTTTGAGTTCACCACTGAGTGCGAGGAAGCTTTTCCGAGGCTGAAGAGACAGCTCTCCCAGGCTCCTCTACTTCAAATTCCGAAAGAAGGAGAGGACCTTGCCTTATATCTTGGGGTAGGAGTGCAGGCCGTGAACTCTGTTCGTGTCAAGGAAGAGGGGAAGAAGAAGCCGGCAATCTACTACGTGAGTCGTATCTAGAAGAAGGCGGAGCTCCGCTACTCCATCCTAGAAAAGCTAGCATACGATCTGATTGTTTCGGCAAGGAAAATTTGGCCGTACTTTCAAGAACACTCGATTAAGGTTATGACCGACCATCCTCTTCGTAAGATATTTGAAGGAGTAGAGCACTCAGGGAGGCTTGCCATGTGTTCAATTGAACTGAGCGAGTTCGACATCTCTTTCATTCTGAGACTCTCCACTAAGGCGCAGGCGGTAGCGGACTATGTTGTTGAGGTCAAGGCGGGGGAGCTGCAGTCGTAGGGGGCATGCACGATGATGGTTGATGGGGCCTCGAGAAAGCATTCCCTTGGGGGAGGAGTGGTGCTGATAAGCCCCCAGGGGGTCGCCATAGAGCAGGCGGCGCCCTACCACTTTCCGGTAACAAACAACCAAGAAGAATATGAGGCCGTGATAGCCGGGCTTCGTTTGGCAAAGGAGCTTGAGATCCAAGATGTGGAGGCCTTCACAGACTTGATGGTGGTAGCATCGCAGATTCGAGGAGAGTTTGAAGCTTGGGAGCCTACCCTCATAAAGTACCTATCCAAGGTAAGGGAAATCATCGGAGGTTTCCGATCATTCTCAATCCAGCATGTCCCCTGGGAGGAGAGTGCAGCCGCAGATCGATTGGCAAAGTTTGGGCCTCGGGGAGGAGGGACCCTGACTGAACTATTCCGACCAGCGATCGAGGAAGGGGAGTTATTGGAGGTAGGTCAGCGATCCTCGTGGGTGGATCTGTTGGTAACCTTCCTAACCACGGGCGAGCTGATGAAGGAGGTTAAGGATGCAAAAAGCTTCAGGCGTAAAGCAGCTCACTACCGGATGTTGGAAGGGGGGTTGCATCGTAAGATGTTGTCAGGGCTCTTGGCAAGATGTGTGACCAAAAAAGATATCCCGAGGATCATTGGGGAGGTGCACTCAGGCGAGTGCGGCAGCCACTCGGGAGGAAGGACGTTGGAAGCAAGGGTTATAAGGAAGGGGTACTTCTGGCCGACCCTGAGGAAGGACGCAATTGAGTTTGCAAAGAGATACAAAAAATGTCAGTTGTATGCCCCCCTCCATTTCTTGTCCTGCTCAAAGGCTCAGGAGCATTTTGTCGCTATGGCCTTTCGCCATCAGGGGGATTGACTTGGTCGGGCCTTTCCCTCCAACTAGTGGGCAGAGGAGGTTCCTCCTAGTCATGGTCGATTACTTCTCAAAGTGACTGGAGGATAAAGCCGTAGCCAAGGTAACCTCATAAGTTGTAAAGAACTTCGTCTGGTGGGCGATCATATGCAGGCACGGACTACCCCAAGAGATAGTGACAGATAATGGACCCAAGTTTGCCAGCGAAGAGTTCATCAGCTTCTGCGCCCAGCTGGGGATAGATCTCAGGTTTACCTCTGTCCACCACCCTCGGAGAAACGGCCAGGTGGAAGCAGCAAACAAAATCATTGTAAACTTACTCAAGAAAAAAGTAAAAAACTTGAGGGAAAATTGGGTGGAGCATCTCCCCTCAGTTCTATGGGCCTTGAGAACGACCCCGAACACGGCCACGGGCGAGACCCCCTTCAAGCATTCTCACGGGTGTGAGGCGGTCCTGCTAGTGGAATTCGAGGTTCGGTCCCCGCAGGTCGAAGCCGTAGGGGAAGGAGATGAGGCTTTGAGGTTGGAAAATGAGGAAGGGTTGCGCCTCTTGCTAGACATGACGGAAGAAGCACGGGATGTTGCAACCATCAGGCAAGAAGATATCAAGCGGCGTATGGCAAAATACTTCGACAAGCATGTCAGGATCAGGCAGTTCGTCGAAGAAAATCTTGTATTGAAAAAGGTTGACGTGGAGGGAAGGTCAGCCCCCGTGGGCAAGCTCAACCCAAACTAGGAAGGGCCTTAAATAGTAAAAGAGGTCCTTAGAACGGGAAGTTATTACCTCTAAGATATGGAAGGGAGGACCTTAAGCCACACCTAGAGCGGTGATGATCTAAAGCGCTTCTACCCGAGAGGGGGAGGAGGTGATTGTATTTTTGTTTTCAAATACTATCATAATATATTCCAAACTTTGATCTATTGTCAACTCTTTTTATTTTAAAATTAGGATTAGAATAAGGTGTGGTATGAGAATTTCATCGACACCCCAAGCTCGGCTCAGCCCCAGGTAGACCCGCTGAGTAGGCTCTCATCTAGCTGGCAGGTTTGAAGGCTCGCTTGTGGGGGACAGGTTTTGGTTATGAAATCTTCATCGACACCCCGAGCTCGGCTCGGCCCCAAGTAGACCTGCTGCATTGGCTCTCATCTAGCTGGCAGGTCCAAAGGCTCGCCTGTGGGGGAGAGGTTTTGGTTATGAAATCTTCATCAACACCCCGAGCTCGGATTGGCCCCAGGTAGACCCGTTGCGTAGGCTCTCATCTAGCTGGCAGGTTCGAAGGCTAGCCTGTGGGGGAGAGGTTTTGGTTATGAAATCTTCATTAACACCCGAGATCGGCTCGGCCCCAGGTAGACCCGCTACGCAGGCTCTCATCTAGCTGGCTGGTCCGATGGCTCGCTTGTGGGGGAGAGGTTTTGGTTATGAAATCTTCATCAACACCCTGAGCTCGGCTCAGCCCCTGGTAGACCCGCTACGCAGGCGCTCATCGAGCTGGTAGGTCTGAAGGCTCGCCTGTTGGGGAGAGGTTTTGGTTATGAAATCTTCATCGACACCCCAAGCTCGGCTTTGCCCCAGGTAGACCCGCTGTGCAGGCTCTCATCTAGCTAGCAGGTCCGAAGGCTCGCCTGTGGGGGAGAGGTTTTCGTTATGAAATCTTCATCGACACCACGAGCTCGGCTCGGCCCTAGGTAGACCCGCTTCGTAGGCTCTCATCTAGCTGGCAGGTCTTAAGGCTCGCCTGTGGGGGAGAGGTTTTAGTTATGAAATCTTCATCGACACCCCGAGCTTGGCTCGACCCAAGGTAGACCCGCTACGCAGGCTCTCATCTAGTTGGCAGGTCCGAAGTCTCTCCTTTGGGGGAGAGGTTTTGGTTTTGAAATCTTCATCAACACCCCGAGCTCGGCTTGGCCTGACGGAGCCGGCCCTCACAACCCTGCGGCCATTGATGTTGAAGCACTACCGGATGACACGTTACCACTACAAAGCAAAGATCTACAGCGAAATAAAGACGTGGGAGCACGACACCGCACCTCTCATCGCTACAATCTTCGTTCGCAAGACAACGCCATCAAGTGACGTTGTTGTCATAAAAATTGTCGGGATGCGGATAGCCATTTCTATGCTTATTTTGTTTAATTGGTGGCCTGCATTTAGCCTCTAATAGCATTTAAATTCTTAATATTAATTATATGAACTTTTAACTAGAGTGGGGGCCATATATAAGGCATCCACTCCCTTTGTTTTAGGTAGAATGAAAGAAAACCTAATTTAATTTCAGCTTTTGGAGAGCCTCCTCCTTCTAGCCGCCGCCCCCCTTCTTTCCTCCCCCTTGGAGATTTCGGCCAAGTGAAGGCCCTCTTCTTTCGGCATTGGAACTTCGCGGTGTGACTCCGTTGAAGGTGAACGTGCAAAGCTTCTTCCGGTGGGACTCCGGCGGAACTGTGGTAGAGCGATTCTCCATGTGCAACTATCTACGAGTTGGGGTAACGATTCCTCTTCTCTATCTTGTGTGTTTCCTCTACATCTAAGCATATTTCTTGTGCGAAAGTTTTTGTGTGGAATCTGGAATTTTAATCGAAGTATTTCAATTTGATTTCATATTTTGTTCTCTAAGTTTTCTCGCATTCGAAGAAGGGAGGTGACCTTTGGTTTTCTTAGTCGGGGGAGATCAACCGCTTTCCGAATCCTTTCTTTAGTGGATCTCCTTGGTACGACTTCACTCGAACGAACCGTGTGGGTTCCTTTCGCCGGAAAGGATAGTGGCCTCTAGTCACTATTTGATCCTAAGAGGGTTCACGATCCTCAAGTCGTTGTGTGACGATAAATGTTAATATAAAACGTGACAGCGCTTGCGAGTAGTGTTTCAAAGTTAGAACGTGTGCGGGTAGATTTAATTGCTAGGACGTGCCGGACTATTCTCCCCGGTAGCCTACATCAATTTGGTATCTGAGCCATGTTCGTGCCGGTTTCTTAATCGGCACAATCCTTCTCCGCTTGAGTAGGCTTCATTTTCACTAAATAAATTTAAGCAAAATCTGTATTTCAGCAAAAATCACTATTTTTGGTGTGTCAATAGCCGGCTAAAATTTGAATTTTTCTTCAAACTCAAACTTTTTTTTTCGGGTGCACTCTCTTCACCTTAGGGAGAATTAAATTAAAAAAACACTTCAGTTTAGTCCAACGATCGGGCAGGATAAAAAATTATTTCTTATAAAATTTTTGCCAGTCCGGGTATTTAGACCTCGTTTAGTGCAGAAGAAAAAAATCTGCATGCGCACAAGGCACGGCAGCGTGTACACACCCTCTTCTTCCAACATGGGAGATGAGCGGAATGGAGACCAAGACCCGACTCCCATCGAGGTTCTTCGACATGATTTTAATGATCACATCGCGAATCAAGAGCGTCATATGAATGAGTTATGGGACATGATCGCCCAACTTACGATTGCTAGAGCGGCTCCACCGGTCCCTCCTAACCCACCACTACCAATTAATTCTCACCCCCCGAACCACCACCACCCCCTTTATCCTCATCGATTTGAGGAATACTACGATGACCTTGCACCACGTGGTCCACACTATTATAATCGAGCTCCACAAGAGTTCAACATCACGAAAGCCATCCGTATAGACGCCCCTACTTATGACGGTTTGGGGCAGCCCCAAATCTTTCTGAATTCGATAATGGATATCGAGTGCTACTTCGAGTGGCACAACTTAACCGATAGGCAAAGGGTCCAAGTCGCTAGGCTTAAATTACTAGACCGGGCCAAGGTATATTGGCTCAACAAGGAGAGATGCATGGGAGCACTTGATGGTACGCCACCAATTGGTTGGCAGGTTATGAAAGCTATGTTGTCGGATAAATACGTCCCCACGTATTACCGTACACAACTGTTTGACGACTTAGCCTCTCTTAAGAAAGGGAGTCAGTCGGTGTCTGATTACATGGGTAAACTTAAGGACATGTTAGTACGCTGCGACGTTAAGGAAATGCCCGAAGTGACTTTTTTGAGGTTTCGGAAGGGGTTGGATCCGGATACTCAGCGCAAGCTTTTGCATTATGGACATACGGATATAAACACCACGTACAATGCGGCCTTGGACATTGAGAAAAATATCGCTCTCAAGTCTAAAGCCAAATATTTCCAAAAGAGAAAGTCCACGTATAAAGACAAAGGAAAGTTTAAGGCTACCAACACAAGTTCGATTGTCATCACCGCTAGGAATTCTAAAAATCCAACCGGAGAGCGAGTGCCAATTGGGAGAGTTAACAAGACGAATGCCACATGCTATGCTTGTGGAGTTCAAGGGCATTATGCGAGCGAATGCCCCACCAAGCCTAAGGCCTTAGCATTAATGGAGGCTCCAAACGACCCGGCCGAAATAATTTATGAGGCCGATGAGGAGTCCGATGTTGAGGGAGTCCCGAGTGATTTGGAGGATGAACATAACCTCATGGTTATGCGTTGTATCTTGACGGTTCCCCGAACGCCTAACGATTGGAATAGGACGACCCTCTTTTTGACGATCTTTAAGAGCGGAGAAAAGTTATGTAAGCTTATCATCGATAGTGGGAGTTGTATGAACGTCGTTTCGAAGAGTGTGGTTGCAAGGATGTCATTAGTTGCCGAATCCCACCCCCAACCTTATCATGTTGCTTGGGTAAATAAGACTTCTCTTCCTATCACAAAGCGTTGTCTAGTTCCCCTTAACATCAAATCTTATTCCGAACAAGTATGGTGTGATGTCATCCCCATGGATGCATGTCACGTCCTTCTTGGACGGCCTTGGCTATATAACCACGACGTGACCCACTTCGGTAGGGCTAATACCTATGAGTTTAAGTTTAAAGGGAAAATTATTACCCTTAAACAAACTCTGCCTAAGGATCTGACTATTCCGTCCAAGGATACCATTGTACCCGTTGAGAAGAAACCTTGAGCTTAATAGGAAGAAAAGAGTTCACCCGCGACCCATTTCTAGACGGAGTGATCTATGCGTTAGTGCTCATGTAAGGGGGGTGGTGATCATTTGGAAGAAATTCCCGAGGAATTAAAACAATTGTTGGATGAGTATAAAGATGTGTATCCGGCTGAGTTACCACCCATCTTACCGCCTCTACGTGACATTCAACACGCCATAGATCTCGTCCCAAGTTCCTCACTCCCAAATCAGCCCCATTATAGGCTCCACCTGGCGGCACACTAAGAGCTTCAAACTCACATATCGGACCTCTTAACTAAAGGGTTCATTCGCCATAGTTTGAGCCCATGTGCCGTATCGGCCCTATTAGCCCCAAAAAAAGACGGCACTTGGAGAATGTGTGTCGATAGTAGAGCGATTAATAAGATCACTGTTAAATATAGGTTCCCTATTCCCCGATTGGATGATCTTTTGGATATGCTTGTCGGAGCCACGATCTTTTCCAAGTTAGATCGTAGGAGTGGCTACCACCCAAATTAGAATTCGGGAAGGGGACGAATGGAAGACGCCGTTCAAAACTAAGGATGGTTTATATGAGTGGATTGTTATGCCATTTGGGCTTTCTAATGCCCCAAGAAAATTCTCTCGGATGATGACTCAAATATTCCAACCCTTCATGGGAAAATTCGTGGTAGTGTATTTTGACAACATCTTGGTGTTTAGCTTGACGTCCGCCGAACATACAAATCACTTGAGTACCGTCCTAACTACTTTAATAAATGAAAAACTATTTTTAAATTTGAAGAAATGTACGTTCCTTGTCCGTGAGGTTGAGTTCTTAGGATATATTGTCGGAGCGGACGGCATTAGAGTCGACCCGAAAAAGGTGCAAGTTATTAGAGAGTGGTCGGAGCCCAAGTCCATCTGTGATGTTCGAAGTTTCCATGGACTCGCTACTTTTTATCTGCATTTTATTAAAAATTTTAGTAGCATCATGGCTCCGTTAACGGAGTGCTTGATGATGGGTGATTTCAAATGGACTAAATTCGCCACTCATGCCTTCCAAACGATCAAAACTCTTATGATGGAAGCACCCCTCCTACGCTTACCAGATTTCTCTAAGGTGTTTGAATTAGCATGTGATGCGTCCGGAGTCGGGATTGGAGGAGTATTAAGTCAAGAGGGTCACCCCATTTGTTATTTTAGTGAGAAGTTTTCCGGGGCCAAATTAAACTACTCCAATTACGATAGGGAATTTTATGCAGTGGTCTGAAGTTTGCACTATTGGAGACACTATCTCCTTTCCAAGGAATATGTGCTTCTTTCGGATCATGAAGCCTTACGTTTTATTAATTCCCAACATAAAATCAGCCCCCAGCGTGCTAAGTGGGTGTCGTTCCTCCAAGAGTACACGTTCACTCTTAAGAATCTTAAGGGGACCAACAACCGTGTGGCCGACGCCCTTAGCCGACTTTCATTATTATTGTCCACCATGCAAGTTAAGGTTATTTGTTTTGAGCGTGTTAAGGACGAATACGCGTCATGTTCGGACTTTAAGGATATCTACTTTGCCACCCAAGAGGAGTCTCCCTCCACTATTTCGGCATTCTACATCCGGGATGGTTACTTATTTAAGCACACAAAGTTGTGTATCCCACAAACTTCCCTCCGCCATCACATTTTTTGGTAGCTTCACAGTGGGGGCCTTGGTGGCCATTTTGGTCGGGATAAGACGCTAGCTTTAGTAGAGGAGAAATATTTTTGGCCGGGTTTGAAATCTCTCGTTGGTAAAATTGTTAGTAGTTGTCGTACGTGTCAACTAGCGAAAGGTAGTTAGACAAACGCCGGTCTCTACACCCCTCTACCAATCCCTTCTATCCCTTGGGAGGATGTGAGTATGGACTTTATTTTAGGCCTCCCGACCACCTTCCGACGACATGACTCTATTTTGGTAGTTGTAGACCGATTCTCGAAGATGGCATACTTTATTCTGTGTAGCAAAACTAGTGATGCCTCGCACATGGCAAAAATTTATTTCAAGGAAGTTGTTGGGCACCGGGGCGTTCCAAAAACTATCGTTAGTGATAGGGACGTCAAATTCACTAGTTATTTCTGGAATACTCTTTGGAAACTTATGGGAACTAAACTTTTATTTTTGTCGGCCTATCATCCGCAAACGGATGGCCAAACGGAGGTCGTAAATAGGAGTGTGGGCAATCTTTTACGATGTCTTGTTGGAGAACACAAAGGCACTTGGGATCTCATTCTCCCTCATGCACAACTCGCTTATAATAATTCTAAGAATAGGTCTACCGGGTTGTCGCCAAATGAGATTGTGCACGGTTATAAGGCGCCCGTGCCACTTGATTTGATTCCCCTACCGCCCACTTATAAATCAAGTCACTTCGCACAGGAATTTGCCCAACACATTCAAAATTTGCATAAACACATACAAGAAGTGTTAGCCACGCAATATGCGTCTGATCAGTTACACGCGAATTTGCACCGTCGAGCTATCCATTTTAATGTTGGTGATTTTGTCTTGGTTCGTCTCATTCCCGAGCGGATGCCTACGGGTACCGTCAAAAAGTTGGCCAATCGGAAAGCTGGCCCATTTCGAGTTGCTAAGAAATTAGGAAACAATGCGTATCTTTTGGATTTACCGTCTGATTTGGGTATATCCCCTATTTTTAATGTTTCCGATTTAACACCTTATACTTCTCCACCGCTTGAAATATGTCACTCTCCTTTTTCTTCTTCCTCTCGATCTTCTCTTGGGCTTGGGGGGGAAAGGTCTCATGAATCGCCTCTTACTACGGATTCCGTTGGAGGTACGTTGGTTAATGATTTTGTTTCGGTCTTACCTTTTTCGACTAATGCTTTTCCTAGTTTTCCAAAGACCTCTTTCTTACCAGACAGGATCCTTGTCGATGATGTTCTCCCGTTCCCGCATGGTACCTCTCGCCGCTATCTGGATCACTGGCGTGATCGCCCATCCTCCGATGATTCATGGGTTCCCTAAGATGAAGTGGCTCGCTTGGACGATACTCTCCTTCGCCGCTACAAAGACGCCAACTCCTCGGTGATGAGTTCTTTTTAGAGGGGAGGATTGATGGAGCTGACCTTCACCAACCCGCGACCATTAATGTTGAAGCACTACCGGATGACACTCCACCACTACAAATCAAAGATATACGGCGAAATAAAGACGTGGGAGCGCGGCACCGCACCTCTCACCGCTACAATCTTCGTTCGCAAGACAATGCCATCAAGTGACGTTGTTGTCATAAAAACTGTCGGGCTGCGGATAGCCATTTTATGCTTATTTTGTTTAATTGGTGGCCTGCATTTAGCCTCTAATAGCTTTTAAATTCTGAATACTAATTGTATGAACTTTTAATTAGAGTGGGGGCCATATATAAGGCATCCACACCCTTGGTTTTAGGTAGAATGAAAGAAAACCTAATTTAATTTCAGGTTTTGGAGAGCCTCCTCCTTCTAGTCGCCGCCCCCCCCCCCCCCTTCTTTCCTCCCCCTTGGAGATTTCAGCCAAGTGAAGGCCCTCTTCTTTCGGCGTTGGAACTTCGCGGTGTGACTCCGTTGAAGGTGGACGTGCAAAGCTTCTTCCGATGGGACTCCGGCGGAACCGTGGTAGTGCGATTCTCCACGTGCAATTATCTACGAGTTGGGGTAACGATTCCTCTTCTCTATCTGGTGTGTTTCCTCTACATCTAAGCATATTTCTTGTGCGAAAGTTTTGGTGTGGAATCTGAAATTTTAATCGAAGTATTTCCATTTGATTTCGTATTTGGTTCTCTAAGTTTTCTCGCATTCGAATAAGGGAGGTGACCTTTGGTTTTCTTAGTTGGGGGAGATCAACCGCTTTCCGAATCCTTTCTTTGGTGGATCTCCTTGGTACGACTTCACTCGACCGAACCGTGTGGGTTTCTTTCGCCGGAAAGGATAGTGGCCTCTAGTCACTATTTGATCCTAAGAGGGTTTGCGATCCTCAAGTCGTTGTGTGACGATAAACGTTAATATAAAAAATGGCTGCGCTTGCGAGTAGTGTTTCAAAGTTAGAACGTGTGTGGGTAGATTTAATTGCTAGGACGTGCCGTACTATTCGCCCCGGTATCCTACATCACGGCCGCAGGTAGACCCGCTGTGTAGGCTTTTATCTAGTTGGCAGGTCTGAAGGCTCGCCTGTGGGGGAGAGGTTTTGGTTATGAAATCTTCATCGACACCCTGAGCTCAGCTCGGCCCCAGGTAGACCCACTGCACAGGCTCTCATCTAGATGGCAGGTCTGAAGGGTCGCCTGTGAGGGATAGGTTTTGGTTATGAATCTTCATCAACACCCCGAGCTCGGTTCGTCCTCAGGTAGACCCGCTGTGCGGAGGCTCTCATCTAGCTGGCAGGTCCAAAGGTTTGCCTGTAGGGGAGAGGTTTTGGTTATGAAATCTTCATCAACACCCGAGCACGGCTCGGCCCTAGGTAGACCCGCCGTGGAGGCTCTCATCTAGCTGGCAGGTCCGAAAGCTCCCCTGTGGGGGAGAGGTTTTAATTATGAAATCTTCATCGACACCCCGAGCTCGGCTCGGCACTAGGTAGACCCGCTGCGCAGGCTCTCATCTAGCTGGCAGGTCTGAAGGCTTGCCTGTGGGGAAGAGGTTTTGGTTATGAAATCTTCATCGACACCCCGAGCTCGGCTCGGCCCCAGGTAGACCCATTGCGCAGGCTCTCATCTAGCTGGCAGGTCCGAAGGCTCGCCTGTGGGGGAGAGGTTTTGGTTATGAAATCTTCATCGACACACCGAGCTCGGCTCAGCCCTAGGTAGACCCGCTACACAGGCTCTCATCTAGCTCGCAGGTCTGAACGCTCGTCTATGGGCGGAAAGGCTTGGTTCTTGGTTCTTGGTCCTTGGTTCTTGATCCTTAGTTACTTTTGCACTACTCCAGAGCTTGGCTCAACCCCTGGTAGACCCGCTGCGCAGGCTTTCATCTAGCTGGTAGGTCTGAGGGCTTTCCTGTGGTGGATAGGTTTAGTTTTTAGAAATATTTCGACACGGATGTTCTAAGTTAGACCAAAGACACACCCTGAAGGCAGACCCGAAAGGGTCTCGACCAGTAAAGATCTCGGCCAGGAGGTCTCAGCTAGGGGATCTCGCCAAATAAAGTACCCGGCGGGTCTAGGCGAAGAGACCTAATCCATCGCGCAAGGTAAGGAGGGGCGGTGTTCCCTTAAAATACCTATGAACGACGCTACCGGCAAATGGTTCTCGGCAGAACGCGGAAACGATGTGCTTATGCCTTGAGCTCTCGGCAGGATCCCACCTATTGACCGCTAGGGGAGACTATCCTAGAGGGGGATAAGGGCCTCGGCGGAAGCTTGCTTGAGCAACATTCGTTATCAACAGAAAAAAAAAAGAAAAACGGTACAAACACTTGAAATTTATATATTCAAATATGATTACAAAAAACAGAGCATCTCGCTCATTACAGAAACAAAAAGAGAGAAGGAAACCCATCAGGGATAAGCATTCTATCCGCTCGAGCTCCCTCTTGAGCTTCCGTGGGAGCTCTCGCCTGAGCTCTCTCTAGATGCCTCGCCAGTAGCCGTGGGGGATCTCGGGACATCCGGGGCCGGGGTGTCGGGTGCGTCTGGGTTCTTCGGGATAGGCTCGAAGAGCCAGGGAACAAGCTGGGGAGTGGTGACAATCTTTCCACTCTCGTTCAAACATCCCGCATCTCGCAACATCTGAAGGGTCAGCCTGACCATTGCTTGAGCATTGGTCTGCAGGAGCTTATCGATGTCGTTCTCCTAGAAATGCTGGCTCCTCAGCCTTTCGTCCAGCGAAGGAGGAGGTGCAATCGCGGCTTCCGCCACCTCCATGTGCCGGAGCTGGTCCCTCAACAGGACGTTCTCACACCTTACCCCGGCCAGCTCTGTGTGAAGTACCATGCTCTGGGCAGAATCATGTGTAAGAGAGAAATCAATCAAATACAGGAAATGGCGAGCTGAAGATTACGGAGGCGAGAGAGAGTGCTCGAAAGATCTTGCTTACCTCCTCTATGCTGGGCGCAAGGAAAGCAGTCCCGTAACATCTGCCATCTGTGACTTCGGAGCCGCCACTTGGGCCGCCGCCCGGTCCCGCGCCTTAAGCATCTCGCCAAAGTTGCGGTCGATGGTGATGCTCCGGCGCGCACACATGTGCGCAAGATCGAACCCACGCATCAGAGCTCAGACAGAGTCAAAGGCCAGGAGCCGTGTGGGCAGCTAATCGTAAAGGCCAGCATTCTCCCGAATGTAAAGGCCATAGCCCAGCACGAAGGCATCGCAGGTGACATGGTCGCGCTCCGCCCAGCTAGGGAGAAGGGTCGAGACGGAGACTTGGTTGTTCTCAGGGTCCCAACTACAGCAATGGTCTCCCTTCTGTGTCATGGCACTTCACGCCGAGACCAAAATTCTTGTGCCCCCTTGGCACCTCCTTAGGCGGGGGTCGAATTGAGGTATCGGCGGCTGCCCCCTCGCCACATGCCCCACTTATGGCTGTAAGGTTCTCGGCAGGGGCCCCGGCACTATTCCTGGCAGAAGCGTTCATCTCGCTGGCCACCTACAGGACTTATTCGAAAGACTGGCGTAGTGCGAGAGGTTGGACAGGCACAGTTGCCACGGATTTCCCTTTGTCGGCAGCGGTTGGCTTTAGTCTTTTCAGCGGCTGGGATGAAAAGGCGTTGGGCTCTCGCTTCCCGGCACTGGTCGAAGGAGGCAGGGCTAGCTCGTCCTGACAAGCCTAAGCCACGGATTTCGCGAGAGCTAGCGGATCTCTCGCAGCCTTTCCCTCGGTACCCTGAGTCTCGACAAAGGGTTGGTGCAGAGGAATTTCTCGCTCTCCTACAAGGGTGACAATGGTCAGTGTTGAAGTTTAGAACGGGAATATCAGGTTAAAGGCGAGATCGTAACTTCACCGGGGGGACGGGAGGGAGAGAGTCGACGTCCCGTCGGAGGAATTGGACGTCGAATTCCTTCATCCCAAAGAACTCCAAAATGGCGCTCTCGCGCAATCCCAGGGTGGGCGACTTATAGGAGTCATCCTCATATTAGACAGGCGCGAGAGGGACACTGTCGAAGTTGCCAGAGATGAAGATAAACTTCTTGCCCCAATGATGATGCTTGTTGGCAAGACCGGTGGTCTTGAGCAGTTGCCTAGAGAAGAAGACCACCCCTCCCTTCGCGTGGAAGATGAACAACTTTCGGAAGATCGGGAGGCTGAACTCGATCTTCTCCGATCGCATGTAGCAGATGAACGCTATAAGGATGGCGACCGAGTTAGGGTTCAGCTGTGCGGGAACTACTCCATAGTAACGAAGGGCCTGGCGCATCTCCGGCTTGAGGGGAAGGCGAATGCCCACCTCGAAGTGTTCGAGGGGGATGGCGAGCTCCCCCTCTCCCGTAGTGTTTACCCTGTCTTGGTTGCCAGGATTTCTCGCGGTGAAGCCGGCGGGAACGTATTGAGAAGTGGTCCGCTTATACTCTTCAAAGGTTAGGCGACAAGTGGGGAATTGATGCTTTCGGAAGGCTTCCGCGAAATGAGAACATCCCTCGTTTTCGCTCGGCATTTTGTTTGGAGGATTGAAGACGAGATCTCAAAGGAATGGGCAAGAGCGAAAGTTAGGCAACAATAAGAGGAGAAGGCGGAAGCAAGGGGAAGTTCTCGGCAAGTCGTGAAAGCAACGAGGAGAGGAATAAGGGTTCTGGATCGGAGAAATAAATGTGTTTGGTGAACTCCTCTATTTATAGGAAACCGTGGTAATGATGACTTTTCTAAAAAAGGAAAAATAAAAATAGCGGCGGCGGTACAGGCATCATGCCCCAAGTCAGCGACGCCTCGAGTTCTGGCCTGGGATGACAGCGACCGGCAGAAGGTTCAGATTCACACAAGCAATTTAAAACGGCCACGTGAAACATAAAGGAAAACCAAAGCAGTGATCGCTCTCGCCGGGCAAGAGCTAAAAGGAAAAAAACAAATAATGATTGAAAGGTTATAAATGAACAGTACAAAATATAAAGAAACAGGGTACATTGCGAGAAGAGAAGGCCGAGAGGTGAGAAGTCGCGAGACTTCTTCAATCAATACGGCTCCCAGCACCATCGTCCTCGCTCACGCCGTTCTGTCCTTGGGGGCGCCAACGGGTTGTAGTAGGAAAACAGGGTGGTATACCCTAGGTTGATCCGATGAGCCAGGTCTCGAATCTACGTGATACACCTCCCGGGGGAAGACTCGACGGTAGGCCCACCCGGCCGCCCAATCTCGCCAATGAAATAGTCATGCTCAAGGGCCTCCAGCCTATGCTCCACCATCTCACGGAATTCTTTTGCCATAGTGGCGCGGGCCCACTCCCGCCGCACAAGCTTCGACAGGAGGGCAGCAATCTTCTTCCCCCGTCTCTTCGCGTTCCCGGCGTTATTCACAATGTCCTCCATCTCGCTAGACGAAGGAAGAGGGGAGCTCTCATCATCCTCTTCCTCTCCATCTTCATCATCATCTTCATCATCTTCATCGGCCCCCATTCACGAGTCTGGATCCTCTGAGAAAATAGTTTCATGGTTACGGCGAGAGCTGAGTAAGAGCTATAGTAATGTTACGCTTACCTGCAGCATGACGAGAGCCACTGGACGGCGGCTGGTGAGAAGGCCTGGGCCCCCCTCCCCCCTCAGTCCCATAAAGGAGGTGGAGCGGCTTTCCGCGTCCCAGGCGAAAAGTCTCGCGCATAGTGATCCCGTCCTGACCAGAAGCAGGGAAAAGTCGTTCTCTCTCACAAGATGGCTTACCTCCTTTTGGGCTATGGAGGGGTCAATAGACACCCATCCCGCCAGTGCGACGGGATTAGCCGCTTGGCCAAGCAGGTTAGAAGCCATTATTTCACCCTCCCGGGTGGCAAGACCTGGGTTGGCGGAAGCTGAGGATGCAAGAAGTCAGTTCGACAATAGGGGAGGCTAAGATTGAAATGGTCAGAAAGGGGTAACATATAAAAGTATACCCGCAGTTCTTGGAGAGGCAGCCGGAGAAGTAACCTCCGTAACCCGTGGTCGATCCTCTGGAGGGTGAGGCGATGGGTCTGGAGGCACCTGCGGTGACCCGGTGTCGTCATCTTGATCAATTTCCTGCGAGAAGTATTGCACCAGTTACCAACCCTTTCGCATAATCAGATCGTAATCGACTCGCAATCTTGGGGATCAGCAAATCAGAGAGGCATACCTTCTATGGAGGGGAAGAATCATTCGCACGATCGGGAGACGGCGTAGGTGAGTCCCTGTTCTTGCGAGAAAGGTCCCGTTGGACCACCTTCGCCTTCTTATTCTTCTTCTTCTCTTTCTTCTTCTTTAGCGGGGAAGGATTAGCGGCTTGCTTTTTTCTCTCCAGCCAAGGGGAAACCATAGCACTGTTCGTCAGGGCTCACGCCTAAGCCGCATTGATGTGGTCTTGGAGGTCTTGCGGGAGCGGCTTATCAACACGTTTGGAATGCATGGCGAGATCTCGCGAGAGCTCAGGCAGAGAGCGGCGACTCAGGGATGTATTTACGGCCGTCTATCCGCACATATATATAGCCAAGGTATGGCCCGCCAAAAGATTCTCCTTTTGAAATGACCTGTGCCTAGCGAATATTGTCGGGTTGGACGTGTCTTTTCGAGTGCAGGGCTAGCTCAAAAAGAGTGGGGATTGTGTACAACCTCATATTCGCTGGGTGGGACCCAGAGGCGTCAATGGTCGGGGTTGGACCAACCTCGGGCTAGCTTGGGCCTGGAGACCAGAAGAGCTCTCGCACCGGAAGAGCTCCCGCCTAGGAGCCGGCGAGATCCCGCCCGTGACCAGAGGCGGGCGAGAAGGCGTTGAGTGGTCTCAACGACGTGGTCAGTAGCAAGGGCGTTGAGTGAGCACCACTCACTCAACGCCGCGTCCAGCAGCAAGGATGTTGAGTGAGCTCCACTCACTCAATGCCGCGTCCAGCAGCAAGTGCATTGAGTGAGCTCCACTCACTCAATGCCACATCTAGCAGCAAGGGCGTTGAGTTAGCTCCACTCACTCAATGCTGCGTCCAGCAGTGACAGCGTCAAGACAACTGGAGACGAGAAGGTTCTTGGCACTGAGAACGCCGCGTCCAGCAGCAAGGGGATTGAGTGAGCTTCACTCACTCAACGTCGCGTCTAGCAGCGACAACGTCAAGACCACTAGAGGCGAGAAGGTTCTCGGCTTAGATTTCTCGCCGAGTGGGGCCCAGGGCCCAGGGTAAAATTTCTTAATTGCCCTCGGATAAAATTACCCATACACCCCCAGGGGCTGCATTTAGTACTTTACAAACAGCGGGATTTGGCTATTGGCAGACCAGCCAGGGGTATTTCAATAATTTCAGGTCAGCAAAAGACTATAAATAGACCCACAAGGTCTCCTTAGAAGGAAGACTCTCATTATTCTCCAAATTTCTAGTGCTTTCTGAGGAGCTCCTAGCCCAGCTTTTGGCTTTGGAGGGGAAGCTCTCAAAGATCTTCCGGGTGTGAGGTGGGACCTCCCTGCTGAGGCTTTGGGACAGTCCTAGGTACTTAGCAACCAGTTGAGGGTCGGGACTTGAGAGAAGTAGGTGTTGGCTGCACCCATATTTTTGAACTCCCGTTGAGGTCAATTTTGGCTTCAACAAGTCCCATCCTCGAGCTTGCTGTAGCGATCGTCCCAATCCATGAACTCTCTCAAACGGGGATCAATGGAGGCTGCATCAGCAACATCTTCATCAATCCTCCCCCGCTCAAAAGTACTCATCTCCGATGAGTAGATCTTAATGTACTGGTGCGGGAGAGCATCATCCATAAGAGCCACCTCTGAATCATGAAACCAAGAGTCTTCAGAGGTCAAAAGATCACACCATCGAATCAAGTACCGGCAAACATCACCACGTGGGGAGGAGATCACTTCTTCTTGGAGTATCCTGCCATGCAAAAAGGTGGTCCTGGGGAACCTTGGAAAAGCATTAGGCAATAAAGGAGAAAAAGTTTCTACATCAACAACCAACGTACCTCCAGTGAAGACCGATGAAGAGAGCGATCCAAAAACAAACCCACGCCCCAACCCATTAGAAAAAGAAGTAGAACTAAACGAACAGACAGATAATTCACGTGGTGGAGAAACATATGGCGTTAAATCAGAAACATTAAAAATAGTGGAAATAACCCAATCAGTGGGTAACTTCAAAAGATATGTGTTTTCTCCTAATTTATTTAATATCCGAAAAGTTCTAGCTCGCTGATTCGCCAACTTTTCTATAGTTCCCGAAGTCATCCGTTCAGGGACGAGATGCACCAAAACTAAATCGCCAACCTTAAAGTGAGACGTTCTTTTATGTATGTTAGCATGAAATTGATAAGATGTATAATGTGTGGCTAGCACTTCACTAATGTGCTTATATAATTTTTGAACATGAGAGGAAAATCTTGTGCGAATTTGCTTGTCCTATAATATGGAAAAAAAATCAAGACAACATGCACTGGTGTTTTATATCTGTGCACGATCTCATTCGGTGATAAGCTCGCATGTAAGAAATAGGACACAAATTGAGTGATTAATTTTTTAAATATGCGCCTAAGTATCTTACTACCGTGAGGAGTGAACCTATGTACTACATGACTCAACCCAAATACGGAGGATAAGGGGGTTAAGTTAGGCAGCACGGGAGCCTTATTATCAAGGATGATTTTCATGGCTCCAAATTCGCAGTTCTAATTTTATATTTAATATTTTCACGCTTGGCATGAAGATATGCCAAGGAGAACTGCTCATCATAAATAATAGAGTTGGACGCTCATGTATGTGAAAAGATGTGCGAGCGATACAACTCAAGGGGCCTGACTATGGTCACTAACGTGTGGAAATGAGGGTCATCATAAGGCGGTGGGTAAATGCGTACAACCGGGTGTGGTATATGAGTATATCTAGGGGACACCAAATCTAGAGGCACAATTGCCAAAGAATCAGAATAAGTCATAGTCGAGGACAGAACCATAGACGTACATGTATAATAATGAGCAGTCAAATGTGACACGTAGGCAGATCTACCGGGTGCGGTGTATAGTCCAAATACCACTGCGCTCAACTTAGGAATATTTATACGATGAGACAACGCCAATGTAGGAACTAATAAAGTGGGCGTAACACAAAAATTCAGACTAGGACTACCGGTTCCATGTCCTAGTAAGTCAATTAATATGGGAAAATAGTCAGGAGGAAGGGTCGGCAAAATCAAACCCGGGATAACATCCAAATCAGTATAAATTTCACCCCAACGGTGACGACATCAAAAAATTCTCATCCAGGTGTAAAACCAAAGAATCGTCCAAAAATATAACTTCCTCGCTTGGAATTTCTTCCAACACACTAGAAACAACATCTGAATCAGAGTCAGTAAAAGTCTCAGAATTTGGCAAAATCGAACCTGACAAAATTTCTAATTCAATTTGAGCTTTAGGAACTGGTGATAATTTCAAAGAAATAGTTTTCGGGTTCTCAACACTAAAATCATCAAAAAAAAGCTGTCCCTCATAAGCTTATTCATCCACAATAACACTTGGGACATCCTCACTTTCAGGCTCCTCAGATAACTCAAATATAATCTCAGTATGTGTAATCATAGGCTCTAACACGACGGGGACCGTAGCCTGGAGAGGGCTCTCAATACTAGGGTGATCAGACACAACGCTAGTAGGGCAAGTAATAGGCAACATAATACTCTCACAGATCAGACTATCATCATCCCATACATCGTCTTATAAGTCACCAGGTATTCCCTCAATTTCAGACTCATCAGAATCATCGAGCACTAACGCACATGACGGAATACTCTCATCTACGGGGTCATCCTCAGGATCAAGAGATATTACATCTACATCAGCATCCTCATGGGTATCAGTTTCTATCTCAAGGGGCTTATATGTCGAGGCTAAAGGAGGCATAACCTAGTCGTAACATCTTTCGAGTCCACGACATATGACCTATTAGGGCTGGTTTCCCTAACGGTGGGCTGTGGTCCTAAGACGTACTTTCTCGTCTGAAACGAGCAAGTCTTATTCTTAGGAATATTTTGCTTCTCAATATCCAAGGAAGCATTAAATGTGTTGTTTAGGTCGGTATGACCATAACGCAGTAAATTACCCTGGATGTCGGGGTTTAACCCCTTACGAAACCTAGAGAGGGTGAGCTCTAGCATCTCCTTCACACCACACCTAACCATCATATCCTTAAGAAGACTCATATACTCAGAGACCGACTTATTCCCTTGTTTAAGGGTAGACAAATCATCTAACATCTGTGTTCGATGGTACGTAGGGACATACTGTTCTGTCAGCATGGCCTTCATGTCTACCCAACCAATAAGTAATTTACTGTTCTCGGCTCTCAGACATCATTCCTCATTCAACCAGAATATCTTAGCTGTTCCTAAAAACTTTATTCTGATCACTCGCACCTTATCCACGTCAATTGATTTGTACCACTCAGAGTAGTACTCTATTTCCTTAACCCAGTCTAAGAAAACTCTGGGACACCCTAAACCATCATAAGTAGGTGCCTCAATTCTAGTGGGAGGATAAGCGTGGGGACGGTTGGTATTACTATGGTATGAAGGCAAGGCTGGGGTGTGTTTAGCCATGGCTTTATCATACCAATAGTCGAAAAGGGAAACGTGATTTTCATAGGCCATAACAGTGAGAACCTGAGTGAAAACTAGATCTGAATCTTGTGCACATGCAATGAAAAAATGAACCTGACCCACTAAACTCTAAGAAAGACGGAATTGTTCCCGCTTAGCAACTAGGGTAATAAATAAATGAATTAGATTATCTTCCTAGAAATATTATGAGAATTACTAATTAATTTGTTTTTATGATTTTGCAGAAAAAAATAAAAATATAGGCCGCTATTTGCAGACCAGAAATTAAATTTTATAATAACTTAATAAAAATAAGGACTTAATAAATAAAAATATGGATTTCTTACTAAAAAAATGATGGATAATTTCCAGAATGTTTTTTTTTATTTTGAGAAAAACTTAGAATTTTAGGCCGCTATTTGCAGATCAAAAATTATAAATTTGTTTTATATGTTGTGCAATGAAACGTGCAAGTGCGTATCAGAAAAAAATAAATAAAAGGGAGAGGGTGCCAATTAGGAAATTGTCGTGAACCTCCCTCTGATACCAAATTGATGCAGGCTTACACGGGATACCGTAAAATATCTATGGACACACAGGAATACCTCTCTATGATCCAATTCTACACATGCACAAAACATCCAACGCGGTGCACACACCATTTAATTTTATCAATTAGATATTAGCGTACGGGTAGCCAAACTGATTAGGATCGAACAAAGGCTATAGGCCAATATTCTTTCTGGCTAAAGGGACAAACCCAGTCCGGTCGAGCGATGGTTATACCAAAAGAGATCTACCAAAAAGTTACGATTCGAAAATGGTAGATCTCTCGCAACAAAAAGAAAACAAAGGTTCGCCAAACCTTTCGAACTTAAATAAAATAAGGATGAACAACAAAGTCAAACGAAGAAACCATGATAAATACAGCGTTTCAAAGATCACGCAAAAGTATCCAACACAATGAAAATCTAGAGGGAAACACCAAAAGTAGAAAGGTTTCGTTACCCAATCGGAATGGATGATTCTGATTCACTCTTTTCTGGATCGTCCTTCAATGGCTCCGCCGGAGTCATGCCGGATGGAGAGAAAACTCATCCACCTTCGCCGCTTCACGCCGGAGTTGGAATCCACAAGGGGGGATCTTGCCTTGGCCGAATTTCACCCAAAAAATAAATAGGTTGGTCGGGTTTTGGAGAGGGAGAAGTGTTCGTCGGATAGAGGGGGAAGAGAGAGGAAAGGTGGCGGCTAGAGGGGGTGGTTGGGTTTATGAGAGAGATGAAAGGAGAGGGAGGAGGAGGTGGAGAGGAGCTGAGTAGAGAGAGAGGGAGGAGATGATGGTCGGCGGCCAAATAGAGGGGAGGAGGATAGGAGGAGCCGAAATTTTGAAAAGGAGGGGGAAAAGATCTCAAGGAAGATTTAGGGATTCAAATTCTTATCATTCATTCTCTAATCAATTCTTCATAAACATGGTTACTTATAGCCTACACCACTCAATCAATCCCCCAATTCAAATTTCAAAATTCAAATGACAAATGATGGTTATATTCACCCATCTTAATACGTGAAATAAAAATACTATAAAGAAGTGCTTGGAAATAAAAATGCTTAAATTAAAAATTGCATTAAATATAAATTGCTAAAAATAATAATTTGATAAAATATATAATTATAATTATTTAATTTATAATTATATATTTTATTTAATAGCGACAGTGGCATTGGCGACATGGTAAAGTCCCATCCTCGAGCTTGCGGCAATGATCGTCCCAATCCACGAACTCTCTCAAACAAGGATCAATGGTGGCCGCATCAGCAACATCTC
This sequence comes from Platanthera zijinensis, assembly GCA_039513925.1. Classification (NCBI taxonomy): domain Eukaryota; kingdom Viridiplantae; phylum Streptophyta; class Magnoliopsida; order Asparagales; family Orchidaceae; genus Platanthera; species Platanthera zijinensis. Next base: position 92,532,785 of record CM077094.1, read on the forward strand.
CCTCACATGTCCTCGAGGAGATCTCGGCAAACCAGTAACAAAATCCATAGAAATACTCTACCACTTCCAACTCGGAATCTCCAAAGGTGTCAGCTTGCCACCAGGCCGTCAATGATTGACCTTAACGCGCTTGAAGGCGAAGCACTCTGACACAAACTTGGCTATATCATTCTTCATTCCATACCACCAAATGATCTATTTCAAATCTCTATACATTTTAGTAGAACCAGGGTGGTAAGTAACACTAGAACCATGCACCTCACTGCACAACTTAGCTCTAATATCCTTAACAATAGTGATACAAAATCTACCGTGGTACTTCAAAGTACCTGCATCATCAATTAAAAAGTATGGTAACTCCCCTTTCTCAGTTCTATTACGAAGGTACTGCAAATCAGGATCATCCTTTTGATGTAGCCTTGTAAGCATAATCCATGAAGGCTTTGCTACTTCCAAGATTCTTGGAGAGTCGCTACTTCCGACCGAGATACCCATTAATAGAAACTCTTCCACCAAGGATTCCACCGAAAGTCCAAAGATCTGCGCGGTCTTTCTACTCAAGGCATCGGCTACAACATTAGCTTTGCCTGGATGATATTGGATCTCAACATCATAATCTGCGATATATTCTAACCATCTATGTTGGCCCAAATTTAATTCCTTCTGAGTGAAGACATACTTCAAACTCATATGGTTCATGTAAATCTTGCACAGTGCATCATACAAAAGATGTCTCCATAACTTTAAGGTATAAATTACTGTCGCAAACTCTATGTCATGAGTAGGGTAGTTCTTTTTTATGTATCTTTAAATTCCTCGATCCATATGCAATTACCATGCCTTCTTGCATCAAGACACATCCAACCCCGACGTGTGATGCATCCACATAAACAGCATACGCTAATCCCTCGGTAGGTAAAGTCAACATTGGGGCAGTGCACAATCTCTTTTTCAATTCTTGAAAAGCTTCATCACACTTATCGCTCCACGCAAACGCTGTGTTCTTCTATTTAAGCTTAGTCAGCGGCACATATAACGTAGAAAATCCTTCAACAAACCTTATATAATTGCATGCCAACCTTAGAAAGCTTCTTATCTCTTTGGGTGTGGTAGTTCTTTTCCAATCCATTACGGCAGCTATCTTTTCTAGGTCTACAAAAATTACAACCTTATTCACAACATGACCCAAAAAGGAAACCTGAGGTAGCCAAAACTCGCACTTACTCAACTTAACATACAACTTATGCTCTCTCAAAGTAGATAGAACAAACCACAAGTACTGGGCATGCTCCTGAGCACTCCGGGAATAAACCAAAACATAATCTATAAACACAACCACAAAACGGTCCAGAAAATCCTTGAACACTCTGTTCATCATATCCATGAAGGTAGAGGGTGCATTCGTCAAACCAAAGGACAGTACCAAGAACTCAAAATGTCCATGTCGAGAATAGAAAGCAGTCCGCGAAACATCCGACTCACGGATTCTCAACTGATGGTAGCTTGAACGAAGGTCAATCTTCAAAAACATTGTACTACCACGCAACTGAATAAACAAATCATCTATTTGCTTCAAGGGATATCTGTTCTTGATAGTTACCTTGTTCAATTCCCTATAATAGATCCACAACCTCATAGACCCATCCTTTTTCTTTACAAGCAATACGGGAGCACCCCATGGCAAAGTACTTGGCCTAATAAATTCACATTACAACAACTCATCCAGCTGGGTATGCAACTCTTCAGCTCACGCAGGGCCATACGGTACGGTGCTTTAGTAATAAGGAGAATACCGACTCTAAATCAATAACAAACTCCACATCCATCTCAAGCGGAAGACCAGGAAGACTATCTGGGAAGACATCCGGAAACTCTCGGACCACAGGAACATCCTCGACACTCGGAAAACTACCAACGGTTTCCAAAATAGAAACAAAACAAGCAAAACAACTGGAATTCAAAAGTTTTCGAGCACATACCACAAAAATAATTAGGGAATCCTAGCGCGGAAAACCATAAATGCTCCTTGGGTGGTCATTGTCCATCTTAAATTCCAAGTGCTTAACCTTGCACTGGATAACCACGTCATATCTGGAAAACCATTCCATGCTCAAGATAACATCGAATTCCTCCAGATCCAACACCTTCAAATCAGTAAAAGCTAGGAAATCTCCTAAAAGGATAAGACAATTCAGGATACCTTGGTCCGACACCATCGAATCACCGGAAGTAAACTTAACGCGCAACAAATTGCTAACTAGGCCGAGAGTCAGACGTTGTCGCTCTATGAAATTCCTAGCCACGAATGAGTCAGTAGCACCAGAATCGAAAAGTACGCGTGCCCAATGGTTCATTACTTTAAATTTCCCTATAAAGACACATTCGTAACTAGACGAACAAACATTGAACTAAAGACAAAAGATAAAAACTAGATTAGAATCTAACCTGAGATCACTTGGGTAGATGACTGTTCTTCCTCCATAGTCATCACAATTAACTTGCCCTTCCCTTTATCCAAAAGCTGCGGCAGCGGCAATGCCTGAAGTGGAACTGGCTGTAGCGTAGGCTAAGACTGCGGGCACTTTGACTTAAAATGTCCTTTATTTCCACACAGGAAGTAGGTCTTCTCCATACTCCAACAATGGGCAGCATCGTGCCCCTTCCACTTGTACGAAGTACAAACCAGTTCTCCTTTGGGAGTGCTCTGAATCACATGCACTTGTTGCTGCTTTTGAGCTCCCAACCTCTTGAAACATTTATCGAATGGATGGCCTGGCCGGCCATAGAAACTACACACCTCCTTTCTTCTTTTCTTCGAAGTGTATTTAGACTCCCGAGAGTTCTTACCATCATCGAACTTCCTCTTATCCTTTCTCATCTACAGGCCTCAATTCTTGGTATTATCAATAGCTTTAACCTTAAGAGCAGCTTCAACTACCTCGATATAGTTCTCAGATCCATAAGCGCTAGACAGCTGCTGGATGTCACTCCTAAGACCACCCAGAAATCACGTAACTCTGCTAGCTTCAGAAGCAACCAAATCCGTGGAAAACCATCTCAACTTTCTAAACTCAATCTCATACTCACTAACTGTGACTTGTCTCTGCTTCAGAAGTAGGAGATTGTTCATAGAGTGGTCGTACTCAATCGACGGCAGAAATTTCTTCAATAATAACTCCTTGAAGGATTGCCACGAGCATCTGTCTGTGAGGTTCTCCTTCTCTCTCAACCCCCAGCTCTTTACAAGGCCCTTAAGTTATATGCAGCGACCATAACTCTCTGGCCTACAAAAATCCCTGAGTACGAAAATAACTCCTTGATTGTGATAATCCAATCATCCAACGCCATGAAATCGGCTCTACTATCATAGGTAGGAGGTTCTAGTCGCTGAAAAAGCGAGATAAAGTTCATCTATGGTGGCAGTAGGACTGGAAGCACTAAAGGAGCAGGAGGAATGGGAACAGCTTGACCCACAGTAGGGTCCTGCACTCTCGGTTACTGTCCAGAAATGACATTTAATAGTCCCTGGATCTATGAGTACATCTCCACCATCTGTCTAGATAGAGCCTCATTGCTTTGTCGCAGTCCCTCAATCGTTGCCTCACTCTATGCACCAGATGCCTCACCCTCAGACAAGGGAGTCGCTCTAGTCGCAATGTGTTTAGGTGGCATCCTAAGAATATAACGAACAACCATTCAAAACCTAGCCTAATCGCTAGAACTACACAACATAGTTCAGACCATATGTGTATAGATACTTGCTCATGCTGCTAACTTGCTCTAGTATTTTCATTAATGATCTCTTGCTTAAACATAGGATGATATACTGTCATCCTATTGACTCATGTGCATAAACCATGAATGCATGAATTCTTATTCTTTTGCTTTAAAACCATATGTGTACATATGTCATAATGTAATTCTTAGCTTGGCACATGTGCTAATGCTATATTATGTCATGCATGTTGTGTTATGCAATCTAATAAAGGCCTAAATTCATGTTATGAGCGGCATACACATGAAATATTATGCATCCCATACTACATAATATCGCATGTAACAAAAAGAAAAAATATATTATGCATACATGTGATAATGCATCCCATACTACATAACAGTCACATGTTGCTTCCTATGAGAATCCATATACAAACACATATTATGCATCCCATACTACATAATATGCTTTGTACACCTCTTATCATGCTTATGCGTGTAGTGTTCGTGCTTCAGCCAAGACGTACTGATGACACATCGGTGTGTGTATGAAATGGAACAAGACAATCTAATACTAACCAGAGATAGTCATTCGACCAATTGTAAAACAACCTAAACCTCTGATACTAACTGTCATGACCCGCATTTTCTCTGCATTTAATTAATATATCAGAGTAAGATAAAATACATGTTGTGATGTCACACAGTGTAGGGGATAACTGCAGACGCTTAGGCAATAACTCAAACCTAATGATTTATAAGAAATACTCAAGTTTATTCTGAAGAAAACAATAATTAAGTTAAGTTTTAATGGACATATCCCTCGGCTCAGTGGATCAACTAGCCCACAAGTAAAAATAAGAATATACGTTGTGGAAAATACTTTGTTTATATGGTTTATCATCCTACATGAGCATAAACATCAAAACATTACAACTCATGATATGCATACCTCTTGATTTAATATAAGTATAGAAATAGCCTTTACGTTAGTTAGTATATAGTGACTTTAGTTTAAAGCAATGTTATGCATAAGGTAGTTAAATGATACTTTTAAAATAACTAACATGCAAACCTAGAATAAAATCATCCCAGAGAGCAAGTAAAACCAACCAGTCATCAAGAAAGACTAAGCAGCTAACAGGTATCTTAACAATATAAAAACTCTGGTGGGACTCAACAACCTGACACGAACCCACCAAAAGGAAAATAAAGTATATCTGAACTAATCTACAGAACAACACTACCTCAAACTGGTTAGGAAAAGTCATCTACAACAATAATAGAAAACTAGCTACCACCAAACCTAGTCGTGCAATCGGCTACTTCTTCAAACCTGAGGCATTCCAAAGAAAAGAATACCTCAACAAGAATATACAAGTGACAAAGAAAGATCAATATCAAATGAAAGTAAAAGAGTCAAAGGGTTTCCAACCCAAACAGAAATAGCTGAAAAGAAAATACCAACACTCAACCATAAGGTAAAAAGTGAGAGAGAACTCACAAGGGTTAGACATCCCAAGCTGCACAAGATGCGATAAAGATCTATTATTTATAAAACATTTATATAAGTAATGGTAAATATACAAAAGAATCGCAAGCTCATCATAGAACGAGCATAAACACTGACAGAATCTGGCACCTGCAGTGGTGGGAACCTAGCCAACACACCAATAGTAAAAACTTCACAAGGCCCCAAGGAAAGGTGGTATCATTTATTGACACACCCATAATCAGGGAAAACCAGCACCTGAAGTGGTGGGAACCTACCCAACAGACTAACAGTCACAAACCCACACCTGGTAAACCCACCAGGGCAAAGATTCACAAAACAGGTTACTGTGGCGGTGGCACATTCAACTAACACCCACATACCCAAATAGTCCAAACCTCCACAAAATCGATAAAAACATCAACCAAAACACAGGTTTACTCCAATGAAAATAAGGAAGAAAACCCCAAACATCCCCCTAAGGCAATACTCGATGAATTAGAAAGTCTCGTGTCGAAATGTTTCTAAGTCCATGGAAATTCGTCGATAATACTCGACGAACACAGGGTCCGCTCAACGAATGAGACTGAATTCGACGGTTCAAATCGATGAATTGAAGTTAGAAAAAATTTAGTATGAACAATGATATTCGACGAACTTAAGTCAGACCCAACAAAATTGACCAACAACCAACGATACTCGATGAATCGGTGAAATTAACTAAGTCCACGGAAATTCGTAGAGCATACTCGATGCCTCGCTGAGTACACTAAGCGCCTAGACTTAACTCCATGATTTTACGTCACACAATGCCTTCACCCGACTCTCTCGACACCAAACTAACTATACTCGATTAATTCGACGAGTAAAAATGACGCTTTTGACTTAGACTCAAAGACCACTCGACGCTCTCAACGCCAAGTCTAATTAACTCAATGCCAAGACTAGCATTCGACGAATTCGTCGTGAATACTCGACAAATTTGCCTTGGTCTCAAGAAATCACTTAACGCTAAGAATACATTCAATGCCAAAGGTTAATACTCGGTGAATTCGTCGAGATTACTCGACGAATCTTATTTAGACTCAAAGATCACTCGACAAATTTGACTTGACTCAATGCCAAATCATTACTCGACGAATTTCAATGGATACTTGATGAACTCAACGCCCAATACTCGATGAATACATAAACACTCAATGCCAAGGGCTGATACTCGACGAATTGAGGATACTCGACTATTCTTACTCTACTCCAGCTAATACTCGCCGAATTATACTTGAACCAAATCAACCTTCACCCGATGAATTCTATTCACTTATATACGACGAACTTATACTTAGGAGGACTGTTATATATGACAAATTGAACTAAGATTAACCACCATAAATTGATGAATTTACCTAGACCAACAGTCATACTCAACGAAATTAACTTAGGCTAACTGCCCTGTAATCGGTGGATGGCCCTTAATCAGAAATCTAATACTACACAGCAGATCGTCCTAGTCTGAACCCTACACTACTCCTAAATGTTAAGGAGGGAAGAATAAAACAATAAGAGATCACATGAAAAAAAGGACTTGGCAAGGGGAAGAAATCACCACTTGCCTCTAACTCCAGAAATCCGGCCACACAAGCGCTCTTACTCACAGATCCGACCGCAAGAACACCTGGGCTACACTTCCTGAAACTTTTCAAGGAAAAAGCGGTTCAAAACCGCATAACCTAACGTCCAAAATTTCAAGAAACGAGAAAAACTCACTGCTCACACGTAGATCTCGGCGAGAGCAATCCAAATCTACTCTCCGATGACGATTTCGAGCTCCAAAGCTCCTGCAATCGGTGACCGAACGCCTATAAATGTCTGTCGTTCTTCTCTTTCGCAAAATAGTATGACGACAAGGGAGGAAGATGATGAATAGGGTTTCCATCACATAGAAGGAATATTTACACTTATATAAGTAATACAATATTGTATTATAATTAATTACAAAATAAATGTCCAAACGACCCGAAACTCAACCAACTCCGAATTCTACGAAAATCGCACTGAAGCTAAATATCGATGCTACAAATCCAACGGCGAAGTCAAAATAAAAATCCGACAACCAAAACTAGGGTAAAAACCCCCTGATGTTAAAAATACCGAATATCCCAAAAAGGCTCCACCGAGTTCCAAAACAAACCCAGCTCGTAAGAGAAATCTCAAAATACACTAGAAATTAGCCATGCTAATATTCTAAGTCAAAACCTCGAATACCAATGAGCAAAAGTCACGCTCCAAAAATGGAACCAATCAACTACGCGTCAACGTAATGCCCTGACGTCGAAAATATGCCATTAAAGGAATTAAAATAAACATCGAAAAATCAGGGGCATTACAATTGGCAAGCTCTTTAGTGAAGAGCTAGTTAGGAATGGTCCTAAGATGAAATGCACCAAGGAAGGCATTTGCTCAGCATGCCAAAACAGCAAGCAAACCAAAGCTTCCTTCAAGAGCATTAGGACCAAAGACTCTGTGAGGTGTTCATACCTCATTCATATGGACTTGTTTGGTCCTATGCTAGTTCATAGTCTAAGTAGGAAAGTCTACAGCCTTGTGGTGGTTGATGACTATTCTAGGTTTGCTTGAGTTTTCTTTCTTAAGAAAAAGTCTGAAACCCTTGATATCTTCATGACATTTGTCAAGCAAATTCAGAATGATCAAGACAGTACTGTGGTCAAAATTAGAAGTGACTGTGGGACTGAATTTTAGTTGGAAAACATGACAAGTTTCTTTGAAGAGCAAGGGATTCATTAAGAATTTTCTTCTCAAAGAACACCCTAGGAAAATTGGATTGCTGAGAGGAAGAATAGGAATCTCATAGAGTTTGGTAGGACCATGCTAAGTGACACATCTCTCCCAGAATATTTCTGGGCTAAGGCAGTAAATATTGCATGTCATGTCCTTAATTGAGCCTCTATCACCAAGAGTCACAAGAAGACTCCCTATGAGATTATGAAGGGCAAAAACCAAACTTGGCCTATCTCAAGATCTTTGGTTGCAAGTGATATGTGCTGAATAATGGGAAGTCCTATGTGACTAAGTTTGTTGCCAAGTCCTATGATGGGATTTTTGTTCAGTACAACAATCATAGTAAGGCCTATAGGATCTACAACTTGGAAAGTCAAGTTGTAAAAGAGTCTGTTAATGTAGTTTTTGATGAGTCACTATGATTAGCAGTGAGCTTCCAAGATCCTCTTCTAGTATTGCAGGTACATAACTGATGATGGACAAGCTAACCATTAAATATGTTGCTCCATTAGTCCAAGAAGGAGTGGATATTCCAGAAGAAGGGCAAGACACACTTGAAGGGATGAAGATCAGCAAGATGCTGCCACTGAAGATTATGTTGAAGGAAGATTACCTCTATCTATCAGACATCTAAGAGATCATACAAGACACCAGATTATTGGTGATGCAAACTAAGGAGTGGTGACAAGAAGCAAGAGCCTAAATACATCTTTGTATTCAGGTTTCATATCACAAGTTGAGCCCAAGAGATTTTAAGAGGCCAACGTAGATAAGTTCTGTATTGTAGCAATGCAAGAGGAATTGAACCAGTTTAAGAGGTGTAAGATCTAGAAGCTGGTTCCCAGACCACAAGACCATAATATAATTAGAGTCAAGTGGATTTACAGGAATAAACTTGATGAATATGACATTATAATCAAGAATAAGGCTAGGCTAGTAGCTAAGGGGTATAGACAAGAAGAAGGTATTGACTTTGATCAAACCTTTGCCCCTTTAGCAAGATTAGAATCCATCAGACTCTTTATTGCATATGTTGTATACAAAGGATTTAAATTCTACTAGATGGATGTGAAGTCAGCCTTCTTGAATGGTGACTTAAAGGAAGAAGTCTATGTTGAACAACCTTCATGTTTTGTTGATTCTAATATAGACTGAAATCCATCAGACTCTTTAATATAGAATGAATACAACAGCTCAGTGGTCAAAATCAAAAGTGACCATGGAACTGAATTTCAGTCTGAATGTATGACAAAATTCTGTGAAGAATTTGGGATTCATCAGGAATTCTCTTCACCTAGAACTCCTCAGCAAAATGGTGTTTTTGAAAGGAAGAATAGGACTCTAATTGAAGCCAGTAGAACTCTACTGAATGACACTACTCTCTCTAAATACTTCTGGACTGAGGCAGTAAATACTACATGTCATGTGCTCAATAGGGCCTCCATCAACAAGAAATACAAGATGACTCCCTACCAGATTTTAAAAGGCAGAAAACCAAACATATCTTATTTCAGAATCTTTGGTAGTAAGTGTTTTGTACTAGTCAATGGTAAACACTACCAAACTAAGTTTGCTGCCAAATCCCTAGAAGGGATATTTGTTGGGTATAGCAACCATAGTAGATCATACAGGGTCTACAACTTGACTACTCAAGTTGTAGAAGAATCTGTGCATGTTGTTTTTGATGAGTCAATGTTTATTAACAGTGTATTGTCTAGTTCTGCAGTTAGTTCTATAGGTCTAACAGATAAGCTGGACAAGCTGACCATCAATGAAGTTATCACTGCTAATCTGGATGAAGATAAAGATGCTAGCTACCCAGGGGGAGATCAAGTCCCTCTGGGTGAAGAAGAAAATGTGGAGAATCAAGATGAGGAAACTGGAGATAGCAATATGCTGACAGAATTCCTCCAGGAAGGAGACACCTGAAGGATCATCCAGCTCACCAGATCATTGGTGATGCAAGTCAGGGTGTTCTAGCAAGGAGCAGGAGCATGAACACAGTTTTATGTTCTAGCTTCCTATCTCAGATAGAACCTAGTAAGATTGAAGAGGCCGTGCAAGACACCAATTGGATTGATGCAATGCAAGAAGAGCTCTGTCAGTTCAAAAGGTGTAAGGTCTGGGAACTGGTGCCAAAACCTAACGATCACAACATAATAAGAACTAAGTGGATCTACAGGAACAAGCTTGATGAGAATGGCACTATAGTCAAGAACAAGGCTAGATTGGTAGCAAAAGGCTACAGGCAAGTGGAAGGTATTGATTTTGATCAAACCTTTGCTCCAGTGGCAAGGCTGGAGGCAATAAGGCTGTTCTTAGCCTATGCTGCCTATTAAGGGTTCAAAGTATATCAAATGGATGTGAAATCAGCATTTCTGAATGGTGATTTAAAAGAAGAAGTCTATGTTCAACAACCCTCAGGTTTTGTAGACTCTCACTTTCCTGATTATGTATATAGGCTTAGGAAAGCTCTATATTGTTTGAAAAAAGCTCCAAGGGCTTGGTATGAAACCTTGTCTGCCTTCCTCATTGAGAATAAATTCTCTAGAGGAAAGATAGACAAAACTCTATTCTATAGGGAATCAAAAGGCAAGATAATACTAGTCCAGATATATGTGGATGACATTATCTTTGGTTCTACTGAAAACAACCTTTGTAGGAAGTTTACCAAACTTATGCAAGGGAAGTTTGAGATGAGCAGTATGGGTGAGCTGAAGTTCTTTTTGGGACTTCAAGTAAGACAGACTGAGAGTTGGTTGTTCATATCCCAGTCTAAGTTCACCAAGGAGTTGATTAAGAAGTATGGTTTGGACTCAGCTTCTACAATGAAAACTCCAATGGGAACAAGTATGCCTATATGCAAAGATGAAGCAGGGAAACCTGTTGATGAGTCTTTGTATAGAGGGATAATTGGCTCCCTACTATACTTGACTGCTAGTAGACCAGACATCATGTATGTAATATGTGTCTGTGCTAGGTATCAAGCATGCCCTAAGGAAACTCATTACACTGCATCTAAAAGAATTTTGAGATATCTTAAGGGCACACCTAATTTAGGCCTTTGGTACCTTAAGAATAGATATTTTCTATTAATAGGTTTCTCAGATGCAGATTTTGCTGGATGTAAAGAAGACAAAAAAAGTACCACAGGAACCTATCAATTCCTTGGTGGGAGGCTGGTGTCATGGAGCAGCAAGAAGAAAACCGGTGTAGCTATATCAACTACTGAATCAGAGTATATAGCTGCTAGTAGCTGTTGTGCACAATTAATGTAGATAAAGCATCAACTAGAAGATTATGACATCCAGGTAAGTAGAATTCAACTATTTTGTGATTCTACAAGTGCTATTTCTATTGCTAAGAATCTTGTATCACATAGTAGGACCAAGCATATAGATATAAAGTTTCATTTTATTAGAAAACATGTAGAGAAGGAAAATATTAATCTAGAGTTTGTAAAAACTGATAATCAAATAGCTGATATTTTTACAAAACACTTGGATGAAACAAAATTCAATAATTTTAAAATTGAATTAGATATGTTAAACCTATACTAGGTTAACACAAGTTTCCATTAGTAGCATATGTTAGCACCAAATTTCTATTGAAATTTGGCTAAGTTCAAAGTTTGTGTCGACACACTCAGTATGTTGTGTCGACATAGGAAAAGGATGTGTCGACACAGAAACAGTATCTGTGTCGACAAGAGAATAGGTGTTGACACAACCTTGCCGAGACTAAGTCGTGAAAATATTTGTGTCGACACAAAAAGTTGGTGTCGACACAACACTGTCGAGACTTAAGTTGTTAGTGTCGACACAGACGCAAGTATGTCGACACAGACTCAAGTATGTCAACACATAGATGTGTCGACTTAATATACGTTTTGTCGACTTAGACATTAGTATGTCGACTCAGCTTCAGTTCTGTCTAGACCTAGGTCATTTTTGTCGACACAAAAACTGATTTGTCGACTTAAGCCTGACTTTTTGTCTGCCCTTGACTCAAGTACTATAAAAAGGTGAATCAAAAATCTAGTCGACTATGCTATCAGAATTTTTGACTCTACACCTTCTATCGACATAGACTTTCTCTTCTCTTCTCCTCTAGCACTTACGACAATGGCGCCAAACCAAAGAAGACAAGGTTAATGAAGGTTACGAACCAATTCGCGAGGGTTTCACAACTGCTTCTGACGAAATTCAGGGCGTTATTGCCCTAATTTATATTAATGGACTAGAATTTTTGGTCTCAAGACCGACCAAAATTTGGAAGAAGGAAGTCATGGAGTTCTACACAACCGCTACTGTGGACACAGAAGGATAGAAAATCAAGGCGTCTATTCAAGGTACCCGGGTGAAGCTCACACTGAAATCAATCAGAAAAGCACTACATCTACCAGTGATCATGGATATAGACGAAATAACTCCTTCCCAGATAACTGAAGCATTGAGCTGGTGTGCACTAAATCCCAATAGTAAGATAGGTTCATCTATCAATAGAAAAGGGATGAATTCCTAAGGAAAATTTCTTTCAGAGGTAGTGGGCAAAGTGATTATCTGCAAAACAGGTGGACATGATCGGATTTCTGCCCACATGTTCAATCTGATGGTGAGAATCATATTCAAGATAAACACTGACTGGGCAGCAGTAGTGTTTGATAAACTATAAGAAGGAATAAAGAAACCTAATCTGGGAAGGATCCTCAGCCTATGCTTAACATCACTAATTCCAGATGTTCTGAAACAAGCAAATGGCTCTAAAATAAATCACATGAGAAAAATGGATGTAAGGATACTATTAAGATGGGACAGAGTTCTGACCAAGGAAGTCCCTGCTCCCAAGGAGCAAACTAAAAAGGACAATAAGAAAAAGAAAGTTATTGTACAAGCTGATTCCTCTAGTGATTATGAGGAGGAAGTGGTCTTTAGTTCTGATGAATACCAGCACCAACAGGAAGCACATGATCAAGAAAAGGACAGTGAGCCCTAGGAGCAATAAGTTGACTCCACTCAAGGGGAGAAAACCTAGAAAAAGAAACTGAGTTGCATGCCCAAGGGGGAGGTATTGATAATGCTGTCCTGGATAGTGACTTAGCTGTAGACATAATAATGGATGTTGTATCTGAAATCAACTCTGCAGCTGAAGTAACTGATAAGAATGATGATCAAAATGAGCCAGTAAGTATCTTCTCCATTGACTAGTGATGTATTATAGTATTCTCCTCAAAAATTGTTCAAAGGGACACTTTTGTTTACACAACAAAAGAGGTCTTTCAAGTGGGATTAGTCTTTTGAGTAGTTCTTTTAAAACAAACAACTAATCTTATTCCTTCTAACAAGATATAACAGTAATTTACAATGGAAGAATTATTTCCTGATCCTCTTACTTATAGGACTAAGGGGGAGGAAATTGAAAAAGAAAAGGAAATTCCAAGGACTGAGGGGGAGTTATCCAAGGATACCCCAGCTGACAAGGAAACTGTGGATATTAAAAGTACATTTGAATCTTTAGAAGATGAAGAAGCCACATTAGCTAAAAAAAGAAAGTTGGTTGTGTTAAAGAATAAGAGTTCTGGTTACAAGAAGGCTTTGCAAGAGAGAACAGCACAATCTACATCAACTGTGGACTTCAGTTCTTTACTGGTCCAGATGCAACTAAAACTGGATAATCAAAGACAATCTATAGAGCAATATGTGGATGAAACTCACAAGGAGTTACAGTTTTAGGTTGCCCAGGACATAAAATCCATTAGATTTGAAGTAAATCAACATAAGAAAGAGATGATAGTTTGCTTCCATAAAGGAGGTAATGCTGTGGTGTTTCTGGCCAAGCAACAGAAAAATATCCAAGCTAAAGTGGATGAAATTGAAGTGAAGCAGGGATATGTACTTGAGAATCAGATAAGGATGAATGAAAATCTCAAGGATTCACATCATTAAATATTGAAAAAGCTCACTGATTTTAGCACTACTCTGAAGGATGAAATCTCAAAGCAAATCCAGGAAGATATATCTGCTATCAAAGCCACATTTCAAGAATCTCAGGAGAAAATTATAACTTTCCTGACAAAATTCAGAGCTTATTTTAAAGAGGGAACTGAATATATAGCTAATCAAGCCAGATTCCAGAAAGAAGATTTGAGAGATCATGTTGCCAGAGAAGTCATAAAGGAGGAGAGAGTACTAGTCAAAGCCAGCTCTGACCATGCTAAATGGACTACCAATAGCATCAGAGCTACTCTTGGATATCCTCCTCTTTGTGATGATGCTAATGTAGCTGAGTCTTGGATACAACCTGAATATTTTGAAGGTGATCAGCCGGAAGTTACTCAGGTGATCTACCCCCCAACTGATTTTGAAATGGTTCAAGATGAAGTGCTGAAAATGTATAGTCCTCCACCAGAGGCACAAAATGTAATTCTAGAAACAGTTGAAATGTCAGAAGCTGCATTGGAAGTTCAGAAGGAAGCTCAACTTTCCAAGAAAAGATTCAGAGAGCAGGCTGAGCTGAAGCCAGATTTTGAACAGTGGAGCCCAACTTCTAAAATATCATACTTACTACATGGAAAGCTGTTAAGGATAAAACCCATGACAGGGATAAGTGGTATTCTGAGCAAGAATGGAATAAATATCAAGTTAGACATGAAGCAATTCTTCAGCATAGAAGAAGTGCTAAGGCTGGGAAGCTACCTGCTAATGCTCAAGAGCCAAGTAAGTACTTCCCCAAACCTTTCCACTATTTTGAAAGACAGAAGATCAAGGCTGAAGAATTGAAGAAGAAAGCTCTCAAAGGGAAAAAGGCTGCTGAAGATGCTGAACCTTCTGTGCAAGCTAAAATCAAGCCTAGCAAAGGAATAGTTATTAAGAAGCCTAGTCAATAATAGGTTTGCTAGGTTTATTTATTAGAAGAATGTACTCATTTGTTTCTCTTGTTCTATATGAAATTCATGTAAACCAAATTTTTTCTGATTAATGAAATCTGTTTTAGTATTAAGTGTTTGTTGTTTACATTGATTATGTAATATCCTGCTATGAAATGTTTTTACTTCTATTACAATTTTGTTTTATCTTAAGAGATGTATATCTTTGACTAAGGTGAAAGTGATGATAGATACAACTCTAGAGGGGGGGTGAATAGAGTATTCAAAAATTATGACACCCTACTCAACTCCCTTAGAGTTAATTTGCGGAATTAGTTTATAGATATTGATAACCCTAGAGCCTAACACAAAGTGTAGTGCACAAGAGAGAGCTAACTGTAATTACAGTTAAGCTTGGGATCCTATCACAGCAACTAGCAATCCTAGTTATTTCTACTCACAGCCACAGTGCAATAAATTAAATAAGCAGCTCAGACGACACAAGAAATTTTATAGTGGTTCCCTCTAAATAGGTACGTCCACTCTTCTACCACCCTGGTAGAAATCCACTACAGGTTTTTCTTCAGGTGCCTTGCCACCAACTGATCTGCTTCAGGTAGATCAAGTAGACCCTTTGAGCTTTTAATCAGGAGCTCAAAATCCAACACAAGTTTTTGATCAGGTGCCCTGCCACCAAGGGTTCACTTTTGAAGGGAGTAATAACCCTTTGTACAGGAGGTTGAGAGAGTTAAGGTTTCTTCTCTATTGTTAAACAGATTAGAGAAGCTAGTGGATTGCACAGAGCTAGAAAGCTCTAAAGAATCAAGGCTCCCCTGGCTTAGAGAATATCCAGGAAGGAGTCTTGCTTCAGGGTGTAGGAACTCTTCTGAACTAAGACAAAGAACTGTCTTAGGGTTCTGAAGGAGAAGCTTGAAGAAGACTCTTGATTTGGAAAAGGTATTCTTCTTCAAACAGCTTCCTTTCTTCTTCTTCTTCTTCTAAAAAGCCTCTGAGTGAAAGTCTTCTTGTAAGCAGGATGAACTCAGGATGAAGAAAAATGCTGAAGAGATTTGATCTTCTCAGTTGAAAGTGAATTTCTGAGAGCTGTAGAACTTTCTTGCTTTCTCTCTTTCTCTATGTTGCTGAGTGTAAACTTCTTGTGTATCTGTATTCTGTGTATTTGTGTTATATTCTCCTTTCAAAAGAAACTCTTTATATATGAGCCTTTGCAACGGCTCTAATTTGAGTTTGAATCTCTTCTTCTTCTGGAATCAGCAATCTGGGCTGCAAAAAGCATAAAGCAAAAACAAATCCTGCAGACAGACATGCTATAAGGGGATAAAGCTTTCTAAGAAGCTGCATATCCAGTCAAATAAAAGAGGCTAGAAAAAGTCACATCAGAAAGAACTCTTTACAGCCAGAGAAGACTTTCTGAGTCTAACGGCTATAAAGGATAGCCTGGCAGATAAAGCAGAAAATATATTTCAACTAATAAGACAAAACACTTTGTCAGATAAAGATTGGCTCATGCATAAGGAATGGAGCAGAGATTGCCTGGAAATAATAGCATAAATTAACTGAAATAATATGCCAAATAAATATGAAATAAATCATAGAATAGAAGAGGACAAAATTACTAAAGACATACAGCAGAACGTCAAACGACCCTCGGAGATCGTCGAGCGAAGCACAGAGATCGTCGACCTATCAAACAGATAGTCGAACGATACAGATAGTCGAACTACCAAAGAAGATAGTCGAACTACCACAGCAGATAGTCGACCTATCAGAACAGATAGTCGAGCCATCAGATAGTCGACCTATCAAGATAGATAGTCAAGCTATCAAGCAACACAGATAGTCGACCTATCATCAGATAGTGGAACTATCAGATAGTTGAACTATCCAAGCAGATAGTTGAACTATCAAGAAATCTGTCTGGTCAGAAAAAGTCGAGCAGGGTTCGACGATCGGCGAGGCAGATTTCACAGAACGTCGAACTACCAAGACTTGAACTAACTCAGAGATAGACGATCTGCTGATAGACGAACGTCGAACAACTGATAGACGATCGTCGACCAGTCGATAGATGATAGTCGAGCGGCGTTCGACCATAGTCGAACAAAAAACAACTTAACTAAATTTTCATCTGGATAAGTGACAACTCTAAAACTAGAGCAAACTAACTAAATAACTAACCTTTGACCATAGATAAATCTTGGGTCAAGAGACTAAAAGAGAGGACTGAACTCAAATCCAAACTAGGGTACCAACAATCTCCCCCTATTTGAGTTAAGTCTCTAAACAACAACAACAAAAACACAAAACAAACTAATGGAAATAAAAACAATACAGGAAAGAAAATATCTAAGCAGCAGATAACATCAATCAAATAGACAAGTAAATAACTGTCAATCAATGAAATTTAAGAAGCTTCAGAATTTGGTTTAGATTCAGAAGAACTAGGAATAAAAGTAATTTTCCTGAAAGGGTCTAGAGCTTCTTTCTTTGACAGCTTTAGATCTTGCTCTCCAATAATTTTAGATTCTAATGCCCTTAGAACAACTGCTTTAGGATGCTTTTCCATATATTTTGAAGGTTCAAATACCTCAGGTCTAACCTGGAATTTATCAAGCTCCTTCTTTCTGAATTTGGACATAGTTGTTAATCCTGTAGTATCTTTACCTTCAGCTTTGGCTTTCCTAATCTAGGCTGATCCAACTAGCTCAAGAAATCTAGCCATCCTGTAATCAGGATTAAGCTCTTGGCTTTCATACACATTTTCACAAGTTGGATCTACAGGTTTCACAGCTTTAAATTTAATAGACAGATCTAACAGGCTTTCAGCTGGCTCTTTATTTTCCTGAATAGCTAGAGAAGAAGAAGGAGCAAACTCAGCAAATTTCATACTCGATTTTTCAGAGAAAATAACTCTTTTACCTTTTGAAATAGTTTTCTTTGCATGATCTGGCTTTGAAGAAGATATGCTCTTGGATTCTTTGGAAGGAGGAGGAGAAAAGGTTGGTTTCTGATAAACTACCTCCTTCACTTGTTCTTTTGCATCAGCATCATGTCTTTGGTAACCAGATTGCGATCTGCCTTGATATCCTTGATTGCTTTTCCTTTGAGAAGACTGGGATGGAGTAAACCTATCAGACGGAGCAGAAGGATTTGTAGACATGTTGCCAAAGGCTCCTGCACTGGGAGGTGGAGGAGGAGGACCTCTAGGGGTCCATCTTGGAGCAGGACTGTCATACCTTTTAGACTTCTTCCTTAACTTTTGTTGATTCTTTGAAAATCCCATCCAATGCTGAAACTCTTTAGATTTGGGATCAATTCCTTTCAAGATATAATAGGGGATATCATTATCAGGGTTTGGAGGAGGAGGAGCCACAGCTTTTCTTTTCTTCTTGGCAGATTTCTTTTTCTTAGAATCTTCAGATTCATCAGAATCATCCTCATCCTCAGAGTTTGATGAAGGAGGATGATAATAAGGATCAAACGCCTCTTGCACAGCTTTTTCTTTCTCTTTTAAGGCAGCTTTTTCTAACTCTTCTTCCAAGGCATCTTGTGCCAGAAGAGTGTCTAGATCTAATCCAGGGGTGTCATCCCAGACTGTAGACTTTTCCATTTGAATTTCTGACACCTTCTCATGTTCATCAGTAACTGTCATGGAGACCAGTTCTTCTTGCATAGCTAACTGAGCTGGTTGAGCAGCCTCAGGATCTTGAACAAGTGGTTCTAGATCAGGTTGAACTTCTAGAGCAGGTTGATGATCAAGTTCTTGGACAGCTAACACTTCTTCCACTATATCTGTAGTATTATGAACACAAATTTGCTAAATGAAGTTGTATCATTCCTTCTAGGTATTCCCATACTAACATGTCAGTTATCAAGTCTAGAAAATGAGTAAACGAGTTACCTTCAGGATTTTCCTCAGAATGCCATAACTCCCATTATTCATCTAGAAAGGAGGTAATGACTCCTTCTAGGTAGAGGGAAACCAGGGGAAACTGAAACCAGGCCCCTAGATGAAGAGGGCTCAGCAGATTTTGAGAGGGCTTGGATGGAGGCAGTCAGAGAAGAGATGGAGGATACAAGGGGAGCAATTGCCTCTTCAATCATGATTTTGATTGAAGGAGTAATTAACTCCAGGATGCTTGAGATGAACGCTAGGGTGATTTCAAATAAAGGTGGGGGAATTACAGTAGATGGATGAGCAGCAGGGATGGTGTGTTCTTGATGAGATGGAGAGTGAACTGGAGAATGATGGGTGGATGCAAGAAGATCAATATTATCTGAATGAAGAATTGGTGACTAAGGAGGAGTGGATAGCTCAGAAGCCAATAAATCAAAACTAGGATGAGATATCCTAACAAGATGAGGAGGGAGTGGAGATGCTGGTGGTGATGCATGGAGAATTGTGGAGGAATCAAGAAGATGAGATGCAGAAGATGGAACTTCAGCTGAAGTAGATGGAACTGAAGTAGATGGTGGCACTTCAGTGGAGGGTAATGCAGAAGAAGTAGATGGAAAGGAGAGATTGGCTAAGCCTGCTTCTTGAAGGAGGGGAGTGACTGAAGCAGTCCTTGTGCTCTCAGATGCAACTGGAGCAACCCCTACTGGAGCGGGCTTCACAAATCTCCTTTTCCACTTGACAAACAGGGTTGGGTCCATCTTTTTGCTGACATTGATGGATGTAGAAACTAAGACCAACAGATGGGGATATTTCTCCTTTAGAAATATCCCAAGCACCCTACCCAGGGTGACTTCCTTCTTGCTATTCTTTTTCCTTATGAAATCAAACAAAACTCCTGCCCAGTTAATCTGCTTCTTGTTCACGATGGCACACATCAGGGCAAACTGTTGCCTGGTTATATTATCATGGGCAGAGTGCTTTCCCAGAAGCACTTTTCCGACTAGTTCAGCAAGGAACTTTATCTTCAACGGAAAATTCACCTTTAGCAGCTTAGAAGGAATGCCGTCGGCATATCCTAATTCAGTCAACATTCTCCCAAATTCTGGGGTATCTTGCTCATAATCCTCTTCCCCATTCAATAATCCAAAAATTTCAGTTAAAACGGCGGGAGTCAAAATTACCTCTTCTCCGCCTATCGTTCCGGTCATAGAGTCGTCGTTGGAGGACGAAGTGAATGCCCAATCTTTAATCTCCTGGACGTTTATCTTTATTCTTGTGGACATGAACTTTTCCAATCCTTGATCTTTGTAGAGGTTGAGGATTTCCACTATCGCAGACTCACAGCAGCTGAAAGAATCAAAGTCCACGCTGAAACCAACATCGAACTTCACCACGGACAGGAGGGCTGAAGCAATCGCCATCGAAGGGGTTGGACAAGGTGAGAGAGATGGCGAAGGCGAAACGGCAGAAATCGCGAGACAGGGAGCAAGAAGAAAGACGGAATGCGAGAAGACGCTCTCCGTCGACGATAAAAAGAACGATCTCTTAACCTAGGTCGACCATCGGTTTTATATTAAAACAGCAATAGTCAATCTATTTTAAAAGATACTGGAGACGTTGGTCGAACGGTCGTTCGACGATCGTTCCTGAAGCAGAGTAGTCGGTCAATCGTTCGACTATTTCTATCTTCACAAACAACAAGCTGTCGTCAACCATAGATCGACGATAGGCTCGACCTGTTCGACGATCTTCGAACGTCGGTCGACGATCTTCAAGTAGATAAGCCATCATCAACCATAGGTCGACGATAGGCTTGATCCGATCGACTATCTTCGAACGTCGTTTGACGATCTTCAAACATGTTTCAACAAAGGCAGACGTCACACTTAGTCTTTTCCATTAATCATGCCTAGTTGTACCAAAAAGAATAGATGCTTCTGTTCATCTAAGGGCTTGGTGAAAATATAACCTCTCTGAAGGTCAGTGGATATGAACTCAAGGCTGATCTTGTTCTTTTCCACACAATCTCTCAGAAAATAGTGTCTAATCTCAATGTGCTTGGTTCTAGAGTGGTGCACAGGATTTTGTGCAATGGAGATAGCACTGGTACTGTCACACATGATTTTTGTGTTCTTGTGTGTGTAAGATCTCCTAGGTGGGATGCTCCATGCAGTTAATGGGTCCACAAACCTAGGGTTTCTATTCATATTAAGGTTTCTAAGGTTCTGGTTATAATTTTGAAATTCATATTGAAAACGTCGATCGGCGTTCGACGATGGATGCACAGATCGTTGAGCTTCGTTCGACCACTGAGCCTGCGATCGTCGAGCAGCGTTCGATGCTTTTTATATTTCCTTAAACTTTTGTTTTCTCTTTTCTCTCTTAGCTTTGTTTAAGGCTTGATTAACTTGTCTTACTTGCTCAGTGTTCTTTATCCCATCAGCTGAGATAAAGTTCACTGGAGTTGAAAGATGATTTTTAAGAATAATTGGGGGTTCACATGATGAAGCTCCTAAGCCTAGCTTATTATTGCCTGACCTAGTGTTTGTCATGCTGGTGATTTCTAGCAACTTAAGGCTTCTACCATTTAATGATTCTTCCAATCTCTTGGACTTTGCTAGTTCATTTTTAAGAAACTTTATTTCATCACTAGATTTAGTGAGTTCTACTTCTAACCTAGCATTTTCAATGGAGATAGATTCTAATTCAGCTAACTTATTTCTAAGTTCTTTAATCTCCTTTTCTGAACTAATTAAATCTAAGCAAAGGGATTTAAACCCAGTTTTAAATTCAGAAGAGGAAAAGTCATATGAAGACAATACCTGATCTTCTGTAGGCATCTCTTCATCATCATCAGAACTCTCTGCAGCTGAGTGATTGCTGTAGGCATCAATAGCCATAAGGCAGATTTCCTTTGCCTTCTTCTCTTCCTCATCCTCACTGGAGCTCGAGGAGGAAGATTCCTCATCTGAATCACTCCAAGTTTCAGTAACAAATCCCTTCTCCTTTTTCTTGTTTTTGTAGGAGGAGGACTTGGAGTGTTTCCTGTGATGTTCCTTTTCCTTTCTCTTTTCTTTGCTCTTTTCCTCTGGACACTCTAGTAGAATGTGTCCAGGTTTCCTGCAACCATAACAAATGATTTCTTTAGCAGGAGATCTATCATATCTTGGTTTATCTTCATATCTTGAAGATTTCTTTCTGAAGTCTTTTCTTCCCATCTTGAGAAACCTTTTGGCAAAGAGTGTCATCAGCTCCTCATTAGATTGGCTTCCTTCAGAAGCATCAGCAGCTTTGAGAGCAAGAGTTTGCTCTTTTCTTGCTAGAGTTGGAGTCTTTGCTTTAGCCTCAGCCTCCCTGGTCTTCAGCACTTGCTCAAAAGACTTGAGCTTGCCAAGGAGAGCTTCTGTTGAGATTTCAGTTGTGCTTCTGGCCTCCTTGATAGGCCAGATCCTCAGATCCCATGTGCTAGGGAAGCACATAAGAATCTTATCATTGACCTCTGTCAATGTAATATCCTTGTCAAGAGTCCTCAGCTCATTGATGATTGAGCTGAGCCGAGTGTACATTGCTTCAACTGATTCAGCATCAGTTTTCTTGAAGTTTTCATACTGGGAGATAAGTTTGGACCTTCTGTCCTTCCTTTCATCAGCTGAACCAGCTACAATCTGGTTTAGTGTATCCCACATTGCTTTTGCTGAGGAGCAGTCAGCAACTTTCTGGAATACTTCATCAGACATTGTCTGAGCCAGAATATTCATTGCTTTGGCATCTGCTATCTTTGCCTTTTTGTATTCATTGTTGTAATCTGGAGGAGGTACTGCACTCATATCAGTTGATGATAAAGCAGTAGCTGCAGCAGGTGCTCTTGGTGGTCCTATCAAAATAGAAGCAAAAATACTCTCATCAATAGAGTTCATATATAACTTAATCCTTGCCTTCCAGATGCTAAACTTTGCTAAGTTGCATGCTGGAGGTCTGGTGCTAGAGTAATCCTTGTACTAGGCCATGAAGTGAATATCTATAAGCTTGGTATCTATCAGGATCTTGTGACTCAGTTGTTAGCCTGTACAGTCAGTCAACCTCCCTCTGATACCAATTGAAAGTGATGATAGATACAACTCTAGAGGGGGGTGAATAGAGTATTCAAAAATTATGACACCCTACTCAACTCCCTTAGAGTTAATTTGCGGAATTAGTTTATAGATATTGATAACCCTAGAGCCTAACACAAAGTGTAGTGCACAAGAGAGAGCTAACTGTAATTACAGTTAAGCTTGGGATCCTATCACAGCAACTAGCAATCCTAGTTATTTCTACTCACAGCCACAGTGCAATAAATTAAATAAGCAGCTCAGACGACACATGAAATTTTATAGTGGTTCCCTCTAAATAGGTACGTCCACTCTTCTACCACCCTGGTAGGAATCCACTATAGGTTTTTGTTCAGGTGCCCTGCCACCAACTGATCTGCTTCAGGTAGATCAAGTAGACCCTTTGAGCTTTTGATTAGGAGCTCAAAATCCAACACAGGTTTTTGATCAGGTGCCCTGCCACTAAGGGTTCACTTTTGAAGGGAGTAATAATCCTTTGTACAGGAGGTTGAGAGAGTTAAGGTTTCTTCTCTATTGTTAAACAGATTAGAGAAGCTAGTGGATTTCACAGAGCTAGAAAGCTCTAAAGAATCAAGGCTCCCCCTGGCTTAGAGAATATCCAGGAAGGAGTCTTGCTTCAGGGTGCAGGAACTCTTCTGAACTAAGACAAAGAACTGTCTTGGGGTTCTGAAAGAGAAGCTTGAAGAAGACTCTTGATTTGGAAAAGGTGTTCTTCTTCAAACAGCTTCCTTTCTTCTTCCTCTTCTTCTAAAAAGCCTCTGAGTGAAAGTCTTCCTGTAAGCAGGATGAACTCAGGATGAAGAAGAATGCTGAAGAGATTTGATCTTCTCAGTTGAAAGTGAATTTCTGAGAGCTGTAGAACTTTCTTGCTTTCTCTCTTTCTCTATGTTGCTGAGTGTAAACTTCTTGTGTATCTGTATTCTGTGTATTTGTGTTATATTCTCCTTTCAAAAGAAACTCTTTATATATGAGCCTTTGCAATGGCTCTTATTTGAGTTTGAATCTTGTCTTCTTCTGGAATCAGCAATCTGGGCTTCAAAAAGTATAAAGCAAAAACAAATCCTGCAGACAAACATGCTATAAGGGGATAAAGCTTTCTAAGAAGCTGCATATCCAATCAGATAAAAGAGGCTAGAAAAAGTCACATCAGAAAGAACTCTTTACGGCCAGAGAAGACTTTTTGAGTCTAACGGCTATAAAGGACAGCCTGGCAGATAAAGTAGAAAATATATTTCAACTAATAAGACAAAACACTTTGTCAGATAAAGATTGGCTCATGCATAAGGAATGGAGCAGAGATTGCCTGGAAATAATAGCATAAATTAACTGAAATAATATGCCAAATAAATATGAAATAAATCATAGAATAGAAGAGGACAAAATTACTAAAGACATACAACAGAACGTCGAATGACCCTCGGAGATCGTCGAGCGAAGCACAGAGATCGTCGACCTATCAAACAGATAGTCGAACGATACAGATAGTCGAACTACCAAAGAAGATAGTCGAACTACCACAGCAGATAGTCGACCTATCAGAACAGATATTCGAGCCATCAGATAGTCGACCTATCAAGATAGATAGTCGAGCTATCAAGCAACACAGATAGTCGACCTATCAAACAGATAGTCGAACTATTAGATAGTTGAACTATCCAAGCAGATAGTTGAACTATCAAGAAATTCGTCTGGTCAGAAAAAGTCAAGCGGGGTTCGACGATCGGCGGGGCAGATTTCACAGAACGTCGAACTACCAAGAGTTGAACTAACTCAGAGATAGACGATCTGCTGACAGACGAACGTCGAACAACTGATAGACGATCGTCGACCAGTCGATAGACGATAGTCGAGCGACGTTCGACCATAGTCGAACAAAAAATAACTTAACCAAATTTTCATCTGGATAAGTGACAACTCTAAAACTAGTGCAAACTAACTAAACAACTAACCTTTGACCATAGATAAATCTTGGGTCAAGAGACTAAAAGAGAGGACTGAACTCAAATCCAAACTAGGGTACACACATAAGGGTTATGACTTCTCCAAATAGGGTGAGATTGTTGGGTACATTGGAAAATGTGTACTAGATTTGGAGAAGCCACAACTTAGTCAATGATATGCATCAATGTGTATTTGATAGAAGTTTGAGTTTCATTGTGCAGGTTTAAAAATTTGAAGGAAAAATTTCTAAGTACAAGTGTCGACACTTGTGAAGAAAGTTTGTCTACACTCAGGAAACTTGCGTCGATACTCAGGCAAGCTGTGTCGACACTAAGGCAAATTGTGTCGACACTCAAGGAAGTTGAGTCGACACTCAGGAAACTTGTGTCGACACTCAGGCAAGCTGTGTCGACACGCAGGCAAATTATGTCGACACTCAGGGAAGTTGTGTAGACACCCAGAAATTATGTCGAGACTTATAAAGAAGCTGTGTCGACACTCAAAGCTATGTCGACACCTAAAGAAGCAATTTGTCGACATCCAGAATTGTGTCGACAACTTAAAAAAGATTTATGTCGACACTTAAATCAGAAGATGAGTCGACACACAAGAGCTATGTCGACACCTGAAGCAATTGTATCGACACACAGGACTTGTGTCGACACACCAACTCTCAAAAGTCTGGGTTGAGTTCAGAAGTAATTGTGTCGACACACAGGACTTGTGTCGACACACACTCAATGCCATTTTACAAACACTCAACGCCATCTGTCTGCAATAGAAATGTCGAGACAAGAAGCTGCTGTGTTGACACACAGGACTTGTGTCGACACATACAATAAAAAGTATTATCGAGAAGCAGAAGTATGACTGTGTCGACACTTGGAGTAATTGTATCGACACCATGAAGACTTGTGTCGACAATTGGAGTATTTGTGTCGACACCTTGAAGACTTGTGTCGACACTTAGCCTATATGTGTCGACACATGTGGAGCAGTCTGCTGAGTGTTGTGTGCTGAGTTGGAAAGACACAAAAGAACCTGGTGACTTAACAGCTGTCATAACTAGCCGGTCTGACACCAGTGTCAGAACTATCAGAAGTCTATTATGAACCGGATCAGCCGGTAATCATGGAGCAAGCTCTATATAAGAGCCAGATCGGAAACGACAAGGACAGAGACAAAAACACAATAACGTGAAGCATCTATAAGAAGAATTCTGACATATCAAGGGCTGTCTGCAAGAAAGATTCAGAGTTCTATCTGAATTTTAAGGAAGAAGCTGATTGAAGATCATCTTCATCAACAGAAAAGATCCAACTTATTTTGTTCTAATCAATAAGCTTTGAAAAGCTAAGTTAGGTTGGATCAGAAGGATCATTCAATCCAAGAACTGATCAAGAAGACAACATCAACAGAGAAATCTAGCTAGTGAAGTTTTCTGATACTTATTACTCACAAATTCTTGAAGGATCTATTGATAGACTTGAGATTGTAAGCCTAATTTTAAAGGCTGAGGTAGGGTTGTGTGCCTGAGGTAGGACATGTGGTAAGTCTGAGTTGTAAGCCTAATTATAAAGGCTGAAGTAGGGCTGAGGCCTGAGGTAGGATTCTGGAGAAGAATTTGAGGTAGGACTTGTGTTAAGTCTGAGGTGTAGGAACCATCTGTGGTTCTGAGATTGTATGATCTATGGATCTGAGCCAGTGGAAGGAAGTTAGGCTAAATCCAGTTATCTACTTGATAGGCGAAGGGGGAAAGTTGATGTACCCATATCTTGGGGAACCACTATAGATCTGGTGTTTATTGTGTTGCATTTTATTTCTGTAGATAGAATTATTCTGTGCTAGAGAAAGTTACAAATATCTATTTGCCTTTAAATCAAAAATACTGTTGGGTATTGCATCCTCAATGTACCTGATTTGAAGAAGCCCCTGTGCAAGCCAAGGTAAATAGACAATGTATTTGATGAAATATTTTTTAGTTGTGCTTGCAGTTATTCCTTGCTAAGTACACACCAATGTCAAGGTGCAGTGGGTCAATATACACGGGTCTGTGCAACGTAATCCCTCGTTGAGCAGATCAGTGTGTTGGCCTACGTGTACTCTCTATATTGGGGTGTACTTAATTTCAAGTACAGGGCTATGATAAAGCAAGAGCAGACAAGGAGCAAGGATGGGCCAAAGACCAGCTCACGGGTCGAAAGACGAAAATCGTCTAAGTGTAATTCGTCGAGAATCACTAGGTGATTCTCGCCGATTCGTCGAGAATCACTACTAGTGATTCTCTACGAGTCGTCGAGAATCACTAGTTGATTCTCGCCGGGTTGGGCCGGCTGTCTTGACACAGACAGGAAAATTATCTAAGGCAGAATCGTCGAGAATCACTTATGATTCTCACCGATTCGTCGAGAATGACCTTACATTCTCGACGATTCGGTGAGAATCAAAAGTGATTCCCACCGATTCTCCCCGGCCCCTACAACCTGTGTTGCCTGAATTCACTAAGTAGAATTCGGCGAGAATCGTAGGTGATTCTCGCCGATCCGTCGAGAATCACCTTCGATTCTCGCCGATTTTGACTTGGCAAATTTTCAGAAATTTCTGGACCGGTCCACGTTACCTGCAGCCGTTTGAACCGGACTTTGGTCTTTACTTTGGTGGGACCCACAACGGTCATCTCTTGACCTAATATATATATATACCCCGTATGTATGAACATGAGACATACGAAAAACGCGAATTCAAAAAGGACGAGCCGCCGCCGAGCCCTAAATCCCCGATCTTGCTCCGCCGATCGTCTCCGCCGTTCGTGCAGTTGTCGCCGCTGTTGATCTCATGTTCTTCCAGATCTCCGGCGACAGAAGCTTAGGCTAGCATAGCGTCTCACGCGTCTAACCAGAGATCCCTTTTCTCTTGATTCGTTGATCGGGAAAATCCTTCCCCTTCCAAATCGATTGAGACGACCGATCCTAGTGTGACCGTTGGAAGACCTTGCTTCCTTTGCTACGAAGTTTGAATCAAGATAGCACTGCAGCAGCTCTCCGTCGCCGCCGCTTATTCCGAGAACCTTGCCGCCGCTCCAAGCCGCCGCCGGTTTCGGGAAGATTCAATCCAAGTGAGAGCTAGGGTTGTGGACTCTTCGTTGACTTCAAGAACACGTCGTCGAACGAAGAGGGACACCTTAGTCTCCAAACGTCGTTTGTATTTCTTACAAGCTATTTTCAATTTCTTTGTAACGGACCGATTGGTCTCTAGTTGTAAGGGTTGGGTGCAGCCCGGGTTGTGGGAGTGTTGACTCCTACGTGTGGAAGGGTTCCTTCCATTAGTGCAAGGATTGGATTTCAATCCTGTTGGTGAAGTGACCGAGTCGTCCCTGGTTGGGAGATAGGTCGAAGGGGGAAAGTGGACATACCCAAATTGGGGAACCACTATAAATTGCCTGTGTATTTTCTGTGCTTGGTTGTTCTGTTTTCTTATGCAGGTAAAATCTTAATTCCGCAAATACGCTGCAAAGACACCTATTCCCCCCCCCCCCCCATAGGTGAAGATAGTTGACACTAGGTGGACTTTCAAGTGGTATCAGAGGGAGGTTGCTCATCAAAAAGGTTCACACCTTGAGTAGAATCCTGCCACCAGTGTCAAGAAGCAGTCAGATATCTTCCATGGACGGACTCAAGCACTCCGGCAAAATCCCAGTATACACCAGACTGAACTTTCCTATCTGGAAGGAAAGAATCAGATTCTGCATGGAAGCAGTCGACCCCCGGCTCTTCATGATAGTGGAGGAGGGACCTTACATTCCCACTAAGGCCTCCACCATTGATCCTACCAAGAAAGTACCCAAGAAACTTTCGGAAATGGACAAGGACGAAATGGTGCTGTTCGGACTCGACAAGAAAGCTCAGAACATCCTGGTGAGCGCAGTTGACGACTCTATGATGCAGAACTTCAGCAACTGCAGGACAGCCAAGGATCTCTGGAGCTGTCTGATTGTCCTAATGGAGGGCACAGATGAAGTGAGGGACGATCGGAGATCCCTCCTCAATCAGAAATATGAGGCCTTCAGACAAAGGGCCAAAGGAGGAGATCGGAGTCACCTTCGAAAACTTCCTCAAGATCGTCAATGCACTCAAAGGATATGGAAGAGTGTTCACTGACGGTGAACTCAAGTATAAGTTCCTTAGGTCCCTCACTAAGGAATGGGACACAAAGATCTGCGCCATCCGCGAGTTTGGCAGACTTGCGGAAACCGACCCTCAGATTCTGTTCGGGAAGCTCATGTCCTATGAGCTTCAGTTGAACACAAGGAAGGCTGAAGAGGAAGCAGAGAAAGCCGCGGCCAAGGAAAAGATGGTGGCCCTGAAAGCCATTCATTCCAGAAAGGGCAAGGGTGTTGTCTCTTCCCGTGCGTGGAAGAAAGATGAAGAGGAAGACTCGGAGCCAAGCTCCTCCGACTCAGAATTGTCTGAGGAAGATTTATCCCTTATCACAAGGGAATTCAAGAAGTTCCTCAAGCTGAGGAATCAGAGAAAGAGAAACGGCTCCTCTTCGAGGGATCAGAAGAAGAACTATTCTTCTGACAGGTATGTATCCAAACCGAACAAACACCGCTCATCTGACATTATTTGCTTTGGCTGCAACAAGCCAGGACACGTCGTGGCCGACTGCCATCAAGGCAAGAGGGAAAAGGGAAAGGGAGAGGAGCACAGGTCCTCAAAAGACAAGAAGAAGGAGAGGAGCTACATCGCGAAGAAGTCAAAGACGCTGAGTGAATCGGACTCATCAGATACCAGCGATGACGAGGAAGCCTACTTTGGGCTAATGGGTCACTGTGACTCGGAAGGAGACTGCCCCCCATTTACGGGGAAGGTAAAAGCTCACACCCCTCTCTCTGACTCTGACTCTGATCCTGAGTCTCAGGATGATGACCCTGAGGATATCTCTTCTGCCCGTGAAGCTGAGCTCCTCGATAAGTATGAGCTTCTGCTCAATACTTTCCTGGAATGTCGAAAGAGAATGAAGGCTGCGAAGAAGGAAGTAAAATTCCTTAAAGGTGAAAGTGTATCCCTGAGGGAAGAGATCACCAGTTTGATCTCCCTCCGACAGGAGCACTTGGAACTAACTTCAAAGCATTCGGAGTCTCTTAAGCTCCTTGATCTTAAGCAGGAGGAAGTCGACAAGTTGGAAGAACTACTTGCGGCAGAAAGGAAGATCGTCAAGAGCTTCTCTATGCCAAAAACTGTTCTTCCATTAGTTGATACCTTCTCTGCTCAAGCCAAAGGAGCTGGCTTGGGGCATGTAGGGGTATCTAGCTCCTCATCCAGGAGAAACAGGAACAGGAGGAAGAATAAGGCTGCCAAGAAAGCCTCTGCTGATGAGAAAGGAAAGGCCCCACTCAGCCCTGTTGAGTTCAGAAAGCCTAGCTTTCCCTGTAACCAACATGACTTTGAGTCAACATATGGGCATCACTTCAGGCCCTCGGTTGCAAAGCCGAAGAGCCGATATGATGGGTGGACCTTTCCCCATAACTTCAGTGAGAGTGTCTTCAAGGCACCTTATGAGGAAATCCACTTGGGAAATTATGGTCAATTCTCTAGCGGCCATAATAGGAAGCAGGCACCTAAGGCCAAGCTTATTACACTGAAAAGCCAAGAGGTGAAGAAGTCATGTGACTGTGGTCATCATGTTTCCTCCACCTCCAGGTCTTCGGCCCCAACTGAACCCCACGTTTCAAGGGTAAAGCAGGCGCCCAAGAGGAAGTATAACAGGTTTGACTGCTGGTGCTGTGGCAAAATTGGTCACTTTGCCGTGGATTGTTGGTTTAATCCAAGGTATAACGAGACTCCTTATGTTAGCAGTGCGAGGCAGACCACTCGTAGGGCTAACCAATCGAGGGGGAGTATGCTAACAAGGAATCTAGGACCCAAGTTCAACTGGGTTCCTAAGGCAAATTAATTCTGTTTTGCAGGAATGTCCAAAGGCCAACAAAAATCCTATTTGGTATTTGGACAGTGGATGCTCCCGTCATATGACTGGACAAGAAGCCTGCTGCGGGAGTACTCTCCAGTCGAGAATGGACCCAAAGTCATCTTTGGGGGATCTGATCGGGGAGTCACCAGAGGTTACGGTATGATTTCCAACGGTATACTCTCTATCTCTGACGTAGCTTATGTTGAAGGGTTAAATCATAACCTGATCAGCGTAAGCCAGTTATGTGATAAAGGGTATGACGTTAAGTTCTGCAAGGATAAATGCCTGATAATATCATGTGCCTCTTCAGAGACAGTATTAACTGGCATTAGGAGCCGAAATATTTTCTGTTTAGATTTTCTCAGTCTAGATTCTTCCACCCCCGTATTCCTAGTAGCAAAAGGCAGTGCATCTCTTTATGAACAATGACACAAGAGATTGGCACACATTAATTACAAGACACTTAATATGCTATTTTCCAAAGACTTAGTAAGGGATGCTCCCATTATTAAGTGCATTAAAGATAGCCCATGTCCTGCATGTCAGATGGGCAAGCAAACTCGGGCTACCTTTAAGGGCATCCCAGACAAAGATTCCTCCAGATGTCTTTATCTTCTGCACATGGACTTGTTTGGTCCTATGCAAGTTCATAGCTTAGGAGGGAAGTTGTATACGCTAGTGATTGTAGATGATCACTCTCGGTTTACGTGGGTGTTCTTTTTAAAACGCAAGTCTGATACGTTTGACATCTTCACCAATTTTGTCAAGCAGATACAGAACGAACTCAACTGCTCGGTGGTCAAAATCAGAAGTGACCACGGAACAGAGTTTGAGTCTGGGGCTATGACAGAGTTCTGTGAAGAACTTGGTATCTTTCATGAGTTCTCCTCCCCTCGCACTCCTCAACAGAACGGAGTGGCGGAGAGGAGAAATAGAACACTCATTGAGGCGTGCACGACAATGTTGAATGACGCTTCTCTCCCGGAATACTTCTGGGCCGAGGCTGTCAATACGGCTTGTCATGTACAAAACCGGGCGTTGATTAACAAGAGCCATCGTAAGACTCCCTATGAGCTACTGAAAGGCAAGAAACCAACCATGTCCTACCTGAGGATCTTTGGCTGCAAATGTTATGTACTGAATAACGGGAAGTACCCGCGTACTAAGTTTGGTGAAAAATGCTTCGAAGGCATATTCATGTGCTATAGTAGCCGCAGCCGGGCTTATAGAGTTTTCAACAAGAAAACCCTAGTGGTAGAGGAGTCAATAAATGTTTTATTTGATGAAGGAAGTTTGCTTAATTGCAAGACTTCTAGTCGTCTTCCTGAAGATGCAGGTGCTAGACTCGAAAGGTTGCAACTGGATGAGCCCGAGAAAGATGCAACTCCAACATACGTCAAGGTGTCCACTTCTACGCAGATCGGAGAAGTTGAAAATCAAAATGGAGCAAATCCTTTAGAAGAAGGAGATGCCCAAGAAGTAGTCGAAGCTCCTGACGCCAGACTTCTACAGCTCAGACACGTGAGGGATCATCCCAGAGATCAGATCATCGGAGATCCTCATGACGGGGTCAGAACTCGCCGAGGTACTATTAACGAGATTTTGCATCTTAGCTTCCTGTCACAGGTTGAGCCAAAGAAGTTCGACGAGGCGAACAAAGATGCTGCATGGATTTTGGCCATGCAAGATGAATTGCATCAGTTCGAAAGATGCAACGTTTGGACGCTTGTGCCCAGACCACAAAAGCAGAATGTGATTGGCACCAAGTGGATCTTCAGAAACAAACTGGATGAACATGGTGTCATCATAAAGAACAAGGCCAGACTAGTGGCTCAAGGTTACCGACAGGAGGAGGGGATTGATTTTGACCAGACGTTTGCACCAGTTGCACGGCTCGAAGCAATCTGGCTATTCCTAGCCTATGCCTCCCACAAAGGATTCACAGTTTATCAGATGGACGTGAAATCGGCTTTCTTGAATGGATATTTGAAAGAGGAAGTATACGTCGCTCAACCTCCAGGTTTTGTCAATCCTACTTATCCTAATCATGTATATTTTCTTAATAAAGCGCTATATGGCTTAAAACAAGCTCCTCGAGCTTGGTATGAGACATTGTCTAGTTTTCTTCTTGAGAACAAGTTCTCTAGAGGAAAAATAGACAAGACATTGTTTCTCAGGGAAGTCAAAGGCAAGATTTTGCTGGTGCAAATCTATGTTGACGACATTATATTCGGCTCAACTGACAACAATCTTTGCAAAAAGTTTTCCAAACTTATGCAAGGAAAGTTTGAAATGAGCAGTATGGGGGAGCTGAAGTATTTCTTGGGACTTCAAGTGAAACAGTCTGAGGAAGGAATCTTCATCTCTCAGACGAAGTTCACAAATGAACTCCTCAAGAAATTCGGAATGGAGAATGCAACCAGATAGTTTAACTTTCAAGGCAGCCTAAACACCTAGAGGGGGGGTGAATAGGTTCTGCTTCTCTTTCTAAAACTTCTAGGCAGAATTCAATTTAATAACTAATATAATAAACACAGCAATCACAGAAAACAAAAACATCACAGATTGCACTATGTTTTATAGTGGTTCCCCAAGGTCTGGGTACATCCACTTTCCCCCTTCACCTATCTAGCAGTATGCTAGATTCGGCCAAACTTCCACTTATCTCAGATCAATAGATCTTACAACTCAGAACCCAACTGGTTCCTACAACTCAGGCACAACTGCCCTACCTCAGCCTTGCCCCAAGGCCTACAACTCAGAGAATATCCTTCTCCTACACTCAGGCAAATAGCCCTACCACTCAGAGTTCAACACTCTTACACTCAGCCTTTATAACATAGGCTTACAACTCAGATCTGTATAAACAAATCCTACAGAAATAAAGAAAAGATTGTTTTAATTGTCTTGCCAAAGTTGAGAGAGAAAAGGCAATGACAATTCTTGATCAGCTGATGCAATCAACTGTTTCTTAGCCTTCTTCAAAGCTTCTTGAAAATGTACTTAGCTGAGTTGATTCCAAACAGCTTCTTGAGAATCCACTGGTGGATTCTTTCTTCTTCTTCAAATTCTGACTTGATCTCTCTCTATCCAGAACTTTGAATGATTCTTCTGAATTCTGATTAGAACTCTTCTTAGATCTATCCTTAGATAGTCTTCTTAGATCTCCCGGAGAAGATCTTCTTAAGTGCCTAGCACTTTCTTGAAATGAGTAGAATTGTAATCCTTCTCCACTTTCTGATCCAATGTATTTCAAAAGGTCAGTTCTATATGTTATTATTTTTTCTTCTGAATCTGTCTATTTATAGACATTCTTCATGGTAACCGGCTGATCCGGTTTCTAACCGTTTTCTGACAACTCTGACAACTTCAGTTAACCGGTGATAACCCACAGCTGTCAAGTCTTCAAACAAGTCCTGTGCCTTAGTCTTGAATCACAAGTTGTTGAAACAGTCTGTCAGAAAGTGTCGAGACAATCTGTCTATTTGTGTCGACATAATTGACTTTGGTGTCGACACAGTCTTCAGTGATGTCGACTAAGTTGCCTTTGAGTCGACACAGCTTCTTCTGCAAATAACTTGATCTTGACTCTTCAGTGTGTCGACACAAGTCCTGTGTGTCGACACAATTGTTGTAGAATCATAACTTTAGTAAGTGTCGACTTAGCCTTCAGGTGTCGACACATTCATTTTTTTTTTTAACTCTGCTATTATGTGTCGACTTAATCACAATGTGTCGACACATTCTGCTGGTGTCGACTAACTTGAGGTCGACTATTTTCTTCTGTGTCGACACATTCAGATGATGTCGATAATCTTGAGATCAACTATATTCTTCTGTGTCGACACATTCTCCCAATGTTTGAGGTCGACGCTTTTCTTCTGTGTCGACACAATTTCCCAGTATTGTGTCGACTCTTTTTCTGTGTCGACACAAATTCCCAGTGTTGTGTTGACTTACTTCTTCTGTGTCGACACTTTTTCCCAGTGTAGTTGTAGACTAACTGCTATGTGTCGACACTGCTTCCCAGTGTTGTGTCGACTATTTTCTTCTGTGTGTCGACACTGCTTCCTTTGTGTCGACACTTGGACTTAGAATTTTTCTGCATACTTTATCAATTCTCCACCTGCACATGTCAACTTAAAACAACATCAAATACACCTTGATGTATATCATTGAGCTAAGTTGGGCTTCTTCAAATCAGGTACACATTTTTCAATGTACCCAACAATCTCCCCCTATTTGGAGAAGTCATAACCCCTATAGCCAATGATATACACCATTTATAAACAGTACTAAATGATGATTAATGACATAGCAGGAATACTTTAAATATAAACAAAACATAACATAGAATAATTCATCACAGAATGCACATTATAATATGTCAAACAACATTTTGTTTATAACAGGGTAATGTTTGATTACAAAGTTTTACATTTGATGAGTACATCACAACATTACAAAATATTTAAAACAAAATCAGGATTGATCAGGCTCTCTAATCATAATCCCTTTGCCAGACTGAATTGTAGCTGTCACAGGAGCTTCTGATTCTTCAGCTAACTTCTTTCCTTTAAGATCAGCCTTCTTCTGAGCTTCTTCCTTGATCCTTTGCCTTTCAAAATAATTGAAAGGCTTTGGGAAGTATTTGCTTGGCTCCTTAGCATCTGATGGCAGTCTTCCCAGCTTGGCTTTCCTTCTGAATTGTACAATTGCCTCTTGCCTTGCCTCATACTTCTGCCATTCAATTTCATTGTACCACTTTCCTCTCTCATGAACTTTATCTTGTACAGTTTTCCATGCAGTGAGTATGATGTTCCTTGAAGTAGGACTCCACTGCTCATAATCTGGCTTCAGTACAGCCTGCTCTCTGAATTTCTTCTTTGCCAATAGAGCATCCTGCTGTTCTTTTAGAGTAGCCTCAGGCTTATCAACTTTTCCAAAGACAATATTAGTAACCTCCTTTGGAGGACTATACATTCCTTGAACTTTCTGATCAATCAAGTCAAAATCTGGAGGGGGGTATATGACTTGGGCAACCTCAGGTTGATTGCCTTCAAGTAGATTAGATTGTATTCCTGACTCAGCTACCATAGCATCATCACACAATGGGGGATATCCCAAAGTGGCTCGTATGCTATTGGTCACCCACTTGGTGTGCTCAGAGCCTGCATGAATTAGCATCCTCTCCCCCTTTATGGCTTCTCTTGATACATGATCTCTAAGATCTTCTTTTTGAAATCGAATTTGGCCATCCAAATAATTCACTCCCTCCTTGAAAAATGGTCTTAACTTTTGAAGCTTTTCAGATATTTCCTTTTGAGAGGTTGTGATGGCAGTCTTAACAGATGCAATAGCAGCCTGAAAATTCTTATCAAATTCTTCCATTTCTTTGGCTCTATCTGCAGGCATCCCTGGAACAATCTTCTTCACCTCTTTAATGATCTCATTATGAGATTCAGTTAAATTGTCATTCATTCTGATTTGATTTTCCAGAACATAACTTTGCTTCAAAGCAATATCATCCACCTTTGTAGAGATAGCCTCCTGTTGTTTAGCCAGATAAACTACAGCATTGCCACCCTTGTGGAAGCAATCTGTCATTTCAGTTTTATGCAAGTTTACTTGAAATTGGATGGACTTGATATCCTGAGCTAAGTCAAATTGAACTGACTTGCTATTTTCATCAACATACTTCTCCAGAGCCATCCTTTGGTCGTCCAATTTTACTTGAAGATCTACCATAAATTTATTGTAATCAAAGGCTGGAGAAACTTGTGGAGTTGTGGTCTGTAATGCCTGCTTATAGTTCTTGCTTCTTCTCTTAAAGACAACAAGTTTTCTTTTCTTAGCCACCCTGGCTTCTTCAGTTTCTGTGTCAGAGGAAGTATCTACATGAATTCTTTCTTGTGGATGATGAATTGTATCTGTTCCAGGGAGTTGTTGCTCAGCTTCAACATCCACAGGCTCATCCTCAACCTGTGTTTCCATAGCAGCTTCCTGATCAACGTCCATTCCTATGGACTTCTCAATATCTGGTCCACCTCCTTCTTTATTAGCAGCAGTATCAACATCTGGGAATAATTCCTCCATAGTAAATTCCAGTTGAGTGGTCACTTCTGCAGCAGTTAAATCTTGAGATATGTTTAACTGTGCTTCCTCTTGGACTTGCACCTCAATATTTGTAGTGGCAGGAGTAGGTGTGGATACTAGCTCCCCCTGAACCTGTGCAGTAATAAGAATATGAGCAATGTCTTTTATAGTAAAATACATTAGCTCCCCCTATACCTAAGCGGAAGTAGATACCTTTGGAGCAGAAGTGGAAACTGGCTCCCCCTGCATCTGTGCAGGTGTTGATACTTCCTGGACCACAGTTGAGTCAAGCTGTGTCCCTTCTTGTACTTGTTCAGATTCTTGATTTGGTGTAGGGGATTGCACAGGGGTGTCTGGCCTGCTCTCTTCAGGCACATCCTTCGACAGCACCCTATCCCACCTGGAGAATAATCTCATATCCATTCTTCTCATATGGTTAATCTTACTCCCTTGCAGCTGCTGCATCACATCAGGAATCACTCCAGTGAAGTACAGGCTCATAATCCTAGCCATGTTAGGCTTCTTGATTCCCTCTTTGATCTTGTCAAAGAGCACTCCTGACCAATCAGTAGGAATAGTAAAAACTATCCTGGTCATCAGGCTGAACATATAGGCAGAAATCCTATCATGTCCACCTGTCTTGCAGAGGATTACCTTTCCAACTACTTCAGACAAGAACTTCCCTTGCTGATTCATTCCCTTTCTGTTGAATGCAGCTCCAATCTTCAATCCTGAATCCAGGCCACACCATTGAAGGGCGTCCTTTGTCTTAGATATAGGAACTTCCTCTTCATTCTCAACCACTTGCAGTTGGAAGATCTTTCTTAAACTTCTTTGATTAATCTTTACCTTCGTCCCTTGAACAGTGGACTTAATCTTGAGGCCGGTAGAATGGACTGATGCAGAGATAAAGAACTCGTGCACCTCCTTCTTCCAGATCTTAGTTGGTTCTGAAATGAGAAATTCTAACCCTGATGCAGAGAGAAGGGTGATAACTCCTTGAACATCAGGCGGCGCCTCTGCAAAGGCCTGGCGCACTAACTCATATCCTTCATTGATGTTATCTTCAATCCTTGGCGCCATCGTTGTGTCGAGAAAGCTTGAGAGAAGAGAGAAAGAAAGACTGTCGACACAGGGTTTGAGTCTCGAAAACCTTGAAAGCGTGTCGACACAAAGAGCTTTTGACCTATTTATAGCTTCTGTTGAAAGAAGTTCAAAGGGCGCCAAAAACAGTCTAAATGTGTCGACACAGACGGAATGTGTCGACACAGGCTTCTATTAACTCGACATTTCTTCAGCCTACTATGTGTCGACACCAATTTGTGGTTATGTCGACACCTTGGATACATAGTAGAAAGACAGAAATTCTGTGTCGACACTAAGGACAAGTGTCAACACATATTCTGTAAATGTCGACACCATAATTCTGGTTGAGTCGACATTACATTTCTGGTTAAGTCGACAATAAAACTCTTAAGTGTCGACACATATTCTCTGTGTCGACACAATATTTCTGACTTGTCGACATAATTTCTCTGAGTCGACACATTATTACTGAATGTGTCGACACATTCTTACTTAGCCAATTTCTGTAACTTCAATGTGTCCTTTTTAACACTTGATTATGTTGTTACTACTTTTACTTACTTATAAACCATTTCAATAGCATTGTTAATGATTTTGTTTAATACATTAATCAATGGTTAACATACCTAATTCAATTTTGAATTTATTGAATTTGGTTTCATCTAAAGGCTTAGTAAATACATCTGCTATTTGATAATCTGTTTTTACAAATTCCAATGAGATGTCACCTTTTTCTACATGTTCTCTAAGAAAATGATATTTGATTTCTATATGCTTAGTTCTACTATGAGAAACTGGATTATTAGCAATAGAAATAGCACTCTTAGAATCACATAAAAGGGGTGTTCTACTTACCTGAATACCATAATCTTTAAGCTGATGCTGCATCCATAATAGCTGTGCACAGCAGCTTCCAGCAGCAATATACTCTGACTCAGCTGTGGAAATTGCCACACTAGTCTGTTTTTTACTACTCCAAGATATTAGTCTTCCTCCCAGAAATTGACAAGTACCTGTAGTACTCTTTCTATCCTCTCTACATCCTGCAAAATCTGCATCTGAATAGCCTGTTAGTTGAAAATCTCTATTCCTAGGGTACCAAAGACCTAGAGTAGGAGTGCCCTTTAGATATCTCAGAATCCTTTTGACTGCAGTATAATGAGATTCTTTAGGGCAGGCTTGGTACCTAGCACAGACACATGTTGCATACATAATGTCAGGTCTACTAGCAGTGAGATATAGTAGAGACCCAACTATTCCTCTATACAATGATTCATCAACAGGTTTACCTGCCTCATCTTTGCATATTGGCATACTTGTCCCCATAGGAGTTCTCATGGAGGAGGATGACTCCATACCATATTTCTTAATTAATTCCTTGGTGAACTTAGACTGGGATATGGACAATCCATCATCAGTCTGTCTTACTTGGAGTCCCAAGAAGAACTTAAGTTCTCCCATACTGCTCATCTCAAACTTCCCTTGCATAAGTTTGGCAAACTTTTTACAAAGGTTGTTTTCAGTAGATCCAAAGATTATGTCATCAACATAGATCTGGACTAAGATGATCTTTCCTTTGGATTCCCTAAGGAATAGAGTTTTGTCTATCTTTCCTCTTGAGAATTTATTCTCAATGAGGAAGGTAGACAGGGTTTCATACCAAGCCCTTGGAGCTTGTTTTAACCCATACAAAGCTTTCCTAAGCTTATACACAGAATCAGGTTTAAGAGGATCTACAAAACCTGATGGCTGCTCTACATATACTTCTTCTTTAAGATCACCATTCAGAAATGCTGACTTCACATCCATCTGGTATACTTTGAAGTCTTGGTAGGCTGCATAGGCAAGGAACATTCTGATTGCCTCCAGCCTTGCTACTGGAGCAAAGGTTTGATCAAAGTCAATCCCTTCTTCCTGCCTGTATCCTTTTGCAACCAATCTTGCTTTATTCTTTACTATTATTCCACTTTCATCTAGCTTGTTCCTATAGATCCACTTAGTTCCAATTATGTTGTGGCCTCTTGGTTTAGGAACAAGCTCCCAGACTTTGCACCTTCTAAATTGATTCAGCTCCTCTTGCATAGCATCAATCCAGTGCTGGTCTTGGATAGCTTCTTCAAACTTCTTAGGTTCCATTTGGGACAAGAAACTAGAATGCAAAACTGTGCTTTGATTTCTGCTTCTAGTTTGCACTCCTTGTCTTGGATCACCAATTATCTGATCAGTAGGATGATCTCTTAGATATCTTATAGCTGGAGGTAGATTCCCTTCAGGTTGTGCATCTCCAGCTTCTTCATTCTGCTGTTCCTCTTGGTTTTCATCAGCTTCCATTATCTCTTGTACTCCCCCTGGACAGCAGCCTTCATTTTCCAATGCTCCCTCTTCCTTTGAAGCTTCAGCAATGGAGAGCTTGTCCATCTTCTTGCTTATACCTGTTGAGTCATTTGATCTACAAGACAACTCACAATTGATTAATCTTGTTTCATCAAATACAACATGCACAGATTCTTCAACAACTTGAGTAGTTAAGTTGAAGACTCTATAGGCCTTACTATTTGTGCTGTACCCAACAAATATCCCATCCTGGGATTTGGCAGCAAACTTAGTCAAATATGACTTGCCATTGTTAAGTATATAGCATTTGCAACCAAAGATCCTAAAATAGGATAGGTTTGGTTTTCTGCCTTTCACAATCTCATAGGGAGTCTTTCTGTGGCCTTTGGTGATAGAAGCCCTATTGATGACATGACAAGCAGTGTTAACTGCCTCAGCCCAAAAATATTCTGGGAGAGAGGTGTCACTCAATAGAGTTCTACCAGCTTCAATTAATGTTTTATTCTTTCTTTCAGCAATACCATTTTGCTGAGGTGTTCTAGGTGAGGAGAACTCTTGGAAAATCCCAAAGTCTATACACAAGTTTGTTATGCTTTCAGATTGAAACTCAGTACCATGGTCACTTCTAATTTTGACCACTGTACTATTCAGTTCATTCTGAATTTGCTTTACAAAATTAAATAATACACTTGGGGTTTCAGATTTTTGTCTCAGAAAGAACACCCATGTAAATCTAGAATAGTCATCTACAACCACTAGAGTGTAGACCTTCCTACCTAGACTGTGAACTGGCATAGGACCAAAAAGATCCATATGCAAGAGGTATAAGCACCTCACAGAATCCTTGTTTTCAAGGCTTTGAAATGAGGTTTTTGTCTGCTTGCCCTTTTGACAAGCTGAGCATACCCCTTCCTTTATACACTTAACTTGAGGCCCATTCCTCACTAGTTCTTTACTAAAGAGTTGGCCAATTGTCTTGTAGTTTAGATGAGCCAATCTCTTGTGCCACTTAACACAATGAGAAGCATTGTCATCAGCTACAAGACAAATGGGGGATGCCTTATTCTCACATTCAAAATTAAGGCAATACACATTTCTCTTCCTATACCCAGTCAATATGATCTCTTGATCACTTGACCTTTTGATATGACATCCATCCTTACCAAATGAAATGTCATATCCTAGATCACTCAGCTGGCTTATGCTTATTAGATTATGTTTCAAACCTTTTACATAGGCCACTTGGGTGATAGTAATTAGGTTTGAAGAGATGTTACCAAATCCTTTGATGACTCCTTTTTCAGATCCACCAAAGATCACTTTATGTCCATCTTTGACAGATGAATACTCCTTCAGCAGCCCCTTTGTTCCAGTCATGTGCCTGGAACAACCACTATCCAAGTACCATATAGGGGCATGGTAACTTGGATTCACCTGCAATACAGAATTACTTACCCTTAGAACCCAAGTAAGTCTTGGGTCCTTGGTTCAGGTTAGCCTTAATAAAGTTATCATAACCTCTTCTAACAAGTAGACTCTTATTCTTTATAACACTTGTGTTATACCAGCAGTCCAATGCAAAATGACCCCTCTTGCCACAGCACCAACATTCAAACTTATTGTATCTAGATCTAGATACATCCTTGTCAGAAGCATTTCTGTTCATTGTTGGTGCTGTTGCAACTTCACCTACTGATTTCTTAAAACCATAGGGTTTATGACCATAGGTAGGCCTGCTTGCCTTAACACCCTTGTTCTTCAGAACATTTGTCTTAATATGATCCTGAATGTCTTCATGATCATATATGTTAGAAGGCACTTTCTCCTTACCAAACCTTATGGGGACTGAAAGGTTTAGTGGCTGAATAGGGGCTTTGCCTTTCCTCTTGAATCTGCCAGCCCTGGAGTTACCCTTAAATCCTAATCCAGCCTTACCCTTCTGAGTGACAAATTCATCTATCAAGGGTAAGACAGATTTTGGCTTAGAGTAACTAGCCACTAAATCCCTTTCAATTCTAAGTCTGTCCTCCAGACTCTTTACTTGATCATTAGTATAATTAATTGTGCCCATCTGAATAATAGTTATATTCTTCAGCTTGGCAATTTCAGCTAACTTTTGATCAAGGACTTT
This sequence comes from Platanthera zijinensis, assembly GCA_039513925.1. Classification (NCBI taxonomy): domain Eukaryota; kingdom Viridiplantae; phylum Streptophyta; class Magnoliopsida; order Asparagales; family Orchidaceae; genus Platanthera; species Platanthera zijinensis. The sequence continues at coordinate 92,575,244 of CM077094.1, forward strand.
TTCTAACTCAGTTGTTGCAACCCTTAGATCAGCAATTTCCTGAGCCTGTGATTTAACCAGGTTCTTACTTTTCTTAAGGGCCTGCAACAGGTCCCCATACTTGTCTATCAATTGATAGACATCTCCTTCAGATCCAGATACATCTTCATCACTTGATGCAGATGTAGCTGATTCTTCACTTGTATTACAAACAGATGTACAAGAAGGACAGTTTACCTCATTAGAACCAGACTGATTCTGGCATAGGTCCTCTTCTGATCTAGTCATCAAACCCATGCATTGATGTTCATTGATGGAGTCTAGCAACTGCATAAACTCCTCTTCCTCAGATGCAGCATATAATCCAATATATGCTTCAGCTTCAGATCCTGATTCTGAAGTTGACTGGTCTGACAGACTTTTATCTTTCTTTGCTACAAAGGATTTCTCCTTCTTGCCTTTCTGATAAGTCTTCTTCTTTTCTGAAGATTCCTTCCTTTTGTCAGGACAATCAGCCACTACATGTCCAGGCCTATTGCAACAATAGCAGACAATCTTTGAAGTAGTGGCTTTGCTGGGCTTTGACCTGCTTTTCTCTTTCCTTGATGACCTTCTCTTCTGATAATAGTCATCTACTTGCTGTGATGAGGAAGGCCTAGACTTCCATTGCTTCTTTTTCAAGAACCTTTGAAATTGCCTAGTGAATGCAGCAAAGTCTGCATCTGAATCACAGCTGACTGAACCCTTATCTGAATTTTCAGAACTACCTTCTTCAACTTCCTTAGGAGGAGATGGTGATTTCCTCCTATTCTTTCTAGTGGCTTCAGCATTAAATGCCACAGTCTTTTCTCTATGCTCTCCTCTTGAGTTTCTTTCCTCCTCCTTCCTTACCATAAGTTGCATTTCATAGGATAGCAACTTTCCAAACAGAGTTGGAGGAGATATCTCTGCCAATTTTGCCACTTCTCTTATGGCACAGATCTTTGTATCCCAATCCTTTGATAAGGATCTTAAGAATTTGTCATTCAGTTCATAGGTACTGAAGACTCTTCCATAGGATATTAGCTCATTCACAATTCTATAGAATTTCTTATAGCACTCAGTTATGCTATCAGATTTTCCTTGTCTAAAACTTTTATACTCCTGATTTAGCATAGATTTTCTGTCCAGCCTTACTTCTTCAGATCCCTCCATGTAGACAATCAATGTGTCCCACATCTCCTTGGAGGTCTTGCAGTGAATCAGATTCTGAAATGTTGAATCATCTATGGCACTGACAATGATGTTCTGTTCCCTTTTGTCCATGGTTGCCAAGATGATTTCATCCTTGGTCATTTCAGAATAAGTCTTTGGTGTTTGGATATTTGCATCAAGAACAGATATCTTCATTGGTATGAAGGGGCCTTCCTGTACTGTGATGTAAATCCTTGGGTCAGATGCTTCCATAAACAATCTGACTCTTTCTTTCCAGATCCCAAAGATTTCCTTCTTGCATATGGGTAATTTCATTGACCCTAGCTCCTTATGATTCTCTCCAGAACCCATCTTCTTGATTCTTGAATCTGCCTATCAGATCTTCCTCAGACTGTTAAGTCCTTTTTGAGTAACCTCCCTCTGATACCACTTGATAGTTTAACTTTCAAGGCAGCCTAAACACCTAGAGGGGGGTGAATAGGTTCTGCTTCTCTTTCTAAAACTTCTAGGCAGAATTCAATTTAATAACTAATATAATAAACACAGCAATCACAGAAAACAAAAACATCACAGATTGCACTATGTTTTATAGTGGTTCCCCAAGGTCTGGGTACATCCACTTTCCCCCTTCACCTATCTAGCAGTATGCTAGATTCGGCCAAACTTCCACTTATCTCAGATCAATAGATCTTACAACTCAGAACCCAACTGGTTCCTACAACTCAGGCACAACTGCCCTACCTCAGCCTTGCCCCAAGGCCTACAACTCAGAGAATATCCTTCTCCTACACTCAGGCAAACAGCCCTACCACTTAGAGTTCAACACTCTTACACTCAGCCTTTATAACATAGGCTTACAACTCAGATCTGTATAAACAAATCCTACAGAAATAAAGAAAAGATTGTTTTAATTGTCTTGCCAAAGTTGAGAGAGAAAAGGCAATGACAATTCTTGATCAGCTGATGCAATCAACTGTTTCTTAGCCTTCTTCAAAGCTTCTTGAAAATGTACTTAGCTGAGTTGATTCCAAACAGCTTCTTGAGAATCCACTGGTGGATTCTTTCTTCTTCTTCAAATTCTGACTTGATCTCTCTCTATCCAGAACTTTGAATGATTCTTCTGAATTCTGATTAGAACTCTTCTTAGATCTATCCTTAGATAGTCTTCTTAGATCTCCCGGAGAAGATCTTCTTAAGTGCCTAGCACTTTCTTGAAATGAGTAGAATTGTAATCCTTCTCCACTTTCTGATCCAATGTATTTCAAAAGGTCAGTTCTATATGTTATTATTTTTTCTTCTGAATCTGTCTATTTATAGACATTCTTCATGGTAACTGGCTGATCCGGTTTCTAACCGTTTTCTGACAACTCTGACAACTTCAGTTAACCGGTGATAACCCACAGCTGTCAAGTCTTCAAACAAGTCCTGTGCCTTAGTCTTGAATCACAAGTTGTTGAAACAGTCTGTCAGAAAGTGTCGAGACAATCTGTCTATTTGTGTCGACATAATTGACTTTGGTGTCGACACAGTCTTCAGTGATGTCGACTAAGTTGCCTTTGAGTCGACACAGCTTCTTCTGCAAATAACTTGATCTTGACTCTTCAGTGTGTCGACACAAGTCCTGTGTGTCGACACAATTGTTGTAGAATCATAACTTTAGTAAGTGTCGACTTAGCCTTCAGGTGTCGACACATTCATTTTTTTTTTAACTCTGCTATTATGTGTCGACTTAATCACAATGTGTCGACACATTCTGCTGGTGTCGACTAACTTGAGGTCGACTATTTTCTTCTGTGTCGACACATTCAGATGATGTCGATAATCTTGAGATCAACTATATTCTTCTGTGTCGACACATTCTCCCAATGTTTGAGGTCGACGCTTTTCTTCTGTGTCGACACAATTTCCCAGTATTGTGTCGACTCTTTTTCTGTGTCGACACAAATTCCCAGTGTTGTGTCGACTTACTTCTTCTGTGTCGACACTTTTTCCCAGTGTAGTTGTAGACTAACTGCTATGTGTCGACACTGCTTCCCAGTGTTGTGTCGACTATTTTCTTCTGTGTGTCGACACTGCTTCCTTTGTGTCGACACTTGGACTTAGAATTTTTCTGCATACTTTATCAATTCTCCACCTGCACATGTCAACTTAAAACAACATCAAATACACCTTGATGTATATCATTGAGCTAAGTTGGGCTTCTTCAAATCAGGTACACATTTTCCAATGTACCCAACACAACCTCTATGAGGACTCCAATGGGATCCACTATGTCTCTGGATAAGGATGAGAAAGGTAAACCTTTCGATGAAACAAAATACAGAAGCATCATTGGATCCCTGCTCTACCTTACTGCCAGTAGACCGGATATCATGTTCTCCACATGTATTTGTGCCAGATATCAGGTGAACACTAAGGAATCTCATTATGTCACTGCAAAGCGAATTCTTAGATACCTTAAAGGTACTCCCAATCTTGGCTTGTGGTACCCGAGAAACAATGATGTCGAGCTAATAGGTTTTTCAGATGCTGATTTTGCAGGGAGTAGGGATGACAGGAAAAGCACCTCCGGGACATGACAATTCCTCGGAAGAAGGCTTATCTCCTGGAACAGCAAGAAGCAAAATTGTGTCGCAACCTCCACAGCAGAGTCTGAGTACATCTCGGCAGGAAGCTGTTGCGCACAACTCCTATGGATACGGAACCAGTTAGCAGACTATGATCTCCAGTTCAAGGAAGTACCAATGTACTGCGACTCCTCAAGTGCAATTGCTATCGCAAACAATCCAGTATCGCATAGCAGAACGAAGCATATTGAAGTGCGCTACCACTTCATTCGGGAGCACGTGGAGAACAAGGACATCTCTCTCTGCTATGTCCCCACGGACAAGCAGATTGCAGATATTTTCACAAAGCCCCTAGACGAGGCCAAGTTCAGTCTCTTCAAAACTGAATTGGGGATGCTCAACTATGAGGAATGAAGACTCCAGACGCTCCTGGCTCGTGCATCTAGGGGGAGCATCTGCCAGAAACTCAAGTGAAAACATAAGTGCACGAACTGAGGGGGAGCATGGTGTCAGGTGCACCAGACCCAGATTTGCAGAAGCCGAAAAGGGGGAGATTACCCTCTCGGCTAAGGCTAAGGTAGCTCAATGTTCTAGTTTGCTCTCAAGTAACTGGTAATGCATATCCCTATCACCTCACTTTTAAGTTTCGGTTTTTCATTCCTATATGCTCTATTCACCTTAGCTTGTAGGGTTTAGGCTTCTTCAAATAGGTGGAGATTGTTGGGTATTGCATCCTCAATGTACCTGATTTGAAGAAGCCCCTGTGCAAGCCAAGGTAAATAGACAATGTATTTGATGAAATATTTTTTAGTTGTGCTTGCAGTTATTCCTTGTTAAGTACACACCAATTTCAGGGTGCAGTGGGTCAATATACACGGGTCTGTGCAACGTAATCCCTCGTTGAGCAGATCAGTGTGTTGGCCTACGTGTACTCTCTCTATTGGGGTGTACTTAATTTCAAGTACAGGGCTATGATAAAGCAAGAGCAGACAAGGAGCAAGGATGGGCCAAAGACCATCTCACGGGTCAAAAGACGAAAATCGTCTAAGTGTAATTTGTCGAGAATCACTAGGTGATTCTCGCCGATTCGTCGAGAATCACTAGTGATTCTCTACGAGTCGTCGAGAATCACTAGTTGATTCTCGCCGGGTTGGGCCGGCTGTCTTGACACAGATAGGAAAATTATCTAAGGCCGAATCGTCGAGAATCACTTATGATTCTCACCGATTCGTCGAGAATGACCTTGCATTCTCGACGATTCGGTGAGAATCAAAAGTGATTCCCACCGATTCTCCCCGGCCCCTACAACCTGTGTTGCCTGAATTCACTAAGTAGAATTCGGCGAGAATCGTAGGTGATTCTCGCCGATCCGTCGAGAATCACCTTCGATTCTCGCCGATTTTGACTTGGCAAATTTTCAGAAATTTCTGGACCGGTCCACGTTACCTGCAGCCGTTTGAACCGGACTTTGGTCTTTACTTTGGTGGGACCCACAATGGTCATCTCTTGACCTAATATATATATACCCCGTATGTATGAACAGGAGACATACGAAAAACACGAATTCAAAAAGGACGAGCCGCCGCCGAGCCCTAAATCCCCGATCTTGCTCCGCCGATCGTCTCCGCCGTACATGCAGTTGTCGCCGCTGTTGATCTCAAGTTCTTCCAGATCTCCGGCGACAGAAGCTTAGGCTAGCATAGCGTCTCACGCGTCTAACCAGAGATCCCTTGTCTCTTGATTCGTTGATCAGGAAAATCCTTCCCCTTCCGAATCGATTGAGACGATCGATCCTAGTGTGACCATTGGAAGACCTTGCTTCCTTTGCTACGAAGTTTGAATCAAGATAGCACTGCAGCAGCTCTCCGTCGCTGCCGCTTATTCCGAGAACCTTGCCGCCGCTCCAAGCCGTCGCCGGTTTCGGGAAGATTCAATCCAAGTGAGATCTAGGGTTGTGGACTCTTCGTTGACTTCAAGAACACGTCGTCGAACGAAGAGGGACACCTTAGTCTCCAAATGTCGTTTGTATTTCTTACAAGCTATTTTCAATTTCTTTGTAACGGACCGATTGGTCTCTAGTTGTAAGGGTTGGGTGCAACCCGGGTTGTGGGAGTGTTGACTCCTACGTGTGGAAGGGTTCCTTCCATTAGTGCAAGGATTGGATTTCAATCCTGTTGGTGAAGTGACCGAGTCGTCCCTGGTTGGGAGATAGGTCGAAGGGGGAAAGTGGACGTACCCAAATTGGGGAACCACTATAAATTGCCTGTGTATTTTCTGTGCTTGGTTGTTCTGTTTTCTTGTGTAGGTAAAATCTTAGTTCCGCAAATACGCTGCAAAGACACCTATTCCCCCCCCCCCCCATAGGTGAAGATAGTTGACACTAGGTGGACTTTCAAATACACAAAAAGATTAGAATCTATTCACCCCCCCCCCCCTCTAGGTGTTTAGGCTCTTGAAACAAAGTCTTTCATATGTGCCCATAGAGAATGGACCCAAAGTTATCTTTGGTGGATCAGAAAATGGTATCATCAAAGGATTTGGTAACATTACTAGTGATTCAATTACTATCACTAAAGTGGCTTATGTGAAGGGTTTAAAATATAACCTAATTAGCATAAGTCAACTAAGTGATCTAGGTTATGTCATTTCTTTTCTCAAAAGAGAGTGCCTTCGAAGCATTTTTCACCAAACTTAGTACGCGGGTACTTCCCGTTATTCAGTACATAACATCTGCAGCCAAAGATCCTAAAATAGGACATGGTTGGCTTCCTGCCTTTCAGTAGCTCATAAGGCGTCTTATGATGATTCTTGTTGATCAAGGCCCAGTTTTGTACATGACACGCCGTATTGACAACCTCTGCCCAGAAGTATTCTGGGAGAGAAGCGTCATTCAACATTGGCGTGCAAGCTTAAATGAGAGTTCTATATCTCCTCTCCGCAACCCCATTTTGTTGAGGAGTACGCGGGGAGGAAAACTCATGAAAGATACCATGTTCTTCACAGAACTCTGTCATAGTACCAGACTCAAACTCTGTTCCATGGTCACTTCTGATTTTGACCACCGAGCAGTTAAGTTCGTTCTGAATCTGCCTGACAAAATTGGTGAAGATGTCAAACGTATCTGACTTGCGTTTTAAGAAGAACACCCAAGTAAACCGAGAGTGATCATCAACAATCACTAGCGTATAAGACTTGCCTCCAGGGCTATAAACTTGCATTGGACCAAACAAGTCCATATGTAGAAGATAAAGACACCTGGAGGAGTCTTTGTCAACGATGCCCTTAAAGGTAGCCCGAGTCTGTTTGCCCTTCTGGCATGCAGGACAGGGGATATCTTTGATGCACTTAATGATGGGAGCATCCCTTACTAAGTTTTTAGAAAACAGCATACTAATTTTCTTGAAATTAAAATATGTCAATCTCTTGTGTCATTGTTCACAAAGAGATGCACTGCCTGTTGCTACTAGGCATACGGGGGTAGATGAATCTAAACTAAGAAAATCTAAGCAGAAGATATTTCTGCTCATAATGCCTATTAATACCGTCTCCGAAGAGGCACACGATATTATCAGGCATTTATCCTTGCAGAACTTAACGTCATATTCTTTATCACATAACTGACTGACACTGATCAGGTTATGATTTAACCCTTCAACGTAAGCCATGTCGGTGATAGAGATTATACCATTGGAAATCATACCGTAACCCCTGGTGACTCCTCGATCTGACCCCCCAAAGATGACTTTGGGTCTATTCTTGACTGGAGAGTAATCATGCAGCAGGATTCTTGTCCCGGTCATATGCCGGGAGCATCCACTGTCCAAGTACCATATGGGAGTTTTGGTGGCTTTTGGACATTCCTGCAAAACAGAATTAATTTCCCTTAGGAACCCAATCGAACTTGTGTCTTAGATTCCTCTTTTGCATGCTCCCTCTCGAATGGTTAGCCCTACGAGTGGTATGCCTCGCATTGCCAACATGAGGAGTCTCGTTGTTCCTCGGATTAAACCAGCAATCCATGGCAAAGTGACCAACTTTGCCAAAGCACCAGTAGTCAAATCTGTTATACTTTCTCCTAGGCACCTGCTTCACCCTTGGAATGGAAGGTTCAGCCGGGGCCTCGGACCTGGAGGTGGAGGCATCATGATGACAACAGTCGCATGATTTCTTCACCTCCTGGTTTCTCAGTGTAATAGGCTTGGCCTTGGGTCCCTGCTTCCTATTATGGCCGCTAGAGAAGTGGCCATAATCCTCCATCTGAACTTCCTCATAAGGTGCCTTGAAGACACTCTCGCCAAATTTGCGGGGGAAGGCCCACCCCTCATACCGGCTCTTGGGCTTTTCAACCGAGGGCCAGAAGAAGTGGCCATAAGTTGACTCAAAGTCCTGTTCATTGCAGGGATAGCCAGGCTTCCTGAATACAACAGGGTTGAGTGGGGCCTTTCCCTTTTCTGTAGTAGAGGCCTTCTTAGCAGCCTTATTTCTCCTCTGCTTTTTTTTTCTCCTGGATGATTTACCAGGCACACCCACATGCCCCAAGCCAGCCCCCTTAGCCTGAGCAGAGAAGGTATCAACCAGTGGAAGAACAGTCTTTGGCATAGAGAAGCTTTGGACAATCTTCTTTTCTACCGTAAGTTGTTCTTCCAACTTATTGATTTCTTACTGTTTAAGGTCAAGGAGACTTAGAGACTCTGAGTGCTTAGAGATCAAGTCCAGGTGCTCCTGTCGGAGAGAAATCAAGCTAGTGATCTCTTCCCTTAGGGAGACACCCTCGACCTTAAGGAATTTGACTTCCTTTTTCTGAGCCCTCAATCTCTTGCAGCATTCCTCGAAGGTGTTGAGCAAAAGCTCATACTTTTCGAGGAGCTCAGCTTCTCGGGCAGATGGGCTGTCCTCGAGATCATCATCAGGAGACTTATAGTCAGAGTCAGAGAGGGGGGTACGAGCTTTTACCTTCCAAGTGAACGGGGGCATTCTCCTTCTGAGTCAGAGCGACCCACCAGCCCGAAGTAGGCTTCCTCATCATCACTGCAGTCTGAGGAATCAGACTCACTCAGTGTCTTTGACTTTTTGGTGATGTAGCTCCTCTCCTTCTTCTTATCTCTAGAGGTCCTATGCTCTTCTACCTTCCCTTTCTCTCTCTTGCCTTGATGGCAGTCGGCCACGACGTGTCCTGGCTTATTGCATCCAAAACAAATGATGTCAGTATTATGATACGGTTTTGATTCATACCTGTCAAAAGAATTATTCTTCTTCTGATTTCTGGAGGAGGAGCCGTCTCTCTTTCTTTGATTCCTCATCTTGAGGAACTTCTTGAATTCTCGGGTGATGAGGGAGAAGTCTTCTTCAGACAACTCTGATCCAGAGGAGCATGGCTTGGAGTCTTCCACCTCATCCTTTTTCCCGGCACGGGATGAAGCCGCACCCTTGCCCTTCCTAGAGTGAATGGCTTTTAGGGCCACAGTCTTTTCCTTGGCTGCAGCCTTCTCTGCTTCTTCTTCGGCTTTCCTCGTGTTCAACTGGAGCTCATAGGAAATGAGCTTCCCAAAGAGTATCTGAGGATCAGTTTAAGCTAATCTGCCAAACTCTCGGATGGCGCAGATATTCGTGTCCCATTCCTTAGTAAGGGACCTAAGTAATTTAACATTAATTTCACCATTAGTGAACACTCTTCCGTATCCCTTGAGAGCATTGACGATCTTGAGGAAGTTTCGAAGGTGACTCCGATCTCTTCCTTGGGCCCCTGCCTGAAGGACTCATATTTCTGATTTAGGAGGGATCTCGGATCATCCCTCACTTCATCTGTGCCCTCCATCAGGATAATCAAGCTGTGTCAGATATCCTTGGTTGTCCTGTAGTTGCAAAAGTTCTGCATCATGGAGTCATCGACTGCGCTGATCAGTATGTTCTGTGCCTTCTTGTCAAGTCCGACCAGCACCATCTCGTCCTTTTCCATTTCAGAGAGCTTCTTTGGCACCTTTTTGGTAGGATCAATGGTGGAGGCCTTAGTGGGAATATAAGGTCCCTCCTCCATGACCATGAAGAGTCGAGGGTCGACTGCTTCCATGTAAAATCTAATCCTTTTCTTCCAGATAGGGAAGTTTATCCTGGTTCACACTGGGATCTTGCCTGAGTACTTGAGTCCGTCCATAGTAGATATCTGCCTTCTACTTGACACTAGTGGCAGGAACTTACTTGAGGTGTTAACCCCTTTGATGAGTAACCTCCCTCTGATACCACTTGAAAGTCCATCTCGTGCCAAATACCTTCACCTATGGGGGGGGGAATAGGTGTCTAACAGCGTTTTTTGCGGAATTAGAATTGTACCTGCACAAATAAACCAAACAACACAACACAGAAAGACACAGGCAAATTATAGTGGTTCCCCGATTTAGGTACGTCCACTCTCCCCCTTCGACCTATCTCCCAACCAGGGATGACTCGGTCACTTCACCAACAGGATTGAAATCCAATCCTCACACTAACGGAAGGAACCCTTCCAAACGAAGGAGTCACCACTCCTACACCACGGGTTGCACCCAACCCTTACAACTAGGAACCAACGTTCCTTTACAACAAAATTGAAAATGGAGTGTATTAGAAATACAAACTACTTATGGAGAATAAGGTGTCCCTCTTCGTTCGACGACATGTTCTTGAAGTCGACGAAGAGTCCACGACCCTAGATCTCACTTGGAGAGAATCTCCCTGAAACCGGCGGCGGCAAGAAGGGCGGCGGCTTGACTCTCGGGATTGGCGGCGACAACGGAGTGCTGCGGCTGTTCTTTGGAGATTCAACCTTCGTAGCAAAGCTAGTAAGGTCTTCCAACGATCACACTAGGATCGATCGTCTCGATCGATTCGGAAGGGGAAGGTTTTCCCGATCTATGAATCAAGAGACAAAGGATCTCTGGTTAGACGCGTGAGACGTTGTGCTTGGCTGAGCTTCTGTAGCCGGGAGATCTGTAAGAAACCACGATCAGCGATGGCAATCAACTGGCACGAGCGGCGATGGCGGCGGAGCGAGATTCACGATCTAGGTCACGTCGGCGGCTCGTATTTTTGAATCCGTGTATTTGTATCTCTGCTGCTCAACAATACCGATGTATTTATACATTTGGTCATCCAAAATGAGCGTTGTGGGCCCCACCAAAAAAAAACCCTAAGACCGGCTCCAAACAGCGCATGTTAACTTGGACCGGTCCAGAGAATAGCAGAAATTTGCCTAAGTCAAATTCGGCGAGAATCGTAGGTGATTCTCGACGAATCGGCGAGAATCACCTACGATTCTCGCCGAATTCCACTTAGCAGAATTCTAGCTACATAGAAATAGCAAGCCAGAGAGAATCGGCGGGAATCACAATTGATTCTCGCCGAATCGGCGAGAATGCAAGATCATTCTTGACGATTCGGCGAGAATCACTTAGTGATTCTCGCCGATTCTGCCTTAGCAGAATTCAGGGCGGCGTTGAGACGGCCGGCTGCATTCGGCGAGAACTAGCGAGTGATTCTCGACGATTCGGCGAGAATCACTATTGATTCTCGTCGAATCGGCGAGAATCACTTAGTGATTCTCGACGATTTCTACTTGGATGATTTTTGTCTTTTCTTCCCGTGAGCAGGTCTTTGGCCCATTCCTGCTCCTTGTCTGCTTTTGATCTGTCTCAGCCCTATACTTGAAAATAAGTACACTCTAATAGAGAGAGTACACGTAAGCCAACACACTGATCTACTCAATGAGGGATTACGTTGCGCAGACCCGTGTATATTGACCCACTGCATCCTGACATTGGTGTGTACTTAGCGTGGAATAACTGCAAGCACAACTTGAAGACAAGTGATCAAATACAATGTCAATTCACCTTAACTGGTCCAGGGGCTTCTTCAAACCAGGTACATTGTGGATACAATATCCAACAATCTCCCCCTATTTGAAGAAGCCTAAACCCTACAAGCTAAGGTGAATATGACGGATGGAAGAAAAACATACACTGAATAATTAGTTAAGAAAGAATTTCCATACCATTACCTTTAGAGCATTTGGAGCATAATTTGCGAGTTCACCTTAGCCCTTAGCACCTTAGCCGAGAGGGCAATCTCCCCCTTTTTAGCTTCTACAAATTTGGGACTTTAACACTTGCCACAATGCTCCCCCTCAGTTCTTGCATTTGTGCTTACACTTGATTTTCTTGCGGATGCTCCCCCTTGATCCAAAAGCCGGGAGCCTCTGTAGTTTTCATTCCTCATAGTTTCGCATCCCCAGTTCAGTTTTGAAGAGACTGAACTTGGCCTCGTCTAGGGGCTTTGTGAAAATATCTACAATCTGCTTATCTGTGGGGACATAGCAGAGAGAGATGTCCTTGTTCTCCACGTGCTCCCGAATGAAGTGGTAGCGCACTTTAATATGCTTCGTTCTACTGTGCGATACCGGATTGTTGGCAATAGCAATTGCACTGGAGGAGTCGCAGTACATTGGTACTTCCTTGAACTGAAGGTCATAGTCTGCTAACTAGTTTCTGATCCATAGTAGTTGTGCGAAACAGCTGCCTGCTGAGATATACTCAGATTCAGCTGTGGAGGTTGCAACACAATTTTGCTTCTTACAATTCCATGATATAAGCCTTCTTCTGAGGAATTGACACGTCCCGGAAGTGCTTTTCCGATCATCCATACTTCCTGCAAAATCAGCATCTGAAAAGCCTATTAGCTCAACATCATTGTTTCTCGGGTACCACAAGCCAAGATTAGGGGTACCTTTAAGGTATCTAAGAATTCGCTTTGTACTGACATAATGAGATTCCTTAGTGTTCACCTGATATCTGGCACAAACACATGTGGAGAACATGATATCCGGTCTACTTGCAGTAAGGTAGAGCAGGGATCCAATGATGCTTCTGTATTTGGTTTCATCAAAAGGTTTCCCTTTCTCATCCTTATCCAGAGACATGGTAGATCCCATTGGAGTCCTCATAGAGGTTGCATTCTCCATTCCGAATTTCTTGAGGAGTTCATTGGTGAACTTCGTCTGAGAAATGAAAATTCCCTCCTCAGACTGTTTCACTTGAAGTCCCAAGAAATACTTTAGCTCTCCCATACTGCTCATTTCAAACTTTCCTTGCATAAGTTTAGAAAACTTTTTGCAAAGATTGTTGTCCGTTGAGCCGAATATAATATCATTGACATAGATTTGCACCAGCAAGATCTTGCCTTTGACTTCCCTAAGAAACAATGTCTTGTCTATTTTTCCTCTGGAGAACTTGTTCTCAAGAAGAAAGCTAGACAAGGTCTCATACCAAGCTCGAGGAGCTTGTTTTAACCCATATAGAGCTTTATTAAGAAAGTATACATGATTAGGATAAGTAGGATTGACAAAACCTGGGGGTTGAGCGACATATACTTCCTCTTTCAGATTGCCATTTAAGAATGCATATTTCACGTCCATTTGATAGGCAGTGAATCCTTTGTGCGAAGCATACGCCAGGAACAATCTGATCGCCTCGAGCCGTGTCACTGGTGCAAAGGTCTGGTCGAAGTCAATCCCCTCCTCCTGTCTGTAACCTTAAGCTACTAGCCTGGCCTTGTTCTTTATGATGACACCATGTTCATCCAGTTTGTTTCTAAAGATCCACTTGGTGCCGATCACGTTCTGCCCCCTTGGTCTGGGAACCAACGTCCAGAAGTTGCATCTTTCAAATTAATGTAGTTCATCTTGCATGGCCAATATCCATGCTGCATTTTTGTTCGCCTCGTCGAACTTCTTTGGCTCAACCTGTGACAGGAAACTAAGATGCAAAATCTCATTAATAGTACCTCTTCGAGTTCTTACACCGTCACGAGGATCTCCGATGATCTGATCTCGAGGATGATCCCTCACGTGTCGGAGCTCTAGGAGTATGGCATCAGAAGCTCTGACATCTTCTTGAGCTTCTCCTTCTTCTAATATGTTTGCTCCATTCTGATCTTCAACTTCTCCATTTGACGTTGAGGTAGAAACCTTGACGTACTTAGGAGTTACATCTTTAGCACTCTCATCGAGACTCAGCTGTTCAAGTCTTGCACCTGCATCTTCAAGAATACCGCTGGAAGAATTGCTATTAAGCAAGCTTCCTTCATCAAATACAATATTAATTGATTCTTCAACAACTAGGGTTTTCTTATTGAAAACCCTATATGCCCGACTATGGCTACTATAGCCCATGAATATGCCTTCGAAGCATTTTTCACCAAACTTAGTACTTCAGTACATAACATCTGCAGCCAAAGATCCTAAAATAGGACATGGTTGGCTTCCTGCCTTTCAGTAGCTCATAAGGCATCTTATGATGATTCTTGTTGATCAAAGCCCGGTTTTTTACATGACACACCGTATTAACAGCCTCTGCCCAGAAGTATTCTGGGAGAGAAGCATCATTCAACATTGTCGTGCAAGCTTCAATGAGAGTTCTATTTCTCCTCTCCGCAACCCCATTTTGCTGAGGAGTACGCGGGGAGGAAAACTCATGAAAGATACCATGTTCTTCACAGAACTCTGTCATAGCACCAGACTCGAACTCTGTTCCATGGTCACTTTTGATTTTGACCACCGAGCAGTTAAGTTCGTTCTGAATCTTCCTGACAAAATTGGTGAAGATGTCAAACGTATCTGACTTACATTTTAAGAAGAACACCCAAGTAAATCGAGAGTGATCATCAACAATCACTAGCGTATATGACTTGCCTCCCAAGCTATGAACTTGCATTGGACCAAACAAGTCCATATGCAGAAGATAAAGACACCTGGAGGAGTCTTTGTCAACGATGCCCTTAAAGGTAGCTCGAGTCTGTTTGCCCTTCTAGCATACAGGACAGGGGCTATCTTTGATGCACTTAATGATGAGAGCATCCCTTACCAAGTTTTTAGAAAACAACATACTAATTGTCTTGAAATTAATATGTGCCAATCTCTTGTGCCATTGTTCACAAAGAGATGCACTGCCTGTTGTTACTAGGCATACGGGGGTAGATGAATCTAAACTAAGAAAATCAAAGCAGAAGATATTTCTGCTCCTAATGCCTGTTAATACCGTCTCCGAAGAGGCACACGATATTATCAGGCATTTATCCTTGCAGAACTTAACGTCATATCCTTTATCACATAACTGACTTACATTGATCAGGTTATGATTTAACCCTTCAACGTAAGTCACGTTGGTGATAGATATTATACCGTTGGAAATCATACTGTAACCCCTGGTGACTCCCCGATCTGACCCCCCAAAGGTTACTTTGGGTCCATTCTCGACTGGAGAGTAATCACCCAGCAGGATTCTTGTCCCGGTTATATGTCGGGAGCATCCACTGTCCAAGTACCATATAGGAGTTTTGGTGGCCTTTGGACATTCCTGCAAAACAGAATTAATTTCCCTTAGGAACCCAATCGAACTTGGGTCCTAGATTCCTCGTTAGCATGCTCCCTCTAGAATGGTTAGCCCTACGAGTGGTATGCCTCGCATTGCCAACATGAGGAGTCTCGTTGTTCCTCGGATTAAACCAGCAATCCACGGCAAAGTGACCAACTTTGCCACAGCACCAGCAGTCAAATCTGTTATACTTTCTCCTAGGCACCTACTTCACCCTTGGAACGGAAGGTTCAGCCGGGGCCTTGGACCTGGAGATGGAGGCATCATTATGACAACAGTCGCATGATTTCTTCACCTCCTGGTTTCTCAGTGTAACAGGCTTGGCCTTGGGTCCCTGCTTCCTATTATGGCCGCTAGAGAAGTGGCCATAATCCTCCATCTGAACTTCCTCATAAGGTGCCTTGAAGACACTCTCACCAAAGTTACGGGGGAAGGCCCACCCCTCATACCGGCTCTTGGGCTTTTCAACCGAGGGCCGGAAGAAGTGGCCATTAGTTGACTCAAAGTCCTATTCATTGCAGGGATAGCGAGGCTTCTTGAATACAACAGGGTTGAGTGGGGCCTTTCCCTTTTCTACAGTAGAGGCCTTCTTAGCAGCCTTATTTCTCCTCTGCTTTTTGTTTCTCCTGGATGATTTACCAGGCACACCCACATGCCCCAAGCCAGCCCCCTTAGCCTGAGCAGAGAAGGTATCAACCAGTGGAAGAACAGTCTTTGGCATAGAGAAGCTTTGGACAATCTTCTTTTCTGCCGTAAGTTGTTCTTCCAACTTATTGATTTCTTACTGTTTAAGGTCAAGGAGACTTAGAGACTCTGAGTGCTTAGAGATCAGGTCCAGGTGCTCCTGTCGGAGAGAAATCAAGCTAGTGATCTCTTCCCTTAGGGAGACACCCTCGACCTTAAGGAATTTGACTTCCTTTTTCTGAGCCCTCAATCTCTTGTGGCATTCCTCGAAGGTGTTGAGAAAAAGCTCATACTTTTCGAGGAGCTCAGCTTCTCGGGCAGATGGGCTGTCCTCGAGATCATCATCAGGAGACTCATAGTCAGAGTCAGAGAGGGGGGTACGAGCTTTTACCTTCCCAGTGAATGGGGGCATCCTCCTTCTGAGTCAGAGCGACCCACCAGCCCGAAGTAGGCTTCCTCATCATCACTAGAGTCTGAGGAATCAGACTCACTCAGTGTCTTTGACATTTTGGCGATATAGCTCCTCTCCTTCTTCTTATCTCTAGAGGTCCTATGATCTTCTCCCTTCCCCTTCTCTCTCTTGCCTTGATGGCAGTCGGCCACGACGTGTCCTGGCTTATTGCATCCAAAACAAATGATGTCAGTATTACGATGTTTGTTCGGTTTTGATTCATACCTGTCAGAAGAATAATTCTTCTTCTGATTTCTGGAGGAGGAGCCGTCTCTCTTTCTTTGATTCCTCATCTTGAGGAACTTCTTGAATTCTCGGGAGATGAGGGAGAAGTCTTCTTCAGATAACTCTGAGCCGGAGGAGCATGGCTCGGAGTCTTCCTCCTCATCCTTTTTCCCGGCACGGGATGAAGCCGTACCCTTGCCCTTCCTGGAGTGAATGGCTTTTAGGGCCACAGTCTTTTCCTTGGCTACAGCCTTCTCTGCTTCTTCTTCAGCTTTCCTCGTGTTCAACTGGAGCTCATAGGAAATGATCTTCCCAAAGAGTATCTGAGGATCAGTTTCAGCTAATCTGCCAAACTCTCGGATGGCGCAGATCTTCCTTAGTAAGGGATCTAAGTAATTTATCATTAATTTCACCATTAGTGAACACTCTTCCATATCCCTTGAGAGCATTGATGATCTTGAGGAAGTTTTCGAAGGTGACTCCGATCTCTTCCATGGGCCCCTGCCTGAAGGCCTCATATTTCTTATTCAGGAGGGATCTCCGATCATCCCTCACTTCATCTGTGCCCTCCATCAGGATAATCAAGCTGTGCCAGATATCCTTGGCTGTCCTGTAGTTGTAGAAGTTCTGCATCATGGAGTCATCGACTGCGCTGATCAGTATGTTTTGTGCCTTCTTGTCAAGTCTGACCAGCACCATCTCGTCCTTGTCCATTTCAGAGAGCTTCTTTGGCACCTTTTTGGTAGGATTAATGGTGGAGGCCTTAGTGGGAATATAAAGTCCCTCCTCTACAACCATGAAGAGTCGAGGGTCGACTGCTTCCATGTAAAATCTAATCCTTTCCTTCCAGATAGGGAAGTTTAGCCTGGTGCACACTGGGATCTTTCCTGAGTACTTGAGTCCGTCCATAGTAGATATCTGCCTTCTACTTGACACTAGTGGTAGGAACTTACTCGAGGTGTTAACCCCTTTGATGAGTAACCTCCCTCTGATACCACTTGAAAGTCCACCTAGTGCCTACTACCTTCACCTATGGGGGGGGAATAGGTGTCTAGCAGCGTTTTTGCGGAATAAGAATTGTACCTGCACAAATAAACCAAACAACACAGCACAAAAAGACACAGGCAAATTATAGTGGTTCCCCGATTTGGGTACGTCCACTCTCCCCCTTCGACCTATCTCCTAACCAGGGACGACTCGGTCACTTTACCAACAGGATTGAAATCCAATCCTCATACTAACGGAAGGAACCCTTCAAAACGAAGGAGTCACCACTCCTACACCACGGGTTGCACCCAACCCTTACAACTAAGAACCAACGTTCCTTTACAACAAAATTGAAAATGGAGTGTATTAGAAATACAAACTACTTTTGGAGAATAAGGTGTCCCTCTTCATTCGACGACGTGTTCTTGAAGTCGACGAAGAGTCCACGACCCTAGATCTCACTTGGAGAGAATCTCCCCGAAACCGGCGGCGGCAAGAAGGGCGGTGGCTTGGCTCTCAGGATTGGCGGCGACAATGGAGTGCTGCGGCTATTCTTTAGAGATTCAACCTTCGTAGCAAAGCTAGCAAGGTCTTCCAACGGTCACACTAGGATCGATCGTCTCGATCTATTCGAAAGGGGAAGGTTTTCCCGATCTACGAATCAAGAGACAAAGGATCTCTGGTTAGACGCGTGAGACGATGTGCTTGGCTAAGCTTCTGTAGCTGGGAGATCTTGAAGAAACAATGATAAGCGATGGCAATCAACTGGCACGAGCGGCGACGGCGACGGAGCGAGATTCCCGATCTAGGTCATGTTGGCGGCTTGTATTTTTGAATCCGTGTATTCGTATCTCTGCTGCTCAACAATACCGATGTATTTATACATTAGGTCATCCAAAATGACCGTTGTGGGCCCCACCAAAAAGAAGCCCTAAGACCGGCTCCAAACAGCACATGTTAACTTGGACCGGTCCAGAGAATAGCAGAAATTTGCCTAAGTCAAATTCGGCGAGAATCGTAGGTGATTCTCGACGAATCGGCAAGAATCACCTACGATTCTCGTCGAATTCCACTTAGCAGAATTTTAGCTACATAGAAATAGCAAGCCGGAGAGAATCGGCGGGAATCACAATTGATTCTCGCCGAATCAGCGAGAATGCAAGATCATTCTCGACGATTCGGCGAGAATCACTTAGTGATTCTCACCGATTCTGCCTTAGCAGAATTCAGGGCGGCGTTGAGATGGCTGGCTGCATTCGGCGAGAACCTGCGAGTGATTCTCGACGATTCGGCGAGAATCACTATTGATTCTCGTCAAATCGGCGAGAATCACTTAGTGATTCTCGATGATTTCTACTTGGACGATTTTCGTCTTTTCTTCCCGTGAGCAGGTCTTTGGCCCATCCTTGCTCCTTGTCTGCTCTTGATCTGTCTCAGCCCTGTACTTGAAAACAAGTACACTCCAATAGAGAGAGTACACGTAAGCCAACACACTGATCTGCTCAACGAGGGATTACGTTGCGCAGCCCCGTGTATATTGACCCACTGCACCCTGACATTGGTGTGTACTTAGCGTGGAATAACTGCAAGCACAACTTGAAGACAAGTGATCAAATACAATGTCAATTCACCTTAACTGGTCCAGGGGCTTCTTCAAATCAGGTACATTATGGATACAATACCCAACAGATTCAATGAGATGTTTGTATCTCATTCATATGGATTTGTTTGGTCCTATGCCAGTTCACAGTCTTGGTAGGAAATTATACACACTTGTTATTGTGGATGACTATTCCAGATATACATGGGTTTTCTTCTTGAGGCAGAAATCTTAAACCCCATCTATTTTTCAGACTTTTGTTAGACAAATGCAGAATTAAGACAACAGTTTAGTGGTCAAAATCAGAAGTGACCATGGAACTAAATTTCAGTCTGAATGTATGACAAGATTCTGTGAAGAACTTGGGATTCATCATGAATTCTCTTCACCTAGAACTCCTCAGCAAAATCGTGTTGCTGAAAGAAAGAATAGGACTCTAATTAAGGCTAGTAGAACTCTACTAAATGATACTACTCTCCCTGAATACTTCTGGGTTGATGTAGTTAATACTGCATGTCATGTGCTCAATAGAGCCTCCATCAACAAGAAACACAAGATGACTCCCTACCAGATTTTGAAAGGAAGAAAACCAAATATATCTTACATCAGAATCTTTGGTAGCAAGTGTTTTGTATTAGTCAATGGTAAGCACTACCAAACTAAGTTTGCTGCCAAATCCCTAGAAGGGATATTTGTTGGGTACAAAAACCACAGTAGAGTATACAGAATCTATAACTTGACTACCCAAGTTGTAGAAGAATTTGTGCATGTTGTATTTGATTAGTCAAAATTTATTAACAACGGATTATTTAGTTCTTCTGTTTGCTCTACAAGTTTAACAGATAGGCTGGACAAGCTGACCATCAATGAAGATGTTTCTGCTAGGTTGGATGAAGATAAAGATGCCAGCTATCCAGGGGGAGAACAAGTCTCTCTGGATGAAGAAGATAGTGTGGAGCATCAAGTTGAGGAAACTGGAGAAGGCCATAATGCTAACAGATTTCCTCTAGCAAGGAGACACCTAAAGGATCATCCAGTTCACCAAATCATTGGTGATGTAAGTCAAGGTGTTCTAACAAGGAGTAGGAGCATGAACACAGTTCTATGTTCTAGCTTCCTGTCTCAAATAGAAACCAGGAAGAATTAAGAAGCAATGCAAGACACCAACTGGATTGATGCAATGCAAGAAGAGCTCAGTCAGTTCAAAAGGTATAAAGTCTGGGAACTGGTGCCAAAACCTAAGGATCACAACATAATAAGAATTAAATGGATCTACAAAACAAGCTTGATGAGAATGGCACCATAGTCAAGAACAAGGCTAGACTGGTAGCAAAAGGCTACAGGCAAGCGGAAGGTATTGATTTTGATCAAACCTTTGCTCCAGTGGAAAGGCTGGAGTCTATAAGGCTGTTCTGGGCCCATGCTGCCTATCAAGGGTTCAAGGTATACCAGATGGATATGAAATCAGCATTTCTGAATGGTGATTTAAAAGAAAAAGTCTATGTTAAACAACCCTCAGGTTTTGTAGACGCTCACTTTCCTGATTATGTATATAGGCTTAGGAAAGCTCTATATGGTTTGAAACAAGCTCCAAGGGCTTGGTATGAAACCTTGTTTGTCTTCCTTATTAAGAATAAATTCTCTAGAGGGAAGATAGACAAAACTTTATTCTATAGGGAATCAAAAGGCAAGATAATACTAGTCCAGATATATGTGGATGACATTATCTTTAGTTCTACTGAAAACAACCTTTGTAGGAAGTTTGCCAAACTTATGCAAGGGAAGTTTGAGATGAGCAGTATGGGTGAGTTGAAGTTCTTTTTGGGACTTCAAGTTAGACAGACTGAGAATGGATTGTCCATATCCCAGTCTAAGTTCACCAAGGAGTTAATTAAGAAGTATGGTTTGGACTCAGCTTCTACCATGAAAACTCCAATGGGAACAAGTATGCCTATAGGCAAAGATGAGGCAGGGAAACCTGTTGATGAGTCTTTATATAGAGGAATAATTGGCTCTCTACTCTATTTGACTTCTAGTAGACCTGACATCATGTATTCAACATGTGTCTGTGCTAGGTATCAAACTTGCCCTAAGGAATCTCATTATACTGTAGTTAAGAGAATTCTGAGATATCTTAAGGGTACACCTAATTTAGGCCTTTGGTATCCTAAGAATAGAGATTTCCTACTAACTTGTTTCTCAGATACAGACTTTGTTGGATGCAAAGAAGACAGGAAGAGTACCACAGGAACTTGTCAATTCCTTGGTGGGAGGCTGGTGTCATGGAGATGCAAGAAGCAAACTATTATAGCTATATCAACAGCTAAATCAGAGTATATAGCTGCAGGTAGCTGTTGTGCACAATTGATGTGGATAAAGCATCAACTAGAAGATTATGACATCCAGGAAAGTAGAATTCCTCTATTTTGTGATTCTACAGGTGCTATTTCTATTGCTAAGAATCTTGTATCACATAGTAGGTCCAAGCATATAGAAATTAAGTTTCATTTCATCAGAGAACATGTAGAGAAGGAAAATATTAGCTAGAATTTGTGAAAACTGATAATCAAATAGCTGATATTTTTACAAAACCTCTGGATGAAACTAAATTCAATTATTTTAAAATTGAATTAGGAATGTTTAACCTAGAATAGGTTAGCATAAGTATCCCTAAGGTGAATATGTCATCATCAAATTTCTCTAGAAATTTGTCTAAGTACATTGTTTGTGTCGACACAAACAAGCTGTGTCGACACACTCGATATGTTGTGTCGACTAAGTAAAAGGAAGTGTCGACACAGAAACAGTATCTGTGTTGACAGAAGAATTGATGTCGACACAACTTTGTCGAGATCATATGTCGAGAGGATTCATGTGTCGACTCACAAAAGCAAGTGTCGACACAAGTCTGTCGAGACTTAAGTAGTAAGTGTCGACACAGACACAAGTGTGTCGACATAGACACAAGTTTGTCGACACATAAATGTGTCGACTTAAGATAAGTTGTCGACTCTGACATTAGTATGTCGACACATAGTCGTATCGACTTAAAACACGTATTGTCGAGACCTAGGTCTTTTTTGTCGACGCGTATGAAAAATTGTCGACTCTGGCACGTCTTTTGACCTTCCCTTACACTTATACTATAAATAGGTGAAACCAAAATCTGGTCGACTTCTCTTTCAGTATTCATGACTTTCCACCTTCTGTCGACAAAGCTTTTCTTTTCTCTTCTCTTCTCTTCCAACTCTTACGTCAATGGCGCCTCGTCAAGAAGACAAAGTCAATGAAGGTTAAGAACTGGTTCGTGAAGGTTTCAAAACAGCTGTAGATGAAATTCAGGTTGTTATTGCCCTAATTTCAAAAAATGGATTGGAGTACTTGGTTTCTGAACCAACAAAGATATGGAAGAAGGAAGTTCTGGAGTTTTATTCAACCGCTACAGTGAATTCTGCAAGCAAGAAAATTAAAGGGACTGTTCAAAATTCCCTAGTAAAACTCACACTAGAATCTATCAGGAAATCGCATCAGCTTCCATCAGTCAAAGATACGGATGAAATAACCCCTTCCCAGATTACAGAAGCATTAAGCTGGTGTGGGCTGAACCCCAATATTAAAATTGGATCGTCTATTACCAGAAAAGGGATGAATTCCCAAGGTAAATTCCTATCTGAAGTAGTTTGCAAAGTGATTCTTTGCAAAACTGGTGGACATGATAGAATCTCTGTCCACATATTCAAACTTATGGTAAGGATCATATTCAAAATAAACACTTATTGGGCAGCAGTAGTGTTTGATAAAGTTCATGAAGGCACTAAGAAACCAAACATGGGAAGAATTCTGAGTTTATGCTTATCTGCTGTAATACAAGATGTATTGATATAAGTGGCTTGATCAAAAATAAATCATATAAGGAGGATGGATATAAGAATTTTATCAAGGTGGGATAGAGTTATGACCAAGGAAGTCCCTGCTCCTCAGGAGCAAACTAAGAAAGATAAGAAA
Organism: Platanthera zijinensis; assembly: GCA_039513925.1. Lineage (NCBI taxonomy): Eukaryota > Viridiplantae > Streptophyta > Magnoliopsida > Asparagales > Orchidaceae > Platanthera > Platanthera zijinensis. Next base: position 92,598,335 of record CM077094.1, read on the forward strand.
AAGAAGAAAGTGGTTCCACGGACTGAATGCTCTAGTGATTCTGAGGAGGAAGTGGTCTTCAGTTCTGATGAAGACGAGCAACAAAAGGATGCACAAGAACAAGTGCAGGGCAGTGTGCCCCAAGAACAACAAATGGACACAACTCCAGGGGAGAACACATAGAAAAAGAAATTGATTTGCCTGCCCAAGGGGGAGGCATTGATGATGTAGTCTTAGAAAGTGACTTGGCTGTAGATATTATCATGAGCATAGCATCTGAAATCAATATTGCAGCTCAAGAAACTGTTGAGATAGAAGCTCAAAATGAGCCAATACAGCAGGAATTCACCATGGATTACCTATTCTCAGATCTTCCTCCTACAAGGACTGAGGGAGAGCAGAATGCACAAGAAAAAGATATTCCAAGGACTGAGGGGGAGTTGTCTAAGGATGCCCCAGCTGAAAAGAATACAATTGATATTGAAAGTACAACTGAATCTTATAAAGATGAAGAAGCCACAATGGTTAAGAAAAGGAAACTAGCTGCTTTGAAGAAAAAGAGTTCTGGATATAAAAAGGCATTGCAAACAAGCATAGCTCCATCTACACCAAGCTTGGACTTTAGTTCTTTACTGGTCCAGATGTAGATTAAATTTGATGAACAAAGACGATCTTTAGAAAAATATGTGGATGAAACTCATAAAGAGTTACAGTTTCAATTAGCCCAGGACATCAAATCTATTAGATTTGAAGTGAATCAAAATAAGAAGGAGATGACAGATTGCTTCCATAAAGGAGGTAATGTTGTGGTGTTCCTGGCCAAGCAACAACAAGCTATCAAAGTCCAAGTGGATGAACTTGAAGTAAAGCAAGGATATGTACTTGAAAATCAGATAAGAATGAATGACAATCTTAAAGATTCACACAATGTTATACTGTTAAAGATAAATGATTTATCAACTGCTGGAAAGCTGTAAAGGATAAAACCCATGACAGGGGTAAATGGTATTCAGAATAGGAATGGAATAAATACCATGCTGGACAAGAAGCCATTCTTCAACATAGAAGAAGAGCTAAGGCTAGGAAGCTACCTACTAATGCTCAGGAGCCAAGCAAGTACTTCCCAAATCCATTCCACTATTTTGAAAGGCAATAAAATTAAGGCTGAAGAACTAAAGAAGAATGCCCTGAAAGGGAAGAAGCCTGCTGAAGATGCTGAACCTTCTGTACAGGCAAAGATCAAGGTTGGCAAAGGAATTATCATTAAGGAGCCTAGTCAATAACAGGATAGATATGCTTATGTATTAGAACAATGTAACATTTTGTGTTTTGATCTAGAAAGAAATCCTTGTAAACATGACATTGTTTTTCTTTCTAAAAATTGAATGAAATCAGTTCAGTTTTAATTTCTTTGATTACAATGATTATGTGTTTACCTGCTGTAAATTGAATGTTCATCTATTTCTATTTCTGTTTTATTATGAGAGATGTATGTCTTTGACTAAGGGTTATGACTTCTCCAAATAGGGGGAGATTGTTGGGTACATTGGAAAATGTGTACCAGATTGGGAGAAGCCTCATCTTTGTCAATGATATGCATTAATTTGTATTTAATAGATGTTTGAGTTACATTGTGCAGGTTTAAGCATTTGAAAAAAAAATTCTAAGTACAAGTGTCGACACTTGTAAAGAAGCTGTGTCGACACCCAGAAGCTGTATCAACACTTATGAAGAACTTGTGTCGATACTTTGAAGTTGTGTCGACACTTATGAATGTGTTGTGTCGACACTCAAGTTGTGTCGACTCTTATGAAGAAGTTGTGTCGACACTCAAGCTAATTCGACACTTCTGAAGAAGCTGTGTCGACACTCAGAATTGTGTCGACACCTAAGCCAGGAATTATGTCGACACCAGAAGTAATTGTGTCGACACACAGGACTTGTGTTGACACACACTCAATGCCGTCTAGATACTTTCAACACTGTCGACATTCATTCAATGCCGTCTGTCGACAACAGCTATGAAGAGACAAGAAGTAGCTGTGCCGACACACAGGACTTGTGTCGACACATACTCAATGCTATCTGCCAGCAACAGCTGTATCGATACTGAAAGAATTTATGTCAACACACAGGACTTGTGTCAACACATTCAATAGAAGATGTGTCGAGAAGCAGAAGTATGTCTGTGTCGACACTTGGAGTATTATGTCGACACTATGAAGACTTGTGCCGACACTTGGAGTATTATGTCGACACCATGAAGACTTGTGTCGACACTTGGTCAATATATGTTGACACATGTGAAGCAGCATGCTGAGTGATTTGTACTGAGTTGGAATGACTCTGACGACTCTACTGACATGTCTGGTGACTTGACACCTATCATATCCAACCGTTCTGACACCTCTTCAGATCTGTCAGTAGTTTGTTAGAAACCGGATCAGCCGGTAACCATGAAGCAAACTCTATAAAAGAGACAGATCGAAAACTACAGAAAGAAATAATTATTGTTAAGAAAAAGGAAAAAGAGAATTATGTGAAGAGAAACAGATTCAGAATTATTTTGCAATAAAGATTCAGATTCCAATTTGAATTTAAGGAAGAAGCTGACTGAAGATTAACTTCAATAGCAAGAAGATCCACCTTATTTTGTTTTATCAAGAAGCTTTGAAAAGCTAAGTCATGCTAGATCAGAAGGATTAGTTCAGTCAAGAACTGATTAAGAAGGCTACACCAATAGAGGAATCCAGTCGGTGAATTTGTTTGTTTCTTATTAAATTCTATTTTTTGTAAGATCTATTATCAGATCTGAGTTGTAAGCCTGAAATTATAAAGGCTGAGGTAGGGCTGTTAGCCTGAGGTGTAGGGCTTGTGGAAAGTCTTAGTTGTAAGCCTAGTTATAAAGACTGAGGTAGGGCTGAGGCCTGAGGTAGGATTCTCGGGAAGAATCTGAGGTAGGACTTATTAAGTCTGAGCTATAGGAAGCATTTTGGTTCTTAGATTGTAAGATCTGGGGATCTGAGCCAATGGAAGGAAGTTAGGCTGAATCCAGTTATCTACTGGATAGTCGAAGGTGGAAGTGGATGTACCCATATCTTGGGGAACCACTATAGATCTGGTGTTTGCTGTGATGTGTTTATGTTCTGTGATTTGATTAATATGTGTTAAATAATTAACTAACTGTTTGCCTAAAAAGGACTTTAAAAGATTAGAACCTATTCCCCCCCCCCCCCTCTAGGTGTTTAGGCTCTAGAAACAAAGTCTTTCACACTCAATGTCTGGTAGTGCATAAGCAATTGGCTAAGTCCAGATTCGTTGAGTGAAGCCAGATGACTCAACACACTCAATGCCTGGAAGTGAAAAATTGTTGACTAAGGTTTTTTGTGATGAGTGAAGGCCATTCAATCAACGCACTCAATGCTTGGAATGAAACATAGAATTTGGCTAAGTACACAAATGCCAACGTCAGCAAAAGTCAACAGACTTTCAAAATGTTGCAGAAAAGCTACAGTACACGACAAATATCGCTGGAAGCTTTCTGTACTTCTTTCTCTATAAAAGCTAGGTTACAGTCAACAACCACAGCCAGGCCCACGGGTCAAGTAGCTGTTGGATGGCGAAAGATAAAAGGGATAAGATCGGTGGATGCAAGGAGAACTTTTCAGTGTTTAACATTTCAAAAAATGGCATAACTTCTTCGTCTTCTCTCTCGCCATTGTTGTAGAGCTTGAATCTAAAGTTCAAACCCACAAATCAAAAAGTTCACCCAGTTCGTTGTACCTTTCTTCACCTGCTACAGCATGTTCAGAAGTGATTTCTGAGAAAGAAGTAGAAGCGGAGCCTTCAAATTTATGGACTCAAGATTAGCTGTTTGAAGAATAAAAAGAACTGTCCACTCCTTTATCTTCAACAGCAAGTTCAGAGACTTGTGTGTATGAGATACTTCCAGCATAAATAATAGTTTATTGAAGATCAACATTCTTATAGCTGAGAAGAAGTTAGGGCTGGGATTTGCACAACTCAGGAAGAAGTAGACTCAGATAAATTTCTCTGGAGTCAAACCATCAACAAACTCTTTATCTTCTGTTGGATCTTAACAGATCTGAGTGTAGGCCTATTTTATAAAGGCTGAGTGTAGGATCACTTATTGATCAGAGGTAGAATTCAAGTATGAATCTAAGGTAGGGCCTTTCTGCCTGAGGTAGGGCAGTTTTCTTGAGGTAGGAGATTCATTCTCTATGAGTTTAGGACCTTTGGGTCTGAGGTAGGATCCATCTTTAGATATGAGGTAGGGCCTTGTTTCTGAGGTGTAGGAGAGTCATTCTATTTTAGGTAGTGCTATCCTCTTAGCCTAAGTGTAGGACATCTTGTGTGCCTGAGGTAGGTAATCTTTGGATCACTGAGTTGTAGGAGAAAGCTTGCTCTGAGGAAGGGCTTTGTACCTAAGGTAAGCCTTGGAGGAGACAAAGAGCCCTAGAGGGATCTGTGTTGTAAGCTCTTAGGAGCCAAGTTTTGTAGAATTTACCTTGTCTAACAATCTATTAGAAGGTGGGAGGGAGAGTGGCCGCACCCATAATATGGGGAACCACTATAAATCTTGTGTGTACTTGTTGTGGTGTTTCTTGAAAGCAGTAATCAATTAACTAACAACACACTTAAATAAGGAAATCAAAAAGAAACCAAAAACCTATTCACCCCCCCCCCCCCCTTTAGGTAGTTAACTATCCTTGAAACTAAAGACTTTCACTCATGTTCTTCCATAGACTGAGAGTACACCAGGATGTCATCAATAAAGACTAACCCAAACTGGTCCAAGTACTCTCTGAATGTCTGGTTCAACAAATCCATAAACATGGATGGCGCATTCATCAGCCTAAAAGGCATGAAAATGACCTCATAATGCCCATAACGTGTACTGAATGCCGTCTTGGGAATGCCACTTTCCCTGATCCTCAACTAAAAATATTCAAATTGCAGATCCAATTTCGAGTATACGGTCAATCTAACTAGCTGGTCAAACAGTTCATCGATTCATGGAATTGGATACTTGTTCTTCTCGGTTTGCTTATTAAATTCCTGATAATCAAACATAGCTGCAAACTACCATCCTTTTTTCACAAAAAGTACGGGTGCGCTCCAAGTGATGAAATTGGATGTACATAGCCTTGCTCTAACAGTTCTTGAAGCTGCACCTTCAATTCTGTCGTTTCCCTTAGTGTTAGGAGGCACTGAGAGAGCGACACAGGCTTGGCACCTGGCATTATCTCATGTGTAAAATCAATCTCTCTCTGAGGTGGAGCTCTAGGGAGATCTTCGGGAAAAACATCAGCAAACTCCGATACCACAGAAATATTGATTAAACCCTGCTTGGGCTTCTTAGCCTCTAATAAGGTGAAGAATAACTCTGTAACTTCATGTACTATTTTGACTACCTAGAGATCAGACACCAGCATATTGCTCGATCCCTTCATGCCAGAGAAGGTTGTGTCACAACTTGAATTCAGCCGTAGTTTGGCCATGTTGAGACTGCAATCGATGTACGTACATTGCTCCGATAGCCAATCCGTGCCAAAGATCATATCAAACTCTACTATCGACAGTAGCAACTTTTCCAAGACAAACTCTTGACTCCCAATCCGCACTTTTACGCAACAAACACTATCCGCGAGCATTGAGCATCTATTACGTAGCAACACATCCAGTCTATCATTTGCAAAAGAAGAAGGTACTATGATACACGACACGAAGTCCTCAGACAGAAAGGAGTGTGAAGCTCTTATATCAAACAGTGCTCTCACCGAATAGTCCAATATTAAGACAAAGCCTAATACAAGACAGTCATACAACCAATGCACATGGCATAAGGTATGGAAAACAATAATGCTAAAGTCTAAATCATACCAGTAACCACATCGGCTTGCTTGATGGCCTCCTGCTGGCCAAGGTTGTAGACTCTAGTATGGGATGGAGCATGATGGGATGCAGTTGACTCCACCTTCTTCCCTTTCTCAGCATAAGATGCTCCTGCCTTTTTCTCCATCTTGCCACTCCAACACTCGCGGGCATTGTGTCTCGGTTTGCAGCAATTATAACAATTAATTGGGCCTCCTCGACCAGTCAATGCCCCAGAAGTAACAGATGAAGGAGAAGGTCCCGTAGATTTGGGCTTCTTGTTCCACCTTCGGTACCAAGTCTTTGAAGAGCTTGGTACTTTAAATTCTGATCTCTTTAACGATGAATCATTTTTACGCTGTATGCGCTTAATTTCCCAATAGAACCGGTTGGTCTTACGCAATCCTTCATAGAACCGGTTGGTATTGCGCTCCTCAATAGTAAAGGTACGACCCGCATAATGTCTCAATCTCGTGAACTCATGCAGGTAGTCGTCAACACTACTCTTTCCCTAAGTTAACCTATGGAATTAATTCTCCATTGCAATTTTTTGCATTGACAGGATATATCGTGCCAAAAATAATCTCGAGAATTCATTCATCGAGATATTGGTGAGTTGTCTCCCAATAAAGTGATGTAATTATAGTTCATCCTACCACAACCGTGCTTCATCATCCAAGAGGAAAGTGTCGATGGTAACCTTCTGCCACTCCTCTATCTCTGTTGCCGACATGACTCTCTTTACCCGAGAGAGCCAGTCTTCATCCCGCGTTGGGGTTCCAGTCCCCAAAAACACTAGAGGATTAAATCTCATCACATGCTTGAGCTGCTTTTCAGTTGCTCTTCTTTGCACCACGGGCTCTGCCGCTACTTGATCCACCACTATAGGTTTGGTTATGCTAAGAGGTACTTGACCCAATACTGGTGTAGGAGGATGTATATGCCTCTCTAGTTAGGCATTTATCATGGCGAACACCGCTTCCGCTACTAATCTTATGGTTTCAGCAAAATAAGGGGACACATGCACGTCATTTGGCACACTACTCTCCGCAGAGTACTGACGTTGAGACTGCTCTGCACCACTCCTACTCATTTATAATCATAAAACACTCAATTAGGCGGCCAACCTATTGCCAAAAACAATTATAGGAACACGCGGGTTCCTCAAACATGTGTATTTTAATTCCTAAGTGGACATTCATGGGTTCTATCATGTTATAACGGTAGAGCACATACGTGTGTTCACCACCCCTTAAAAGAATTCAACCACGAATTCAAATAAAAAAGACCGACACCACAGTCTGATACCAAATTGTAATACCCCCATCTTCACATAGAATATAATAGAAGGTCTGGTCGGGACCCCATACCATATTCCACATACAGTCAGTGGAGTTTTGTATTGAGATCATAATCCAATTACACATTCGAACTTAGAGCACATTCTAGCGGAAGATAATTTAAATTTTCTTAAGAACCCAACCATGCGAATGTCCACTAAACCAAACTGGAATGATAAGATAAATACACAAAAAATTCTGGCTTTAAGGCCTTACAAAGGTTTCCTCAAATAAAAGTGTTTTACATACTTCGGCACGCAGGCTGACTACACATGAAATAGTAAAAGTAAATACGCTTTGCTTTGTCCTTAGAGGGTCGGCTTAGCTACCATGTGTTGCAACCCACTATCTCCTGCTCGGCTCAGCTACACCTGCACAAAACCATTTCACCCTAATGGTGGAAAACAAAGGAACAGTCAGCATTAGCTGACAAAATTATAATGACCCAACCCCTAATTCGGGTGGCGGTGCTCCTTCCCTACAGGTATTTCGCATAAACATATAACGACAAGCAGAATGCGCAATTTAAGCAATATTCACCGCAGACGTTGGCACTACCAGCCACACTCCCCGTACACTTAGGTCACATTAACGGTGTAAGTGAAATACCCATGGTCCCACCTCCATTTTCAGCGACGGTTAGCTTAATTTGAGCATTCTCTAGTCTTTCTGGGTTGGAGCCAAAGACTCACCATATGCTACGACAAAGTCATGGTGATCCCCCATATTCACTCTTTGACTCACTCCAAGCCGAATGACATAAGGTTGGGTATAGTTCAGCTCTTTCCTGTTGCTCAAATCATCGGGCGCAACAAGCCACGATGCAGGTCAGCCCCCCTTTCCTTTTCACAACAATACATAACCTTGTTATTTTCCAATATTGGCACTCAGGACCACCTAAGTCATTCCCCCTTTAGGTTCTCAGCAAAACACGTTGCCCCTAGGTCTCCAAGAGATAGGCCTCACAATCACAAAGGCCCCCAGATCTCCAAGAGACAGGCCTTACAAAACATTGCTCATTGGGAGCTACTGCCGACGGTAGCGCTATCGCCGCGCGGTTGAGGACAGACTATCAATTCTTCCCATCCAAACAGGTGTTTTCCTGAAGACCCACTCTAGTACTCTCTCTGCAGTTACCTACACACCCCGTGACTCTGAAATTTACATGCTTACCATAGAGTCTTTGTTGGGTACATTGAAAAATATGTACCAGATTTGGAGAAGCCTCATCTTGGTCAATGATATGCATCAATTTGTATTTGATAGATGTTTGAGTTACATTGTGCAGGTTCAAGAATTTGAAGAAAATTTTCTAAATACAAGAGTCGACACTTGTGAAGAAATTTTGTCGACACTCAGAACTTGAGTCAACACTTATGAAGAAGTTGTGTCGACACCTAGAACTTGTGTCAACACTTATGAAGGGTTGTGTCGACACCCAAGCTAAGTCGACACTTATGAAGAAGTTGTGTCGACACTCTAACTGAGTCGACACCTAAAAAAGCAGCGGTGTCGATGTAACATCCCATTTCCAGCTAGACCCCTAGGAGTGGTTTTGTCATGATTAGGTCATGACAAAACCCTAAGAAGCCCAAGAAGACCAAGTGAGCTTAGGCATGATGGTGGAGATCACCATGGTCTACAAATAGTAGAATTCTAAACACTAGTTTTGGATGACCATAGGGCTTCAGCATGACTCCATGACCCTACCACAATATCCCTAAACTATTGGAAGGTCCATTAGATCCCTAAGGGTCCATTGAAATAAACCCAAAGTGGTCAAATTGACCTAAGACCACCATAGGCCTAAATTGGGCAAGGTGCTCTAACTAAGGGCAATGCTCCCCTAATATGCCCAACCAACCCTACCTAAGTCTTCCTAGACCTTAAGTGAGGTCAATGGGTCACCAAGAACCCATTGGGGATAACCCAAGAGGCTAAGTTGAACCAAGACAACTCTAGCCCCAAAGTGGTCAAAGTGCCCTTACTAAGGGTCAAGTGACCTCCAAGGTGCCAAGTCAACCATACCCAACCATACCTAGACCTTAGGGGAAGCCAATGGGTCACCAAGTACCCATTGGGGTCAATCGAAATGGTCAATTTGACCAAGGTCAACTCAATCCTTGAAATAGGTCAAATTAGCCTAAATGGGCTAACCCAAACTCAAGCCGTTTTCCATTTGGGATAACCACCTCCTAATTAATTAATAGTATGAATTAGTGGGCTGCCAATATGCTAGGGAGATAAACAAATTCGGCCTTGATGACTAGGAGAGAGAAAACTCCATTTTACGTTTTAATGGAGGAGAGAGAAAGTGGTTTAAAGGGGCCATTCATGGCCAAGGGAGACCAATGGCCTCTCCATTTGATTCCAAGGGCTGAATATATTCTCCCTCATCAGTTTTGAGGAGTTTAATAACCATAACCAGCCATAAAAGTGGCTGAATTTAATTTCTCCCATAAGGAAGAGAGAGAAAGAGGGGAGAGAAAGTCATTAATGGCCATGGGAGAGCAAGAGTTCCTCTCCAATTGATTCCAAAGCCTTGATTCATCTTCCCCTCATTATTTAGAGGAGACCAAAGGTTTTCACCAGCCTCTAGGTGGCTTAATACAAGGGATATGTCATGTCCTTAAATGCTTTATCCTTTACCCTCCCCACTTGGTGATCTATAAAAGCCCCCTTAGAGCAAGATGAGAAGTTTACACTCTTGAACAAACGGATTAGAGATATTATTCTTGCTGTAGGAGAAGTTCGGAAACGCCACCACCGCGCCATGGTAACCCGACGTTCATCTTGCCTCCAAACCGCGAACAAGGTCCTCCTCTACTTCTTCTTTTATGGGTAGATCTTAGGATCTTAGAAAGGAAGTTCATGCTCAACGGAGTCGGACCTATCTCGCATTTTCATGGAAAAACCATGAAAAAATATATTTTCGGGTCCGCCAGAAACCGCCACCTCCAGCGGCAAAACCACCGCCGACCGATAGCCATCGTAAAAACATTTTTATAATATAAAAATTATGTATATAATTTATTAGGAGAAGATACATTAAATGGGTGCATTTTGATACTGCAAAACGAGGCACATAGAGGCCGATTTAGGAAAAATGTCCAGTCACAAAAGTTGTAGCCCTTCACGTCTAGATTAATTTAAAATTAATTTCAACTCATTTGGGTAAGTGGTTTGACCGCAGAATCCGTTTTAGTGGGGGATGTACCTAGAGTTGGGCAGAAACTAAAATGAATGCCCACTCTTCATCCCTTGTCCAAACAACCTGAAATTTGGCCAGGGGGTTACCCATAGCCATACCTAAATGCTATCCAAAAATGAGAATTTTTGGAGATACTTTGCCTAAGTTTTTTTTTTTAAATTAATAAAGTTAGAGTAATTTATTTAAGTGGTCAAATGACCTCCAAACCCTACCAAATTTTGGAGAGTGGTCCCTGGCTATAAAACCTAGCTCTGTAGAAAAGTCCAACTCATTTGGATGAGTTTTGTGTAGGAAATAACCTATCCCTAACAAGGCATTAATGAGGCATTTTTGAGTAAAAAGTGCACTAAGAGGTTGGAACGGTCAAATCACCTCAACAGAGGCTTATATTTTTACCACCGACTTATAAGGGTTATTATAACCCACTTGGAGAAAAATGGTGTGGATTAGGGTTGATTTAACCTAGGATCCAAACTCACACCCTAAAGGGAGGTTTTTAAGGGTTGTGAAGGACATGGGGGCAAATGCCCTTGTATTGTCTTGAAATTCAGTAGAGTTGACGTTAGTATAATATAAATCATCTGGATGGAATCTCGGAGGATTTGGAGATAGGTAGATACCTTAAAACCCTAACCTTAGTTTTAGAGTAAAATCTCAAATAAGTAAAATCAGTCACTAAACATTATTTAAAAGCTGTGAAACTCGGGTAGAGTGATTTTTGAAATGGGTAGAACCTATAGCAATTTTACTGGAATTTTATGATGTTTATTTCTAGCACTTCATTTGTAAAGTTTGCTACAGCCCTAATTGACGTTTTAATTATTTAGATCTTTATGTTTATTGAAACCCCATTAAATCTTGGAAGTAAATGTTTTAAATCAGAATGGTTGCTCGTGAATATTTGTATAATTTTTACTTGAGTAAATCTAGTACTTCATTCACAAATGTTAAAAAGGAGTTTTATGGTTTAAAAATTAATTATGGATGATATTGTTATTAAAAAATTATGAGGCTTAGGAATTGAGACTTTCAGGCCATTATATGCTTGTAGACATTTATTCATGATTTTTATAATTTTAGTTACGACACTTTCTTTACAAGTCCACCTTGTGGAGATGTTTGATAATTAATTTATTCAGAGATTAAAACATGCTAAAAAATTATGAAACTTGGTCAATGTTATTTTTAAGGTTGTATCTGCATAGTATAATAAATTTATAATTTTTGGCTTGATATTCTCTGTACTTGATTCATAAATAACGAAAGATAGAAAATATTGCTAAAATAATTTTAGTGCTCTTTTGATGATAGAAAAATTGTGATGTTTTGGATTTACCATATTGAGATAATATAATATTTATAATAATTTTGTTGGACATCTTGCATGAGTACTTAGGGTAGTTCATGTTCAAACTGGTAGCCCTTGGAATTTTTGAGGAAATTAATTAAATGCCAGATAATAAGGAAAAATTATAATTTTCTGATTACAGGCTAATTATATCATGATATACCTCCAGTAAATAAGTTAGGTCATTTGGATAAGTATTGGATCATTTCCTATCCGGTTCGACTTATAGCATAGGATAGTCTGCAATTAGCAATTTGTGTTAACAGTCATAGGGTATGATGGGGCACAGCGTTGGAGTTAGTTAATATGCTAAATTAGATTGATGTGAAAGTGTTCACCATATAAGGATGGGAAGGTTAGTGAGAAGTGGTGTTGGCTAGAGTTAAGAGGTGCTCGGATTCGACGAAAGATCGTCTTTTCCGAAGAGAGGAAGGTTAAAAAACACACTAGGTTAGTCTATCGTAATATGAGAAGGGAATGGGTAAAGGGAATCAACCAATAACAATAAGTGCCTTGCGAAAGGGAACGATGGGCTTCAGCTACCATCATAGTTCCTAGTGCCCTTTGAGAGCCCTTCACGGGGTATACCGGGGGTAGTCCTGGGTTAACGTAAACTGTATTAACAAGCTGAAAAGAGTAACTTAGTAATTAGGGTTGCACATTTCAAAAACACTGTTAGCACAGGAAGATAGTTGGGAGATTCGGCTCAATTAGTTAAGAGACGGACGGAATGGTCCGGCGAGCTTTGGCTCGATTGGTTTGAATACGTTAAATTTGCATGTTCATAAAAGGAAAGAAAAATTCAGGTGGTGGGTCTTCGGTATTGGAAGATCGATGCACCGATGCCAATACGCTGACTCGGTAAGTGTGGTTAGCACTTTGCCAACAGAAGTCTGGTGCGCCAGCCGGCAAGAGTACGCAGGAGTCCGCTTTGTGCACCAAACGTTGAGGCGTACGATAGGTCTGACCGGTAGTGCTTTACTGGTTTAGAGGTGGGCGAGGGCCAACCCACCGCTTTTGTCTTCCACTACGGAAGTATCCTGGGAGGTAACGGCTCCAAAAGGGGGAACTAAAGGTCTGTGTACACAGAGTCGGGTGTGTGTGTTGCACTTGCATGTTCCATCATACCCACTAGCATGTCATAGCATGAACGATTCATTTAACCCCTGACACCTAAGGTATAAGTGGAATGGGACGCTTATACATTAGGACTTGCAAAACGACCCCTTGGTCTATAAGCTTGTGTGGGCAAGTTTATAAATTAAGGTCAATTTTGATATATATATACTGCTGTTTGATAACTGACACCCCAACGTATAAATTCGTATGGGACTTTTTATACGAATGGAGCCTTGTAGAAGACCCCTTGGCTTATGTGTTCTCACATAAGTGAAGGTTACTTTCCACATTTCGCCTTATTGCCATTATTTATTATAGAATTGCTAGATTAGTTCCGCTGCCACCTGTTTCTTTGATTTAATCTCCACCTTCATGCCCTTCCCTTTCTTCCTCTCCGCTCGATACCTAGGAGACATGGGGGAAGGTGTAGGGGATGATAGGGCTTAGTCTTTATGACTAACGGTTTTCAAACCGCATCATTTTAGGGAATCGTGGAGCCCAACACGGGGGAACACCCCCAGAGACCGGTGTGCTTGTAGATGGGGCAGTCTAGCTCCGAAGTTCATACAGCCGGGACCGTGAGGCTCGACCTTGAGTGGATGTTCTATTTTTGCTTTCGCATGAGTGATCTGTAGTGAGGACATGATGTATCAGGTAGAAGCCCTTCTTTTGTACTCTGATTATTATTATTGTGGACTCTCCCTTCGTGGAGATATTATTACTCTGATGTGATTTTTATTGTTGATGTTATGGCTAGAGTTTTACTATATTTTGTGTTTACTCTACTATTGCTGCTTTTCTGTGATTGAATTTGCCAGCAGAATCGGCGCTTTGTGGTGATGACCCTTCAGGGCGTGAAGGTGTCACCGCAAAGTGGCGGTTCTGGGCCTAAGACCCCGGTATTTAAAAAGAAAAAAAATGGGGTCTTACAGTCGACACCCAGGAGCTATGTAGACACTGGAAGCAGTTGTGTCGACACACTGGACTTGTGTCGACACATCAACTCTCAAAGTGCTGTGTCGAGATCAGAAATAATTGTGTCGACACACAGGACTTGTGTCGACACACAGGACTTGTGTCGACACACACACTCAACGCTGTCTTACATACACTCAACGCCATCTGTCTGAAACAAATATGTCGAGATATAAAGACTTGTGTCGACACACTGGACTTATGTCGATACATACAACAAAAGAAGTGTCGAGAAGTAGAAGAATGATTGTGTCAACACGTGAAGAGTTGTATCGACATCATGAAGACTAGTGTCGACACTTAGCCTATATATGTCGACACATGTGAAGCAGTTTGCAGAGTGGAATGTGTAACGCCCCGTTTTTTTCAGCGATTATTTCTATTCTCGTTTGGCGTTACGATGACGCGTTTCCGTGGCTTGTGCCATTTGTGGAGTGTGGTTTAGCTCCTTAGAACTGAGTGCCCTATTCTGTAGCCTGTTTGCAAGATCTCCCTAGCAAGCCGAGTCGTTTTTGGGTGACCCGGTGTGGCCTCTCGGGGGGATGTTGGTGTTTGGCTTTATTTGGGTATAACTCGAGTTCTGTTCGTCAAAAATTAATTTCGACTTCGCCGTTGTGTTCGTAGCGTGGGTATTTAGCTACGGTACAAATTTCGTCGAATTCCGAGGTAGTTCAGTTTTCGCGTCGATTTGGTGCTTTATGTAAATTTGTAATTAATTATATAATTATATAATTATATATATATATATAATGAAAACCCCTGATTTATCATCTTCCCCGCTTGAAACTGCCGCCTGTACGAGAGAAAGGAAACCGCCGGCTACCCTTCCCTTCGGACGCCGATTTCCGGAGCGTTTGTGGACGGAATTCGATTCCGAGAGTGGATTCGGATTGCTCTCGTCGAGACCTTCATTCCTACGGTAAGAAATTCGATTTTCGTGGAGTTTTGGGAGGATTGGAATTTTTGGTTTTGGAAGTTTTCCGCCATTAATGGCCGAGTGTTTGTTTTAGGTGTTGCGGCCGTTTTGATCCGTGCGAAGGGGAGGAAAGCAGTCCAAAGCTTCGCTGTGATTGAGGCAAGTGGTATTCTTGCCCTTGCCAAGTTTTTTTTTCGATTATACTTGCTGAAATTGAAATCCCGGTTAGCCCAGGTTAGAGGCCTTTTTGTTCTCATTTTCTTGCTAACTATAGGGCTTAGTTCTTCCTACTGAAACCCCCCCTATTTTTGTGATGATTGGAATCCAAATTGTCGGCGTGGAGCCATTGTTTTCCTTTATTTTGATTGTTGCTCTGGTTCGAGTGTAGCCGAGAGGGAGAGTTAGGAGGGGGGTGAAGTTGCCGATTTTCGTTAAGGTATTACTCGAATGATTAGGCATAGTTTGTATAGTAGCGGTGCGCGACGTTGGTAGTTTCCTGCTGCTTCTGCAGTTGCGTGAGGCGTGTGTGCGTTCCGGTGTCGTTCGGGAAATTCCAAACGGTACAGGTTGACCGCGCACGGTCATCAACCGTTAGGGCGCACGACCACTGGTCGTGTGCCTCTGCTCGTGCGCGGCTGTCTTTCAGTTTCCAAAGTTCTGTCTCGGAAAATCGCACGAGCGCTGGCAACAGTGCGCACGACCAGTGGTCGTGCGACACTGATCGTGCGCAGTTGCTAGGTTTTCTGTCAGGTTTTCCAGGTTCGCTTCGCACGATCATCAGCCGATGAGTGCGCACGACCACTGATCGTGCGTCACTGATCGTGCGCTTTGTATGTTTTCGTTTGCTAGGTGAATTTAGATGGTTTCGAGTGTGGGAGTTTAGATACTCAAGTGGCAGGCAACTACTCGAGTTCTGGATCTTCTGCCTTGGCCGTTCGACTGTCGTCGAGCTCCGTATTCTTTAGTGGGCTTGTGGGTAGTGGTATTACTTTGGCGGCGAGTGAGGCTAGCTCACTCAACGCCAAAGTTTAGGTAGGCACTGAGTGGGTTTCACTCAACGCCTAGTCGTGTTGGTTTATTTCAACACTCTTCCTTTACCTTGTATTTCGTTTCCGAGTGGATTTTCAGTTGTATTTCTGGGTTTTCCTTGTCGGCCGTTCTCTTTATTTTTCTAGAGGCCGAATCGTGGGTCGTGGTTAGTAGTGGTGGTTGTAGCTCTTTATGGGGGTGGAGTTGTGTGATATAGCCAAGGCCACCCATGTTTTCTTGCTCCAGGTACGGGCTGGGCATGTCGGGTGGAAGGTCCCTTGTGTTTTCACGAGTTGACCCTCGAGCTTTTGACTTGGACATGGTGGATTGGGGGACTGCGTTTGCCTTCGATCCGGTTCCTCATTGTTGTTTTTGCTACTATCACTTCCCACAGTTTAGGGTGTTAGAAGTTTCTTCTTTGGTAGTTCGCAGCATTCTGGCTCTTGGAAGCCTAGTAGGCCCTGCAGGATGTGGTTCCTGGGCTGGGTCGTTGCTGTTGCTTTGCACGTTGTGCATTTCTTGTTGTCCTGTTTTGGACAGTTGTGACTCTTTCTACTGCATATTTTTCAGTTACTTTATCCTTTTGGTTGACTCTTACATGCAGATGTTGTTTCTTTTCTTTGTTTAGCTTGCTGAGGTATTCTGTTTTCTTTTGGAATACCCCAGGTTCTGAGCTGTAGCCAATCTGGTGGCTAGTTGGAGGTGGTGTTGTTGGTGGACTCCCGGACTTTGGAGTTCTGTTTTCCTTGTTAGTGAGGTTGTTTTCAGTACTTTCTTACAGACATAAATTTGTGCTAGTGGGTTCGTGTCAGGTTGTTGGCGCCCACTGGTAGTTTTTACCTTGTACTAGATATATACTATTGCTGCTACCATTTTCTGGAGATAGTCTACTTGTTTTGAGAAGGTTTTATGCTAGGTTACTAGTTATTTTTAAACTATAATTATTAGTATAAATAAAGCTCATGATCAGCATGTTTTTATAAACTTAATCACTATTTTTCCAAATCACGTATAAAGATCATTTTCTTATATATTATATAAATTAAATGTAGGGTCTTGCATAGCATGGGTGGTTCTCTTGGAACCCGTATGCGCTCCTTAGGAGGTTAAACCTAAATAAAGTATTTTCCGCAGCGTATAAATATAGTTTTCTTTTGTGGACTAGGTGATCCACTAAGCCGAGGGATACGGTCTCTAAAATATAACTGATTTTCTATTCATTAAGCATATGATTTTCTTGCATAAGGATTGTAGTTGGTTTTGCCTGAGCGTCAGCAGTTATCCCCTGCTTGACGTGGCATCATGACGCGTGTTTTCTCTTACTCTGATAATTCTTAATTCGGAGAAAATGCGGGTTGTGACAGTTGGTATCAGAGGGAGGTTGCTTGACAAGTTAGTTGAGCAACCTTCCTTTGTTCGCTTATTAGTAGTTCAGCATTATGTCATTCACACACCGATATGTCATCAGCACGTCTTGGCAAACGCACGAACACTATACTCATAGCATAACATGAAGTATACGGGGCATATTATATAGTATGGGATGCATAATATGTGTTCGTATATGGATCCACCATAGGGGCTACATGTGAGGGTTATGTAGTATGGGATGCATAACCTCACCACATGACTGCGACTAGCACGTTTCTTTTTCGTTGCATGGAAATGTTATGTAGTATGGGATGCATAACATTTTCATGCGTACGCCGCTCATAACATGCATTAGGGCCTTTTTTTTTAGAATGCATAGCACAATCATGCATATCATATCATTGCATAAGCACAACGCGCCGAGCTAAATATTTGCAGGATGACATATGTACACACATGAGTTTTCAAATTAACATAAGTTCATGCATCCGATCTAGGCATAAGAGTTAGTAAGGTGGTGGTTAACCATCCTAGGTTAGGGCATATCATCTAATTTTTGTGAAGAAGATAAACTCTCAGAGCAAGTTTAGCAGCTTTAAGTCCATATCTACATATGTATTGTCTGTACTGGTAATCGGTTCTAGTCGTGGGATTTGGATCTGATTTGCGTTGTAATGATTTTTTTTTTTAGGATGGCTAGGCGTCCTGCGACTCGATCGACTCCCCTGTCTGAGGGTGAATCTTCTGGAGCTCAGAATGATGCGGTGATCGAGAGTCTGCGTCTGAGTAGCGAAGCTATGGGCAGGCAGTTGGAGGAGGTGCAAGCCCAGATTCAGTCTTTGGTGGCAGTTGTGGCAGGGCAGGCTCAGGGTGCGCAAGTTCTTGCTGGGGGGTTAGCTGTTCCTCCTCCTCCTGCACCCTTGAGACCTCCAGTGGTGGTGCCAGCAGAGATGGCCTTCATCTCGCAGTTTTAGAGGCTGAACCTGTAACGACCCCATCCGTTACATGACGTATAGTAAAAGGTCCGGCCGGGGCCCCACACTATATGCCACAAACAGACGGTGAGGTCACAGGATAATACCAAACCAAACGAATCCTAACTCAGAGCATTCTAGCGGAAGCTTTAAGTTACAACTTTGAACTCTAAACAGGAATGTCCAATATATAAACCACCTTTATATATATACCACGGAATGTACAACAAATACAAGGGTTTGGCCTTAAGGCCTTACAGTTCCTCTTTACATACAACATGTTTTACAAACCTCGGCGCGCAGGCCGGCCATACATGAGTACAAGAGAAAACAAAACACAGCCATTCGCTTAGCCTTCAAGGGCTAGCCGCAGCAGCAGCAGCAACAGCAGTAGGGCTTCAGCCCATCATTTACCACTTGGCTCTCCAGCACCTGCACGGGAACAATCCACCCAACCGGTGGCAAACAATGCAACGGTCAGCATTCAGCTGACCCAATTATAACAATCCTACCCCTTTCTCGGGGCATGAGCATTCTTTCCCTGCAAGCATGGCATCATCAAATAGCAACTATGTGCGCGCAGGCACATTCAAGCCATCACAACTATCGGCCACACGGCCCGACAGTCCGTGCACTCAGGGCACATTCTCGGTGTACCGGAATACCAGGGTCAACACCACCGTCTACACGGTATTTGAGCATTCTAGTCTTTCCGGCGCGCGGGCCTAAGACTCTCATTAGGCGCTCCAACAAAACCTATAACCAGGCTTCCAAGTCGGACGGACCTAACGCAGGTACGGATCAGCCACCCCCCGTTGCTCAAGTCGCCGTGCCACCTCGAATACGGAAGTATCCATGGCTATTTATAGGCGCGGGTCGGTTTCACCTTTCCTGTTCGGCAATCTGCCTTTTCATCGAGTTGCAGCCCAACGGCTCAACCACTCACAAAGTGGCAACACACGGCCACAAGAGTTGCATCCAACCCTCTTCATTTCCTGGACATCGTCCAGTACTTCCTGCCGCACCAAGCAACAGGTAGGAACAAGGCATCACAAGCCATAGGCATCACAAGCCATAATCACGGAGCCTTCTCCGATATGCAAACAAGCATCACCAATCCAGACCACGTCCATATGGGCTTCACACAGCATGCCTAGAGCCGTACTCCAATTCCGGCCTCTAACAAGGGGGACTTCACATATCTACCCCAAGGGACACCACAACCCACCGCACACTCGCGGGGAAGGGTTTTCCCTATGCAATGCAGAAAAGAAGGACTTCACATGTCCAAGAAGGGAGATCGTTACCCTTGTCGATCTCTTCGGAGCCATCGAAAACGAGCCGGTTAGAAAGAACCGCAGCAGCCTTGCCTTCACAACGCCGGCTTCGGATCACGAATCGGACCACGGGAACTCCGCCGGTGGCTTGCTCTCCTCCTCCTTCTTTCTCTCTTCCACTCTCTTTCTCTCTTCCTTAAGTCAAATGAAGAATGACTTCTTCATTCTTCCTTCACGTATTAATCCAGCCAGGAAACCACCTTGGCCCTTGGATCAAAAGAGAGAAAACTGAACGGCCAAGATTTTCCCAAAAAACCCAATTTTTGGCTGACACGGCCTGTGACACGGCCGTGTCACAGGCCGTGTACCCTTTAAGCGGCACACTCGGTATGAACCGACTGAACAACACGGGAATCGACACGCCCGTGTCGAACCTGACACGCCCGTGTCATTCTTGAGACACGCCCGTGTCTCCTGTTACACGGTACTCACCGATTTCCAAAACCAGTACACGGGTCAGAACACGGCAGCTGACACGCCCGTGTCCAGCCTGACACGCCCGTATTCCCGGCCGTGTTCAAGGCCGTGTCCGGCTCTGACTTGAATAGGCCAAATTCGAAAATTAATTCGAACACGCCCTGGGACACGCCCGTGTCGAAGGCCGTGTCCCAGGCTCGACGATCGTCGACTCTCCAACGTCGACCAGCCTGAACACGCCCTGGGACACGCCCGTGTCCCAGGCCGTGTACACCCGACACGCCCTGGGACACGCCCATGTCCCAGGCCGTGTCAAACAGCCTGCTACTCAAACTTCATGTTGAGTCTATTTGGGGCCTTTTTGGGGTGTTACAACCCTCCCCCCCTTAACAAAATTTCGTCCCGAAATTTGCACGGTAAGGAAACAAAACCAGCAATGCTATAACCATGTTATAACAAAAAGTACACGGTCTACAGTTTATACAAATAACTCGGGAAACTCAGCTCGCATGGTCTGCTCTCGCTCCCATGTTAGCTCTTCACGGCCACAATTGTCCCATCGGACCTTGACCATCCCAATCACTTTGTTCCTCAACTGTTTCTCGGCTCGATCCTCGATCCGAATGGGTCTAACCCTCGTCGTTAGCCCATACTCGACTGGTACCCGATCACTCTCCACTACTTGAGCTGGATCCTTCACCGCCTTACGAAGGACTGAGATGTGAAACACATCATGTAATCCACCCAAGTCCGCTGAAAGTGCTAGTCGATAAGCAGCTTCCCCAACTCGCTCCACCACCTCAAATGGACCAAGATACCTCGGACTTAGCTTTTTCAAACGCCGAATCCTGGACACACCTTTGAAGGGTTTGATCTTCAAATATACCCAATCACCCACCGCGAACTCCACGTTCCGGTGCTTGGCATTGTAGTACTTTGCTTGACGATCTTGGGCTATCAATAGCCTCTCCCGAATAGAGCGTATGAGCGAAGTAGCTTCTTCGACTTCCTTTTTCCCACTCAGCTTAGATTCGCCTGCTTCTGCCCAAGCTAACGGTGTACGGCATTTCCGACCATATAAAGCTTCAAATGGTGCCATACCAATACTCGCTTGGTAGCTATTATTATAGGCAAATTCGACAAGGAATATATAATCTTCCCATCTCTTACCAAAGTCTAGGGCGCACATGCGGAGCATGTCCTCCATCGTCCTGTTGGTTCGTTCAGTCTGGCCATCCGTTTGGGGATGAAAGGCCGTGCTAAACGCTAACTTTGTACCCAACATTTGATGAACGACCCGCCAATCATTCGATGTGAACCGCCCATCACGGTCACTAACGATGCTCCGAGGAACACCGTGCAGTCGAACAACTTGCTCCACATACAGCTTGGCCAAGGTTTCCACTGAATCGTCTCTTCTGTTTGGAAGGAAGTGCGCCACTTTTGTCAACCGGTCCACAATCACCCAGATTGAATCATGACCGCATTGAGATCTCGGCAACCCGTGCACGAAATCCATCGAAATGTCATCGAACTTCCACTCCGGAATAGGTAACGACTTCAGGAAACCGCCAGGCTTCTGGCATTCTGCTTTCACCAACGCACAGGTAGTGCATTTAGCCACATAACGTGCCACATCTTTCTTTAGTCCGTGCCACCAGAACAGCTTTTTCATATCTTTGTACATCTTTGTGCTCCCTGGGTGAACTGAGTACTTTGCAAAGTGAGCTTCGTACATCAACTCTTCCCTCAATTTACCCACACTCGGGACGCACACTCGACCATTTCTTCTTAACAAACCGTTGTCCCAAGAGAATTGGTCATCCGGCCCATCTTTTGCATAGCGCTGGAGGCTTTCATCAAGCTCCGTTGCTCGCCGAACTCGGTCTGCAAGGTCATATTGCACCTCCGTCCAGTTCAAACATGCATCGGTTGACGCACCCTTGTCAACACACGATATCTCCATTGCTTCCAATTCCTGGATCAAACGCTGATCATGCCTCTACAACCAGCTTGCCCGTACCGGAGTCTTTCGACTCAAAGCATCAGCGACCACATTTCCCTTCCCGGGGGTATAGTGAATCTCGAAGGTGTAGTCCCCAAGGAACTCCATCCATCTTCGTTGTCGCATATTCAGATCCTTCTGATCCAACAAATACTTTAGGCTCTTGTGATCTGTATAGATATCCACTTTCACGCCATATAGATAGTGCCGCCACAACTTGAGCGCAAAGATTACCGCCGCCAACTCCAAATCATGGACGGGGTAATTCCGCTCATGCACTTTCAACTGACGCGAGCCATAAGCAATCACTTTACCAAACTGCAGAAGGACGCAGCCTAAGCCGCTCCCAGATGCATCACTATAGATCTCATACCCATCGGTACCACATGGCGATGTCAACACAGGCGCCGTGGTCAAACGACTCTTCAAGTCTTCAAAAGCTCGCGCGCACTCCGGCGTCCAAATGAACTTTTGATCTTTTCTCGTCAGCGTGGTCAGAGGTAAAGCAATCCGTGAGAAGTTTTCCACAAACCGTCTATAGTAGCCCGCAAGTCCAAGGAAGCTCCTGACCTCGGCCACTGAAGACATCACTGGCCAATCTCGGATGGCACTTATCTTCAACGGATCCACCGCGATACCCTCTCCGCTTACCACATGGCCTAAAAAGGCTACTGAAGAGAGCCAGAACTCACACTTTGAGAACTTGGCAAAAAGCTTATTCCTCCGCAGGGTATGCAAGACCAACCGCAAATGGTTTGCGTGATCCTCTTCCGACTGAGAGTATACCAAGATGTCATCGATAAACACAATAACAAACAAATCCAAATACTCTCGGAACGTTCGATGCATTAGGTCCATAAATACCGAAGGCGCATTACATAGGCCGAACGGCATTACTGTGAACTCATAATGCCCGTAGCATGTTCCAAACGCCGTCTTGGGAATGTCACCTTCCCTAATCCTTAGCTGATAATATCCCGATTTCAAATCCAACTTGGAATAGACCGTTGATCCCGCCAGCTGATCAAAGAGGTCATCAATCCGCGGAATCGGATATTTGTTTTTCTCCGTCAGCTTATTCAACTCGCGGTAGTCAATACACAACCGTAAGCTACCGTCTTTCTTCTTCACAAAGAGAACAGGCGCGCTCCAAGGTGACATACTTGGGCGTATATAACCCTGCTCCAACAACTCTTGCAATTGGACTTTCAACTCAGCCATCTCTTTTGGCGCGACGCGATATGGAGAGCGGGCCACAGGTTTCGCACCTGGCACCAACTCAATAGAGAAGTCAATCTCCCGCTGGGGTGGTAACCCAGGAAGATCTTTAGGAAACACATCGGCAAACTCTGACACAACTGGCACTTCACCGACACTGGCCTTAGGCTCAACAGCCTGAATTAGCGTGAAGAATAACTCCGCGCCCTTCCGAACAGCATTGACGACTTGGAGTGCAGACAATAGAGTCCCGCCAACTCCTCGCATACCAGCGAACTTCGTCACAAGCCCGGTATTCTGGCCCAGTGTAATCTCTTTGGAGTTGCAATCAATAAAGGCACGCTGCTCCGAGAGCCAGTCCATACCAAAGATCACATCAAACTCCGATAACGGTAGCACAGCTGCACTCAAACCGAAATCCCGACTTCCTATTTGCACATCCACATCGTAAGCCCTATCCGCAAGCATCACACAGCCATTTGGCAATAGCACCCTTGTACTATCCACCGTCACATGACTTGGTACCCCAATGCGAGATACGAAATCCTCAGACAGAAAAGAATGCGAAGCACCCGTATCAAACAGGGCTCTCGCCAAATTATTCCGAATCAGGACAAAGCCTGCAGCACACACAACATGCACAAGCTATACATAACCAAAACCAAAAGCACCAGCAAGTAAACTAAATCAACTCGTACCTGTGACGACGTCACTTTGCTTAATCGCTTCCTGTTGGCCAAGTTGATAGATTCGGGGCTGTGCCTGAGAAGCAGAGGAATCCACCACCGCTTTGCCCTTCTCAGCATACGACGCACCCGTCTTCTTTTCCCCTTTGGGCTGAACCACCCGACAGTCACGGGCTATATGCCCCACCCGGCCACAGTTATAGCATGTACGAGAATCCGGCCTTGATGTCGCTCCCGACACAATGGTCGTAGTCACTTGCCCCGATGGCTTGGACCTCTTGCCCCCTTTCTTCTGGTAAAACGACTTCTTGGGCGAGGTGCTTGAAACTCTGGCTTCGACACAACCAAGCCCTTATTCCCTTGCACTCGCTTCATGTCCTTCTCCAACGCGCACGCAGTATCAACCAACGCCTGAAACCCTTGGCTCACAGAACTCGAAAGCAGGAATCGCAACTCATCCCGCAATCCTTCATAGAACCGATTCGTTTTCCTTTGGTCATCCGCGAAGATTGTTCCCGCATATCGTCCCAACCTGGTAAACTCGTGCAAGTAGATATCCACACTATCTTCCCCTTGCTTTAACCGTTGGAACTCATTTTCCATAGCGATGCGTTGCGCCGCTGGGACATGTTTCGCCAGAAATAGTCGAGAGAACTCCTCAATCGACACTTGTGTTAATTGCCTGCCCGCCAACTGGTGTAGCTCAACCTCGTCCCACCACAACCGCGCCTCCCCTTCAAGCATGAAGGTGGCCAAGGTGACCTTGAGAGTTTCCTCCGCCCTGATCGCTGTCATTATCCTCTTGACACGCGATAACCAATCTTCCGCCTGCGTTGGGAATCCCATTCCCGCAAACGTAAGAGGACTGAAGCTCATGAATTGCTTCAACTGTCGGTCAGCTGCTCGTGGATCTACAGCCTCAACCGGCTCGGGTCTTACATCAACACGAACTGGCACTACTGCCGGCTGCGCTTGCCCGGTCGGCTGAATCATGGCAAATAGCGCCTCAGCAACTAAGCGAACAGTTTCCGCAGATGGAGGAGGTGTTGGCACCTCAGCTGGTGCCGCACTCTCATCAGAACGCTGGGGCTCAGACTGCCCAGCACCACTACGTGTCACCTATAGGTGGACAAGACACACATTAGCGAACGTATGCAAGCAAAACAACACAAAGAGGAACGCGCAGATTCCTCAAACAAGAGTTTGTACATTCCTTCATGGACATTCCAGAGTTCATTAGCATTACAGTAGGTCGCACAAACACGTGCTCGCCACCCCACAAAAGAATTCGACCACGAATTCGAAAGAGGAAGACCGACGAAAGCTGATACCAAAATGTAACGACCCCATCCGTTACATGACGTATAGTAGAAGGTCCGGCCGGGGCCCCACACTATATGCCACAAACAGACGGTGAGGTCACAGGATAATACCAAACCAAACGAATCCTAACTCAGAGCATTCTAGCGGAAGCTTTAAGTTACAACTTTGAACTCTAAACAGGAATGTCCAATATATAAACCACCTTTATATATATACCACGGAATGTACAACAAATACAAGGGTTTGGCCTTAAGGCCTTACAGTTCCTCTTTACATACAACATGTTTTACAAACCTCGGCGCGCAGGCCGGCCATACATGAGTACAAGAGAAAACAAAACACAGCCATTCGCTTAGCCTTCAAGGGCTAGCCGCAGCAGCAGCAGCAACAGCAGTAGGGCTTCAGCCCATCATTTACCACTTGGCTCTCCAGCACCTGCACGGGAACAATCCACCCAACCGGTGGCAAACAATGCAACGGTCAGCATTCAGCTGACCCAATTATAACAATCCTACCCCTTTCTCGGGGCATGAGCATTCTTTCCCTGCAAGCATGGCATCATCAAATAGCAACTATGTGCGCGCAGGCACATTCAAGCCATCACAATTATCGGCCACACGGCCCGACAGTCCGTGCACTCAGGGCACATTCTCGGTGTACCGGAATACCAGGGTCAACACCACCGTCTACACGGTATTTGAGCATTCTAGTCTTTCCGGCGCGCGGGCCTAAGACTCTCATTAGGCGCTCCAACAAAACCTATAACCAGGCTTCCAAGTCGGACGGACCTAACGCAGGTACGGATCAGCCACCCCCCGTTGCTCAAGTCGCCGTGCCACCTCGAATACGGAAGTATCCATGGCTATTTATAGGCGCGGGTCGGTTTCACCTTTCCTATTCGGCAATCTGCCTTTTCATCGAGTTGCAGCCCAACGGCTCAACCACTCACAAAGTGGCAACACACGGCCACAAGAGTTGCATCCAACCCTCTTCATTTCCTAGACATCGTCCAGTACTTCCTGCCGCACCAAGCAACAGGTAGGAACAAGGCATCACAAGCCATAGGCATCACAAGCCATAATCACGGAGCCTTCTCCGATATGCAAACAAGCATCACCAATCCAGACCACGTCCAGATGGGCTTCACACAGCATGCCTAGAGCCGTACTCCAATTCCGGCCTCTAACAAGGGGGACTTCACATATCTACCCCAAGGGACACCACAACCCACCGCACACTCGCGGGGAAGGGTTTTCCCTATGCAATGCAGAAAAGAAGGACTTCACATGTCCAAGAAGGGAGATCGTTACCCTTGTCGATCTCTTCGGATCCATCGAAAACGAGCCAGTTAGAAAGAACCGCAGCAGCCTTGCCTTCACAACGCCGGCTTCGGATCACGAATCGGACCACGGGAACTCCGCCGGTGGCTTGCTCTCCTCCTCCTTCTTTCTCTCTTCCACTCTCTTTCTCTCTTCCTTAAGTCAAATGAAGAATGACTTCTTCATTCTTCCTTCACGTATTAATCCAGCCAGGAAACCACCTTGGCCCTTGGATCAAAAGAGAGAAAACTGAACGGCCAAGATTTTCCCAAAAAACCCAATTTTTGGCTGACACGGCCTGTGACACGGCCGTGTCACAGGCCGTGTACCCTTTAAGCGGCACACTCGGTATGAACCGACTGAACAACACGGGCATCGACACGCCCGTGTCGAACCTGACACGCCCGTGTCATTCTTGAGACACGCCCGTGTCTCCTGTTACACGGTACTCACCGATTTCCAAAACCAGTACACGGGTCGGAACACGGCAGCTGACACGCCCGTGTCCAGCCTGACACGCCCGTGTTCCCGGCCGTGTTCAAGGCCGTGTCCGGCTCTGACTTGAATAGGCCAAATTCGAAAATTAATTCGAACACGCCCTGGGACACGCCCGTGTCGAAGGCCGTGTCCCAGGCTCGACGATCGTCGACTCTCCAACGTCGACCAGCCTGAACACGCCCTGGGACACGCCCGTGTCCCAGGCCATGTACACTCGACACGCCCTGGGACACGCCCGTGTCCCAGGCCGTGTCAAACAGCCTGCTACTCAAACTTCATGTTGAGTCTATTTGGGGCCTTTTTGGGGTGTTACAGAACCCTCCCACTTATGATGGGAAGGCAGATTTCATGGTGATAGACGACTGGCTGATCTCCATGGAGGAGATGTTCTCGTACTCAGGGATTGCAGATGATCAGAGGGTGATGATAGCCGCCTATCAGCTTAAACGGTTGGCTAAGAGTTGGTGGCTGAGAGAAAAGGAGAGCTTAGCGGCTGGGTGCTCTTGGGAAGTGTTCAAGGAGATGCTGTTGAGGAAGTTCTTACCCTCGGTCGAGCGTGATCGCCTCATGAATGACTTCCTCCATCTAAAGCAAAGGCAACTCACGGTGGGTGAGTATGAGATAGAGTTCAGCAAATTGAGCCGTTTTGCCCCTGGATTGGTCAGCGTTGAGGCTGATCGAGTTAAGCGATTCCTCGGTGGTTTGAGGAGTGAGGTGCAGCAGTTGGCCAGTGCTTATGGGTCAGTGACTTATGCAGGTGTAGTAGAGGCTGCTCTGAAGGTGGAGGCCATTGAGACGGCGAAGAGCAGAGGCCAGCAGTTGAAGAAGGATAAGAGGAAGTTGGTAGAGGAGAAGAAACCCCTGGTACCCGATGCTGTTCCGAGAAAGAGGAGCAAGGTGGTGTGCAGTTTTTGTGGCCGGTCAGGCCATCCTGTAGAGAGGTGTTTCAAGAAGGCGGCAGCTCAGAAGAAGGAGCAGGTTTATGCGATTCAGGGTGCTCCTAGGAGAGATGCCTCCTGTTCTGTTTGTAAGCGATCCGGCCATGATGCGGCCCAGTGTTGGTCCAGGGATAGAGTCTGCTATCAGTGTGGGCAGAAGGGTCACATTAAGTCGAGGTGTCCTCAGTTCCAGTCAGCTCTTCCTGCTGTTCCGTTGCAGGCTTTACCTCCACCTCAGCGTGTGGACAAGGGAAAAGGGAAGCTGAACGTGATTTCTTCCGAGGAGGCTCAGACTTCGACCCAGGTGATCTCAGGTTAGTTGTTTGTTGTTTTTTTTCTTTCTAGCCTGGTAGTTTAGTTGCTAGATTATTTGCGGTACTGTTGTGCTAGTTCCTTAGCTTTGTGCGTTCCTATAGGGAAATTTAAGGTGAAGAACCGCTGGGCGCGTGTTCTGTTTGACTCCGGCGCTACCCACTCGTTCGTGGCTAGAGCCTTTGTGGAGCGTCATCGGTTGTCTCTAGATCGTGTTCGGGATTCCTTCCGTGTCAAGTTTCCCTCTGGTGAATCTGTGTTGTCAGATTTGGGTATTTTGGATTGCCCGGTTTTGTTGGGGGATTTTCTTGCGAAGGCGGACCTGAAGATGATTGATCTAGAGGACTTCGATGTCATTTTGGGCATGGACTGGCTCTCTCGGTATGATGCGGTCATTCAGTGCAAAGGAAAGCGCTTGGATTTCATCAGGGACGACGGTCAGCCCGGCAGCGTGTATGCTGATCCGTGTCAGGATTCTCCTGTTCTCTCTGCGGTATGTGTTCAGAGATTGTTTCTTTCTGATTGTTGTGTTTGTTTAGTCTCAGCGGTTGTAACCGTTGTTAGCGTGCCACGCTTGGAGGAGATTCCTATTGTTTGTGGTTTCGCCGATGTTTTTCCTGATGATCTTCCTGGTATCCCTCCTGAGCGGGATGTGGAGTTTGTTATTGATTTGGAGCCGGGTACGCGTCCTATTGCTAAGGCGCCGTACCGGATGGCCCCTCGTGAGTTAGAGGAGTTGCGAATTCAGTTAGATGAGTTGTTGGCTAAAGGTTTTATCAGGCAGAGTTCGTCGCCTTGGGGTGCTCCTGTTTTGTTCGTAAAGAAGAAAGATGGGTCGATGCGGCTTTGCATTGACTATAGAGAGTTGAACAAGGTCACTATCAAGAACAGGTACCCTCTGCCGAGGATCGATGATTTATTTGACCAGTTGCGTGGTAGCACGGTGTTCTCCAAGATCGATCTTCGTTCGGGCTATCATCAGCTCAGGATCCGTGAGGCAGATATTCCACGGACTGCGTTTAGGTCGAGGCATGGTCACTTTGAGTTTTTGGTGATGTCTTTTGGTTTGACCAACGCACCATCAGCTTTCATGGACATGATGAATCGGGTATTCAAGGATTTCCTAGACAAGTTCGTGGTGGTCTTCATTGATGACGTGTTGGTTTATTCTCGCAGTGCTGAGGAGCATGAGCAGCATCTGCGCTTGGTACTATTAGAATTGAGGAACCACAAGTTATTCGCCAAGTTGAGCAAGTGCGAATTTTGGTTGCCTCAGGTTTCTTTTCTAGGCCACGTGGTGAACAAGGATGGGATCTCGGTTGACCCAGAAAAGATTGCAGCGGTGATGGATTGGAGTAGGCCGAATACTCCTAAGGAGATCAGAAGTTTCTTAGGGTTGGCTGGCTATTACAGGAGATTCGTGGAGGGTTTCTCTTCTCTAGCCGCACCATTGACCAAGCTGACTCAGAAGAATGTGGCTTTTGTTTGGAGCGAGAAGTGCGAAGAAGCTTTTCAGGAGTTAAAGAGAAGATTGTGTACTGCTCCCGTTCTGACCCTTCCTACTGAGGGCGTGGATTATGATGTGTATGTGGATGCTTCGCATATAGGTCTGGGATGCGTATTAATGCAGGATGGAAAAGTAATCGCTTATGGGTCAAGGCAGCTGAAGACTCATGAGAAGAATTATCCTACGCATGACCTTGAGTTTGCAGCGGTTATCTATGCGTTGAAGTTGTGGAGGCACTTACTTTATGGGGCTCAGTGCAAGATTTTTACTAACCATAAGAGCCTGAAGTACGTGTTCACGCAGAAGGAGTTGAATCTGCGTCAGCAGCGGTGGCTTGAGTATGTGGCGGATTATGACGTAGAAATCCAGTATCATCCGGGCAAGGCCAATGTGGTGGCCGACGCCCTGAGCCGAAAGACGGGAAAGATCTTTAACCTCTCCGCCGATCGGTTAGTTGAGGAGTTCCTCCTTATGGATATTTCAGTGGGATGCTGTAGTTTGCAGTGTATCTTATCAGTGGAAGAGCCGTCCTGGATTTCTTTGACTAGACTGCATCAGAAGGACGATCCGGATCTATTGCACCTTTTTACCAGGACAGAGAAGGGAGAGTTGCCAGATTTTACTATTGATGATGCGGGTACTTTGAAGTACCGCGGCAGGTTTTGCGTTCCCGCTGTTGGGGACATTAGAGGTATGATTTGCAGTGAGGCTCATGGTTCCAGCGTTGCCTACCACCCAGGATCTACGAAGATGTACCGTGACTTAAGGCAAATTACCTGGTGGTATGGTATGAAAGGAGATATAGCCCGATATGTTGCTGAGTGCCACACTTGCAAGCGTGTGAAGGCCAATCATGGAAGGCCTGGTGGTAAGTTGACTCCGCTAGAGATCCCGACTTAGAAGTGGGAGAGTATATCTATGGACTTCATTACGGGTTTGCCAAAATCCCCGAGAGGATTTGATTCTGTTTGGGTTATAGTGGATAGATTGACGAAGTGTGCTCACTTCGTGCCTTATAAGATTGATTACCCAATGAGGAAGATAGCGGAGTTGTACTTGAATGAAGTCATCCGACTCCACGGTGTGCCGGTTAGCATCATTTCTGATCGAGACTCCCAGTTTACTTCTCATTTTTGGCAGAGTCTGCAGGAGGGTTTGGGTACGGATCTGAGATATTCTACTGCGTACCACCCTCAGACCAATGGGCAGACGGAGCGGGTCAATCAGATTGTTGAGGATATGATCAGGTGTTATATTTTAGACCACGGTGGAGCGTGGGATGAGCGTCTGCGACTCATGGAATTTGCTTATAATAACAGTTATCAGGAAAGCTTGCAGATGGCTCCGTTCGAAGCTTTGTATGGGAGGCGCTGTAGGACTCCGTTGTTTTGGGCTGAGGCTGGTGAGAAGCCTTTGTTGGGTCCAGATGCTCTGGAAGAGATGGAAGTCGCCGTGAAGCTTATTCGGGAAAAGCTTCGGTTAGCTCAGGAGAGGTATGAAAAGAACGCCAATCGACGTAGGTCTGCTTTGGAGTTTTTAGTAGGGGATCATGTGTACCTCAAGGTTTCTCCAATGGTTGGTGTGAAGAGATTTGGTAAAAATCGGAAATTGGACCCAAGGTATGTGGGCCCGTTCGAGGTTTTGGAGCGGATTGGTGTGTCTGCTTATAGATTGGATTTGCCAGCGAACTTCCCTGGTGTTCATAATGTTTTTCATGTTAGCCAATTGCGGAAGTGTGTGCGCAGTAGTGGGCAACTCTTGGATGTTGTGCCCCAGTTGGAGCCCAACCTCTCTTTTGTTGAGGTGCCAGTTCGTATTTTGGATACTCAGGAGCGTGTGCTGCGAAAGAAGTCCATACCGATGGTGAAAGTTCTATGGAAAAATCAGGATTTGGAGAGCGCGACTTGGGAGCTAGAGTCGGCCATGAGGAGGGCGTACCCTCACCTATTTCGCTGATTTGATCGGTATGTTTCCCTTTGTAACTTCTGTTTGCTACTTTTCCTTCTTTGGTAGGAGGGTTGTGCGTAAAGTTTCGGGACGAAACTTTCTTTTAGGGGGAGTGACTGTAACGCCCCGTTTTTTTCAGCGATTATTTCTATTCTCGTTTGGCGTTACGATGACGTGTTTCCGTGGCTTGTGCCATTTGTGGAGTGTGGTTTAGCTCCTTAGAACTGAGTGCCCTATTCTGTAGCCTGTTTGCAAGATCTCCCTAGCAAGCCGAGTCGTTTTTGGGTGACCCGGTGTGGCCTCTCGGGGGGATGTTGGTGTTTGGCTTTATTTGGGTATAACTCGAGTTCTGTTCGTCAAAAATTAATTTCGACTTCGCCGTTGTGTTCGTAGCGTAGGTATTTAGCTACGGTGCGAATTTCGTCGAATTCCGAGGTAGTTCGGTTTTCGCGTCGATTTGGTGCTTTATGTAAATTTGTAATTAATTATATAATTATATAATTATATATATATATAGAATGAAAACCCCCGATTCATCATCTTCCCCGCTTGAAACCGCCGCCTGTACGAGAGAAAGGAAACCGCCGGCTACCCTTCCCTTCGGACGCCAATTTCCGGAGCGTTTGTGGACGGAATTCGATTCCGAGAGTGGATTCGGATTGCTCTCGTCGAGACCTTCATTCCTACGGTAAGAAATTCGATTTTCGTGGAGTTTTGGGAGGATTGGAATTTTTGGTTTTGGAAGTTTTCCGCCATTAATGGCCGAGTGTTTGTTTTAGGTGTTGCGGCCGTTTTGATCCGTGCGAAGGGGAGGAAAGCAGTCCAAAGCTTCGCTGTGATTGAGGCAAGTGGTATTCTTGCCCTTGCCAAGTTTTTTTTTCGATTATACTTGCTGAAATTGAAATCCCGGTTAGCCCAGGTTAGAGGCCTTGTTGTTCTCATTTTCTTGCTAACTATAGGGCTTAGTTCTTTCTACTGAAACCCCCCCTATTTTTGTGATGATTGGAATCCAAATTATCGGCGTGGAGCCGTTGTTTTCCTTTATTTTGATTGTTGCTCTGGTTCGGGTGTAGCCGAGAGGGAGAGTTAGGAGGGGGGGTGAAGTTGCCGATTTTCGTTAAGGTATTACTCGAATGATTAGGCATAGTTTGTATAGTAGCGGTGCGCGACGTTGGTAGTTTCCTGCTGCTTTTGCAGTTGCGTGATGCGTGTGTGCGTTCCGGTGTTGTTCGGGAAATTCCAAATGGTACAGGTTGACCACGCACGGTCATCAACCGTTAGGGCGCACGACCACTGGTCGTGTGCCTCTACTCGTGCGCGGCTGTCTTTCAGTTTCCAAAGTTCTGTCTCGGAAAATCGCACGAGCGCTGGCAACAGTGCGCACGACCAGTGGTCGTGCGACACTGATCGTGCGCAGTTGCTAGGTTTTCTGTCAGGTTTTCCAGGTTCGCTTCGCACGATCATCAGCCGATGAGTGCGCACGACCACTGATCGTGCGTCACTGATCGTGCGCTTTGTATGTTTTCGTTTGCTAGGCGAATTTAGATGGTTTCGAGTGTGGGAGTTTAGATACTCAAGTGGCAGGCAACTACTCGAGTTCTGGATCTTCTGCCTTGGCCGTTCGACTGTCGTCGAGCTCCGTATTCTTTAGTGGGCTTGTGGGTAGTGGTATTACTTTGGCGGCGAGTGAGGCTAGCTCACTCAACGCCAAAGTTTAGGTAGGCACTGAGTGGGTTTCACTCAACGCCTAGTCGTGTTGGTTTATTTCAACACTCTTCCTTTACCTTGTATTTCGTTTCCGAGTGGATTTTCAGTTGTATTTCTGGGTTTTCCTTGTCGGTCGTTCTCTTTATTTTTCTAGAGGCCGAATCGTGGGTCGTGGTTAGTAGTGGTGGTTGTAGCTCTTTATGGGGGTGGAGTTGTGTGATATAGCCAAGGCCACCCATGTTTTCTTGCTCCAGGTACGGGCTGGCCATGTCGGGTGGAAGGTCCCTTGTGTTTTCACGTGTTGACCCTCGAGCTTTTGACTTGGACATGGTGGATTGGGGGACTGCGTTTGCCTTCGATCCGGTTCCTCGTTGTTGTTTTTGCTACTATCACTTCCCACAGTTTAGGGTGTTAGAAGTTTCTTCTTTGGTAGTTCGCAGCATTCTGGCTCTTGGAAGCCTAGTAGGCCCTGTAGGATGTGGTTCCTGGGCTGGGTCGTTGCTGTTGCTTTGCACGTTGTGCATTTCTTGTTGTCCTGTTTTGGACAGTTGTGACTCTTTCTACTGCATGTTTTTCAGTTACTTTGTCCTTTTGGTTGACTCTTACATGCAGATGTTGTTTCTTTTCTTTGTTTAGCTTGCTGAGGTATTCTGTTTTCTTTTGGAATACCCCAGGTTCTGAGCTGTAGCCAGTCTGGTGGCTAGTTGGAGGTGGTGTTGTTGGTGGACTCCCGGACTTTGGAGTTCTGTTTTCCTTGTTAGTGAGGTTGTTTTCAGTACTTTCTTACAGACATAAATTTGTGCTAGTTGGTTCGTGTCAGGTTGTTGGCGCCCACTGGTAGTTTTTACCTTGTACTAGATATATACTATTGCTGCTACCATTTTCTGGAGATAGTCTACTTGCTTTGAGAAGGTTTTATGCTAGGTTGCTAGTTATTTTTAAACTATAATTATTAGTATAAATAAAGCTCATGATCAGCATGTTTTTATAAACTTAATCACTATTTTTCCAAATCACGTATAAAGATCATTTTCTTATATATTATATAAATTAAATGTAGGGTCTTGCATAGCATGGGTGGTTCTCTTGGAACCCGTATGCGCTCCCTAGGAGGTTAAACCTAAATAAAGTATTTTCCGCAGCGTATAAATATAGTTTTCTTTTGTGGACTAGGTGATCCACTGAGCCGAGGGATACGATCTCTAAAATATAACTGATTTTCTATTCATTAAGCATATGATTTTCTTGCATAAGGATTGTAGTTGGTTTTGCCTGAGCGTCAGCAGTTATCCCCTGCTTGACGTGGCATCATGACGCGTGTTTTCTCTTACTCTGATAATTCTTAATTCGGAGAAAATGCGGGTTGTGACAGAATGTGCTGAGTTGGAAGGTCTTTGAAGAATTAGCTGACTTGACTAGTGACTCGACAGCTGACATATCCAACCGGTTTGACACCTCTGTCAGAACTATCAGAAGGTTGTTACAAACCGGATCAGCCGGTAACCATTGGGAAACTCTATATAAGAGTCAGATCTGTAACAACAACAACAACACCAGAACATAAGAAGAAGAACAACAACACTAGAGAATTCTTCAACAAGAATAGGGAAAACCCTTACAAAGGCAGATCCAGAGCTGTCTGTAAGAAAGGTTCAGAATTCATTCTGAATTAAAGGAAGAAGCTGACTGAAGATCATCTTCTACATCAAGTGACGATCCACCTTATTTTGTTCTATCAAGAAGCTTTGAAAAGCTAATTCAGGTTGGATCAGAAGGGTCAGTTCATTCAAGAAGTGATCAAGAAGGCTACACCAATAGAGAAATCTAGCTGGTGAATTTTCTGTATTTTATATCATTCAATTTCTTGTAGTATCTATTATTAGATCTGAGTTAAAAGACTGAAATTATAAAGGCTGAGGTAGGGCTGAGAGCCTGAGGTGTAGGACTTATGAAAAGTCTGAGTTGCAAGCCTAGTAATAAAGGCTGAGGTAGGGCGAAGGCCTGATGTAGAATTCTTGGGAAGAATCTGAGGTAGGACTTGTTTAAGTCTGAGCTGTAGGAACCATTCTGTTTCTGAGTTGTAAGATCTACGGATCCGAGCCAGTGGAAGGAAGTTAGGCTGAATCCAATTATCTACTGGATAGGCGAATGGGGAAAGTGGATGTACCCATACCTTGGGGAACCACTATAAATCTGGTGTATACTGTGTTATGGTTTGTGGTCTATGTTTTACAAGTTTTTTTCTAAATTGCCTAAAGTATTAAAGGAAAAATTAGAACCTATTCACCCCCCCCCCCTCTCTAGGTGTTTAGGCTCTTAAAATCAAGTCTTTCAAGTGGTATAAGAGGGAGGTTACTCAAATATTGACCTAACAGTCTGAGTGAATCTCCAAGGCAAATAAATCGATATCAAGAATGGGTTCAAATGAGAATCAAAAGGAGTTTGGTTCTATGAAACTATCAATCTGCAGGAAATAATCCTTTAGCATATGGAAGGAAAGGGTCAGATTGTTTATGGAAGCATCTGATCCAAGAATCTGTATCACAGTACAGGAAGGCCCCTTCATTCCAATGAAGGTATCAGTCCAAGATGAAAATGTGAAAACACCAAAGAACTATTCTGAGATGACAAAGGATGAAATCATCCTGGCAACTC
This sequence comes from Platanthera zijinensis, assembly GCA_039513925.1. Lineage (NCBI taxonomy): Eukaryota > Viridiplantae > Streptophyta > Magnoliopsida > Asparagales > Orchidaceae > Platanthera > Platanthera zijinensis. Next base: position 92,634,361 of record CM077094.1, read on the forward strand.
TAGACAAAAGGGCACAGAATATCATTATATGTGTCATAGATGATGCAACCTTTATGAATCTGGTGCACTGTAAAACCTCCAAGGAAATGTGTGTTGGAACATCCTATTACTGATTTGGGTAAGGATCACTATGTCCATAGGATTGTGTCTTGACCTCATTGTATAGTTTTAAAGGTCAACTAGAGTAGGTCTAAGGCTTAGAACTTAGGTTTGAAAGCTACCCCCAAGACCTCCTAGTTCAGATTACAAGTGCAGATGACCAAAGCAATTATCGTCGAGTGCAGATCGACGAGGCATCGAACTCAGTTCTACTATCTCTGAGCTCAGGTCGACGAGGCGTTGAACTCGGTTCGACGATCTCCGAGCTCAGATCGACGATTTATGTCTCAAGTAAAAATCAAGATCTCTGAGCTCAGATCGACGATAGTCGAGCTCAGATCGACGATTTTCCTGAGAGATCGACGATTTAAGGATTTCAAATCAGACTGTTATGGAATTCAAGTATCTTCAATATCCAGCATTTAATGTAGAAGATTTTGTAGCCGTTTCTTAAATCTGGAGAAAGTTTCAAGGAGACTGAAAGGGAATGTTTCTTAGGACTTTCCTCCAGAGACAGCTATCAATTAAGGAAGTCATTTATGACTGGCTAACGGTAATCTAGGAGATTGGATTTCATAATATCATTACAGACAATAGAGACACATAACCAAGGAAAACATCTCTCAAGAATTCTACAGGATTATATAGTTAGAGTTTTTACAGAACACAAGCAATAGAACAGAGAAGGAGATCAACATACAGAGAAGAATCCCTTCTACTCTTTCAGATCTCTTCTCTGATTCAAGTTTTCCAGGCTTCATCAATCAAAGACTCCAGACACAACACATTTCAGCCTTTGCTGAAATTATCAATTGCTGGAGATCTCAACTTACTGAAGGCCTATCACCCTGTGCAAATCTTCTTCTCCTGACCTACTGCTAATCTCAGGGGGAGCTTTGACATCAACAAATCCACTAGTCTTCTCTTTGATTGTTGACAGAGAAGAACACCTTCAACTCTTTTTATTTTCTTTTATTGTAAAAGGGTTATTCAAAAACTCCCTTCAAAAGTTTTGTGTTTGGTTCTGAGCCCTTGTCAAAACTCAGTGGTGGCAAGACACCTGATCAAAAAATCTGGTTTGGTTTTTGAGCTCCTTATCAAAAGCTCATTAGTGCCCAGGACACCTTATCAACTCATCTTGCAGTTGATTCCTACCTAGGGTGGTAGAAGAGTGGATGTACCCAGGTTGATTGGGGAACCACTATAGCTCCTTGTGTCATCTGGTTTGCTTGTGTATTGGTTGCTGTGTACTGTGTTTTTATATCTTGCTTTACTTTGTTTTATTTACTGCAAGCACAATACACTATAAATAAATTAAGTCTTCCACTGCCAATTAGTTTTTAATTTGCAAAATTATTTTAAAATACTCTATTCACCCCCCCTCTAGAGTAAAGGTAGATCTTACCCTCACTTTCAATTGGTATCAGAGGGAGGTTGGTTATACAATAACTAAACCATAACTAGGTTGGTTGTTTTACAGGCTAACACCTGAACCAAAAGATCTCTGATAAGATCAACCTTTAATAAAGGGTTGTTATTTCTATTATAATTTTTTTTCATATAAATCCATGGCATAGAACAAAGACTATGCAAGAACCAAACCTCCAGTGTGTAATTTTTCTAAGTTTGCACTTTGGAAGGCAAGGATTAAATTGTACATGAATTCTATTGAAGAGGATATCTTTAATTCTGTTTTTACAGTGTGTCCAAGACCTCCAGAAACCACAAGTACAAGTGTTGTTCCACCCCCTTCAGGAACATATGCAGACATCAAGAAGTGGAAAGTTGCTGATGCAAAGACAATGAATATATTAGCTCAAACAATGTTTGATGATATATTTCAGAAAGTAGCTGAATGCAACTAAGCAAAGGAAATCTGGGACAAGCTATCTGAGCTTGTGTCAGGACTTGCTGATGAGAGAAAGGACAGAAGATCTCATCTCATAACCCAGTATGAGAACTTCAAGAAGGGAGAAACTGAGTCAGTAGCTGGCATGTATAACAGACTCAGTCTGATTGTTAGTGAATTAAAAACTTTTGACAAGGAGATCTCACTGACTGAACTCAATGATAAGATCCTAATGTGCTTCCCCAGCACTTAGGACTCAAGGATCTGGCCAATCAAGGATGCCAGAAGCTTGAATGAGATCACCACTAAAGCTCCATTGGGCAAGCTCAAGTCTTATGAGTTGCTCATCAAAAATAGAGCGGAAGAGCAAAAGACAGCTTCTCCAGCAACAAGGAAGGAGAAGATAATTGCTTTTAAAGCTACAGAAGAACAGCCTGAAGACAAGGTCACAGGCAATGAAGAGTTAATGAGCCTACTTGCCAAAAGATTCTACAAGATGGCTAGAAAATACTTATAATCTAGAGGCCATGAAAAGCCAAGGTATGACAAATCCAGTAATAAAGAGATTATCTGTTTTGGATGCAGGAAACCAGGCCACATTGTGCCTGACTGTCCAGAGAACAAAAACAAGGACAAGAAAGATAAGAGAGAAAGAAAAAGAGACAAAGACTCCAGGAGAAACAACTATGACAAATCCTCTTCTAGCAAGAATAAGCATACCAGGAAAGGATTTGTAGCTGAGACCTGGAGTGAGACTGAAGAAGAATCAGATACTTCATCAAGCTCAAGTGATGATGAAGATGATGCCCAAGAGAAGGACTTCTGTATGATGGCTATCAATGCCTCTCAACACAATTCAGATGGAGAACAAGAGTCAGGATCTGAATCTAAACCTGAAGCTGAAGAAGATCAGGTAATAGACTCTTTTGATTTTAATTCAGAGGACTTTAAATCTGAGTTTAAGGCATTGTGTTTATACCTACTCAAGTCTGAGAAAGAGATTATCTCTCTCAGAATTCAATTGTCTTAACACAGCACCTTAAAATCAGATAACCTCAAACTCTCTGAGGAGTTAGAATGTTGTAGGGAGCAGATAGCTTGACTGAAAATTGAACTATCTGAGGCAAAGAAGTTTTAAGAATCCCTCAATGGGAGAAGCATCAGACTAATGGACATCACAAGCACAGTGAATACAAGACTTAACAGTATACAGGGCTTGGGTGCTTCATCCATCCAACCTATAGTATTAAAAACCCCAATCAAATTTATCTCAGATAAAGGAAAGGGAGTTATAGAGGTAGCTAGGACGAATTTTGATATACCTAAGAAAAATAAGGTTCAACAAATATCGTCGAATAGAGCTCGGCGATCTTCGAACAGAGCTCAGCATTTTCATGTTGAATCGTCGAACTCAGTTTGACGATCTTTTAACTCTGAACTCTGGCAAAGTCGATCTTCGAACGGAGCTCAACGATCTGACCCAAGATCATCAAACTCAGCTCAGAGATCGTCGAACAGAGCTCAGAGCTTTGAACAATCTTTTAATGGTAAGTCAAAATTCAATTATATAGGTCCTACATCCCAAGGCTTCAACCCTTATGCTAAATGGATAATACCTCCTAGGAGATATCATCCTGAATGCTATAAGAGTCAACCAGGGATGTCTCTTATTTCAGATTTTAAAGGTTATCAACCTAGACCCAAGGTAAACTGGGTCAAAAACAAATAAATTGTTATATATGCAGGTGAAGACCTATCCAATAATAAACCAACAATGGTATCTGGATAGTGGGTGCTCAAAGCACATGATAGGGAGCAAGGATAATCTTACATCCTTCAAAGCCAAGCTTGGACCCAAGGTCATATTTGGAGACTCAAACTTTGGAAAAACCAAGGGATATGGTGCAGTCCAGATAGGGTCAGTCACATTCAAGAAGGTGGCCTATGTGGAAGGACTGAAGCATAACTTAATCAGCATCAGTCAATTGTGTGATGAAGGCTACCAGGTGACTTTCAACAAATCTTCATTCAAAATAAAATCAGAGGACAACACAACTGTATTGACAGGTAAAAGGAAAGGTAACATCTATCTTGTAGATTTTCAATCAACTAAGGTAGATATCTGTTTGTTCAATTCTGTTAGTAAACCAAATGAGCTATGGCATAAGAGATTAGGACATGTAAACCTTAGAACCATTGCTAGGCTATCCAAGGACAACCTTGTTAGAGGACTATCTTCTGACCCCTACAATAAGGAAGGACTTTGCAGGGCTTGTTAATAGGCAAGCAAACTAAAAATAGCTTTAAGACACTTAATAAGAGTGATTCACCTAGGATTTTGTATCCTTTACACATGGATCTATTTGGATCCATTACAGTACAAAGTCTAGGAGGGAAATCTTACACTTTAGTAGTTGTAGATGACTTCTCTAGATTCACATGGGTGTTCTTTCTGAGGAAGAAGTCTGATAACTTTAAGTGTTTGACAGAGTTTCTCAAATGCATACAGATTGAGTTTAATACTCACATTGCCCTGATCAGAAGTGATCATGGGACAGAGTTTGATTCTCTTCTTATACAAGAGTTCTATCAGAGTGAAGGGATCAGGCACACTTTCTCAGCTCCTAGAACTCCTCAACAAAATTGGGTAGCTGAAAGGAAAAATAGAACCCTTATTGAATCTGCTACTACATTGTTGACAGATGCTCACCTTCCTCTATCCTTTTGGGCAGAGACAGTGAACACCTCAAACTATGTGTTGAATAGAAATTTGATACATAAGCTGAAGGGCAAGACTCCCTATGAATTACTCAAAGGGAAGAAAACTAAAGTAGACAATTTCATAATTTTTGGTTGTATTTGTTACATACATAATAATGACAAGAAATATATAGCAAAATTTCAAGCCAAAGTTGATGAAGGAGTGTTTCTTGGATACTCCATGATCAGTAAGGCTTATAGGATATATAACAAATCATCTCTTAAAATTGAAGAATCTGTACATGTGTCTTTTGATGAAACTAGCATGTCTTACAAGGAGAAGAATACTTCTACCATAAGAACTTTTGCAGGTACATTCTCTTTCAGAGAATTTGAACAGGTTAAACATCATTGAAGAGGATACAACACCTTTGCCTATCCAACAAAAAGGTGAAAGCAGTGAAGATGAAGAAGACATTCAACATCCTGGTGATAATCACATTGAAGAGCCAGTTGTTATTCCACAAGAGGAAACAACAACACAGGTTGGTGAACAATCAACACCCCCTGTTGATTTAGTAATATAAAGAGATCATCCAATCTCCCAAGTGATTGGAGACATCTAAGCTTGTGTGCAAACCAGAAATCAGGTCAACCAAAACCTGATGCACACCTGCTTTCTTTCTCAAATTGATCCTCAATCCATAAAAGATGCAGAACAAGATCCACACTGGATCATTGCAATGAAAGAGGAGTTAAATCAATTTGAAAGAAACAAGGTTTGGGAGCTAGTGCCAAGGCCAAAGGATCATCCCATTGTTGGAACAAAATGGTTATTTAGGAACAAACTAGATGATCAAGGCATTATTGTAAGGAATAAGGCAAGGCTAGTTGCACAAGGATACTCTCATGAAGAAGGAATAGATTATGACCAGACTTTTGCACCAGTTGCAAGGTTAGAGGCCATAAGAATATTCCTAGCCTATACAGCTCACAAGAGATTCAAAGTTTATCAAATGGATGTGAAGAGTGCATTCCTAAATGGAGATATCAAGGTAGAAGTCTATGTCAGACAACCCCCAGGATTTATCTCTCCTACTCATCCTGATCATGTTTTTAAATTGCATAAAGCATTATATGGTCTCAAGAAAGCTCCTAGAGCATGGTATGAGACCTTAGCATGCTTTCTTTTGGAAAATGATATTAAAAGGGGTAGAGTAGACAAAATTCTTTTCATTAGAACCCATAGGTCCAATATCCTACTAGTAAAAATTTATGTAGTTGACATTATCTTTGGATCTACTGATTCAAACTTGTGCAAGAAGTTTTCCAACCTAATGCATTCAAAATTTGAAATGAGTAGCATGGGTGAGCTTTCCTTCTTTCTAGGATTGCAAGTCAAATAGCATGTTGATGGCATATTCATTTCTCAAATCCAAGTATGCAAAAGAGTTTGTTAAGAAATTTGGTATGTCTGAAGCATCATCTATGAAAACACCTATGCCTACTAATGCTATATTAGATGCTGATGAACATGGGAAACCTATTGATCAGACAACATATAGAACAATGATTGGCTCTTTATTATATCTTACAGCTAGTAGACCTGACATAATGTTTGCTACATGCATCTATGCTAGATTCCAAGTAAGCCCTAGAGAGTCACACATAACATTAGTAAAAAGGATTCTTAGGTATGTGAAAAGTTGTCCAAATCTAGGTCTCTGGTATCCAAAAGATTCAGGATTTGAATTAACTGTATTTTCAGATGCTGATTATGTTGGATGTAGAGTAGACAAGAAAAGCACCAGTGGAACTTGTCAGTTTATTGGTGACAGACTTGTCTCCTGGTTTTGTAAGAAATAAATATATGTATCCACATCAACTGCTGAAGCTGAATACATGGCAGCAGGTAGTTTTTGCTCACAGATATTATGGATTCAAAATCAGCTCCTAGACTATGGTTATAACTTAGATAATTCAAAAATCTTTTGTGATAACACAAGTGCTATTCTATAGCCCAAAATCCAGTCCTCCATAGTAGGACAAAACATATAGAGATTAGGCATCACTTACTAAGAGATAATGTTGAAAAGAATAAAATTGAACTTCAATATATCCCAACTGATTTACAAAGGGGAGATATTTTCACCAAACCCTTGGATGAAAAGAAACACACATTCTTCCTGAATCAGTTAGGAATGTTAGATGGAGGAAGTCTAAATTAAGATCATCGATTTTTAAAACCTTAAAATTGACAAAGACTAGGCTAAAAACTTGATTTTTCTAGTGTCTATAGGTTCTTTCTTAACTCTGAACTGCGCTCGACGTTTTTCCCAAAGATCATCGAACGGAGATCGACGTTCTCATGAAATCGTCGAACGGAGCTCAGCTTTTCCAAATAGTGCTAGGCTCTCTTTCCGATCAGAGATCGTCGAACGAAGCTCGATGCTCTCCAATATCGTCGAACGGAGATCGATGATGTTTAATACCTTTCAGATTCCTTTAGAAGCCCAGATCGTCAAACTGAGTTCAACGATATTTCCTTTTCAGCGTCGAACCTTGATAAAAAATCATTTTTTATTTCGTTCGTCGTTCTCTTTTGTGCATTCATACCTTCTGCAGAGCTTTCTTTCCCTCCAAACCCCTCTACACTTTGTCTTGTTTGGTTTATCTTTGCAGGAAACTCATGGCCGTTTTAGTTACTGTTTTAGCTGTGATGAAATTTGATACAGGTTTTGATATAGATATGGATTCATTTGAAGGCAGTGATCAGATTTTCAAGGACATTCTAGAATTATTCAAAGAACAACAGTTGGTCACTATCATGACCTCAAGGATAAAGCTGGCTGCCGACGAAATCAAGGAATGGGTATACACAGCCCACAACCTGGATCAGAATACAGTTGTCGGGACTATTTTAGGAACCCAGGTATCCCTCACTCCCGCAATTTTGACAGAGGTATTTAAACTAAGTACTGGACATGATAATGTTGAGTTGTCTGGAGAAGAATTTTATAATATGCTAGATAGAATGGGACATACAGCAGCAAACCCTAATAAATTACTTAAGAAAAATCTTTCAGTTGAGTACAGATTTCTTGCTGATGTAGTGGGCAAAGTCATTTTAGTAAAACATTCTGCCCATGATACTATTTCTAGATATAAGTTTTGCCTAATGGCTGCTATTGTAGATAAGAAACACCTTAACTGGGGAGAGATTTTCTTTGATCTGATTAAGAAGAAAATCAACAAGAATTTTGTTAATTTTGGGAGAATAATAGGTTTATTTTTGCACAACAAATGCCCCCAACTGCTAGTATCAAATGACATGCATATAAATGCTTCCAAGAGACTATCTTGTGCTCTCATTGGAAAATGGGATAGGCAGATTGCTAAACCCAGCAGGGGTTCTGCAGCTCACACTACTTCAGGCACCAGGACAGTGACAGTCACTTCCCCTCAAGCAACTGCCCCATTAAAGGTTTTGTCTTCATCCTCCATCTCATCTCCACCATCTCAGCCTCCAGTTTCCTCAACCATTTCATCATCTCCCAACACAATTTCATCACCTACAATCTCTACACCTCCTCCAGCCACTCTTTAAGAACAATTTCATCCACTTCATTACTATCCCCCTCTTGACCTTGACTCATCCATCCATTTTCCATCATTCAACCTCATAGATGACTCATATATGGATGACTCTCATTCATCTCCACAAGAGCTTCCATCTTCTTCCACCTCCTACAAACAGCTACTTCAAGACATCTTAGCTCAGCCCTCATTCACCTCATCCATAACCTCAGTCATACCATCAGTTATCATCCCAGTTACATCCATCACCACCATCCCTATATCTGAACCATCCATACCACTTCCATCAACATCAACTCCACACATTTCTGCAGCTCCACCAACTAAATCAACTTCTGCAACTTTATTCTCTACCTCTACTCAAGCCTCCCTTAAGTAAGTAGATGTTCCTGCTCTTGCTGATAGATTATATGAGATGTTAGCTCCCAGGCTAACACTCTTGCTGGATACCTCCTTGGCTCCTCTACTAAAATCTATAAATGATTTATCTGCAAGGCTATATTCTTCCCATCTTCCTCAGGCAATCCCTTCTTTGGGGTGCCTTGATCCAGTTTCTATTGAATCTTGGCAGGGGGAGATGCCCAATGAAGTAGTCATGCTGCTTGCTGAAGATTCAGACTTCATGCTTAGTTCAGAAGAAGTGCCAAATCTTCCAGCTCAAGTTCCAGTTCCATATTTCACTACAGTTTATCTAAGGTCCCTGTTGTCAGTCTTTGATGTTCTTTATAGCAGATATCTTCCAGCTTCAAAAGCTGAAGATCTTTCTAAGGCCATTGTGCCTATTACTATCTGTGATCCCAGCTTGATCCAATCATACATTGATTTAATCAAGGCTGTGGAAGTTCCTGCTGCTGTTGCTTTTGATGATAATGATGTGATGATCACAGAGGCTATTGCTTCAGATCCTACTGAGCCTGCTGTTGTGAATATTGTTGTTTTAGATTCCTCTGTTGTTGTTTCTGTTGTTACTATTGCTGCCTCTAGTGTTGTTTTTGTTGTTGTTGCTGCTGCTGTTACTGCTTCTGCTCCTGATTCTCTTACCAAGGCAGCTTACAAGGAAATAAATGTTATGTATGATAAGCCCAAGAGCTCTGATAGTGATGAATATAGGACAGATTCTGATGATTCCTCTGCAACTATTGCAAGGAAGAGGAAAGCTAGAAGTAAAGCAATGAGGAGAGTTCCTGCAAAGAAAGCCACTTCTGATAATGACATTCCTTATTATATATTGCATGATTGTCCCATTACTGAACATTGGATGCATTTTTCTAAGAACCAGTTAAAGGCTATGAGGAAGAGAAGGAAATATGACCAAGGCACATCTCATTATAATCCTCCTCCTCCTCCTTCTTCTCCAAGTGCAGGATCTGGTGGAATTTCAGCTCATCAAACCTCTCATACTTCATCTCAAAGTTCCTCTCAGTCTCAAGAAAGATCTCAATCCATAGGACATTAGCAAATAGGCTACCAGTCAAGAAGAGGTCAATACAGAGGAAATCAAAGAGATTATAGAGTGTATTCAAGAGGACAGTCCAGACAGCAATCTTATCAAAGGGAAGGACAAGGCCCAACTGATTAGACTACTGGTCCATTCCCTTATAAGCTCAAAGAAAGTGTTCCCTCAAAAACTCCTCCTTCTGACACTATTAATAGATATGAACCTCCTGTACCTTATGAAGATCCAGAGAATAACCCAGTCTCTTGGACAGCCAGTTTGAAGGAGCTAGCTGCTTTAGACCAGATGAGGAAAGCCAGAGAACAAGGGAAAGACACTTCCAACATTTCAACATTTTCTGAACAGAGAAAGCAAGAGCTTGAAAGGTATTCTTCCAGAAAATTCTTTGATCCAGAAAGGTACATGGAATTGCACCCAAAGGCAGTTGTTCCCAGAGCCAAATCTCAAACTTCTCTTGGTGCTACTGATGATAGAAGATCTAAGAGAGAAGTTGAAAACCCCAATAGGGAAATTCTTTTCAAGAATGGAAAGGAAAAGGACTGCTAGTGTAAGCTGAACTATATATCTCACTTTGAACAAATTTATTGTGTGATTATACATATGCTTCTGCAATGTTGTAGTTTACATTTCTGCAATGTTGTATTTATTTCTGCTTGTATGCTTTTAAAATTCCTATAAATCATGTAAATAGTAATCCTAACTCAAATAGGGGGAGATTGTTGGAACATCCTATTACTGATTTGGGTAAGGATCACTATGTCCATAGGATTGTGTCTTGACATCATTGTATAGTTTTAAAGGTCAACTAGAATAGGTATAAGGATTAGAACTTAGGTTTGAAAGCTACCCCCAAGACCTCCTAGTTCAGATTACAAGTGCAGAAGACCAAAGCAATTATCATCGAGCATAGATCGATGAGGCGTCTAACTCAGTTCGACTATCTCTGAGCTCAGGTTGAAGAGGAGTCGAACTCAGTTCGACAATCTCCGAGCTCAGATTGACGATTTCTGTCTCAAGTTAAAATCTAGATCTCTTAGCTCAAATCGACGATAGTCGAGCTCAGATCGACGATTTTCCTGAGAGATCGACGATTTCAAGATTTCAAATCAGACTGTTATGGAATTCAAGTATCTTCAATATCCAGCATTTAATGCAGAAGATTTTGTAGCCGTTTTTTCAATCTGGAGCAAGTTTCAAGGAGACTGAAAGGGAATGTTTCTTAGGACTTTCCTCCAGAGACAGCTATCAATTAAGGAAGTCATTTATGACTGGCTAATGGCTATCTAGGAGATTGGATTTCATAATATCATTACAGACAATAGAGACACATAACTAAGGAGAACATCTCTCAGAATTCTACAGGATTATACAGTTAGAGTTTTTACAGAACACAAGCAATAGAACAAAGAAGGAGATCAACACACAGAGAAGAATCCCTTCTACTCTTTCAGATCTCTTCTCTGATTCAAGTTTTCCAGGCTTTATCAATCAAAGACTCCAGACACAACACATTTCAGCCTTTGCTGAAATTATCAATTGCTGGAGATCTCAACTTACTAAAGGCCTATCACCCTGTGAAAAGCTTCTTCTCCTGACCTACTGATAATCTTAGGGGGAGCTTTGACATCAACAAATCCACTAGTCTTCTCTTTGATTGTTGATAGAGAAGAACACCTTCAACTCTTTTTATTTTCTTTTACTGTAAAAGGGTTATTCAAAAACTCCCTTCAAAAGTTGTGTTTGGTTCTGAGACCTTGTCAAAACTCAGTGGTGGCAAGACACCTGATCAAAAAATCTGGTTTGGTTTTTGAGCACCTTATCAAAAGCTCATTGGTGCCCAGGACACCTGATCAACTCATCCTGTAGTGGATTCCTTCCTAGGGTGGTAGAAGAGTGGATGTACCCAGGTTGATTAGGGAACCACTATAGCTCCTTGTGTCATCTGGTTTTCTTGTGTATTGGTTGTTGTGTGTTGTGTTTTTATATCTTGCTTTACTTTATTTTATTTACTGCAAGCACAATACACTATAAATAAATTAAGTCTTCCACTGCCAATTAGTTTTTAATTTGCAAAATTATTTTAAAATACTCTATTCACCCCCCATCTAGAGTAAAGGTAGATCTTACCCTCACTTTCAATATGGGACACAGTGATTGTCTATATGGAGGGCACAGAAGAATTCAGAGAGGATAGGAAGTCTATGCTGAATCAGGAATATGAGAGCTTTAGGCAGACCAAAACTGACAGCATAACTGAATGCTACAAGAAGTTCTTAAGAATAGTGAATGAGCTGATGACCTATGGAAGAGTCTTCAGCACTTATGAACTGAATGACAATTTTCTTAGGTCCTTAACAAAGGATTGGGATACTAAGATATGTGTTATTAGAGAAGTGGCCAGGCTGGCTGATACACCTCCACCCACACTTTTTGGAAAGCTGTTATCCTATGAAATGCAACTAACTGCCAAAAAAGAGGAGGGGAGGAGCAGCAGATCTGAGTACAAAAAAAGTCAGTAGCCTTCAAGGTTGAAGGCACAAGAAAGGGTAGGATAAAATCTCCTTCTCCACCCAGAAGGAGTGCTGAGGCAGAAGAAGGAAATTCTGACAACTACACATCAGATAGCTACAATTCTAATGAGGACTTTGCTGCCTTTACAAGGCAATTCCAAAGGTTCATGAAAAAGAAGAAGTGGAGAACCAGGCTATCAATATCCTACTCCAAGGATGAATAATACAAGAAGAAGAAGACTCCCAAGGAGGACAGGTATGCCCATAAACCTAGTAAATAATCCAATACTAATATTGTGTGTTATTGCTGAAATAGGCCTGGACATGTCATATCTGGCTATCCTTATAAAAGGAAGGAGTCTAAAGACAAGAAGAAACAGCAAGTCAAAGGCAAGAAGGAGAAATCTCTTGTTGCTCAGAAGGAGAAGAGTTGGACAGACTCTTCATCTTCAGAATCTGGAGAAGAAGATGGAGAAGCATATGTTGGGCTGTTCTAAATAGAAGAGGATTCTATGGAACAAGATTTCCTATAATTGCTGGACTCCATTAATGGAGTAGATGACTATTGTTGTAAAGGGTTGATGGCTTAATCTTAAGATGATCAGTCCCAGGATCATCCTGGACCAAGTAAGGTATACAATTCTCCCTCGGATTTTGATTATTTTACTGGATCTGAATCAGTAGCATTAACTTCAAGAGAAGGGGATGTTTCTGATTCTGAGGGGGATGTACATTAACTCATTAAAGAGTATGGTGGGTTGTTGCAGGCTCTGAAGAAGAGCAAGTTTCTTGTCAAAGAGCAGAACAAGGAGATTTAGTCTCTTAAGGTGGCTGCAGCAGATTCAGCAAAGCTGTTTGATCAAAAATTGAATGAGGTTGTCAAATTAAAAAATATTACTATTATTCAGATGGGCACAATCTCTTTAAAGGAGAATCATATCAAGAAACTGGAGGAAAAACTTCAGCAAGAAAGAGAGCTAGTGGCTAAATTCTCCAAGCCAAAATCTGTCTTACCCTTAATAGACAATTTCATTTCACAAAAAGGGAAGACTGGTCTAGGTTTTAAGGGAAGAACTAGGGCCACCAATTCACATAGAAAAGGTAAGGCCCCAGTTCAGCCTTTAGTTGCAAAACCCCCTATCTTCTTTAGGAAGGTGATGAATCCTACAAATAGGTATGATCATGACACTACTCATGGTCACTGTGAGTATGGAAATCTTATGGGCAAGGGTGCAAATGCCAATAGGCCACTCTATAGGCATGCCCATCATGTACAAGAGAAATTCTTGTAGTTTGCTGCTCCAGCACCAACACTTAATAAGACTGCTGGCAACAAAGTAGCAAAGTCTGTACCTAAGAGAAGGTATAATATATTTGAGTGTTGGTGTTGTGGCAAGGTGGGCCACTTTGCCATGGATTGCTAGTTTAACACAAGTGTTAAATCCAAGAGTAGTTTTCCTGTTAAAATAGCTGCAGGATTACAAGCTAACAAAGACCTAGGACCCAATAGCAAATTAGGTTCTAAGGGTAAGTGATTCTTTATTTGTTGCAGGTGAATCCAAGTGACCATACCCCTATATGGTACTTGGATAGTGGGTGTTCCAGACACATGACTGGAACAAGAAGAATGTTGAGGGACTATGTACCCATAGAGAATGGACCCAAAGTAATCTTTGGTGGATCAGAAAAAGGAATCATCAAAGGATTTGGTAACATCTCTAGTGATTCAATTACTATCACTAAAGTGGCTTATGTGAAGGTTCTAAAACATAACCTAATTAGCATAAGTCAACTTAGTGATCTAGGTTATGACATCTCTTTTCTCAAAGGGGAGTGCCAAATAAGAAGGTCAAGTGATCAAGAGATCATTTTGACTGGCACTAGGAAAGAAAATGTATACTGCATTAACCTAGAGTGTGAGTTTAACAACTCATCCATTTGCCTAATTATAGGTGAGAAAGCTTCACTATGTTTCAAATGGCACAAAAGGTTAGCTCATCTGAACAATAAGTCTATAGAACTGCTGTTTAGCATGGGTCTGGTGAGGAATGGTCCTCAAGTCAAGTGCATTAAAGAGGGAGTGTCTGGAGCTTGCCAAAAGGGCAAACAGACCAAGTCCTCTTTTCCTGCACTAGTTACCAAAGATTCTTTGAGATATTTATATCTCTTGCATATGGACTTGTTTGGTCCTATGCCAGTTCACAGTCTTGGTAGGAAAGCATACACACTAGTTATTGTGGATGACTATTCTAAATATACATGGGTTTTCTTCTTAAGGCAGAAATCTGAAACCTCAACTATTTCTCAGACTTTTGTTAGACAAATTAAGAATGAATATAATAGTTCAGTGGTCAAAATAAGAAGTGACCATGAAACTGAATTTTAGTCTGAATGTATGACAAAATTCTGTGAAGAACTTGGGATTTATCAGGAATTCTCTTCACCTAGAACTCTTCAGCAAAATGGTGTTGCTGAAAGAAATAATAGGACTCTAATTGAGGCTAGTAGAACACTACTAAATGACACTACTCTCCCTGAATACTTCTTGGCAGAGGCAGTAAATACTGCATGTCATGTGCTCAATAGTGCCTCCATCAATAAAAACACAAGATGACTCCCTACCAAATTTTGAAAGGCAGAAAACAAAACATATCTTACTTCAGAATCTTTGGTAGCAAGTGTTTTGTTCAAGTTAATGGTAAGAACTACCAAACAAAGTTTGCTGCCAAATTCCTAGAAGGGATATTTGTTGGGTACAGCAACTAAAGTAGGGCATACAAAATCTACTACTTGACTACCCAGGTTATAGAAGAATCGGTACATGTTGTATTTGATGAGTCAAAGTTTATTAACAGTGAATTGTCTAGTTCTTAAGTTAGTTCTACAGGTCTAACAAACAGGCTAGACAAGCTGACCATCAATGAAGAAGTTCCTGCTAGGCTGGATGAAGAAAAAGATACCAGCTATCCAGGGGAAGAATAAGTCCCACTGGATGAAGAAGGCAATGTGGGGCATCAAGTTGAGGAAACTGAAGAAAGCCATAATGTTGACAGATTTCCTTATGCAAGAAGACACATGAAAGATCATCCAGCTCACAAAAACATTAGTGATGCAAGTCAAGGGGTTCTAACTAGGAGCAAGAGCATGAAAATAGTTCTATGTTTTAGTTTCCTGTCTCAAATAGAACCCAGGAAGATTGAAGAAGCAATGCAAGACTCCAACTGGATTGATGCTATGCAAGAAGAGCTCAGTCGGTTCAGAAGATGTAAAGTCTGGGAACTGGTGCCTAAACCTAAGGATCACAATATAATAGGAACTAAGTGGATCTACAGGAACAAGCTTGATGAGAATGGCACCATAGTCAAGAACAAGGCCAGAATTGTAGCTAAACGCTACAGGTAAAGGATGGTATTGACTTTGATCAAACCTTTGCTCCAGTGGCAAGACTGGAGGCTATAAGGCTATTTTTAGCCTATGCTGCCTATCAAGGGTTCAAGGTACACCAGATGGATGTGAAATCAGCATTTTTAAATGGGGATTTAAAAGAGAAAGTCTATGTTGAACAACCCTCAGGTTTTTTAGATTCTCATTTTCCTGATTATGTAAATCGGCTTAGGAAAGCTCTATATGGTTTGAAACAAGCTCCAAGGGCTTGGTATGAGACCTTGTCTGCTTTTCTTATTGAGAATAAATTCTTTAAAGGAAAAATAGACAAAATTCTATTCTATAGGGAATCTAAAGGCAAGATAATACTAGTCCAGATATATGTGGATGGCATTATCTTTGGTTCTACTGAAAATAACCTTTATAGGAAGTTTGCCAAACTTATGCAAGGGAAGTTTTAGATGAGCAGTATGGGTGAGCTTAAGTTCTTCTTGGGACTTCAAGTTAGACAGACTGATAGTGGTTTGTCCATATCTCAATCTAAGTTCACCAAGGAGTTGATTAAGAAGTATGGTATGGACTCAGCTTCTACCATGAAAACTCTTATGGGAACAAGTATGTCTATAGGCAAAGATGAGGCAGGGAAAGCTGTTGATGAGTCTTTGTATAGAGGGATAATTGGCTCCCTACTTTACTTGACTGTTAGTAGACCTGACATTATGTATGCAACATGTGTCTGTGCTAGGTACCATGCTTGCCCAAAGGAATCACATTATACTACAGTTAAGAGAATATTGAGATATCTTAAGGGCACACCTAATCTAGGCCTTTGGTACCCTAAGAATAGAGAATTTCTTCTAACTGGTTTCTCAGATGCAGAATTTACTGGATGCAAAGAAAAAAGGAAGAGTACTACAAGAACTTGTCAATTCCTTGGTGGGAGACTGGTGTCATGGAGCAGCAAGAAGCAAACCAGTGTAGCTATATCAACAGGTGAATCAGAATATATAGCTGCAGGTAGCTGCTGTGCACAATTGATGTGGATAAAGCATCAACTTGAAGACTATGAAATCCGGGTAAGTAGAATTCCACTTTTTTGTGATTCTACAAGTGTTATTTCTATTGCTAAGAATAATGTATCACACAGTAGGACAAAGCATATAGAAATTAAGTTTCATTTCATCAGAGATCATGTAGAGAAGGAAAATGTTAGCCTAGAGTTTTTGAAAATAGATAATCAAATAGCTGATATTTTTACAAAACCTCTGGATGAAACTAAATTCAATTATTTTAAAATTGAATTAGGTATGTTGAACCTAGAATAGGTTAGTACAAGCTTCCTTTAGTAGCATATGTAAGCACCAAATTTCTCTCGTAATTTGTCTAAGTACAAAGTTTGGGTCGACACAAGCAAGTTGTGTCGACACACTCAGTATGTTGTGTCGACACAGAAAAAGGATGTGTCGACACAGAAACAATATCTATATCGACTGAAGAATTGGTGTCGACACAACTCTGTCGAGACTTACGTGGCCTGTGTTGACACAGACACAAGTATGTCGACACTGACTCAAGTATGTCAACACATAAATGTGTCGACTTAATATAAGTATTGTCGACTCAGATATTAGTATATCGACACTTAGTCGTGTCGACTTAACCTAAGTATTGTCGAGACCTAGGTCATTTTTGACGACATGTATGTTGATTTGTCGACTAAGGCCCGTCTTTTGACCTACCCTTGACACTAATACTATAAATAGGTGAAGCCAAAATCTGGTCGACTACGCTTTCAGAATTCTTGGCTATGCACCTTCTGTCTACTAATACCTTCTCTTCTTTTCTCTCTCATCTCTCTCGACGATGGCACCTCACCAAGAAGACAAAGTCAATGAAGGATATGAGCTGGTTCGTGAAGGGTTCACGATAGCTTCAGAAGAAATTTAGGGTGTCATTGCCCTAATTTCTGAGAATGGTTTGGAGTACTATGTCTCTGAACCAACCAAGATTTAGAAGAAGGAAGTTTTGGAATTTTATTCAACAGCAAGGGTGGATACAGAAGGCAAGAAGATCAAGGCAACAGTTCAGGATTCCCAAATGAAACTTACAATGACGACAATTAGGAAATCCTTTCAGCTTCCTTTGGTTAAGGATACAGATGAAATAACTCCATCCCTGACTACAGAAGTATTAAGTTGGTGTGGGCTGAGCCCTAATATAAAGGATGGATCATCCATAACTCGGAAAGGGATGAATTCCCAAGGGAAGTTCTTGTCTGAAATATTTGGGAAGGTGATACTATATAAGACTTGTGGACATGATCGAATCTCAGTCTACATGTTCAATCTGATGACACGGATCATATTCAAAGTGAAAATTGATTGGGCAATAGTAGTGTTTGACAAGATTCAAGAAGGAGTGAAGAAACCAAACCTGGGAAGGATCCCAAGTTTATGTTTATCTTCAGTAATACCAGATGTTTTGAAACAAGTGGCTGGATCCAAAATCAATCACATGAGAAGAATGGATGTGAGAATTCTGTCAAGGTGGGATAGGGTTCTAACCAAGGAAGTCACTACACCTCAGAAATAAACTAAGAAAGATAAAAAACAAAAGAAAGTTGTTCAACAAGAAGAATCCTCTAGTGATTCTGAAGAGGAAGTAGTCTTCAGCTCAGATAAAGACCAGCAACCAAAAGTAGCCCAAGATCAAGTGGTGTGCAGTGAGCACTAAGAGTAATAGATAGAATCCACTCCAGGGTGAGAAAATACTGAACAAACTGAGCTGCCTGCCCAAGGGGGAGGCATTGCTGAAGCTGCCCTTGAGAGTGAATTTACTGCAGATACTGTCATGAACATAGTATCTGAAATCAATAATGTAGCACAATACAATGTTGAGAAAAAAGCTCAAAATGAGCTAGTAAGTATCTCCTCAATAATTTGGTGGTATCTAGTGGTATTCTCCTCAAAAATGTTCTGGGAGAAACTTTTATTTTAAAGATAATCTTGTTCCTCCTGTACAGATACAGTAGAAGTTCATTATGGAGGAGCTATTCCATGATTCACCTGCAGTAAGGACTGGGGGGGAGGAACAAATCAAAGAAAAAGATTTACCAAGGACTGAGGGGGAGCTGTCTCAGCATGCCCCAACTAATAAGGACACAGTTGATATACAAAGTATATCTGAAACTTCTGATGATGAAGAAGCCTCAATGGCTAAGAAAAGAAAAATAGTTGCCTTAAGGAAAAAGAGTTCTGGCTATAAAAAGGCCTTGCAAACAAGCACAACACCACCTTCTCAAAGCATCGACTTCAGTTCTCTACTGGTCCAAATACAAGTTAAGTTGGATGAGCAAAGACAAACTCTGGAGAAATATGTGGATGAAACTCACAAGGAGTTGCAATTCCAAATGGCTCAGGATATCAAGTCTATTAGATTTGAAGTTAATCAAAATAAAAAGGAAATGGCAGATTGCTTCCATAAGGGAGGTAATGTTGTGGTATTCCCGGCCAAACAACAGCAGGATCTGAAAGTACAAGTGGAAGATATTGCAGTAAAGCAGAGTTATGTACTAGAGAATCAAATAAGAATGAATGAGAATCTTAAATATTCACACCATGCTATCTTGACAAAAATTGATGATCTAACAACTGCTGTCAAAGTTGAAGTCTCAAAGCAGATCAAGGAAGATATAGCTACTGTTCAGGCCACATTTTAAGCCTCACAGAAGAATATAACTGATTTCTTGTCAAAATTTAGAGATTATTATAAAGAAGGAACTGACTATGTTATTAATCAAGTCATATTTCAAAAGATGATCTGAGGGATCATATTGATAGAGAAATCATAAAGGGGGAGAGAGTAGTAGTCAAATCCTGCTCTAATCATGCTAAATGGATATCAAAAAGCATCAGAACAACTCTTGGATATCCTCCTCAATATGATGATGACAATGTAGCTGAGTCTGGAATACAACTTGCTCATACTGAAGGAGATCAGCCTGAAGTTGCTCAGGTGATTTACCCCCCAGCAAATTTTGAAATGATTCAAGACGAAGTTCAGAAAATATATAGTCCTCCACTAGAGGCTCAAAATGTTATTCTAGAGAAAGTAGAAATGTTAGAAGCTGCAATAGAAGCTCAGAAGGAAGCTCAGCTATCCAAGAAGAGGTTCAGAGAATAGGCTGAGTTGAAGCCATACTTTGAGCAATGGAGTCCTACTTCCAGAAACATTATACTGACTGCCTGGAAAGCTGTGCAGGATAAAACCTATGATAGGGTTAAATGGTATTCAGAGCAGGAATGGAATAAGTATCAGGCTGGGCAAGAAGCCATTCTTCAACACAGAAGGAGTGTTAAGGCTGGGAAGCTACCTGCTAATGCTCAGGAGCCAAGCAAGTACTTCCCAAAGCCATTTCACTATTTTGAAAGGCAGAGAATAAAGGCTAAAGAATAAAAGAAAAAATCTCTAAAAGGAAAGATGCCTGCTGATGATACTGAATCTCCTTTGTAGGCTAAGATCAAGCCTAGAAAAGGCATTGTAATTAAGGAGCCTAGTTAGTGATAGGATAGCTAGGATTATGTAAAAGAATAATGGAATTTTTTCTTTTTTTTTCTTTTTTGTTCTAATAGAAAACCTTGTAAATATATCATTTTTCTGAATTAAATGAAATCAGTTTTAATATTAATTTTTGTTGTTTACAATGATTATTTGTTAACGTGCTGTGAAATTGATGTACATCTATTTCTATTATGTTTTATTATGAGAGATGTATATCTTTGACTAAGGATTATGACTTCTCCAAATAGGGGGAGATTATTGGGTACATTGAAAAATATGTACCAGATTTGGAGAAGCCTCATCTTGGTCAATGATATGCATCAATTTGTATTTGATAGAAGTTTGAGTTATATTGTGCAAGTTCAAGAATTTGAAGAAAATTTTCTAAGTACAAGAGTCGACACTTGTGAAGAAATTTTGTCGACACTCAGAACTGTAGTCAACACTTATGAAGAAGTTGTATCGACACCCAGAACTTGTGTCGACACTTTTGAAGGAGTTGTGTTGACACCCAAGCAAAGTCGACACTTATGAAGAAGTTGTGTCGACACTAAAACTGAGTCGACACCTAAAGAAGCAGTTGTGTCGACACCCAGGAGCTATGTCGACACTGGAAGCATTTGTGTCGACACACTAGACTTGTGTCGACACATCAAATCTCAAAGTGCTGTGTCGAGATCAGAAGCAATTGTGTCGACACACAAAACTTGTGTCCACACACACACTCAATGCCGTCTGACATACACTCAACGCCATCTGTCTGAAATAGATATGTCGAGACATAAAGACTTGTGTCGACACACTGGACTTGTGTCGACATATATAACAGAAGAAGTGTCGAGAAGCAGAAGAATTACTGTGTCGACACGTGAAGACTTGTGTCGACACTTAGCCTATATGTGTCGACACATATGAAGCAGTTTGCAGAGTGGAATGTGCTGAGTTGGAAGGTCTTAAGAATCAGCTGACTTGACTAGTGACTCGACAGCTATCATATCCAACCGGTCTGACACCTCTGTCAGAACTATCAAAAGGTTGTTACAAACTGGATCAGCCAGTAATCATTGGGAAACTCTATATAAGAGTCGGATCTTTAACAATAATAACAACAACACAATATAAGAAGAAGAAGAACACTAGAGAATTCTTCAACAAGAACAGGGAAAACCCTTACGAAGGCAGATCCAGAGCTGTCTGTAAGAAAGATTCAGAATTCATTCTGAATTAAAGGAAGAAGCTGACTGAAGATCATCTTCTATATCAAGTGAAGATCCACCTTATTTTGTTCTATCAAGAAGCTTTGAAAAGCTTATTCAGGTTGGATTAGAAGGGTCATTTCATTCAAGAAGTGATCAAGAAGGCTACACCAATAGTGAAATCTAGCTGGTAATTTTTCTGTATTTTTATATCATTCAATTTCTTATAGGATCTATTATTAGATCTGAGTTATAAGCCTGAAATTATAAAGGCTGAGGTAGGGCTGAGAGCCTGAGATGTAGGACTTGTGAAAAGTCTGAGTTGTAAGCCTAGTAATAAAAGCTGAGGTAGGGCTAACGCCTGAGGTAGGATTCTTGGGAAGAATCTTAGATTGGACTTGTTTAATTATGAGTTGTAGGAATCATTCTGGTTCTGAGTTGTAAGATGTGCGGATCCGAGCCAGTGGAATGAAGTTAGGCTGAATCCAGATATCTACTGGATAGGTGAAGGGGGAATGTGGATGTACACATACCTTGGGGAACCACTATAAATCTAGTGTATACTGTGATGTGGTTTGTGGTCTGTGTTTTACAAGTTTTGTTTAAATTGCCTAAAGTATTAAAGGAAAAATTAGAACCTATTCACCCCCCACCCCTCTAGGTGTTTAGGCTCTTGAAATCAAGTCTTTCAGTCTTCTCCGGCATATAAAATAATCATCACTAATCTAGACCAACCTGTCTGGATGGGCTTCACACATCATGCCTATTCCGTACTTTAATTCCATATTCTAAATGCAAAGATAACGTGGATACAACAGATCGAACCGTCGGGAGAACTGCTTCCATGTGCTCGTGGAGCGTCTACCGTCACATGTAAAAACAAAGGACTTTATATGTTCAAGAAGAAGAATCGTTACCCTTGGCGTTTGTTTTGGCGCCATGGGAGAGAATCTAGTCGGATGGAAATGCCTGTAATGGACTCGACTCTGCAAACCCGAACTCGGCTCGCGAACCGGAGCTCCGAAATTCCTATGGCGGCGAGATATCCTTCTTCTAACTCTCCTCCTCTCTCCTCTCACACTGCTAATTAGAAGGAGGAAGCTACGAGAGTAAGAAATGAATAGAAACATAACTTCCCTAACCTTAAACAGAGCTGCCTCCGTGCTGTAACTAGCTACCACCACGTGTTACCTCAAATGTTGGCTTATTTCGCAAGCCCACCGCCCAAAACCTCTAGTCGGGCCAACACGTGGCCACGCCGTAACTGCCCTGCTACCGTCATGCGATATCAACCTACCGTCGCACAAAAGATGATGCATCGCATCAACATGCCGCTCTCAATGAACTAACACTGCTGCTATGTGGTATTGTTATCGCCACGCGGTAGCTCACAGAGAGGATATCCAAATAAATCAGATCCATTACCTCCAGCCTTAATGTTGATGTCGGGTGGTAGCTCATAGAGCTTTATAATTTATCTACCGTATTACCATCGCGCGTTATCATCCTACCTCTGGTGTCGTAACTCATAGAGAGCTTAACCAAAAATTCCACAATATTACCACCTGCGTTAACCCTACCGTTAGGCGATATCTCACAGAACCCAACTCCAAGCTATGTAAAACTCGAGGCGTTACACTTATTGTGGATCTTGGACTTGATTTTCTTTATTGAATGATTGGCAGTATGATATTGATCATGGTCGGCAAGATAGGCATATTATAGTACATGTTAGCTCGTGTGCTGACGCTTCCGCAAGGTAGCTATTCTGGGCATAAGGCTCCCCTCGGCCGTGTCTTGTGTACCGGGAGGGGGGAAGTCTTACACTAGGTTTCCTTAGATCGATTAATTCGTTTTCCATTATAGGGAGTAATGAAAGTATATGAAGGCCTTCAAAATATCCCTTAAGATAATAGTGTTGGTCCAATAAACCAACAACTTTCAGTTATATGACCTTTGATTAAACAATCATGATAAACATAATTTTCAAAAAAAATCTGATATAAATAATTGCTCTCAAGGGATATGCATTGAGTTGAAGTTGACGCAATATTTGGAAAGCATCGATTTGATGTCGACATTTAACAAGAGTTGCATCGATATGAAATCGACGCATGTTCCTGATCCATTAAAACTACTAATTTTTTCTTCTTATCTATCATTGATTGTTTATTTGCAACACTTTTTCCTTGAAACTTTCTTTTATTATAATCTAAATGTGAATAATTATTATGTACTATTATAGATAGTACTTCCTTTGCTTTAATAAATACTACAAGATTTTTTCAAGCATGTTTATTATCTATTTCTACTATTCTGTTAGGGTTTGCTTCTAAGCCCAAATAATCAAACATTTTCTTAAGTTTTTAGTAATATTCTTAAGCTGATTACTCCTTCCTTTCAAGGAGTCTTCAAATACTTTTTCCTTTAATAGTTCTTCTCTCTATAAAGAATTTTCTATTGTTAACTTTCTAATCTATTGCTTCAAATTATTTATCTCAACTTCAAAATACTTTTCTTATTCTATTTGCTTAATATCATTAGGATAATCTTCATATATTTTCAATTTTTGCATTAATGATTTTATTTCCTTTTGAAGTTCTTATTGATCTATACAAAATTTTCTAAAACATATCTTAAAATTATCAGAAGTATAGTTTATATCATGAAAATAATCTGCTATCTCAATTAAATCATTATCTAATTCAGTCTCCAAAGCCAAAAGACAAGCTTCTTTAGTAGATTTTTCTTCTTCATTATTTGATGAAGAATTGAATTCTGAGCTTGTGTCACTTCAGGTTTAAGAATTAAAACCTTTTCAGTTTCTCTTATCCTTCTTCTCCAGATATTTCTTCTTTTGATCCTTTGAGCTTGATCTTTCCTTTTGTTGTTCTGGACATTCGGTTGAAATATATCCAGTTTTCTATAAGTAAAACAAATTATCTCCTTTCTAGGAGTCTTGTCAAATTTTGGTTTTCCCATACTTCTGTCTCTTCTTCTTAAACATTCTGATTTAATTCATTTTCTAAATATTTTTGCTAGAAGATTGAACATTTCATTTTCTGTAATAGATGGTTCATCTTCAGTGACTTTAAATGCAACTGATTTTTCTCTAGATGATAATATACACTTTTTAGCTTCAGATTCTACTCTGCTTTTCAATAATTGCTCATAAGATTTCAATTTCCCAAGCAAAGCATCTGTAGTGATTACCTTGTGATACCTTGCTTCTCTAATAGCCCAAATTATGGAATCACATGTACTAGGAAAACACATGAGTAACTTATCATTAATTTCTATGAGGGATATGTCCTTATTTTAGTCCTCTTAACTGATCAATTATCATACTGAATTTGTAAATATCTCTGCTATAGATTCATCAGATTTCATTTGGAAATTTTCATAGTGAGAGATTAAAAGTGATCTTCTATCCTTTCTCTCACCTGCACTTCCATCAATAATTTTTTAGAGTGATTCTCATATCTCTTTTACTGAAAAACATTCTGTAACCTTTTGAAACATATCATCTGACATGGCATAGACCAAGATGTTCATAACTTTTGCATCACAATCTTTAACTCTCTTCTCAACATTAGTCCATTCATTTATTGGTATAGGTTCTGCAGTTATATTGCCATTTGCATCCCTTTTATAAGGAATTGGTGGTCATGTCATGATTAATGTAAAAATTCCCTCATTAATAGAGTTCATATACAATCTAATTCTGGCTTTTCAGAGTGTAAAATTTTCAAGATTATAGACTGGAGACTAAGAAGATGCAAATCCTTCGAAAGTATTTGAAGCCATTTTTATAAATAAAAATTTGAATTTATTGTTGCAACTGAAATGATCTTTTGATAAAGGTGTTAACCTTTTATAGATTAGTCTTTTATAGATTAATCTTTTATAGACTAGCCTATTAACGATCAACCTCCCTCTGATGCCAATTGAAATAAGAGTTCAGTTACTATATTCCTCCGAGTTTTCTCTAGAGGGGGGAGATGAATAAAGATTAAAATTATTTTCAAATACTTTGATTAATTCACAGAATTTTCATTTACATAAAATATAAATCGGAATTAGATGCAGTTAATTAAAAACACAGCATAACAACACAAAAAAAGAAACAAAAGAAGAGTTATAGAAGATACAAGGATTATAGTTGTTTTCCCTCAATCTGGGTATATCCACTCTTCTACCCCCTTGGTAGGATTTCATTATCACAATGTCCGAGTCTTTTGATCAAGAGACTCTTAGAACCACACCAGATCTTTTTATAAGAAGATCTTGAACAAATAACAATCTGAGTCTTTTCTCAAGGATACTTGAAGAAGATTTTATAGTTTTAAAAATAATTCCAAACTAAAATCCCAAATAGGCAAGCGTACCTATCGAAATATAGTATAGGAATTGTTGTATTAGACTCGGGGATTGTTGAGTACTCCTACTCATGCAAATTAATATTATTTTATATAAATATAAAAAGAGGTTAATTTAAACTAAATGAAGAAAAATGAAAATAAATCACTTGATCAAGACTCCCTTTGAACTCAAATGAACTTCTATAAAATGCAAACTTTTAATTACTTACTTCGACCGTGGAGGTTCCCAAAGTACAAAAGCGTCTCTCTCGAAATCATGCTTTTAAATAAACTTAGGTTGATCGATTAAGACCTCTCGACCAGTCTAAACCCCTAAGCTTGATTATGAGGTGAACCCCACTATTGGATTTGACTCCAATCAGACAGATTTTTGTCATCCTCTCTCGAGGAGTGCATGCAACTCCTTTTATCTTTGAGCGATCTACTTGTATCTGTAACCTCTCAGTCATTTAAGATACGGATCTAGGATCAAAGAACATATCCACGAAATATGAATTAGATACAAAATAATTCAAAGATAAATCGACAGTGATAAATGAAGAGTTTGACAAAAAGAGTTTTATTCACTTTCAAAGTTCATCATGATCAAGTGCTAATAAAATTAGTTACTTGACATGATGTAAAACTTACATGAAAAGAAAGGAAAGTAAGACATAATTGCTAAAAGGAAATTACTTGAAATTGAAAATAACTTAAAGCAAAACTATTCTATTTAAAAGAGAAGTACATGAAAGAAACGCATAAAAATAGAAAACTAAGCTACTAAAACTACACCTAAATTACTCCCTCGCTCCACCCAAGCTTCTGGCTTGATCTGGAATTTATAGGAATTTTTTTGGAAGGTCACGCCCCTCAGTCACGCATGTGACTTAGTTCGTTTAAGGCTCAGAAAACGCTGTCTTGAAAGCTCGGGAATGTTGGAGAAAAACCTCCACAAATCGCCATTCTACGGGTCACGCCCCTAGTTCACGCCCGTGACCTAGGGCATGTCTATACTATTACTAGAAACTGCGGGAACTAGAAATGGCGGGAATTAAACTCTGGCTGTTACGGGAATTCACTCCCCTTGGTCACGCCTGTGACCTAGGGCATGTAAGTCGAAAACCAGCTGGATCTGAAACTTGCTACATTAAGCACAGTATGCCTGGATGTCACTCCTGACAGTCATACCCGTGACCCAAAGGGCATTCCTGTGACTAGGGCGTGTGAGTTGAAAACTGTCTAGAGTCAAAACTACAGCTCCGTTTACTGGTCAAGCATGCTAGTCATGCCCGTGTCTAATAGGTCACGCCCGTGACCGAGGCGTGTAACTTTAATCCGACGTGGACTGTCCTATAGGGCTTCTTTATGGGTCACGACCATTTGTCACGCCCGTGTCTAGGCCATGTAAAGTTGATTTTTCAAGCTTTTCTCTATTTCATCTACTGATCAGTTCTACAAGCTCCAAATTGTTATTAGCAGCCCAGATTAACCTGTAATATGAAAACAAATGAATTAATACAAATATTAATAAAAACTAAATAGAAACATAACTATTTATTAAATAAAAACTATATAAAAACTACTATAAATAATGATTTATCAAATACCCCTATACTTAATTTTTTGTTATTCCGGAGCAAAACTATGAGAAGTACTTATAAGAAATTAATATAATTTTTAATTAAACTAAAAATTTATTATATCAAAAGAAAGTTAAAAAAAATTTAGTGATTTAAAATTTAAGTCCTAAAATATGGAATTAAAATGTGAAGAGTCAAATATATTTAGCAAAATTTTCTTATATAAATTAATTAGACTTCAAAATTGAGTAGTTAGCAAACAAATTTTGATTTATAATTATTAACACTTTATAATTAAACTACTACTTATGCTCTCTTAGAATTTTAATTTAATTCTAAAGCAATTATAATGGGTATTGGGTTTTGGAAAAAGGAAATTAAAGAGGTTTTGGATCGGGGGTGATGAATTTTATTCACTCACCCCACACAATTTTTTTCTCTTTTTGATATTTACATAGGTTTACCAAGAAAATGATGAATTTTATTCTCTCATTTTCCATGACATATGAACAAATATTTTTTTTCTCTATTCAAATAAGAAAAAAATTGATTAGGAGTAATGAATTTTATCCTCTTACTCCTTTTAATTTTTTTGGGTTGTATATGTATACCAAGGAATACTTGATTCCCATGACATATGATCTAACAAAATAAAAATAAAAATTATATGTGTGTACCAAGGGATAATGAATTTTATCCTCTTATCCCCATGACATATGATCTAACAAGAAAAATTAAAAATAAGGGATGGCTAAAAAAAATTTAGATTAAATTAAAATAAATAGAGAGCAACTATAGTAAATTAAAATTTCCTAAGAATCCTTAAGCATAAGTGATTATAATTAAAATCTAAAAATTGTTGAGCTAAGCACTATAAAATTGAAACTAATTAGAATTAGAGAGACAAAGTGCTAAATAGATTACTCTAAAAAAATTTAATTCATAAAGTATTTCTCAAAATTAAATCGCCTAAAAATTAAATCTAATTAACAATAATGAAATAAAAAAAATTAGAAAATAAAAATTATAAAAATTATTATAAACAAACTTAAAATTATTTTTCGAAAATCACAAAATATTAAGTAGGGGTCTTTTTTATATTTTTTTTGAATTTTCTTTAAAAATAAAATCCTAATTTTTTTTGTTATTCTAGGACTTCCCAAGGGCTACCCAGTGACGGGTTCGTAAGGTACTTGGTAGTTTTGTGGGATGAAAGCCCAATACGGCCCTTTCCAAGAAATTAATTTTTCTATTTTCTATTTTTTGTATTTTTGATTAAGAATGAAAAGAAAACAAATTTTTATAAAAATAAATTTTATTTAAAAATAATAAAGCGGAATCCCCCCCCCCATACATAAAAATAAACATTGTCTCCAATGTTTATATGCAAAGTTGGAGGGGGTAAACAAAAAAGAACTAAATTAAAAATTGTTAGAAATAATAAAAACAAGAAATTAAGGATAAACAAGGGGTGTCTCCCAAGAGCGCTTTTCTTTTTCCCATCTTTAAGCTAGACGATTTTGGTTAAGAAAATGAAAAATAAAAATGTAAATGAAGGGGAAACTCCCTTAATTTTTTCTTGGGTGAATACGCCAAAGTTGGTTGCCCGGGTACTCCTCCACTAATTGTTTGATTTTCCTTCTTGCAGTTGTCTTGAAAATGTAATTTCAAATCACCTATCCATACCGGACGTGATTTGAAATTTTGTAGAGGAGCGGCAAATGGATCGTGGAAGAAGTTAATTGCAACTGCTCCTCTCCTTCCTGAAACTTGTTAGTTAAAGAGAATTCAAAAAGAAGCGCATCACAAAAATCTTCGCAATGAGGAGGTTCTTGCGAAGCTATTTGATTAGGTATAGGTTATTTATTTTCTAAAATTAATTTGTCGTCCAAAAATTTATTTAAAATAAAATCATCGGACGCATCATGTCCATAAATTTCCGCTCCTACAAAGTCATAAATTGTGCATGGAGATTCATTAATAGGAGAAAAATTGAGAGTGGTAGGAGGAGAAACATGTTCTTCTTCTACTCCTCCCAGCGCATCCATACACCTAATAAACTTTTAAAATAAAAGTTTTTGTTCTTCTTCGATAGAAACAACTATGGGGGTACATGAAGAGTCATGTTCCTCATTAGCGACATTATTCGAAGAAGGAGAAAAATCACTACGAGTAAGAAAATTCTCATCCAAATTTTGGGGTGAAGAATGAAATTGAAATTGAGAAGATTCCCCAAAATTAAGAGAGAAAGCTTGCGGCGCGGAAGGAGAAGAACAAAAATTCGGATCCAAATAATCATTCTCATAACTCGGGAAATCGTCTGGATGATCGTGCGACCAAGAGAAGTTTACATCTGAATTAGAAGAATAATTATTTACATCAAAATAATTATTCGCATTACAATTTGAAAAATTATTTTCATGAACAATAGAAAAATTAGAAAAATTATTTCTTAAAAATTTGAACTAGAATTATCATAAAAGCGAGAAGAATTAGTATCAAAATTATTTTCATAAGAAAAGTTTTTATAATAATTATAATGATAACAATACTCACTTTGTTTAGAACCACCACAATAATAACAAAAACTTTGGTTCTTTTTTGCGGCTTCCAAAATATCTAGTTGATTTTGAAGCTTGGCAAGTTCGGCGGCCTATTAAGATATCATTTTTTTTAATAAAAGAAAATAAATGCAATCGTTATCTTATAGAAATGAATTTAAAAAGAAAAAGAAAAGAGAATTGAGGTAGAGAAGAAGAATGATAAAACAAATAAAATTTGCACTTTCAAAATATCAACAAAATAATTCCCCGACAACGGCACCAAAAACTTGATGAAGATTTTATAGTTTTAAAAATAATTCCAAACTAAAATCCAAAATAGCCAAGCGTACCTATCGAAATATGGTATAGGAAATGTCGTATTAAACTCGGGGCTTGTTGAGTACTCCTACTAACGCAAATTAATATTATTTTATCTAAATATAAAAAGAGGTTAATTTAAACTAAATGAAGAAAAATGAAAATAAATCATTTGATCAAGACTTCCTTTAAACTCAAATAAACTTCTATAAAATGCAAACTTTTAATTACCTACTTCGACCGTAGAAGTTCCCAAAGTACAAAAGCATCTCTCTCGAGCTCATGCTTTTAACTAAACATAGGTTGATCATTAAGACCTCTCAGCCAATCGAAACCCCTAAGCTTGCTTTATGCGTTGAACCCCACTATTGGATTTGACTCCAATCCGACAGATTTATGTCGTCCTCTCTCAAGGAGTGCATGCAACTCCTTTTATCTTTGAGTGATTTACTCGTATCCGTAACCTCTCGGTCATTTAAGATACGGATCTAGGATCGAAGAACATATCCGCGAAATATGAATTAGACACAAAATAATTCATAGATAAATCGATAGTGATAAATAAAGAGTTTGACAAAAAGAGTTTTATTCACTTTCAAAGTTCATCATGATCAAGTGCTAATGAAATTAGCTACTTGACATGAAGTAAAACTTACATGGAAAGAAAGGAAAGTAAGACATACTTTCTAAAAGGAAATTACTTGAAATTGAAACTAACTTAAAACAAAAAACTATTCTATGTAAAAGAGAAGTACATGAAAGAAATACATAAAAACAAAAAACTAAGTTATTGAAACTACTCCTAAATGACACCCTCGCTCCTCGCAAGCTTCTGGCTTGATCTGGAATTTATAGGAATTTTTCTGGAAGGTCACGCCCCTCGTTCACGCGCGTGACCTAGGGCGTGTAAGGCTCGAAAAATGCTTTCTAGAAAGCCCGGGAACATTGGAGAAAAAATACCACAATTTGTCATTCTGCGGGTCACGCCCCTAGTTCACGCCCGTGACTTAGGGTGTGTCTATACTGTTACTAGAAATAGTGAGAACTGGAAACAATGGGAATTAAACTCTGGTTGTTGCGGTAAGCCACGCCCCTAGGTCACGCCCATGACCAAGGGCGTGTAAGCCGAAAACTGGCTGGATCTGAAACTAGCGATATTAAGCATGGCACGCTTGGATGTCACGCCTGACAGTCACGCCCATGACTAGGTCGTGTGAGTTGAAAATCGTTTGGAGTAAAATTTGTAGCTCCGTCAGCTGGTCACGCCTGCTGGTCACGCCCGTATAAAGTAGGTCATGCCCGTGACCGGGGCGTATAACTTTAATCAGACGTGGACTATCCTATGGGGCTTCTTTATGGGTCACGGCCATTTGTCCAGGCTGTATAAAGTTGATTTTTCCAGATTTTCTCCGTTTATTCTCCTGATCAGTTCTATAAGATCCAAATTGCTATTAGCAACCCAGATTAACCTGTAATAAGAAAACAAAGGAATTAATATAAATATTAATTAAAGCTAAATAGAAACACGAAAGTCTTTAGTGTCAACTAATTCCACCTAGGGGGGAATAGGTGTAGTGCAGTCTTTTGCGGAATTTAAATAACCTGCATAATTAAAAAAACACACCACAGAAAAGCACACAAGCAATTATAGTGGTTCCCTAATTTGGGTATGTCCACTCTCCCCCTTCGACCTATCTCCAACCAAAGGACGACTCGGTAACTTCACCAAACGGATTGAAATCCAATCCTCACACAACGGAAGGCACCCTTCCAACCGAAGGAGTCACTACTCCTCTACCACGGGTCGCACCCAACCCTTACAACTAGGTATCAATATTCCTTTACAACAAAACAAAATTAGAATGTACAAGAAATACAAACTACACTTGTGGAGAACCTGATGTCCCTCTTCGTTCGTTGAAGCGTTCTTGATGAAGACGAAGAGTCCACGACCGGAGCACTCTCTTGGAGAGGATCTTGCCAAGATCGATGGCGGCAAGCGATTACGGCGGCGATGCTTTGTAGATCCAAACTTCTTGACGAAGCAAGCAAGGTATACCAATGATCTCAATCGGATCAGTCATCTCAATCGATTCGGAATGAAGAGCTAACTTTGTTCAACAAATCAAGAGACAAGGGATCTCGAGAGAGAAGCGTGAGATGCTATACTTAGCCTCGGTTCTGTCATCGGGAGATCAAAGAAGATCTAAGATCTACGGCGGCGACAACTTGCGAGCGGCGACGGCGACGGAAGGAGTTCCGCGATTGGCTAGATTACGCTCGGCGGCTATTTCTTTTTTCTCTTTTTTTGGATTACTGCGCAAGTTCAAAATACGTGGGTACATATACTGTAGATCAACCCTACATGACTGTTGTGGGGCCCACAAGAAGAAACCCTAGGCCCGGTCAAAACAGCGCACAACATCTTGTTTCGGTCCAGCGAACAGAGCAAATTTTCCTAAGGCAAATTCGACGAGAATCATTGATGATTCTCGACAAAGTCGGCAGGAATCACTCATGATTCCCGTCGAATTTGCCTTGGCAGAATTCCAGTTGAAATACTTGTCATCCGGAGGAAATCAGCGAGAATCAACGTCATTCTCGACGAATCGGCGAGAATCAGTTAGTGATTCCCGTCAATTCTACCTTAGCATAAGTCTTGAAGGAGGACAGTCAGCCAGATGAAGTCAGCGGGAATCGGCGAGTGATTCTCGACGATTCCGCGAGAATCACTAGTGATTCCCGTCGAATCGGCGAGAATCACTTAGTGATTCCCGTCGATTTTGACTTAGAAGATTTCTTCTTCCTTCCTCTGAACTTGGTCTTTGACCCATCTTTGCTCCTCTTCTGCTCTTGATCTATCTCGACCCTATACTTGAAAATAAGTACACTCCAATAGAGAGAGCACACATGAGTCAACACACTGATCTGCTCAACGAGGGATTACATTGCGCAGACCCATGTATATTGACCCACTGCACTTTGACATTGGTGTGTACTTAGCATGGAATGGCAGCAAACACAACTTGATAGAAGATCATCAAATACAACTTGTCAATTAAACTTAGCTTATTCAAGGGCTTCTTCAAATCAGGTATATTGTGGATACAATACCCAACAATCTCCCCCTATTTGAATAAGCCTAAACCCTACAAGCTAAGGTGAATAGAACATATGGGAATGAAAATCATAAACTAAGAATTCAGTTGAGAGTTAAATTCATTACAATTTTCCTGAGAGCATACTTAACGTTGGCAGCCACCTTAGCCTTAGCCGAGAGGGTAATCTCCCCCTTTTTGGCTTCTGCAAATTTTGTACTTCACTTGGAGCCCCATGCTCCCCCTCAAATCTTGCATCCGTGCTCATGCTTGAGTTCCTTGCTGATGCTCCCTCTTGATCTAAGAGCCTTGAGCCTTACAGTCTTCACTCTTCATAGTTCAGCATGCTGAGTTCAGCTTTGAAGATACTAAACTTGGCCTCGTCTAGGGGCTTCGTGAAGATATCTGTAACCTGCTTATCCGTGGGGACATAGCAGAGAGAGATATCTTTGTTTTCCACATGCTCCCGAATGAAGTGATAGCGCACTTCAATATGCTTTGTTCTGCTGTGCGACACAGGATTGTTCGCAATTCCTACGGCGCTCGAGGTGTCACAATACATCGGAACTTCGCTAAATTGTAAGTCATAATCTTTGAGCTGATTTCTGATCCATAGAAGTTGTGCGCAATAGCTGCCTGCTGAGATGTACTCAGATTCAGTCGTAGAGGTTGCGACACAATTTTGCTTTTTACTGTTGCATGAAATAAGCCTTCTTTCGAGGAATTGGCACGTCCCGGAAGTGCTTTTCCTATCATCTGTGCTTCCTGCAAAGTTAGCATCTGAAAAGCCTATCAGCTCGACATCATCGTTTCTTGGGTACCACAAGCCAAGATTTGGTGTACCTTTAAGGTATCTAAGAATTCGCTTTGCAGCGACATAATGAGATTCCTTAGTGTTCACCTGATATCTGGAACAAACGTATGTGGAAAACATAATATCCGGTCTACTAATAGTAAGGTAGAGCAGGGATCCAATTATGATTCTGTATTTGGTTTCATCAAAAGGTTTCCCTTTCTCATCCATTATCCAGAGACACAGTGGATCCCATTGGAGTCCTCATAGAGGTTGCATTCTCCATTCCAAATTTCTTGAGGAGTTCATTTGTGAACTTCGTCTGAGAGATGAAAATTCCATCCTCAGACTATTTCACTTGAAGTCCCAAGAAATACTTTAGCTCTCCCATGCGGCTCATTTCAAACTTTCCTTGCATTAGTTTAGAAAACTTTTTGCAAAGATTGTTGTCCGTTGAGCCGAATATTATGTCATCGACATAGATTTGCACCAACAAGATCTTGCCTTTGACTTCCCTAAGAAATAATGTCTTATCTATTTTTCCTCTCGAGAACTTGTTCTCAAGAAGAAAACTAGACAGAGTCTCATACCAAGCTCGAGGAGCTTGTTTTAAGCCATATAATGTTTTATTAAGAAAATAAACATGATTGGGGAATGTAGGATTAACAAAACCTAGGGGTTGCGCGACATATACTTCCTCTTTCAAATTTCCATTTAGGAATGCAGATTTCACGTCCATCTGATAGATAGTGAATCCAATATGAGAAGAATACGCTAGGAACAATCTGATCGCCTCGAGCCTTGCAACTGGTGCAAAGGTTTGGTCGAAGTCAATCCCCTCCTCCTGTCTGTAACCTTGAGCCACCAGCCTGGCCTTGTTCTTTATGATGACACCGTGTTCATCCAGTTTGTTTCTGAAGATCCACTTGGTGCCGATCACATTCTGGTTCTTTGGTCTGGGAACAAGCGTCCAGACGTTGCATCGTTCAAATTGATGCAGTTCATCTTGCATGGCCCATATCCATGATGCATCTTTGTTCGCTTCGTCGAACTTCTTTGGCTCAACCTGTGACAGAAAACTAAGGTGCAAAATCTCGTTAATTGTACCTCTCTGAGTTCTAACACTGTTACGAGGATCTCCTATGATCTGATCTCTGGGATGATCCCTCACGTGTCTGAGCTCTAGGAGTCTGGCATTTGGAGCTCTTACAGCTTCTCAGGCTTCTCCTTCTTCTAGGAGATTCTCTCCATCCTGATTGTCAACTTCTCCAGCTGGCGTCGAGGTGGAAACCTTGATGTACTTGGGAGCTGCACCTTTTGCAGTCTTATCAAGACTTAGCTGTTCAAGCCTTGCACCTGCATCTTCAAGAATGCCACTGGAAGTGTTGGAGTAATTTGCCAGCAGTACACATGTGTGTGAGACCGACCCCGTGGCTTTCCCCATCGCGTTCCTGGTCTGGGTGTTGACCCCGGTGGGCCCCCTGTGGCAGAATATCCCCGCGGTCCTGTGGTTGGGATTAGTCCCACATCGCTCGCAGCGCTCGCTCCTCCGTGTTTATGTACCCTGCCACCCTTCATCTCAATACCTGGGTTTTGAGATGTGATATGGGCGGGCGGGTTCTCACATGGTATCAGAGGAAGGTTGTCCTGCTGCGGGGGTATGTTGGAGTAATTTGCTAGCATGACACATGTGTATAAGATCGACCCCGTGGCTTTCCCCATCGCGTTCCTTGTCTGGGTGTTGACCCCGGTGGGCCCCCTGTGGCGGAATATCCCCGCGATCCTGTGGTTGGGATTAGTCCCACATCGCTCGCAGCGCTCGCTCCTCCGTGTTTATGTACCCCGCCACCCTTCATCTCAATACCTGGGTTTTGAGATGTGATATGGGCGGGCGGGTTCTCACAGGAAGAATTGCTATGAAGCAAGCTTCCTTCATCAAAAACAACATTAATGGACTCCTCTACCACTAGGGTTTTCTTATTGAAGACCCTATATGCCCGACTATGTCTACTATAGCCCATGAAGATGCCTTCGAAGCATTTTTCTCCAAATTTAGTATGTGGGTACTTCCCATTATTAAGTACATAGCATCTGCAGCCAAAAATCCTTAAATAGGACATGGTCGGTTTCCTGTCTTTCAATAGCTCATAAGGCATCTTACGATGATTCTTGTTGATCAATGCTCGGTTCTGCACATGACAAGCTGTGTTGACAGCCTCTGGCCAGAAGTACTCTGGAAGAGAGGCGTCATTCAACATTGGCGTACATGCTTCAATGAGCGTTCTATTTCTCCTCTCCGAAACTCCGTTTTGCTGAGGAGTACGCGGGGAGGAAAACTCATGAAAGATACCATGTTCTTCACAGAATTCTATCATAGCACCAGACTCGAATTCTGTTCCATGGTCACTTCTGATTTTGACCACGGAGCAGTTAAGTTCGTTCTGGATCTGCTTAACAAAATTAGTGAAGATGTCAAATGTATCTGACTTTCGTTTCGAAAAGAACACCCACGTAAACTGAGAGTGATCATCAAAAATCACTAGTGTATACGATTTGCCTCCTAAGCTATGAACTTGCATTGGACCGAACAAGTCCATATGCAGAAGATAGAGACATCTGGAGGAGTCTTTGTCTGCAATGCCCTTAAAGGTAGCCCGAGTCTATTTGCCCTTCTGGCATGCAGGACAAGGGCTATCTTTGATGCACTTAATAGTAAGGGCATCCCTTACTAAGTTTTTAGAAAACAACATATTAATTGTCTTGAAATTAATATGTGTTAATCTCTTGTGTCATTGTTCACAAAGAGATGCACTACCTTTTGCTACTAGGCACACGGGGGTAGAAGAGTCTAAGCTAAGAAAATCTAAACAAAAGATATTTCTGCTCCTAATGCCAGTTAATACCGTCTCTGAAGAGGCACACGATATTATCAAGCACTTATCCTTGTAGAACTTAACGTTATATCCTTTATCACACAACTGGCTTACACTAATCAGGTTATGGTTTAACCCTTCAACATAGGCCACGTTAGTGATAGAGAATACACCGTTGGAAATCATACTGTAACCTCTGGTGACTCCTCTATCAGATCCTCCAAAGATGACTTTGGGTCCATTTTCGACTGGGGAGTAATCATGCAACAGGCTTCTTGTCCCGGTCATGTGCCGAGAACATCCACTGTCCAAGTACCAGATTGGCGTTTTGGTGGCCTTTGGACATACCTGCAAAACAGAATCAGTTTCCCTTAGGAACCCAATCGAACTTGGGTCCTAAATTCCTTGTTAGCATACTCCCCCTCGGGTGGTTAACCCTACGAGTGGTCGGCCTCGCATTGCTAACATGAGGAGTCTCGTTGAATCTCTGATTAAACCAGTAATCCACGACAAAGTGACCAACTTTGCCACAGTACCAACAGTCAAACCTGTTGTACCGCTTCCTAGGCTCTAGCTTCACCTTGGGAACGGTGGGTCCAGCCGGGGCCTTGGATCTGGAGGTGGAGGCATCATGATGACAGCATTCACATGATTTCTTCACTTCCTGTTCCTTCAGTATAATAGGCTTGTCTTTTGGTGCTTGCTTCCTATTATGGCCGCTAGAGAAGTGGCCATAATTCTCCACTTGGATTTCCTCATAAGGTGCCTTGAAGACACTCTCACCGTAGTTTCGGGGGAAGGTCCAACCATCATACCGGCTCTTGGGCTTTTCAACTGAGGGCCGTAAAAAGTGGCCATAGGTTGGCTCAAAGTCTTGCTCATTGTAAGGAAAGCTAGGCTTTCTGAATACAACAGGATCGAGTGGAGCCTTTCCCTTTTCTGCAGCAGAGGCCTTCTTAGAAGCCATATTTTTCCTCTGCTTTCTGTTTCTCCTAGATGATTTGCCAGGCACACCCACATGCCCTAAGCCAGCCCCCTTAGCCTGAGCAGAGAATTCATCAACCAGAGGAAGAACGATCTTGGGCATGGAGAAGCTTTTGACAATCTTCCTTTCTGCCGCAAGATTTTCTTCCAACTTGTTGATTTCTTCCTGTTTTAGGTCAAGGAGCCTTAGAGACTCTGAGTGCTCAGAAGTCAGGCCCAGGTGTTCCTGTCGGAGAGAGATCAAGCTAGTGATCTCTTCTCTTAGAGACACACCCTCAGCCTTAAGGAATTTGACTTCCTTTTTCTGAGCCCTCAACCTCTTACGGCATTCCTCAAAGGTATTGAGCAGAAGCTCATACTTTTCGAGGAGCTCAGCTTCACGGGTAGATGGGCTGTCCTCCAGATCATCATCAGGAGACTAATAGTCAGAGTTAGAGAGGGGGGTACGATCTTTTACCTTCCCAGTAAATGGGGGGCAGTCTCCTTCTGAGTCAGAGCGACCCAATAGCCCGAAGTAGGCTTCCTCATCATCACATGAGTCTGAGGAATCAGACTCACTCAGTGTCTTTGGCTTTTTGGC
Source organism: Platanthera zijinensis (assembly GCA_039513925.1). Lineage (NCBI taxonomy): Eukaryota > Viridiplantae > Streptophyta > Magnoliopsida > Asparagales > Orchidaceae > Platanthera > Platanthera zijinensis. The sequence continues at coordinate 92,672,845 of CM077094.1, forward strand.
GATATAGCTCCTCTCTTTCTTCTTATCTCTAGAGGACCTGTGCTCTTCTCCATTTCCCTTATCTCTCTTGCTTTGGTGGCAGTCAGCGACGACGTGGCCTCGCTTATTGCATCCAAAGCAAATAATGTCATCAGAGCGATGTTTGTTCGGTTTGGATTCATACCTGTCAGAAGAATAATTCTTCCTCTGATGTCTAGAGGAGGAGCCGTCTCTCTTTCTTTGATTCCTTAACTTGAGGAACTTCTTGAACTCTCTACTGATGAGAGAGAAGTCTTCTTCAGATAGCTCTGAGCCGGAAGAGCATGGCTCAGAGTCTTCTTCCTCATCCTTTTTTCGAGAGCGGGATGAGGCTGCACCCTTGCCTTTCCTTGAGTGATTGGCTTTTAGGGCCACAGTCTTCTCTCTGGCAGCGACTTTATCGGCTTCTTCTTCAGCTTTTCTGGTGTTCAGTTGAAGCTCATAGGACAGAAGTTTCCCAAACAGAATCTGGGGATCAGTTTCATCCAGCCTGCCAAATTCTCTGATGGCGCAAATCTTGGTGTCCCATTCCTTAGTAAGGGATCTAAGGAATTTTTCATTTAGTTCACCATTGGTGAACACTCTGCCATAGCCATTCAGGGCATTGACGATCTTCAGGAAGTTCTCGAATGTCACTCTGATTTCTTCCTTGGGACCTTGCCTGAAGGCCTCGTACTTCTGGTTCAGAAGGGATCTTCGATCATCCCTTACTTCATCAGTGCCTTCCATCAGGATGATCAGGCAGTGCCATATGTCCTTGGCAGTCCTGCAGTTGCAGAAAATCTGCATCATGGAAACATCGACGACGCTTACCAAAATGTTTTGAGCTTTCTTGTCAAGTCCGACAAGCACCATCTCATCCTTATCCATTTCGGAAAGTTTCTTGGGCACTTTCTTGGTAGGATCAATGGTGGAGGCCTTAGTGGGGATATAAGGTCCCTCCTCCACTATCATGAAGTGTCGGGGGTTGACTGCTTCCATGTAGTACCTGATCCTTTCCTTCCAGATAGGAAAGTTCAGCTTGGTGCACACTGGGATCTTCCCTGAATACTTGAGTCCTTCCATTTCAGAGATCTTCTTTCTTCTTGACACTAGATGCGGGATCTTACTCAAGGTGTTAACCTTATTGCTGAGTATCCTCCCTCTGATATCACTTGAAAGTCTTTAGTGTCAACTAATTCCACCTATGGGGGGGGAATAGGTGTAGTGCAGTCTTTTACGGAATTTAAATAACCTGCACAATTAACCAAACACAGCACAGAAAAGCACACAAGCAATTATAGTGGTTCCCCGATTTGGGTACGTCCACTCTCCCCCTTCGACCTATCTCCCACCAAGGGACGACTCGGTCACTTCACCAAACGGATTGAAATCTAATCCTCATACTATGGAAGGCACCCTTCCAATCGAAGGAGTCACTATTCCTCCACCACGGGTTGCACCCAACCCTTACAACTAGGAATTAATATTCCTTTACAACAAAACAAAATTAGAATGTACAAGAAATACAAACTACACTTGTGGAGAACCCGATGTCCCTCTTCGTTCGTTGAATCATTCTTGATGAAGACGAGGAGTCCACGACCGGAGCACTCTCTTGGAGAGGATCTTGCCAAGATCGGCGGCGGCAAGCGATTGCGGCGGCGATGCTTTATTGATCCAAACTTCTTGACGAAGCAAGCAAGGTCTACCAATGATCTCAATCGGATCAGTCGTCTCAATCGATTCGGAATGAAGAGCTAACTTCGTTCAACAAATCGAGAGACAAGGGATCTCGAGAGAGAAGCGTGAGACGCTATACTTAGCCTCGGTTCTGTCGTCGGGAGATCAAAGAAGATCTAAGATCTGCGACGGCGACAACTTGCGAGCGGCGACGGCGACAGAAGGAGTTCCGCGATCGGCTAGGTTACGCTCGGCGGCTGTTTCTTTTTTCTCTTTTTTTGGATTACTGCGCAAGTTCAAAATACGTGGGTATATATACTGTAGATCAACCCTAAATGACCGTTGTGGGGCCCACAATAAGAAACCCTAGGCCCGGTCAAATCAGCGCACATCTTGTTTTGGTCCAACGAACAGAGCAAATTTGCCTAAGGCAAATTCGGCGAGAATCATTGATGATTCTCGACGCAGTCGGCAGGAATCACTCATGATTCCCGTCAAATTTGCCTTGGCAGAATTCCAGGTTAAATACTTGTCATCCGAAGGAAATCGGCGAGAATCAACGTCATTCTCGACGAATCGTCGAGAATCAGTTAGTGATTCTCGTCAATTCTGCCTTAGCATAAGTCTTGAAGGAGGACAGTCAGCCACATGAAGTCGGCGGGAATCGGCGAGTGATTCTCGACGATTCGGCAAGAATCACTAGTGATTCCCGTCGAATCACGAGAATCACTTAGTGATTCCAGTCGATTTTGACTTAGAAGATTTCTTCTTCCTTCCTCTGAACTTGGTCTTTGACCAATCTTTGCTCCTCTTCTGCTCTTGATCTATCTCGACCCTGTACTTGAAAATAAGTACACTCCAATAGAGAGAGCACACATGAGTCAACACACTGATCTGTTCAACGAGGGATTACGTTGCGCAGACCCGTGTATATTGACCCACTGTACCCTGACATTGGTGTGTACTTAGCATGGAATAGCTGCAAGCACAACTTGATTGAAGATCGTCAAATACAACTTGTCAATTCAACTTAGCTTGTTCAGGGGCTTCTTCAAACCAGGTATATTATGGATACAATACCTAACAAAACATAACTATTTATTAAATAAAAACTGAAAGTCCACCTAGTACCAACTAGCTTCACCTATGGGGGGGAATAGGTGTCTTATGGCGTTTTTGCCGAATTAAAAACTGTACCTGCACAAATAAATCAAACAACACAACACAGAAAAGACTCAAGCAATTTATAGTGGTTCCCCGATTTGGGTACGTCCACTTTCCCCCTTCGACCTATCTCCCAACTAGGGACGACTCGGTCACTTCACCAACAGGATTGAAATCCAATCCTTGCACTAACGGAAGGAACCCTTCCACACGTAGGAGTCACCACTCCCACACCACGGGTTGCACCAAACCCTTATAACTAGGAACCAATCGTTCTTTTACAACGAAATTGAAAATAGAATGTATTAGAAATACAAACAACTTATGGAGACTAAGGTGTCCCTCTTCGTTCGACGACGTGTTCTTGAAGTCAATGAAGAGTCCACAACCCTAGATCTCTCTTGGAGAGAATCTCCCCGAAACCGGCGGCGGCAAAGGGCGGCGGCTTGGCTCTTGGAATTGGCGGCGGCAACGGAGTGCTGCGGCGGTGCTATGGAGATTCAACCTTCGTAGCAAAGGTAGCAAGGTCTTCCAACGGTCACACTAGGATCGATCTTCTCGATCGATTCGAAAGGGGATGGTTTTCCCGATCTACGAATCAAGAGACAAAAGATCTCTGGTTAGACGCGTGACACGCTGTGCTAGTCTAAGCTTCTGTCGCCGGAGATCTGGAAGAAATCGTGATCAGCAATGGCAACTAACTGCACGAGCGGCGACGACGACGGCGGAGCAAGATCGCGATTTAGGTCACGTCGGCGGCCTTTCTTTTTGAAATCGTGTATTCGTATCTATTCCGCTCAACCATACAGAGGTATATATACATTAGGTCATTCCACATGACCGATGTGGGCCCCACCAAAAGGAAACCCTAAGTCCGGTTCGAAATAGTTCAGTTAACTTGGACCGGTCCAGAGAATAGGCGAAAATTGCCTAAGTCAAATTCGGCGAGAATCGTAGGTGATTCTCGCCGAATCGGCGAGAATCACCTACGATTCTCGCCGAATTCCACTTGGCCGAATTCAAACTACATTGATATAGCAAGCCGGAGAGAATCGACGGGAATCACAATTGATTCTCGCCGAATCGTCGAGAAGGAAAGGTCATTCTCGACGATTCGGTGAGAATCACTTAGTGATTCTCGCCGATTCTGCCTTAGCAGAATTCATGGCGGCGTCGAGACAGCCGGCGGGAATAGCTAGTGATTCTCGTCGATTCGGCGAGAATCACTAGTGATTCTTGTCGAATCGGCGAGAATCACTTAGTGATTCTCGACGATTTGTACTTAGACGATTTTCGTCTTTCTTCCCGTGAGCTGGTCTTTGGCCCATCCTTGCTCCTTGTCTGCTCTTGATCTTACATAACCCTGTGCTTGAAAATAAGTGCACTCCAATAGAGAGAGAACACGTAAACCAACACACTGATCTGCTCAACGAGGGATTACGTTGCACAGACCCGTGTATATTGACCTACTGCACCCTGACATTGGTGTGTACTTAGCGATGAATAACTGCAAGCATAACTTGAAGACAAGTAATCAAATACATTATCAATTCACCTTAGCTTGTTCAGGGGCTTCTTCAAATCAGGTACATTGTGGATACAATACCCAACAATCTCCCCCTATTTGAAGAAGCCTAAACCCTACAAGCTAAGGTGAATATAACGGCTTGGAAGAAAACACAACTTTGAAAAACGAGAGTGAGTTGAAATTCCATACCATTATCTTTAGAGCATTTGGAGCATACACCTTAGCACCTTAGCTGAGACGGTAATCTCCCCCTTTTCGGCTTCTACAAATCTGGGTCTGGTGCATTTGACACCATGCTCCCCCTTAGTTCTTGCACTTGTGCTTACCCTTGAGTTCCTGGCAGAGGCTCCCCCCTAGATGCACGAGCTTGGAGCTTCTGTAGTATTCATTCCTCATAGTTTAGCATCCCCAATTCAGTTTTGAAAAGACTGAACTTGGTCTCATCTAAGGGCTTTGTGAAAATATCTGCAATCTGCTTGTCCGTGGGGACATAGCAGAGAGAGATGTCCTTGTTCTCCACGTGCTCCCGAATGAAGTGGTAGCGCACTTCAATATGCTTCATTCTGCTGTGCGATACCGGATTGTTGGCAATGGCAATTGCACTGGAGGAGTCGCAGTACATTGGTACTTCCTTGAACTGAAGGTCATAATCAGCTAACTGGTTTCTGATCCAAAGGAGTTGTGCGCAACAGCTGCCAGCTGAGATGTACTCAGACTCTGCTGTGGAAGTTGCTACACAATTCTGCTTCTTGCTGTTCCATGAGATAAGCCTTCTTCTGAGGAATTGATACGTCCCAGAAGTGCTTTTCCTGTCATCCCTACTCCCTGCAAAATCAGCATCTGAAAAACCTATTAGCTCGACATCATTATTTCTCGGGTACCACAAGCCAAGATTAGGGGTACCTTTAAGGTATCTAAGAATTCACTTTGCAGCGACATAATGATATTCCTTAGTGTTCACCTGATATCTGGCACAAACACATGTGGAGAATATGATATCCGGTCTACTTGCAGTAAGGTAGAGCAGGGATCCAATGATGCTTCTGTATTTGGTTTCATCAAAAGGTTTCCCTTTCTCATCATTATCCAGAGACATGGTGGATCCCATTGGAGTCCTCATAGAGGTTGCATTCTCCATTCCGAATTTCTTGAGGAGTTCATTGGTGAACTTCGTCTGAGAAATGAAAATCCCTTCCTCAGACTGTTTCACTTGAAGTCCCAAGAAATACTTTAGCTCTCCCATACTGCTCATTTCAAACTTTCCTTGCATAAGTTTAGAAAACTTTTTGCAAAGATTGTTGTCCGTTGAGCTAAATATAATGTCATCGACATAGATTTGCACCAGCAAGATCTTGCCTTTGACTTCCCTGAGAAACAATGTCTTGTCTATTTTTCCTTTAGAGAACTTGTTCTCAAGAAGAAAGCTAGACAAGGTCTCATACCAAGCTCGAGGAGCTTGTTTTAAGCCATATAGAGCTTTATTAAGAAAGAATACATGATTAGGATAAGTGGGATTGACAAAACCTGGAGGTTGAGCGACGTATACTTCCTCTTTCAAGTCTCCATTCAAGAATGTCGATTTCACATCCATCTGATAGACTGTGAATCCTTTGTGAGACGCATAGGCTAGGAACAGACGGATTGCCTCGAGCCGTGCAAATGGTGCAAACGTCTGGTCAAAGTCAATCCCCTCCTCCTGTTTGTATCCTTGAGCCACCAGTCTGGCCTTGTTCTTGATGATGACCCCGTGTTCATCCAGCTTGTTTCTGAAGATCCACTTGGTGCCAATCACGTTTTGCGTCTTAGGTCTGGGAACCAGCATCCAGACTTTGCATCTTTCGAATTGATGCAGCTCATCTTGCATGGCCAATATCCATGACGCATCTTTGTTCGCTTCGTCGAACTTCTTTGGCTCAACCTGCGATAGGAAGCTAAAATGTAGAATCTCGTTAAGAGTACCTCGGCGAGTTCTGACACCGTCTCGGGGATCTCCAATGATTTGATTTCTGGGATGATCCCTCACGTGTCGGAGCTCTAGAAGTCTTGCATTAGAAGCTTTAGCAATTTCTGGGGCTCCTTCCTCTTCAGGGAGGACTGCTCCATCCTGATCGTCATCCTCTCCGATCGGCGTTGAGGTGGAGACCTTGACATATTTTGGAGTTTCATCTTTCTCGGGCTCATCCAGGTGTAGCTTTTCGAGTCTGGCACCTGCATCTTCAAGAAGACCACTAGAAGACTTGCAATTAAGCAAACTCCCTTCATCAAATACAACATTTATTGATTCCTCTACCACTAGGGTTTTCTTGTTGAAAACTCTATAAGCCCGGCTATGGCTACTATAGCCCATGAATATGCCTTCGAAGAATTTTTCACCAAACTTAGTACGCGGGTACTTCCCATTGTTCAGTACATAACATCTGCAACCAAAGATCCTCAAATAGGACATGGTTGGTTTCCTACCTTTCAGTAGCTCGTAGGGCGTCTTACGATGACTTTTGTTGATCAATGCCCGGTTTTGAACATGACAAACCGTATTGACAGCCTTGGCCCAGAAGTATTCTGGGAGTGAAGCGTCATTCAACATTGTCGTGCAGGCTTCAATGAGTGTTCTATTTCTCCTCTCCGCAACTCCGTTTTGTTGAGGAGTGCGCGGGGAGTAAAACTCATGAAAGATATCAAGTTCTTCACAGAACTCTGTCATAGCACCAAACTCGAACTCTATTCCATGGTCACTTCTGATTTTGACCACTGAGCAGTTAAGTTCGTTCTGAATCTGCTTGACAAAGCTGGTGAAGATGTCAAACGTATCAGAGTTGCGTTTTAAAAAGAACACCCAAGTAAACCGAGAGTGATCATCTACAATCACTAGCGTATAAGACTTCCCTCCTAAGCTATGAACTTGCATTGGACCAAACAAGTCCATGTGCAGAAGATAAAGACATCTGGAGGAGTCTTTGTCTGAGATGCCCTTAAAGGTAGCCCGAGTCTGTTTGCCCATCTGGCATGCAGGACAGGGACTATCTTTGATGCACTTAATAATGGGAGCATCCCTTACTAAATCTTTGGAAAACAGCATATTAATTGTCTTGTAATTAATATGTGCCAATCTCTTGTGCCATTTTCATAAAGAGATGCACTGCCTTTTGCTACTAGGCATACGGGGGTAGAAGAATCTAGACTGAGAAAATCTAAACAGAAAATATTTCTGCTCCTAATGCCGGTTAATACCGTCTCCGAAGAGGCACATGATATTATCAGGCATTTATCCTTGCAGAACTTAACGTCATATCCTTTATCACATAACTGGCTTACACTGATCAGGTTATGATTTAACCCTTCAACATAAGCTACATCAGTGATAGAGAGTATACCGTTGGAAATCATACCGTAACCTCTAGTGACTCCCCGATCAGATCCCCCAAAGATGACTTTGGGTCCATTCTCGACTGGAGAGTACTCCCGCAGCAGGCTTCTTGTCCCAATCATATGACGGGAGCATCCACTGTCCAAATACCATATGGGAGTTTTGGTGGCCTTTGGACATTCCTGCAAAATAGAATTAATTTGCCTTAGGAACCCAATCGAACTTGGGTCCTAGATTCCTCGTTAGCATGCTCCCCCTCGAATGGTTTTCCCTACGAGTGGTCTACCTCACATTGCCAACATGAGGAGTCTCGTTATTCCTCGGATTAAACCAGCAATCCATGGCAAAGTGACCAACTTTGCCACAGCACCAGCAGTCAAATCTATTATACTTTCTCCTAGGCACCTGCTTCACTCTTGGAACGGAAGGTTCAGCAGGGGCCTCGGACCTGGAGGTGGAGGCATCATGATGACAACAGTCACATGATTTCTTCACCTCCTAGTTTCTCAGTGTAACGGGCTTGGCCTTGGGTGTCTGCTTCCTATTATGGCCGCTAGAGAAGTGGCCATAATCCTTCATCTGAACTTCCTCATAAGGTGCCTTGAAGACACTCTCGCCAAAATTGCGGGGGAAGGTCCAACCATCATATCGGCTCTTTGGCTTTGCAACCGAGGGCCTGAAGATATGGCCATATGTTGACTCAAATTCATGTTGGTTACGGGGAAAGCTGGGCTTTCTGAACGCAACAGGACTGAGTGGGGCCTTTCCCTTTTCAGCAGTAGAGGCCTTCTTAGCAGCCTTATTCTTCCTCTGGCTCCTGTTTCTCCTAGATGAGGAACCAGGTGCCCCCACGTGCCCCAAACCAGCTCCTTTGGCCTGAGCAGTGAAGGTATCAACCAGTGGAAGAACTGTCTTTGGCATAGAGAAGCTCTTAACGATCTTCTTTTCTGCCACAAGTTGTTCTTCCAACCTGTCAATTTCCTCCTGCTTAAGATCGAGGAGCTTAAGAGACTCTAAATGCTTAGAAGTCAGGTCCAAGTGCTCCTGTCGGAGGGAGATCAAACTGGTGATCTCTTCCCTCAGGGATACACTCTCACCTTTAAGAAATTTAACTTCCTTTTTCTCAGCCTTCAGTCTCTTTCGACACTCCTCGAAATTATTTAGCAGAAGCTCATACTTATCGAGGAGCTCAGCTTCACGGGTCGAAGGGCTATCCTCAGGGTCATCATCCTGAGACTTAGGATCAAAGTTAGAGTCGGAGAGAGGGGTGTGAGCTTTTACCTTCCCAGTGAATGGGGGGCATTCTCCTTCTGAGTCAAAGCGACCCACCAGCCCGAAGTAAGCTTCCTCATCATCACTAGAGTCATAGGAATCAGACTCACTCAGTGTCTTTGACTTTTTGGCGATATAGCTCCTCTCCTTCTTCTTATCTCTAGAGGTCTTATGCTCTTCTCCCTTCCACTTCTCTCTCTTGTCTTGATGGCAGACGGCCACGACGTGTCCTGGCTTATTGCATCCAAAACAGATGATGTCAGTATTACGATGTTTGTTCGGTTTTGATTCATGCCTGTCAGAAGAATAATTCTTCTTCTGAAATCTGGAGGAGGAACTGTCTCTCTTTCTTTGATTCCTCATCTTGAGGAACTTCTTGAATTCTCGGGTGATGAGGGAGAAATCTTCTTCAGACAACTCTGAGCCGGAGGAGCATGGCTCGGAGTCTTCCTCCTCATCCTTTTTACCGGTACGGGATGAAGCCGCACCCTTGCCCTTCCTGGAGTGAATGGCTTTTAGGGCCACAGTCTTTTCCTTGGCTGCAGCCTTCTATGCCTCTTCTTCAGCTTTCCTCATTTTCAACTGGAGCTCATAGGACATGAGCTTCCCAAAGAGTATCTGGGGATCAGTTTCAGCTAATCTGCCAAACTCTCGGATGGCGCAGATCTTCGTGTCCCATTCCTTAGTAAGAGACCTAAGGAATTTATCATTAAGTTCACCATTAGTGAACACTCTTCCGTATCCCTTGAGAGCATTGACGATCTTGAGGAAGTTTTCGAAGGTAACTCCAATCTCTTCCTTGGGCCCCTGCCTGAAGGCCTCATATTTCTGATTCAGGAGGGATCTCCGATCATCCCTCACTTCGTCTGTGCCCTCCATCAGGATAATCAGGCTATGCCAGATATCCTTAGCCGTCCTGTAGTTGCAGAAGTTCTGCATCATGGAGTCATCGACTGCACTGATCAGTATGTTCTGTGCCTTCTTGTCAAGTCCGACCAGCACCATCTCGTCCTTGTCCATTTCAGAAAGCGTCTTTGGCACCATTTTGGTAGGATCAATGGTGGAGGCCTTAGTGGGAATATAAGGTCCCTCCTCCACGACCATGAAGAGTTGAGGGTCGACTGCTTCCATATAGAATTTGATTCTTTCCTTCCAGATAGGAAAGTTCAGTCTGGTGCACACTGGGATTTTGCCGGAGTACTTGAGTCCATCCATGGTAGATATCTGTCTTCTTCTTGACACTGGTGGCAGGATTCTACTCAAGGTGTGAGCCTTTTTGATGAGTAACCTCCCTCTGATACCACTTGAAAGTCCACCTAGTGCCAACTAGCTTCACCTATGGGGGGGAATAGGTGTCTTGTGGCGTTTTTGCGGAATTAAAAACTGTACCTGCACAAATAAATCAAACAACACAGCACAGAAAAGACTCAAGCAATTTATAGTGGTTCCCCGATTTGGGTACGTCCACTTTCCCCCTTCGACCTATCTCCCAACTAGGGATGACTCGGTCACTTCACCAACAAGATTGAAATCCAATCCTTGCACTAACGGAAGGAACCCTTCCACACGTAGAAGTCACCACTCCCACACCACGGGTTGCACCCAACCCTTACAACTAGGAACCAATCGTTCCTTTACAATGAAATTGAAAATATAATGTATTAGAAATACAAACAACTTATGGAGACTAAGGTGTCCCTCTTCGTTCGACGACGTGTTCTTGAAGTCAACGAAGAGTCCACAACCCTAGATCTCTCTTGGAGAGAATCTCCCCGAAACCGGCGGCGGCAAAGGGCGGCGGCTTGGCTCTCGGAATTGGCGGCGGCAACGGAGTGCTATGGCGGTGCTATAGAGATTCAACCTTCGTAGCAAAGTTAGCAAGGTCTTCCAACGGTCACACTAGGATCGATCGTCTCGATCGATTCGGAAGGGGATGGTTTTCCCGATCTATGAATCAAGAGACAAAAGATCTCTGGTTAGAGGCGTAAGACACTGTTCTAGGCTAATCTTCTGTCGCCGGAGATCTGGAAGAAACCGTGATCAGCAACGGCGACTAACTGCACGAGCGGCGACGACGAAGGCGGAGCAAGATCGCGATTTAGGTCACGTCGGCGGCCTTTATTTTTGAAATCGTGTATTCGTATCTATTCCGCTCAACCATACGGAGGTATATATACATTAGGTCATTCCACATGACCGTTGTTGGCCCCACCAAAAGGAAACCCTAAGTCCGGTTCGAAATAGTTCAGTTAACTTGGACCGGTCCAGAGAATAGGCGAAAATTGCCTAAGTCAAATTCGGCGAGAATCGTAGGTGATTCTCGCCGAATCGGCGAGAATCACCTACGATTCTCGCCGAATTCCACTCTGCCGAATTCAAACTACATTAATATAGCAAGCCGGAGAGAATCGGAGGGAATCACAATTGATTCTCGCCGAATCGTCGAGAAGGCAAGGTCATTCTCGACAATTCGGCGAGAATCACTTAGTGATTCTCGCCGATTCTGCCTTAGCAGAATTCATGGCGGCGTCGAGACAGCCGGCTGCAACCGGCGGGAATCAGCCAGTGATTCTCGTCGATTCGGCGAGAATCACTTAGTGATTCTCGACGATTTGTACTTAGACGATTTTCTTCTTTCTTCCAGTGAGCTGGTCTTTGGCCCATCCTTGCTCCTTGTTTGTTCTTGATCTTACATCACCCTGTGCTTGAAAATAAGTACACTCCAATAGAGAGAGTACACGTAAGCCAACACACTGATCTGCTCAACGAGGGATTACGTTGCACAGACCCGTGTATATTGACCTACTGCACCCTAATATTGGTGTGTACTTAGCGATGAATAACTGCAAGCACAACTTGAAGACAAGTAATCAAATATATTGTCAATTCACCTTAGCTTGTTCAGGGGCTTCTTCAAATCAGGTATATTGTGGATACAATACCTAACAAAACATAACTATTTATTAAATAAAAACTATATAAAAACTACTATAAATAATGACTTTTCAATACTCTTATAACCTCTCACTGAATCCTTTGCAGAGGAATTCTTAAAACTCTTTTCTCAAATGTAAAAAGAAAATTAAGAGAAGATTTGAGTTTATGTGATTCTTATCTTAGTGTCCTCTCTTCAGATTTATAAGAACAATCAATGATGATCTCTGGAACTTCTAATGAATCTCTTAATATCAAAATAATAAAGATTATGAGCTTAATCTCCAGATCATCTTTCACACTTTTTTCTCTAAATCTATTACAACTTTCTCTTGAGAAGAAGAAGTAATAGTTCTCTTATCAGATTCAGCAATTATCAAACCAATTGACTGATACTAAAAGAGATTCAATTGCAGATGATAATCTTCCAAGCTTTCTATGTCGAACTCAATCATCTTACGAACTGATATGATTTTCTTGATCGTCTGCTGTTGATGATTGATAAAGTTCTCTCTCTCTCTCTCTCTTTGATTATAAGTTTTCGTCTGCTATGTTTTTTATCTCATCAAATATATATATATATATATATATATTTATATATGTATCGACATCCTCTAACATCTCCAAGAATCGGTTTTGTAAACCCTTTCTTGATTTAGTTCATATTGAAGGCACAAAACAAATTCTATTAATAAATCTAGTCAACGTAACGTCGAGTTCTTGTCAAAGAACAATCAATTTCTGACTGTCTGTATGAAATTCTCTGTAGTCAACATTCTTTCGATATCATGTCAAAGTTTACGTTGTGAAAGTTTTTACTTTAAGGTTATCTAGTCACTTAGGGGGTAAATAGGTCTTTGAAATTTCTTTAGTCTTTTTGTTATTTTCTTTCTAAGAGATCTAAAGCTTGTCCTTATAACCTACAATATAAATAAGAATAAGCAACAAAGCACAGCACACAGATATTTATAGTGGTTCCCCAATTGGGTACATCCATTTCCCCTCCCACCTTTCTAACTTATGTTAGACAAGGCCAAACTCCTCCAAATGATCCTTAGAGCTTACACCTCAGGCCATCTGCCTTATACTCAGGTTCTCTTCAGAACCCTACCTAAGAACCATAAAGGTTCCTTCCTCAGATCCCTTCAGTGCTCCTACAGCTCAGTGGTCCTCAAACCACCTACCTCAGCCTTATCTCTAAGGCCTATATCTCAGGCTTCTCAGCCCTACAACTTCATGCACAAGGCCCTACTCTCAGAGTACTACAACACTCCTACATCTCAGTACCTTTCCAGTACCTACCTCAGTGCCCTTCCATGCACCTACAGCTCAGCCTCCTCTAAGTCCTGCAACTCAGTGACACACTTATCACCTACAGCTCAGTGACTCAACTGTCACCTACCTCAGGCACTTGGACCTACTACTCAGGATGGGAGGACAGCCCTACTCTCAGATCCACACTTGGATCCTACCTCAGTACCCCAGTAGGGCACCTACCTTAGTGACTAATTAGTCACCTACAACTCAGGCATAAAGTGCCCTACAGCTCAGATTAAGGCAAGCTGAATCCTATAGGAAATTAATCAAGAAGTTGAAATAAAATAAAACCTTGAATCTGAGAAAAATCTCATAGTCTACCTTGCTTGACTGAGCAAATATCAGTCCTGCCCTCTTGCTGTAGAAGGAATTAGACTTCTTCTATAGCTAGCTCCTTTTCTACTACACTGAAGAACAGCTATCTACTGTTTAAGGCTGACGGCCCTTCATACACCTATCTCTCCTTACTGATTAGATGAATCAGCTACCTTATTCTGGAAAGAACAAACTTGCTGAACTAGAAAAAGCTTCAGCTATCTTTCTCTACCTTTCTGACTAGCTCTACGGTACTTGGCTTTCAAGCTCGTCGAAGAAGATGAAGTCAGGACGCCTCTCTTTTCATTTTATTTTTTGTTCCTGTGTTTGTTAACCCTAATCCCCTTTTCTTCTTCTCCTTTTATATTCTATGATTTGAATCAATGACACAATTTTAATGTAGGACCAGCCAAGGATGGTGAGCACTACATCCCTCAGAAGAGGATAAATAGTCGCTTCCGGCACTACTGTAGCTTTCCCGCAAGTGTATGAAATACTTTGTCCGCGCTCGACGAATGGAGAGCTGAGATCGACGAATTCTGAAATTAGTTCGACAAATTCTAAACTGAGCTCGACGAACTCAGAATCTTCAAACTTTAACTTTAGATCGACGAAAGGTGAGCTCAGCTCGATGAACTAAGAATTCAGTTCGACGAATTCTGAAATCAGTTCGACAAATTCTGAACTGAGCTCAACGAACTCAAAATCTTCAAACTTTAACTTGAGCTCGATGAAAAGTGAGCTGGGTTTGACGAATTCTGAAATCAGTTCGACGAATTCTTAACTGAGCTCGACGAACTCATAATCTTCAAACTTTAACTTGAGCTCGACGAATGGGTGAGCTTAGCTCGACAAACTCAGAATTCAGTTTGACGAATTCTGAACTATGCTCTACTTTAGAAGCGTTGAGAAGGCCTGTCTCACTCAACGCTTCTGAACTTAGAGAAATTCTACTTGCTTTTTCTCAGCAGTTCCTTCTCAACTGTCTCAGCAATTTCTTCTTCACAGCTGTGACTATCTTCTGTCTAAGCGACTTCTTCTCAACTGTCTCAGTGGTTTCTTCTTCATAGCTTAGACTATCTCCTGTCTCAGCAGCTCTGCTGAGACCAACACTTCTATCAATGCTTTGCATTGAGCTTCTCAATTGTCTAAGCAGTTATGCTGAGACAATCTTCTCAGCTATCTCAGCACTTTTTCCTTAGTCAAATTATTTGACTTCCAGCTTACCAACACTTCTGTTAACGCTTTGCATTGATCTTCTCAACTGTCTTAGTGGTTATGCTGAGACAATCTTCTCAGCTGTCTCAGTTATCTCAGCGCTTTTGCCTTAGTCAAATTATCTAACTTCCAGATCACTCTTCTTATTCACCTGTCCAATCAAGGACAACCTACATACATGAACTTAAGCATACATCAAATACATTTATGTTTGTATGTTATTGACTCGTTTGACTTCTTATAAATCTAGAACATTGGAGTCACTGGACCCAACAATCTCCCCCTATTTTAAGAAGTCAAAACTTAATTTGCTTGATCAATAAAACAGGTCATTGACATACACAGTATATTTAACATAAAAACTAAAACTTGTGTAACATCATTAGAGTTTGGAAAT
The DNA here is from genome assembly GCA_039513925.1 of Platanthera zijinensis. Taxonomy (NCBI): domain Eukaryota; kingdom Viridiplantae; phylum Streptophyta; class Magnoliopsida; order Asparagales; family Orchidaceae; genus Platanthera; species Platanthera zijinensis. The sequence continues at coordinate 92,688,034 of CM077094.1, forward strand.
GTTACCACATTTCTCCAGTCTGTAGAGAATTTTACTTACTCCCCCTGGCATGCTGCTCTCCTGGGTGAGCCATCCTCACTATTCTTATACTGAAGCAACTTCAGCACCACCTGGCTTTGAGCTTCCTACAGCTCCTATAGCTAAGTGGTCCTTAAACCACCTTCCTAAGCAGTTTACTTACTCCCCTAGCATGCTGCTCTCTTGGGTGAGCCATCCTTACTATTCTTGTGTTGAAGAAACTTCAGCACCACCTGGCTTTGAGCTTTCTGCATCTTGACTTGGTCAGATCTGGATCAAGTCTATTCTTCTTTCCCCCTAACTCCTCTCCCCCTTTTTGACTTCTATAATAGGGAGATTTTTGTGGAGTTTATCTCCCCCTATCTGTCTAGGGTTGATCCCCCCACTTTGACTCGATCCCATTTAGGCTGTTGGGCTTGTTCCCCCTCAACAGTTGCACACTAACTTCATTATTTTGAGGAAGGACTTGTACTACCTACAAATAGACAGTACTGCATATGGTAGAGGAGAGAATTGAAGCTACACAAGATTCAACATACCCAATTCAAACTTTAAGGTGTTGAACTTGGCTTCATCTACTAGCTTAGTGAAGATATAAGCCACTTGCTTGTTTGTGGAGACAAACTCAAGGCTGATGTCTTGCCTTTCAACATATTTTCTAATGAAATGATACTTAATTTCTATATGCTTAGTCCTGCTATGGGAGATAGGATTCCTAGCTATAGAAATTGCACTAGTAGAATCATAAAAGAGTGGAGTTCTACTTATCTGAATATTGTAGTCCTGGAGTTGATGCTGGATCCACAATAACTTAGCACTGTAGCTCCCAGCTGAAATATACTCGGACTCTATAGTTGAGATTGCAACACTTGTTTACTTCTTACTGCTCTAAGAGATAAGCCTTCCACCTAGAAATTAAAAGGAGCCAGAAGTGCTCTTCCTGTCCTCCTTGCAGCCTGCAAATTCTATATCTGAATATCCTGTTAGTGCAAACTCCCCATTCCTAGGGTACCATAGGCCAAGATCTGGGGTACACTTAAGATATCTCAAGATTCTTTTCACAGCAGTATAGTGAGACTATTTAGGGCAGGCCTGATACCTAACATATGCACATGTTGCTTACATAATGTCAGGCCTACTTGTAGTGAGGTAGAAAAGGGAGCCAACTATACCTGTATACAAAGTTGGATCAACAGGTTTCCCTGGATCATCTTTGCCTATAGGCATACTTGATCTCATGGGAGTTCTTATGGTGGAAGCATTTTCCATACCATATTTCTTGACTAACTCCCTGGTGAACTTTGACTGGATATGGATAGACCATCATCAGTCTGTCTTACTTGGAGTCCCAAGAAAAACTTCAGTTCACCCATACTGCTCATCTCAAACTTCTTCTGCATAAGTTTTGCAGACTTCCTGCAGAGGTTGTCATCAGTAGAGCCAAATATTATGTTATCAACATAAATCTGAAGTAGGATGATCTTGCCCTTATATTCCCTTAGGAATAAGGTTTTTTCTATCTTCTCCCTTGAGAATTTGTTCTCAATGAGGAAGGTAGAAAATGTCTCATACCATGCTCTAGGGGATTTCTTGAGCCTATATAGAGCTTTCCTTAGTCTATACACAGCAGTAGGAGAGTTAGAATCTACAAAACATGGAGGCTGTTATACATAGACCTCTTCTTTAAAGTCTCCATTCAGGAAAGCTGACTTTACATCCATCTGGAAGACTTTGAATCCCTAGAAGGTTGCAAATGCAAGAAACAATTTGAGGGCTTCCAACCTTGTAACTGGGGAAAAATTCTGATCATAATCAATCCCCTCTTCCTATCTATACCCCTTGGCCACCAGTCTAGCTTTATTCTTTATTATAATGCCATTTTCATCAAGTTTATTTATGAAAAACCACTTGACTCTAATAACATTATGTCCATCTGGTCTGGGAACCAGCTTCCAGACCTTGCATATTTTGAACTAGTTCAGTTCTTCTTGCATAACACCAATCCAGAATTGGTCTTGATTTGCCTCTTCAAATTTCTTGGGCTCTTCTTGTGATAGGAAGCTAGGGTAAAGAGCTGTATTGAAAATACTGCTTCTAGTCTGTACACCTTGGCTAGCCTCACCTATTATCTAATCTAGAGGTTGATCTCCCAGATATCTGACTGTTGGGGGCAGCCTAACTGCTTCTTACTGAGCATCCTTTTTTCAGCTGGATGGTCTTCATCTCCAGCAAGACTGTCCAGTGCTTCCTCTGGACAGCATCCCTCTCCATATTTTTCTTGCACAACTGGGTCTTTATCTTTGATGGAGAGCTTTTCTATAGAGACTTCTGTACCTGCAGAACTAGGCAAAGAGCTTGACAGCTCTCTATCAATCATGCTTGACTCATCAAACAGTACATGGATAGATTCTTCTACAACTTGACTTGTCAATTTATAGACTCTGTATGCCTTACTTTCATTGTTGTATCCAACAAAGATCCCCTCATGGAATTTGGCAGCAAACTTAGTCACTTTTGACAAACCATCGTTCAAGATGAAAAACTTGCAACCAAAGATCTTGAAATAGGATATGTTTGGTTTTCTGCCCTTCAAAATCTCATAGGGAGTCTTCTTATGCCTTTAGTGATATAAGCCCTATTTAGAACATGGCATGTAGTGTTAACTGTCTCAGCCTAGAAATATTTAGAGAGAGAAGTGTCACTCAATAATGTTCTCCAAGCTTTAATAAGAGTCCTATTTTTCTTCTCTGCTAACCCATTTTGCTGGGGTGTTCTTGGAGAGGAGAATTCTTAATGAATCCCTTGCTCTTCACAGAATATAGTCATGGAAGTAGATTGAAATTCAGTTCCATGGTCACTTCTTATTTTGACTACTGAACTTGCAAGTTCATTCTGAATTTGCCTGGCAAAATTCATGAAGACATCAAGGGTTTCATCTTTTCTTCTAAGGAAGAATACCCAAGCAAACCTAGAATAGTCATCAACCTCCACAAGGGTATAAACCTTCCTACCTATACTCTGAGTAGGCATAGGACCAAATAATTCCATATGTAGGAGATATAAGCATCTCACTGATTCCTTGGTCCCAATGCTCTTGAAAGAGGTCTTAGTCTTCTTACCCTTTTGGAAAGCAGCACAGATACCCTCCTTGGAGCATTTTATTTTGTGACCATTCCTAACTTGCTCATCACAGAAGAGCTGACCACACTACTAAAAAACAGACTTTTATCCACGACAGATTTCCGTGGCTAAAAGTCCAAAACCGTGGCTAATAACTATTAGTCATGGCCTACCCACAGCAAATGGGCGTGGGCATTGCGAGCGTGGCTAATAGTATTAGCCATGCTAAATCCGTGGCTAATAGGTTATTAGCCACGGATCAATTGTCGTGGCTAAAAGTTCCTCATTTTCCACGGTTCAATTGCCGTGGCTAAAGGGTCAATAATAAACCTAACATAAAAAATATTCGGCCACCGCCGCCGCTGCACGGCCGCCGCCGCCGCACGGCCGCCGTCGCCGCCGCACGGCCGCCGCCACTGCCGCCGCTCCGATTTTATTTCAAATAATAATTATAGGCTATATAAACCCCAAATCAAACTTTTTGTTGGCGGTGTGGGACTAAAAAAAACCCGACCTTTTGCCATGGATTAGGCTTTCATGGCTAATACTAAATTATTAGCCACAAAACAGGCCGACCGTGGCAAAAAGTCAGGTTATTTGCCACGGATTAGTCATCCGTGGATAATACTAGCTTATTAGCCACGAAATAGGAACCGTGGCTAATACTTCAGTATTAGCCACGATTTTCCCCCGTGGCAAAAAAAACTGTGGCTAAAAGCCATTTTTCTAGTAGTTCCAATGGTCTTATAATTCAAATGAACCGGTCTTTTATGCCATTAGACACAATATGACACTGTCATTTGGAACTAAGCATATAGGGGAACTACTATCTAAGCAAGAAAAGTTTAAACAATAAACATTCCCACTCCTAGTGTCTGTTAAGATGACACTTTGATAAATTAACTTCTTAATGTGGCACTTATCCTTGTGAAAGGAAATGTCATAACCAAGGTCATATAATTGGCTTATGCTTATGAGGTTGTGTTGCAACCCCTCACATAAGCTACCTTTGTGATGGTGATTATGTCATTTGAGATCTTACCATAACCTCTGGTTATTTCCTTATCAGAGCCTCCAAAGAAGACCTTAGGTCCATTCTTTACTAGAGTGAACTCCTTCAATAATTCCTTTGTTCCAGTCATGTGCCTGGAACATCCACTGTCCAAGTTCTATTTAGGGGAATTGGTACTTGAACTAACCTGAAAAGTAAAATTTATCTCACCTTAAGACTCCAATTTCTATTGGGTCTTAAGTTCACATTAGCCTGAAAATAAGCTTGCCTTCCTGCAGTATTCCTGACAGGTTGGCTACCTTTGGACACTTAAAGATTGTGCCAGCAATCTATAATATAGTTGCCCACTTTACTACAGCACTAGCACTTATGGACATTATATATCCTTTTCTGTTTAGGAGCAGCATTTGGCTGGACTGCTCCCTAAATAATGGGAAGATGTGTTGATGTATATCACTGATTTCTTTCATCAGCCATTTTACTAAAGGTAAGTCTTTCAGCTGACTGTTTTGGTCTTTTCTAAGACCTGCCAGCTGCATGTATCTTTTCAGCTAACATGCATCTGGTGGCATCAGAAACTGTCATTCCAGCCTTGCTAGAAGACTCACCTTGAGTCACTACTTTTGCTGGATGATTCAAATTTCCTACAGTAGCATTATCCCTGAGTTTTGGGGTTGGGGCACCAAAAACACATGTTCCGGGATGAGCCATTTGAATTTCCTAATGGGCAGCCTTAAAGGCTCTCACATGGATGTATATTCTAACTTGGCTATGGGCACATTTGTTCATACCAGTGGATCTGTCATTCTCCCAGTGACCATAACAGCTTTCATGGTCATACCTATTAGAAGACAACAAGACTTTCTCAAAATAAACTGGAGGCAATGAGGCTAGAGGCACAACTGGTTCCTTCCCCTTTCCCTTTCCTTTTGGATTGGGAAGTCTAACAGGTCCCTTAAATCCTAACCCTTTCTTAACCTCTTGGGTAAAGAGGGTGTCAATTAAGGGAAGCACAGTGTTTGGCTTAGAAAACTTGGCCACCAGCAATTTATCATTTAGGAGATCATCTTTTAGTTTCTAGATAAATTTCTCTTTTGAGACTCTTATCACAAACTGCATATCAATGATCCCCTTAAGCTTGGCTGATTGTGCAGCCATATCATTGAGATCCTTTTCTTGGCCCTCACACTTGCTCCTAAGACTGAGAAGCTCTTTTGCCTGTCTCTTTGCAAGGAGCTTTCACTTCTTGAATGTTTCAAGAAGTTCTCCATACTTATCAATTATAGAATTGACAACATCCTCAGAATATGAATCCCCTTCATCTCTTGATGATTGAGATTCAGAATTTGAGCTAGCCTCATGACTTGAAGTATAAGGTAGAGATTTGAAATTTACTTGAGCTTGTCCAGGATGATCCTGGCTGCTTTCTTCATCTGTCATTGCCATCAATCCATGACATTGAACTTCTTCTTCATCTTCATCCACCTCTGAGTCACTTTCTGAAAGTGATAGAGGGGCCCTGATCTCTATCATAACAGCAGGATATTCTTCAGGTACTTCTTCAGCAACAACCATTAGCCTAATATAGGCTTCTTCTTCTTCAATGTCTGACCTAGAGGAAGAGTCAGACTAGGTCTTTTCCTTCTTAGCCACAATGGACTTCTCTTTCTTCTTCTCCTTGTGGCGCTTCTTTACTCCTTTCCTCTTCACTAGTCAGTCAGCAACTATATACCCAGGTTTGCTGCAGCAGAAACAAATAACATTATAGGAAGTTTGTTTATTAGAGTTAGGAACATACCTGTCCTTCTTAGAAGATTTCCTTCTGTGCTACGAGGAAGAGGAATGCCTGTTGTTCTTCCTATGCTCCTTCTTCATGAATTTCTGTAACTGCCTGTAGAAGGTAGCAAGGCCCTCATTAGACATATGGCTGTCTGAGGTGCTGGTCTTTGAGCTCTCAGAGTCTGACTTAGTAATTCTCCTTGGTAGAGAGTTCTTCCTTCTTCTCCTGGTTGGGGCATCAGCCTTTAAGGCCACAGACTTCTCCTTGGCCTATGACTTACTGCTCTTCTCTTCTTCCTTTCTTGCAGCAAGCTACATCTCATATGACTGTAGCTTTCCAAACATGGTTGGAGGAGGAGTGTCTGTAACTTAGTCATTTCCCTAATGGCACAAATCTTTGTGTCCTAATCCTTTGTTAGGGACTTGAGAAATTTGTCATTCAGCTCATAGGTGCTGAAGATCCTTCCATATGTTCTCAGTTCATTCACTATTCTAAAGAATCTCTCAAAGCTCTCAGCAATGCCATTAGATTTTCCTTGTCTGAAGGACTCATACTCCTGGTTGAGCATGGATTTTCTATCATCCCTCACCTTCTCTGAACACTCCATGAACACAACTATAGTGTCCTACATCTCCTTGGAGGTCTTGCAGTGCACCAGATTTTAGAAGGTTGAATCATCTATTGCACTAGCAATAATATTTTGAGCTCTCTTGTCCATGGAGGCAAGTAGGAGCTCATCTTTGTTTATTTCATCATAAGATTTAGGTGTTTGGATGTTGGCATCTAGAACTGAGGTATTCATAGGGATGAAGGGTCTTTCTTTGACTGTGATGTATATCCTAGGGTCAGCAGCTTCTATGAATAACCTAACTCTTTCCTTCTATAGGCTAAAGCCTCCCTTTTTATAGATTCGAAGCTTCATGGCCCCCAACTCCTTGTAGTTTACACCACACCCCATACTTATGTCTTATAGCTAACCTTGGAGGTATACTCAGATTGTTAAATCCTTTTTGAGTAACCTCTCTCTGATACCACTTGAATGTTATTACTTCAAGGTTAGCTAGTCACCTAGAGGGGGGTGAATAGGTCTTTAAAACTTCTTAATTCTTTTTGTTGTTTTTTTTCTAAGAGATCTAGAGCTTGTCCTTAGAACCTGCAATATAAATAAGAATAAGCAGCAAAGCACATCACATAGATATTTACAGTGGTTCCCCAATTGGGTACATCCACTTTCCCTCCCACCTTTCTAAGTTATGTTATACAAGGCATAAACTCCTCCAAATGCTCCTCAGAGCATACACCTCAGACCCTCAGCCTTACACTCAGGTTCTCTTCAGAACCCCACCTCAGAACCATAAAGGTTCCTACCTTAGAGCCCCGCAGTGCTCCTACAGCTCAGTGGTCCTCAAACCACTTACCTCAGCCTTATCTCTAAGGCATACAGCTCAAGCTTCTCAGCCCTACAACTTCAGGCACAAGGCCCTACTCTCAAAGTGCTGCAACACTCCAACAGCTCAGTACCTTTTTAGGTACCTATCTCAGTGCCCTTCCAGGCACCTATAGCTCAGCCTCCTCCAAGGCCTATAACTCAGTGACACACTTGTCACCTACAACTCAGTGACTCAGCAGTTACCTACCTCAGGCACTAGGCCCTACTAATTAGGCTGGGAGGGCAGCCATACTCTCAAATCCATAGTTGGATCCTACCTCAGTACCCCAGCAGGGCACCTACCTCAGTGACTAATTAGTCACCTATAACTCAGGCACAAAGTGCCCTACAGCTCAAATTTAGGCAAGCTGAATCCTATAAGAAATTAATTAAGAAGTTGAAATAAAACAAAGCCATGACTCTGAGATAAATCTCAGAGTCTACCTTGTTGGTCTTAGCAGATATCAGTCCAGCCCTCTTGCTGTAGAAGGAATTAGACTTCTTCTACATCTAGCTCCTTTTCTGCTATACTGAAGAACAGCTATCTGCTATTGAAGACTGACGGCCCTTCACACAGCTATCTCTCATTACTGATTAGATAAATCAGCTACCTTGTTCTGGAAAGAAAAAACTTGCTGAACTGGAAAAAGCTTCAGCTATCTTTCTCTGCCTTTCTGGCTAGCTCTGCTGGACTTGGCTTTCAAGCTCGTAGGAGAAGATGAAGTCCAGACGCCTCTCTTTTTGTTTTCTTTTTCATTCCTGTGTTTGTTAACCCTAATCCACTTTTATTCTTTTTCTTTTATATCTGTTGATTTGAATCAACAACACAATTTGAATGTGAGCCCAGTTAAGGATGGTGAGCGCCACCTCCGTCATAAGATGACAAATAGTAGCTTCAGGCGCTATTGTAGCTTTCCAGCAATGGCATAAAATACTTTGTCTGCGCTCGATGAATGGAGAGATGAGATCGACAAATTCTGAAATTAGTTCGACAAATTCTGAACTAAGCTCGACGAACTCAGAATCTTCAAACTTTAACTTTAGCTTGACGAAAGGTGAGCACAGCTCGGCGAACTCAAAATTCAATTCGATAAATTCTAAAATCAATTCGACGAATTCTGAACAGAGCTCGACGAACTCATAATATTCAAACTTTAACTTATGCTCGAGAAAGGTGAGCTGGGTTCGACGAATTCTGAACTGAGCTCGATGAACTCATAATCTTCAAACTTTAACTTGAGCTCGACGAAAGGGTAAGCTCAGCTCGACGAACTCAGAATTTAGTTCGACGAATTCTGAACTGTGCTCTTCTTTAGAAGCGTTGAGTGAGCCTTCCTCACTCAACACTTCTGGACTTAGAGAAATTCTGCTGGCTTTGTCTCAGCGGTTGCTTCTCAACTGTCTCAGCAGTTTAATCTTCACAGTTGTGTCTATCTATTATCTCAGCGGTTTCTTCTCAACTGTCTCAGCAGTTTATTCTTTACAGCTTAGACTATCTCCTGTCTCAGCGGTTCTGTTGAGAACAACACTTCTGTCAACGCTTTGCATTAAGCTTCTCAGCTGTCTCAGCGGTTATGCTGATACAATCTTCTCAGCTGTCTCAGCGCTTTTGCCTTAGTCAAATTATCTGACTTCCAGCTTACCAACACTTCTGTCAACGCTTTGCATTGACCACATCCCAACAATTAAATGCTGGGGTTGCGACCATGCCCAACAATGTCGCCCCAACATTTATATTAAATGTTGAGGTGGTCCAATAAAAAATCAAATCAATCGGGTTTTGGGCCTGACAGAGCCTAGGCCTGGCTCGGGCCGGGCTCTGCTCAAATAAGTTGGTCTTGTGCGCCCCCTTGGGCATGTCACGGGTCTGGCCCTGGGCTAACCCGGCCCGGAACTAACAAGGTTAGGTCCAAGAGGGGCAACCTGATCCCGACTAAATTAGCACATGTTTATTGACTCTAGAAATATAAACACGCTGTGTAAAAAAAAGGAAGAATCACAATTTCACCAACATTGACTTCGCGTTCGAAGTTTGAACATGCTGCAATGCCTCTCTTTGCTCGAACGATGCAATTCAGTTCTCCATCTCAGTCAAGTCCATGCCCTCGCCGCCAAGACTGGTACCGACGCCTGCACCTTCTTCACCGGAAAGATTCTTCTCCTCGCCGCCGTGACGCTTGCCAACGGTCTCGACTACGCACGCCACATCCTCGAGGACTTCACCTCCCCCGACGCCTTCATGTTCAATACCGTAATCCGCGGCTTCGCCGAGTCCGCCCAACCCCTTCTTTCCTTCCTCTCCTACGCCCAAATGAAGCGCCGCGCCCTCTCCCCTGACAGCTTCTCCTTCGCCTTTCTCCTTAAAGCTGCCGCAAATTCTGGTTCCCTTTATGCCGGTGCTCAGCTCCATTCCCACGTCACACACCACGGCCTCGATGACCATCTCTACGTCGCGACAACGATGGTCAGCATGTATGCTGAATGCGGCTGCTTCTCTTCCGCGAAGAACGCATTCGAGGAACTGCCGCACCCAAATGTTGTCGCGTGGAACGCAGTGGTCACGGCCTATTTCCGCTCCGGCGATGCACATGGTGCAGGGAATGTGTTTGCTCAAATGCCGGTGAGAAATATTACTTCTTGGAACCTTATGCTTGCGGGCAACATAAAAGCTGCGGAATTTGGGGAAGCTCAGAGATTGTTTATGGAGATGGAACGCAAGGACCAAGTTTCTTGGAACACCATGATCGTCGGCTTTTCCACTCACGGCCATTTTGAGGATGCTTTCATCTTCTTCAGGGGATTGATGTCCGAAGGAATTATGCCTAACGAAGTGAGTTTAACCGGTGTTCTTCCAGCGTGTGCCCAGATGGGGGCTTTCGAATCTGGCAAGATTCTTCATGGGCTTATCCAGAAGACAGGGATGACTTGCGTCCTGCCCGTCGCCAACGCGCTCCTCGACATGTACGCAAGATGCGGGAACATAGAGATGGCTCGGCGAGTCTTCTGTTGTGATATGGTGAAGAAGAAGAACATTGTTTCTTGGACATCGATGATTTCGGCATTGGCGATGCAGGGTCATGGCGAGGAAGCACTCAAGCTCTTTCATGAAATGGTGATGGTGGGAATCGAACCGGACTGGATTGTCTTCGTCTCTGCCCTTTACGCCTGCAGCCACTCCGGTTTGGTGGAGGAGGGTCTCGAACTTTTTCGAAGAATGACAGACGAATACGGCATCCATCCGTCGGTGGAGCACTACGGCTGCATGGTTGATCTCTATGGCAGGGCAGGATTGTTAGAAAAGGCCTACGAATTCGTTTTAGAGATGCCGATAAAACCAAATTCCGTCATTTGGCGAACCCTTCTTGGGGCCTGCAGCATTCATGGCAATGTTGAATTGGCAGAAGACGTGAAAATGCGTCTTGCAGAGCTCGAACCAGATGATTCCGGCGACCATGTTCTTCTATCAAATGCCTACGCGAAGGCAGGGAAATGGAGCGATGTTGTCGATGTTCGGAAGTCCATGAGCGAGCGAAGCTTGAGGAAAGATCCTGGATGGAGCTCAGTGGAAGTGAACAAGGTGATTTTTCGCTTCGTTGCTTGTGAAAAGCTGAGCAGCGTGCGCGAGGAGGCTTCGAAGAAGCTCGAAGAGATCATGCTGAGGCTTCGGATGGAGGGGTATATGCCGCAGATTGCGAACGTTTTGCATGACATTGAGGAGGAGGAGAAGGAAGATGCGGTCGTGAGGCACAGCGAGAAGCTAGCGGTGGCATTCGGGATAGCGAGAACGGGCCAAGGGGAAACCATAAGGATAGCGAAGAACTTGAGAATTTGCAGGGATTGTCACCAGGTGATGAAGCTGATTTCAAAGGTTTTCGAGAGGGAGATATTGCTGAGGGATCGAAGCCGGTTCCATTGTTTTAGGGATGGGTCCTGCTTGTGTGGAGATTTTTGGTGACTGGAGAACAATAAATTAAACTAACCATGGAGGTAAACTTTACATACAAGATCTGATATTTAGTTTCTAAAGTTTCTAGATGCAAATATTGTATGATGAAATGCTTAAATGTACAATGAAATCAATTACGAGTAATTTGACTGCATAGAGAATTTAAATGATCAAGGGTCTGTTGGGCACTGTAATAGCGGTCGTAAATCCCGTGATTACGAACTGTCATTCGTGAACACCCGAACTTAACTTAGGGCCCGTTCGTTTGCACAGAATTTGAATTCGATATTGGAATTTAATATTGGTGAATATTAGTGAATTGAATATTGATGAATATTGTGGAATTGAATATTGGTGACTAATTTCAATTCTAGCGTTCGCCTAATAAATAATATCGGTGAATATTGTGAAATTGCTCAATTTTTTGTCCGATTTCAAATTTTTCGCCTATACGCCATTTTTTCGCCCGCCCGTAATTTTTATCGCCCGGTGCTATTTTTTCAGTCGGGCGTGATTTTTTAATCCGGGTGCGATTTTTCGCCCCGACGGGAATTTTTTGTCCGCACACGATTTTTTTTTCTGAGCCCAATTATTTCGCCCGGGCGCGCTTTTTTCTCCCGGGCGCGATAATTTTGCCCAGGCGCTTATTTTTGCCTGGATACGATTTCTTTGCCCAAGCGTATATTTTTCGCCCGAAGGCGCTTTTTTCGCCTGAACGTGATTTTTTCGCCCAGAAGGGATATTTTCGTCCGGACACGAATTTTTTAACAAGACGTTATTTTTTCGCTCGGACAAAAAAATGCGCACAGGCAAAAAAGCGGACCCCGGCAAAAAACGCGCGTCCGGGCGAACAAACGCGCGTCCGGGCGAACAAACGCGCATCGGGGCGAAAGAACAAACGCGTGTCGGGGCGAAAGAACAAACGCGTGTCGGGGCGAAAGAACAAACGCGTGTCGGGGCGAAAGAACAAACGCGTGTCGGGGCGAAAAAATGCACGCCCGGGCGAAAAACGCGCACCCGGGGCTAAACGCGCCCCCGAGGGCAAAACGCGCGCCCGGGCGAAAAACACGCTCTTGGACGAAAAACGAGCGCCCGGGCGAAAAACGCGTGCCCGGGCGAAAAACACGCGCCCCGGCGAAAAGCACACGCCCGGGCGAAAAACGGGCGTCCAGGAGAAAAATGCGCCCCCGAGCGACAACCCCCCCCCCCCCCCCCCCCCCCCCCCGTGAAAAACGGGCGCCCTGGAGAAAAAACGGGTGGTCGGGCGAAAAACGCACGCCCGGGCGAAAAACGCGCGCCCGGGCGAAAAACGCACGCCCTGGCGAAAAACGCGCGTCGGGACCAAAAATGCGCGCCCGGGAAAAAATCGGGCCCGGGCGAAAAATGTGCGTCTACCGGACAAAATGCGTTCCTGGGCAAAAAACACGCACTCCGGGGAAAAACGCGTCTCGGTCGAAATTATTCAATTCTTAAATAGATTGGAAAAATTATCTTTAGTTCAAAATCAATTTCACGGAATTCATTAAAATTTCAATTTCAACGTCAAACGTTCAAACGAACGATAAAATTGGATTTAGAACTTCAACTCTAATTTCAAGAGCTCAATTCCGTGCAAACGAACAAGCCCTTAGGGTCCGTTCGTTTGCACGAAATTGGAATTCGATATTCGAATTTAATATTTGTGAATATTGTGGAATTGAATATTTGTGACTAATTTCAATTTTATCGTTCGTCTAATAAACAATATTGGTGAATATGGTGAAATTGATCAATTTTTTTGCCCGCACACAAATTTTTCGTCTAAACGTCATCTATTCGCCTGACCATAATTTTTTTTTGCCCAGGGGCAATTTTTTCGCCCGAGCGCGATTTTTTCGTCCCGACGCGATTTTTTCGTCCGGGCGCGCTGTTTTCACCCCAACACAATTTTTTTCGACCGGGCATGCTTTTTTCGCCCCGACGCAATATTTTCGCCCTAACATGTTTTTTTCGCCAAGACGCATTTTTTTGCCCATACGTGTATTTTTTCGACCAGACCGGATTTTTTTCTATGACACGAATTTTTCGCCTAAACGTCATTATTTCGCCAGGATGCGAAAAACGCGCACCTAGGCGAAAAACAAGCGTCCAGGCAAAAAATGCTCGCCCGGAAGAAAAACGTGCGCTGGAGAGAAAAACGCGCGCCCGGGCGAAAAACGCGCGCCTGGGCGAAAAAACGCGCGCCCAGGGGAAAAAAATGTGCCTCAGGAAAAAACACGCGCCGAAGTGAAAAACGCGCGCCCGGGCAAAAAATGCGCGTCCGTGCGATAAAATGTGATCTCGGGCGAAAAACACGCGCTCAGGCGAAAAACACGTCTCGACCGAAATTATCCAATTCTTATATAGATTGGAAAGAATTGTGTTTAGTTTAAATTCAATGCACGAAATTCATTAAAATTCCAATTCCAATGTCAAACATGCAAACGAACAACAAAATTGGAATTAGAGCTTCAATTCCAATTCCAAGAGCTTAATTCTGTGCAAACGAACAAACCCTTACGGTCCGTTCAGCCCCCTACAATTGGATTTGCAGAATTGGAATTCATCTAATTCCAATTCCTGTGGAATTGGTCCAAATCCCAATGCAGTTGTTCGGCTGAAAGATGGATTTCTAGAATTGAAATTGGAATTGGTTTAAAAAAAAAAAAATTTCATGCCTGCAGGACCGAGCGACATGACAATTTGAAGTTGGAGTCTGGTGTCACTCGGGACGAAGTTATTGCAACAAAATCAAGTGATGAAGGAAATTATTTCTTTTACAATCTCTAAGAAAATATTGAAATTGAAGAATAAAAAGAACGCAACACGAGAGAAATCAACTTCAAGTAGCGTACAAACAATTAATTATGATCGGACAACGACAGCGAGATCGGGCGGTGATGATGAGATTGAGTGATGACAACGAGATCGGTCGACGATGGCGACAACGAGCGAGGACGACGAGATCGGGGCCGTGATCAGGCAGTGGCGGCGGTGAGATCGTTAAGGAATTTCATTCATTTTTATGTTCAAATTTAGTTTTTTTTTCTTGGTGGTATTGTCATGCCAAACACACATTTCATGATAGTGTTGTTTTTCTCCCATCTTAGAGGAGCAAAAATGTCACGACAAAAGAATGACAGTTCATAATCACCACGTTCCCGACAGCCGCTGTAGTGCTAAACAGACTCTTACGTTTGTTGTTGCTTGAGAGTTTTTCTTCCGTTGCGGTTTTCAAAAAACATAAATGTTATTTTTTATTTATTTGAATAGCCTCGAACCAACAATCCCTCATTCAATTCTATTGATTGATGAACACTATTTTATCATCATCTTCAACCACCCATCCCCAACGACCACCACCAACCCAAACAGACCCTAAATCAAACGTGGAACGAGATTAGAAAGTTTATTCAATTAATTGTTTTTCTATATAGACTTGTTTTTAAAAGCTTCTTCATGATTCTAATTGATGGGGCCAAGTTCCGTTTATAAAACACTCAGAGTGAGATTATCCCACTCCCCCATGATCTCAGTATCCAAATGGGGATCGTGGAGAAATTGCCGTGCACGCGACCCCTTACGCACCGATCCCACTTCGCCTACCTTTCGAAAAACACCGCCGTCGGCGTCGGGCGGCTCGCGCCCAACCCGCTCTTTCCCGCGGCCACCTCCCGTGGTCGCGGGCTCCGCCCGCAAGGGGTAGCCACGCCCAGTTGCCCCTTCCCCGCGGCCGCAGGATCCGCCTGATAAGTAAAATATGAATTGAGATAGTTTTAAATTGAAGATTAAGTTGGATTTGGAAATTAAGTGTTTGTGTGTTGTATCTCTTTTTACTTATATACTTCGATTAAGGCAAGCGCACATATCGCGTAGTAGTATATTATTTTTTTAAATATTAAGTTCGTATTTTTCCACGGATCTGTGTCGAGTACTCTACTTTAAGGAAAAGAACTATTATTTTATTGAAAAGATTTAATGATTTTTAAAAGTAAAAATAAAAGTAAGACGTAGGGGTTTTGAAAATAAATGAGGTAGAGAGCCTTCAATTTTGACTAACTTGGGAAATACTTTTTAAATAATAAAAACTCTATTTCTTTATTAATTAAAATCTTTGACCGCGAATGTTCCTTAAATATGAGTGCACCTCTATCGAGGATACATCTACCTGTGATTATGTATTTTGACTGAACTTTCGTATCTTATCAAAAATACCTTTAATGCACGCTTTACGCGGTGAACCCTGTTATTGAACTCCTACTTGTTTTTAAGGTTCAACCGGAGAGGCTTACGTTCATCTCTTTTGAGAATGAGGCGTTGTTTTTCTTTACCTGAGAATGATCAATTCCTGATAAATCTTATGTTTTTAATTTAGATAATAGGGTTTTTAAAATGTAGAATTTGTATCCTTCCCAAAGCTCATCTCAATCGAGTGCTAAAAAGTTCTTAGCCTCTCATCGAGATAGGGGTGGTAGTAGAAAAGTAAATGACATATAAATGTGCAGAAATAATATCCGTCCCAACTATCTTAATCAAGCATTAAAAGTTCTTAGCCTCTCATCTGGGATGGGAGTGTTAATAAAAAGAAAAAAAATGAAAAGTACTTACGCACGCACCCTTTCTCACAAAAATAAAAGTTAAGTTAAAAAGCAAGAAGAGATGAAAAGTTACTGAAAGCTGAAATTTATTCCTTTAAAGTGTTACACACTAGAAAATTCAAACTAAGGTTAGGAAAATAAAACTCAAAAGATACTCCTAACAACTATGTATAACTATGTGGAACTCTACCAGCTCCCTTCTAAACATCAGCCCTATAGGTCTATTTAAAGCCGAAATTTTTGAAGTATACGCCCTCTTAGGGCGTGTCGCCTGGGCGTGACGTTAACGTGGCGTCTATGGATGGAATTTCAGCCAAATTCTTGATTGAGTTGGAAGTACACGGGCGTGACTTGAAGGTCACGAGCATGTAATCTGTGCGTGTCTGCATGGCGTGGCAGCTTGGATTCTTCGTGGCGCGACAGCTGGAATTATGCTAGGTCACGGCTTACGTCACGGGCGTGACACCTGGCATAAGGGTGTGTAGGTCAGGCATGACTTGAGCTTGCTGGATTTAGGACTTCGGCTCGGCGTGACAGATGGCGGTCTGCTTGGTCGCGGGTGATGTCACAGGCATGACAGCTGGCAAACGGGCGTGTCCACTGGGCGTGACTTCACTTGGTGCCCGAAATTTGCTGGATTGCTGGATTTCTTGGTTTTAAAGTTACACGCCCTAGGTCACGCCCCTAGGACATGACTTAGGAAATTTTCCAGAATTTCCCTAAATGTCCAAAAATACTTATAGGACACAAAAACAAGTTAAGTTATAACTGAAAATTAAAAAGAAATGATTTATTTAGGTAATTACATAATACTATTATATTTTTTATTAAGTTTCACTATATATATATATATATATATATATATATATATATATATATATATATATATATATATATATATATTGCTACTATCAAATACCATCATACATAAGCTTAGCTATTCCAGAGCAAAAGTATGAGTCGACTATATGAAAAAAATATAAAATTTCTAATTGAACTATCAATTTATTATATCAAAGGAAAATAGACATAAAAATCTGGAGTATAAAGCGTTAAGTCCTATATTATGTAAATTATTTTGCCAGAGACAGAAGTTTGTAACCAAAAGAGTTCTTGAGAAAACCAAATAGCAAACAACATTACAATCATTAGTAATAAGTTAGATTGACATTATCAAAACCGTACCTTGAAAGATATATGAAGGAAAATAGACACCTATTAAATATGCTCTCTCAAAATTTTAAGCAAAATTAGATAAATTTATAGTGGTTTTATGGGATATAAACTTGGTTTTTTCCTATAAAGCAGGCTATGATGTAGAAGGTGATGAATTTTATCCTCTCACATTATTCAATATTCTTGTTTTGTTACAACTGTTTAGGAAAACACTTTAAAAAACAGAAAAAACTTAGCAGAATTGCATTTTATTTTAACCCAATTTATATGTTTAGGAGCACATACTCCATTTCATATAGTCTTTTAATAATTATTGGATGTCTATGTTTATGGAATGAAATCTTATTACCATTAACATAAGATCTTTTCTTTTCTAGGAGCACATACTCCTATATGCTTGCTTGCGTAAGAAAACATGTCAAGCAAAAAGTAAAGATAAGTACAATATACATATGTTTGGCTAACATAAAACATATGCCTCTATTTATAATAAATCAGAAGTAGTGCTCAAAATAAATTCTCTTAAAAAATAAAATGCACAAGATATTCCTTAAAACTTAATCTCAAATATTTAGATCTATTTATTTATGATAAATAAACGACTAGTAAATTGAAAAAACTAGATAACTGTTTATATATCAACTCAAAAATATTTTTAGTTTTGGAAAAAAGATAAAAGAAGTAGGTGTTTTAAATTTTATTTTCAGATGATTGATTAAGCAACATATATACACAAAAAGACTTTATTTTTATTTATATATATTTTTTTATTTTTTAGCCAATATATACATAAATGTTGATAAGAAAATATTATGTATAAAAAATTAACTCTTTTTTTCTCCTTTTTAAGGAAATATTCCCACATACTTATGTTGTGCATAAATATGAAGAAAAAGAAGATATATATACAAAACTAAAAGTAAAATAAAATAAAGAGGCTTTCCTGATTAGAGGTCGGGGAGGCCATAAGCTAAACCTTTAAAAATAAATGACAAGTAAAAAAAAAGATAACTATGGGGTGTCTCCCACAAGCGCTTTGTTTACCGTGTTTCCAAGAAAAGCTCCAGGTTGGTGCTTCGACAGCATCTATGAAAGCTGTACAATTTGAGTTTCAAAATTTTTAATTTATCCGGTAAAATTTCGGATATTGGACTCATTTGTAATGACGTATTTTGTAAAGATGTCTTTTATCGGGGCGGGTCGTAATGGTTGTGATTATGGTGGTGATGGTTGTTGTGCAAATCCAATTGGATTTGCATTAGGCAGGTGCTGAGCATTATTGGGGTTACTCCATGATAAATTTGGATGGTTCATAAACCCTGGATTGTAAATATTATTATTAATATTTGGGTTATAGGAAGGAGATTGATATGGATTCTCTATATAATCAACGCTCTCTTCTATTATATTATTAGTAGAATTTCAAGTAGGGGTAGTGGAGGAAGTCAACATCTCCGCTACTTTCCTAATAAGATTTTCTACTTGAAGTGCTAAATTTGAAGAAGCGTCGAGCTCATAAAGCCCAGCGGGTTTATTAGGGCGTGACCTAGGCACGTTCCATTGGTAGGCATTCATGGTCATTTCCTCAAACAAAGCTTGAGTGACCTCAGGGGTTTTATTATTTAGCGTTCCCCCGGCGGGAGCATCAATCATTTGTCTGGTTGTGAAATTCAAACAATTATAGAATGTCTACACTTGGAGCCAAGCCAGCAGCGCGTGATGTGGACACCTACGTAAAAATTCTTTAAAACGTTCCCAAGTCTTATAGAGATACTCAAACTCTCACCGAACAAAGGAAGAAATATCTGCACGTAATTTAGCGATTTTAGCAGGCGGAAAATACTTTGTTAAAAAAATTTCGGTCATCTCAGCCCAGGAAGTGATGGATCCTCTAGGTAGAGTGTAACACTCCTATCAGTCACATAAAATATAGCAGTAGGTCCGGCCGGGGCCCGACGCCATATACTACGGACAGACCGGTTGGTTACTCATTGAAACCAATCAACCAATCACAACGTCCTACACAGAGCATCTAGCGGAAGTAAATTATTAAGTTGCACAGGAAAAAGAACCCAGCCAAGCATGAATGTCCACTACTCAAACACATAGGAATGTATAATACACAAATATTGGCCTTATGGCCTTACAAACCTCGGCACGCAGGCCGGTCATACATGAGAAAATAAGAAAACACTCAAAATTAAGCCTTCGAGGGCAAGCTCAACAACTTGGGCTTTAGCCCGCTGTTTGCCGCTCGGCTCTACAGCACCTGCAAGCAACAATCCACCGCATGGTGGTAAACAAGAGCAACGGTCAGCTAAAGCAGACCAAATTATAACGATTCCGCCCCCAGACCGGGGCGGCAAAGCTCCTTCCCCGTACTTGTTAGAAAAACAAGCAATATAGCAAAGAAACATCACATCACAAGTGCACGCGCACAAGGCCGTACACCTCATGCTCTCAGGGCACTTACTCGGCGAAGCCAGTCCAAACCTCATCCTGTCCTTGACTCCACCACCACCGCCGCGGGGCGGTAACCTCATGAGCATTTAGTCTTTTCAGTCGTAGCCTAGACTCGTTCTCCAAACCTCGGCAAGTCCCACGTAAAACTTTAGGTCACTTTTACTGAGCAGATGGAGCGGGTTGGGGTCCACCAGCCCGTTGCTCACCTCGCCGTTGCCATTTGGCCTTTGACGCGGGCTAAGCTTCCCCAGTCCCAACTATGGATCAAACACGGTACATAGACCCGCTATGTACCCGGTTGGCTCCCAGGCCACCAATATGACAGAAATGCGTTTCTGTCCAGGTTTCCGAATGCACCTTGGGGTTAATCCCCAAGATTCCCTGATGCATTCTAATGCATAGCAACCCGAAAACAATCAAAACGCTCGGATTCTTCTCCGGCTAACAATGCATAGCAAATCATAAACGATCCAGACCAACATGTCCGGGTAGGCTTCACACATCATGCTTATGTCCGTGCTACGATTCCGGATTCTAACAAGGGGGACTTTACATATCTACCCCAAGGAATACCGCAAACTCACCGCACACTCACCGGAGAAGGGTTTTCCCATGCAAAGGAAGAAGAGTTTCACATACTCAAGATGAGAATCATTACCGTAGCGTTCTTCCGTTGCGCCATAAAATCTATGCGGATGGAAAGCACCGCAATCTCCTTGCCTCCACAGATCCGAAGCCGGCTCGCGATTTGGAGCCCCGAAGCTCCGCTGGTGATCGGATCTAGCCCTTCTTACTCCTCCTTGCTCTCCCTTCTCTCTAAGTTTAAAAAGAGAACCACTCAAGAGAAATGAGGGTTTCTAAACCCTATTCCCGGTTATAACTCATAAGGAACAACCCCCCACCGTTGGATCCCAAACCAAGAAAACGGACGGCCCTGATTCAACCTAAAATTAGAATTCCTGTGCCGAACACGGGTTGCAACACGGCCGTGTGCATGGATGTGTTACTCATTCGCCGTCACTCAAAAAGCCCGACCAGAACACGGCTTGTGACACGACCTCTGATACGCCCGTGTCACATTTGACACGCCCGTGTCACATAGGACACGCCCGTGTCAGGGTCCTTGTCACGCCCCATGCGCAACATCCAGGATTTTCCCGAGCTGGACACGGCCTGTGACACGGCATCCGACACGCCCGTGTCACATGTGACATGCCCGTGTCTATGCCCGTATCACGACCCGTGTGCATAAATAAGAAACCTCTCGAGCTGGACACGCCCTGGGACACGCCCGTGTCCCAGGTTGTGTGCCTACACCCGACAATCGCTGATTGCCAAAACGTCGACCACGCGCCCGTGGCCGAACATGCACTTGACACGCCCGTGACACGCCCGTGTCCGCCCGTGTCACCTGCTCCAAGTCCCAGACTTTGCTTAAAACATCACCTGTCCCTCTTTGGAGTTTCGGGGTGTTACAACTCTCTCCCTCTTAAAAGAATTTCGCCCACGAAATTACTAAAGGAAAGAAAACGAAAAACTTTAAGCGGTACCTGAGCGGAATAGCTCCAGGTACTCCTCCAGCATAGTTTACTCCCATTCCCAAGAGAGCTCCTCTCGACCGCAATTGTCCCACCGGACCTTCACCATCCGGATCTCCTTGTTACAGAGTCGCTTGACCTCAAAGTCCTCAATACGAACGGACTTGACCTTAGTCATCAACCCTTCGTCCACCGGCACTTGATCCACTGCGATCACCTACAAAGGCTCTTGCACCGCCTTCCTTAATACAAAAATGTGGAATACATCGTGTAGTCTACTCAACTTCACCGATAGCCTCAAATGATAAGCTGCTTCATCGACCCGCTCCAGAATCTCAAAGGGTCCAAGGTATCTTGGGCTTAGCTTCTTCAAGCGTCTCACCCGCGAAACACCCTTGAACGGCTTTATCTACAAGTAGACCCAATTGCCCACCGTGAACTCCACGTTCCGGTGCTTGGCATTATAGTACTTAGACTGCCTGTCCTGAGCGATCAACAAACGCTCTAGAATGATCCGCACCAAAGAAGTAGCACTCTCCACCTCCTGCTTCTTGTACAACCTTGCCTCACCCGTTTCTAGCCACGATAATGGCGTGCGACACTTACTACCATACAGGGCCTCGAAGGGCGCCATCTGAATACTAACCTTGTAGCTGTTGTTGTACGCAAACTCCACCAAATATAGGTGGTCTTCCCAATGCTTCCCGAAGTCTAGA
The DNA here is from genome assembly GCA_039513925.1 of Platanthera zijinensis. NCBI lineage: Eukaryota > Viridiplantae > Streptophyta > Magnoliopsida > Asparagales > Orchidaceae > Platanthera > Platanthera zijinensis. The sequence goes on from CM077094.1 coordinate 92,709,848, forward strand.
ACACACATGCGGAGCATGTCTTCCATAGTTCTGTTGACTCTCTCGGTCTGCCCATCCGTCTGCGGATGGAAGGCTGTGTTGAACTTCAATTTAGTCCCCAGCATCTGTTGTACCAACCTCCAATCATTGGACGTAAAACGCCCATCGCGATCACTCACGATGCTGCGAGGCACACCGTGCAATCTAGCTATATTATCCACATATAGTTTCGCCAGTCTCTCCACTGAATCATCCTTCCTATACGGAATAAAGTGCGACACCTTTGTTAACCGGTCTACGATCACCCAGATGGTGTCGTTTCCTTTCTGCGACCTTGGCAAGCCATGCACAAAGTCCATCGATATGTCGTCGAACTTCCATTTCAGAATATGCAAGGATTTCAAGAATCCTCCCGGCTTTTGGCACTCCGCCTTTACCAAGGCGCATGTTTGACACTTAGCCACAAACAGTGCCACGTCCTTCTTGAGCACTGGCCACCAAAACAGCTTCTTTAGGTCCCGGTACATCTTCGTGCTCCTTGGGTGGATTGAGTACTTGGTATTATAAGCCTCGTACATCAACTCCGCCCGTAGATTTCCCCCGCATAGGACGCACAAACGATGGTCCTTCCTTAACAGCCCATCCTCAACTGAAAACTTGGAATTTGACCCATCCAACGCTGCATCCATAAGCTCCTTCTTGGTGCCATCCAACTCCAATGCCTGCCGAACACGATCAGCCAGGTCATACTGAACTTCCGTCCAGTTCAACAATGCTTTGGCGCTAGTCTGCTTGTCCACACAACAGATCTCCAACGCCTCCAGCTCTCGAACTAGCCTCTAATCATGAACCGACAACCAGTTGGCTTGGGCGGGAGCCCTGCGACTCAACGCATCCGCAACTGCATTGCCATTCCCGGGTACATAATGAATCTTGAACGTATAGTCCCCCAGAAACTCCATCCATCTCCGCTGGCTCATGTTCAGATCCTTCTGATCCAACAGGTACTTCAGGCTCTTGTGGTCGGTATAAATATCGACCTTTATGCCGTACAAATAATGTCTCCACAGCTTAAGCGCAAAAATCACGGCCGCCAACTCCAAGTCATGGACCGGATAATTCCTTTCATGCACCTTCAGCTGACACGATCCATATGCAATAACACTCCCATGATGCAGCAGCACGCAGCCCAAACCACTACCCGAGGCATCACTATAAATTTCGAAGCCCTCGGTCCCACTCGGCGAACTTAACACCGGCGCCATTATCAACCATCCCTTCAGCTCCTCAAATGCTTGCACGCACTCCTGCGTCCATAAGAACTTCTGATCCTTCCTTGTCAACTTCGTGAGAGGTAAAGCCATCCGCAAGAAGTTCGCTACGAAGCGCCTGTAATAGCCGACAAGCCCAAGGAAACTACGGACTTCTGCTACCGAAGGCAACACAGGCCACTCCCGTATCACAACAATCTTTGCCGGATCCACCGCTATACCTTCCCCACTAAAAATATGACCAAGGAATGCTACTGAGGGTATCCAGAACTCGCATTTGGAGAATTTTGCATAGAGTTCATTCCTTCTCAGCGTCTCCAAGACTAGATGCAGATGCTTGAAGTGATCTTCCTCGCACCGCGAGTACACCAATATGTCGTCAATGAAGACGATCACAAAATGGTCTAGGTACTCTCGGAACGTCCTGTTCATCAAATCCATAAACACTGATGGCACATTTGTCAGTCCAAACGGCATGAACGTGAACTCGAAATGCCCATACCTCTTGATGAATGTCGTCTTCGGGATGTCACACTCCCTTATCCTCAGCTGATAATATCCAGACTTCAGATCCAACTTCAAATACACCGATGATCCGACCAACTGATCGAAGAGATCATCAATCCTTGGGATCAGGTATTTATTCTTCTCCGTTAGCTTGTTCAACTCTCTGTAGTCGATACACAGCCGCAAACTCCCATCCTTCTTCTTAACAAAGAGGACCGGTGCGCTCCAAGGCGACGAGCTTGGACGCAATACCCTTGATCCAACAACTCCTCTAGTTGAACCTTCAACTCCGCCATTTCCTTAGGCGCCAACCTATAAGGAGAACGTGACACAGGTTTGGCACCTGGCACGAGCTCGATCGTGAAGCTGATCTCTCGATGCGGTGGGGCTCCGGGAAGATTATCCGGGAACACATCGGGGTACTCACAAACCACATGGATACTACCCAAAGTGGACTTTGGCTCTACAACCTCAAATAACGTGAAGAACAGCTCTGCGCCAGCACGAACTTCCTTTACCACTTGAATAGCAGACATCAACGTCTTGCTCGACCCTTTCAGTCCCGTTAATGTTTTCTCCCTCCAAACACCCAGCTTGAACTCCTTACGGTTGCAATCAATACAAGCCTTCTGCTCCGAAAGCCAATCCATACTAAAGATAGCGTCGAACTCTACTAGCGACAGCAATAATGCTAGCAAGTCAAACTCTTGGCTTCCAATATGAACCTTTACGGCGCATACTCTGTCCGCACGCATCGAACACCCATTCTGTAGTAGCACATCAAATTTGTCCTTCGCCATCGAAGAAGGGACTCCGATGCGCGATATAAAACTTTCGGACAAAAAGGAGTGTGACGCTCCCGTATCGAATAGTGCTCGTGCCGGACTATCGCTAATTAGAACAAAGCCTACACAAACAATATTAAGCTAACAAGCACTAGGTAACAATATTTAAAGCTAACTTGCTATAAATTAAACCGTACCTGTCACCACGTTGGCCTGTTTGATGGCCTCCTGCTTGCTCAAGTTATAGACTCTCGGTTGAGTCGGAGCATAGTGGGACGCGGTTGACTCCACCGCCTTGCCCTTCTCTTCATATGTGGCTCCTTGCTTTCTCTCGGACTTCAGACGTCCGCTCCAACAATCGCGGGCAAAGTGCCTCGTCTTTCCGCAAGTAAAATAAGCGTCCGGGGTTCGGTTGGTAGTTGCCCCCGAGGCACCTGAAGAAGGGGCTAGACCCAACGTCCTAGCCTTCTTATTCCATCTTCGAAAGCCAGACTTTGAAGTCGGCACCTTAAACTCCGATTTCTTGCCACCGGATTCCTTCTTCGCTTGAACATTCACATGTCCTTTTCCAAGGACCGGGCCGAGTTGACCAAGGTCATGAAACCCTGCGCCATAGGCCCCGAAAGTAACAGCCTCAAATCATCTCTTAACCCTTCATAGAAGCGGTTCGTCTTGCGCTCCTCATCAGCAAAGATAGCGCCTGCGTATCGTCCCAAACGAGTGAACTCGTGGAGATACTCGTCTACGGTACTGTCCCCTTGCACCAACTTTTGAAACTCATTTTCCAAAGCAATCCTCTAGGCTGAGGGGAGGTATCGAGCCATAAACAACCTCGAAAATTCCTCCATAGAGACATCGGCCAACTCCCTTCCCCTCAAATGGTGTAGCTCTAGCCCTTCCCACCATAACCTCGCGTCCCCGTCCAATAAGAACGTCACAATCGTGGTCTTATTCCACTCTTAAGTTTACATTGCTGTCAACACTCTCTTGACTCTCGATAGCCAATCCTATGCCTAAGTTGGGGTTCCCGTTCCCGAGAACACTGGCGGATGGAAACCCATCACATGCTTAAGTTGTTTCTCAGTTGCTCTTCGAGGAACCTCCGGCTCCACCACCACCTGTTCCACCGTACTAGGCTCCGCCGCTTGGAGCGGTACTTGCTGCATAGCAGGAGAAGGCTGCTGCACCAGCCTCGCAGGCTGCGCATTGATCATTGCAAAAACAGCTTCTGCCACCAATCTAATGGTCTCAGCTGAAGGAGGTATTGCAGGCACTTCATTTGGTGCGCTGCTTGCCTCAGAACCTAGCCGTTTTGATGGTCCAGTACCACTCCTGGTCACCTATAATCATGCGAAACACCGATAAGTGACCAAACAATATTGCAAACAGTAATTATAGGAACACACAGGTTCCTCAAACATGTGTATTTTCATTCCTAAGTGGACATTCATGGGTTCTTTTCATGTTATAACAATAACGCACACACATGTGCTCACCACCACTTAAAGTGAATTCGCCCACGAATTCGTTTAAGCTTGACCAAAACTGGTAGTATGATACCAATTTGTAACACCCCTATCTGTCATATTGCATATAACAGTAGGTCCGATCGTGGCCCGATGCCATATACTACGGACAGACCGGTTGGTTACTCATTGAAACCAATCAACCAATCACAATGTCCTACACAGAGCATCTAGCGGAAGTAAATTATTAAGTTGCACAGGAAAAAGAACCCAGCCAAGCATGAATGTCCAATACTCAAACCCATAGGAATGTATAATACACAAATATTGGCCTTATGGCCTTACAATAGTTTGCTTAATAAAAGTGTCTTCCAAACCTCGGCACGCAGGCCGGTCATACATGAGAAAACAAGAAAACACTCAAAATTAGGCCTTTGAGGGCCGGCTCAGCAACTTGGGCTTTAGCCCGCTATTTGCCGCTCAGCTATGCAGCACCTGCAAGAAACAATCCACCACACGGTGGTAAACAAGAGCAACGGTCAGCTAAAGCTGACCAAATTATAACGATTCCGCCCCCCAGACAGGGGCAGCAAAGCTCCTTCCCTGCACTTGTTAGCAAAACAAGCAATATAGCAAAGAAACATCACATCACAGGTGCACGCGCACAATGCCGTACACCTCGTGCTCTCAAGGCACTTACTCGGCGAAGCCAGTCCGAACCCCTTCCGGTCCTTGACTCCACCACCACCCCCATGGGGCGGCAAAATTGTGAGCATTTAGTCCTTTTAGCCGTAGCCTAGACTCGTTCTCCAAACCTCAGCAAGTCCCACATAAAACTTTAGGTCACTTTAACTGAGCAAATGGAGCGGGTAGGGGTCCACCAGCCTGTTGCTCACCTCGCCGTTGTCATTTGGCCTTTGACGCGGGCTAAGCTTCCCCAGTCCCAACTATCGATCAAACACGGTACATAGCCCTGTTATGTACCCAGTTGGCTCCCAGGCCACCAATATGACAGAAATGCATTTCCGTCCAGGTTTCCTGGTGCACCTTGGGGTTAATCCCCATGATACCATAATGCATTCTAACGCATAGTAACCCGAAAACAATCAAAACACTCGGAGTCTTCTTTGGCTAACAATGCATAGCAAATCATCACCGATCCAGACCAACATGTCCGGGTAGGCTTCACACATCATGCCTATGTCTGTACTATGATTCCGGATTCTAACAAGGGGGGCTTTACAAATCTACCCCAAGGAATACCGCAAACTCGCCGCACACTCGCGGGAGAAGGGTTTTCCCATGCAAAGGAAGAAGAGTTTCACATGCTCAAGATGAGAATCGTTACCCTAGCATTCTTCCGTGGCGCCATGGAAATCTATGCGGATGGAAAGCACCGCAATCTCCTTGCCTCCACGGATCAGAAGTTGGCTCGCGATTTGGAGCCCCGAAGCTCCGCTGGTGACCGGATCTAGCCCTTCTTCCTCCTCCTTGCTCTCCCCTCTCTCTAAGTTTAGAAAGAGAATCACTCAAGAGAAATGAGGGTTTCTAAACCCTATTCCGAGTTATAACTCATCAGGAATAGACCCTCACCATCGGATCTCAAACCAAGGAAACAGACGGCCATGATTCAGCCTAAAATTAGAATTCCTGGGCCGAACATGAGTTGCAACACGGCTGTGTGCATGGCCGTATTACTCATTCGCCGTCACTCCGAAAGCCCGACCAGAACACGGCTTGTTATACGACCTCTGACACGCCCGTGTCGCATATTACACGCCCGTGTCAGGGCTCGTGTCACGCTCCATGCGCAACATCAAGGATTTTCTCGAGCTGGACACGGCCTGTGACACGGCATCCGACACGCCCGTGTCGCATGTTACACGCCTGTGTCTGTGCCCGTGTCACGGCCCGTGTGCATAAATCAGAAACCTCCCGAGCGGGACACGCCCTGGGACACGCCCGTGTCCCAGGCCGTGTGCCTACACCCGACGATCGCTGATCGCCAAAATGTCGACCACGCGCCCGTGGTCGAACACGCCCTTGACACGCCCGTGACACGCCCGTGACACGCCCGTGACACGCCCGTGACACTACCGTGACACGCCCGTGTCACGCCCGTGACACTACCGTGACACGCCCGTGTCACGCCCTTGTCACCTGCTCCAAGTCCCAAACTTGGCTTAAAACGTCACCCGTCCCTCTTTTGAGTTTCGGGGTGTTACATAGAGAACCTAACCACTGTTTGGCTTTCGCCCGTAACAAGAATGGAAATAAACGCAAATGCATGACATCATCGGTGACATCATTAATTTTAAAGGTGTCGCATATTTCTAGAAAATTTGACAGATGAGTGTTAGGATCTTCATCTAGCAATCCATCGAATTGCACTGAGTTTTGAATCATTTGGATTATACAAGATTTGATTTCAAAATTATTATTTGCAATCGTGGGACGAACTATACTCTACCCGGTGTCATCCAAGTTCGGCCTCGCATAATAAGACAAAGTCCTTTGCAGGGCCACGACTAGAATTTTATCTGTCATAGCTTCTACGTGCGTGGTTCCGATAGACTCTTCCAGATTTAATACTTGGTCTTGGTCACGATATCGAAGGCGCCTGTAATAGGTGCGGTCGATTTCAGGATCAAAATCAAGATTATGATCAATAGGAAAAGTTCATCGGGTCATGCACTAAAAAACTATTATAAAAAAAGACTTTTTTGTTTTATGTTTTTATTTTTTTGTGGTTTTGTTTTGTTTTTAGAAAATTAAAAAGATAGAAATAAAAGTGTTGTTAATAAAAAAATATAGTTTTTTTTATTTTTTTCTTGTTTTTTTATAATAGCTAAGATAAAAGTAATAGTGATTCCTTTTTATTTAAAATATCAACACAAAATGATCCCCGGCAACAGCCCCAAAAACTTATGAGTAAAATATGAATTCAGATAGTTTTAAATTGAAGATTAAGTTGGATTTGGAAATTAATCGTTTGTGTGTTCTATCTCTTTTTTACTTATATACTTCGATTAAGGCAAGCGCACCTATCGCGTAGTAGTATATTATTTTTTTAAATATCAAGGTCATATTTTTTTCACAGATCTGTGTTGAGAACTCTACTTTAAGGAAACAAACTATTATTTTATCGAAAAGATTTATTGATTTTTAAAATTAAAAAATAAAATTATGACGTAAGGGTTTTGAACATAGATGAGGTAGAGAGCTCTCAATTTTGACTTGGGAAATACTTTTTAAATAATAAAAACTCTATTTCTTTATTAATTAAAATCGTTGACGACAGTGGTTCCTTAAATATGAGTGCACCTCTATCGAGGATACATCCACCCGTGATTACGTATTTTGACTGAACTTTTGTATCTAATCAAAAATATCTTTAATGCACGCTTTATGTAACACCCCTATCCGTCGCATAGCATATAACAGTAGGTCCGGCCGGGGCCCGACGCCATATACTACGGACAGACCGGTTGGTTACGCGTTGAAACCATACAACCAATCACCAACGTCCTACACAGAGTCATTCTAGCGGAAGCAATTTCTTAAGTTGCACAAATAAAAGAGCCCTGCCAAGCACGAATGTCCACTACTAGATAAAATAGGAATGATTAATACAAAAGTACCGGCCTTATGGCCTTACAATAGTTCTCTCAATAAGAGTGTCTTTCATACTTCGGCTCGCAGGCCGGCCATACATGAGATAAACAGAAAACATAAAGAAAGGTAGGCCTTCGAGCGCCAGTACCGCAACATGGGCTTTAGCCCGCTATTTCCCGCTCGGCTCCGCAGCACTTGCAAGCCACAATCCACCGCCCGGTGGTAAACAAAAGCAACGGTCAGCTATGCTGACCAAATTATAACGATCCCGCCCCCGTAATCGGGGCGGCGATGCTCTTTCCCTGCACTTTATTAGTATAGCATCAATATAGTGTAAACACACTTCAACACAGGCGTAGGCTCGCACGGCCACACACCTCGTGCACACAGGGCACATTCACGGCGAACCGGCCAACATCACACCAATTCAAGCCATAGACGTTCCTGTTCCACCACCGCCCCTTGGACAGCCAACTATATGAGCATTTTGTCTTCTTGGCCTTGGTCACGACAATTTAAGCCATAGACCGCCGAAGACCCTCATCCATGCCAACGGTTCCACCGAACGACATAGATCGGGTACGGTTCCGCCTGACCCGTGCTCATATCGCAACGGCAATTTAAGACATATGCGCAGGTCAAGACTCACCGAGTCCCGTTTCTACCACAATAATCACATAACCCGGTTATGTTCACGTTGGCTCCCCGGCCACCATGTTGGCAAAACCCGCTTTTGCCCAGTTTTCCGGGTGCACCTTGGAGTTAATCTCCAAGACTCCCTGCAGCAATCTAACACGTAGAAAACCCGAAAACGCCCAAACACTTGGAGACTTCCCCGGTTCATATGCAATGCAACATCACCGATCCGGCTCTACATGTCCGGATAGGCTTCACACACAATGCCTTTGCCCGTTTTCGCATACAGACTCTATACAAGGGGGACTTTACATATCTACCCCAAGGAACGCTCCAACTCTTCGCTCACTCGCGAGAGAGGGCTTCCTATGCAAAGGGAAAAAGGGCTTCACTGCCCAAGGATGAGAAATCGTTACCCTTGCGTTCTTCCGCGGCGCCATGAGAAACTATGCGGTTGGAAATCCCCACAACGGCGTCACCTCGGCGGATCTGGACTCGGATCGCAATTTGGAGCTCCGACGCTCCACCGGCGTCCGGATCTTGGTCTCCAACCTCTTCCGTGCTCTCCCTTCTCTCTAAACCCTTAGAGAGAGAATGCCCCAAAAAAATGGGGTATTCCACCCTAATTCCCGGCTAAAAGACCCCATTAACAGCCCCCAACCATTGGATCCAAAGCCAAGGAAACGAACGGCCACGATTAGGCCTGAAATTATAAAAACTGGGCCGAACACGGGTTGCAACACGGCTGTGTGCCTGGCCGTGTCACCCATTCGCTGTCTCGACCGACTCGAAAACCAGCACACGACATTCGACACGACCTCCGACACGCCCGTGTCACATGTGACACGCCCGTGTCGAGACCCGTGTCACGCCCCCCCCGTGTGCAATCGGCCAGCTTTCCCAACCCGAGAAGGACACGGCCTGCGACACGGCACCCGACACGCCCGTGTCGCATGTTACACGCCTGTATACACGCCCGTGTTTGAGCCCGTGTCATGGCCCATGTGCAATGACTCAGAAAACTGCCCAAAGTGACACGCCCTGGGACACGCCCGTGTCCCAGGCCGTGTTCAACTTCTCGACGACTGCCGATCGTCAAAACGTCGACCACATGACCCGTGGCCGAACACGCCCGTGTCACCTGCTCCAAAACCCAGACTGGGCTTAAAACATCACCCGTCCCTCTTTTGAGTTTCGGGGTGTTACAACTCTCTCCCCCTTAAAAGAATTTCGCCCACGAAATTTATTGAAGGAAAACAATAGAAACTTAAAGCTTTTAACGGTACCTGAGCGGAATAACTCTGGGTACTCCTCCAGCATAGCTTGCTCCCTTTCCCAAGAGAGCTCCTCCCGACCGCAATTATCCCACCGGACCTTAACCATCCGGATCTCCTTGTTACGGAGTCTCTTCACCTCGAAGTCCTCGATACGGATGGGCTTGACCCTCGTCGTCAAACCTTCGTCCACCGGCACTTGATCCACTGCGATCACTTGCGAAGGCTCTTGCACCGCCTTCCGCAACACAGAGATGTGGAACACATCGTGTAGCCCACTCAACTCCGCCGATAGCTTCAAACGGTATGCTGCTTCGCCGACTCTCTCCAGAACCTCAAAAGGTCCAAGGTATCTTGGGCTCAGCTTCTTCAAGTGTCTCACCCGCGAAACCCCCTTGAACGGCTTCACTTTCAAGTATACCCAATCGCCTACCGCGAACTCCATGCTCCGGTGCTTGGCATTGTAATACTTCGCCTGCCTGTCCTGAGCGATCAACAAGCGCTCCCGAATGATCCGCACCAACGAGGTAGCACTCTCCACCTCCTGCTTCTTATACAACCTTGCCTCACCCGTTTCTAACCAAGACAACGACGTGCGACATTTTCTACCATACAGGGCCTCAAAAGGCGCCATCTGGATACTCGCTTGGTAGATATTGTTGTACGCGAACTCCACCAAATACAGGTGGTCCTCCCAATGCCTCCCGAAGTCTAGAACACACATGCGTAGCATATCCTCCATCGTTCTATTGACTCTCTCGGTCTGTCCATCCGTCTGCGGATGGAAGGCTGTGCTGAACTTCAACTTTGTCCCCAGCATCTGCTGCACCAACCTCCAATCATTGGACGTGAAACGCCCATCACGATCACTCACAATGCTGTGAGGCACACCATGCAGTCTAACTATATTGTCCACATATAGCTTTGCCAACTTCTCCACCGAGCCATCCTTCCTATGCGGAATGAAATGTGACACCTTAGTTAACCGATCTACGATCACCCAGATGGCTTCGTTCCCCTTCTACAACCTTGGTAACCCATGCACAAAGTCCATAGATATGTCGTCGAACTTCCACTCTGGTATAGGCAAGGACTTCAGAAATCCTCCTGGCTTTTGGCACTCCGCCTTCACCAAGGCGCACGTTTGGCATTTGGCCACAAACAACGCTACGTCTTTCTTGAGCCCCGGCCACCAAAACAGCTTCTTGAGGTCACGGTACATCTTTGTGCTCCCTGGGTGGATTGAGTACTTGGTATGATGAGCCTCGTACATCAACTCCGCCCGTAGGTTACTCCCGCTTAGTACGCACAACCGATGATCCTTCCTTAACAACCCATCTTCCACTGAAAATTGGGAATTTAACCCATCCAACGCTGCCTCCATAAGCTCCTTCATGGAGTCATCTAACTCCAATGCCTGCCGAACCCGGTCAGACAGGTCATACTGAACTTCTGTCCAGTTCAACATTGCTTTGGCGCTCGTCTGCTTGTCAACGCAACAGATCTCAAGCTCCTCCAACTCCCGTAATAGCCGCTCATCATGCACCGACAACCAGTTGGCTTGGGCGGGAGCCCTGCGACTCAACGCATCTGCAACTGCATTGCCCTTCCCGGGTACATAATGAATCTTGAAGGTGTAGTCCCCCAGGAACTCCATCCACCTCCTCTGCCTCATGTTAAGATCCTTCTGATCCAATAGGTACTTCAGGCTCTTGTGATCGGTATATATATCGACCCTTATGCCGTATAGGTAGTACCTCCACAGCTTAAGTGCAAATATCACGGCCGTCAAATCCAAGTCGTGGACCGGATAGTTCCTTTCATGCACTTTTAGCTAACGCGATCCATAAGCTATGACGCTCCAATGCTGCAATAACACGCAGCCCAAACCACTACCCGAGGCGTCACTATACACCTCGAAGCCCTCAGTCCCACTTGGCGAACTAAGCACTAGCGCCATGGTCAATCATCTCTACAGCTCCTCAAAAGCTTGCACACACTCCTGCGTCCACAAGAATCCCTGATCTTTCCTTGTCAACTTCGTGAGAGGTAGCGCTATCCGCGAGAAGTTCTCTACGAAGCGCCTGTAATATCCGGCAAGCCCGAGAAAACTACGGACTTCCGGGATAGACGACAACGCAGGCCACTCTCGTATCGCAACGATCTTCGCCGGATCCACCGCTATACCTTCCCCACTGACAATGTGACCAAGGAATGCTACTGAGGGTAGCCAGAACTCGCATTTGGAGAATTTCGCATACAGCTCATTCCTCCTCAAAGTCTCCAACACCAGATGCAAGTGCTTGAAGTGATCTTCTTCGCACTGCGAGTACACCAATATATCGTCGATGAAGACGATCACAAAGCGATCCAGGAAATATCGGAACGTCCTGTTCATCAAGTCCATAAACATTGATGGCGCATTCGTCAGTCCAAATTGCATGACCGTGAACTCGAAATGCCCATACCTTGTGCTGAACGCCGTCTTCGGGATATCACATTCCCTTATCCTCAACTGATAGTACCCCGACTTCAAGTCCAACTTAGAATATACCGACGATCCGACTAACTGATCGAACAGATCATCGATCCTCGGGATCGGGTACTTGTTCTTCTCCGTCAGCTTGTTCAACTCTCTGTAGTCGATACACAACCGCATACTCCCGTCCTTCTTCTTAACGAAGAGGACCGGTGCTCTCCAAGGCGATGAGCTTGGACGCATATAACCTTGCTCCATAAGCTCCTCTAGCTGAACCTTCAACTCTGCCATCTCCTTAGGCGCCAACCTATACAGAGCACGTGACACCGGTTTGGCCCCCGGCACGAGCTCGATGGTGAAATCAATCTCCCGCTGCGGTGGGGCTCCGGGAAGACTATCCGGGAACACATCGGGGTATTCACAAACCACGGGGATGCTATCCAACGTGGACTTTGGCTCCACAGCCCCCACTATTGCGAAGAACAGCTCTACACCAGCACGAACTGCCTTTACCACCTGAAGAGAAGACATCAGCGTCTAGCTCGACCCCTTGAGTCCCTCGAATGATGTCTCCCGCCCAACACCCAGCTTGACCTCCTTCCGGTCGCAATCAATCCAAGCCTTCTGCTCCGAAAGCCAATCCATCCCAAAGATAACGTCGAACTCTACCAGCGGCAGCAATGACGTTAGCAAATCGAACTCTTGGCTCCCTATGTGAACCTTTACGGCGCACACCCTGTCCGCACGCATCGAGCACCCATTCGGTAGCAGCACATCCAACTTGTCCTTCACCATCGAAGAAGGGACTTTGATGCGCGATATAAAATTTTCGGACAAGAAGGAGTGTGAAGCTACCGTATCGAACAGTGCCCGTGCCGGACTATCGCTAATCAAAACAAAGCCTATGCAAACAATATTGGGCTAACAAGCAATAGATAACAGTAGTTAAAGTTAACTTGCCAAAAATTAACTCGTACCTGTCACCACGTCAGCTTGTTTAATGGCCTCCTGCTAGCCCAAGTTGTAGACTCTAGGCTGAGTCGAAGCATAGTGGGACGCGGTTGACTCCACCGCCTTGCCCTTTTCTTCGTAAGTAGCTCCTTGTTTTCTCTCAGACTTTGGGCGTCTGCTCCAGCAATCGCAGGCAAATTGCCCTGTCTTTCCACACGTGAAACAAGCGCCTGGGGTTCGGTTAGTAGTTGCCCCCGAGGCACCTGTAGAAGAAGCTGGACCTGACGTCCTAGCCTTCTTGTAGAATCTTTGATAGCCCGACTTCGACGTAGTCGGCGCCTTGAACTCTGATTTCTTCCCACCAGATTCCTTCTTAGCTTGCACATTTCTCATGTCCTTCTCCAAGGACCGGGCCGAGTTGATCAAGGTTAGGAAACCCTGCGCCATGGGCCCTGACAGTAGCAACCTCAGCTTATCTCTTAACCCTTCATAGAAACGGTTAGTCTTTCGCTCCTCGTCGGCAAAGGTAGCGCTAGCATATCTCCCCAACCGAGTAAACTCGTGGAGGTACTCGTCTACAGTGCTATCACCTTGCACAAACTTTTGGAACTCGTTCTCCAATGCGATCCTCTGCGTTGAGGGGAGGTATCGAGCCATGAACAATCTTGCAAACTCCGCCATAGGAAATTCGGCCAACGGCCTTCCCCTCAACTGGTGTAGATCTTGGCCTTCCCACCATAACCTTGCGTCCCCATCCAAAAGTAACGTCGCTATTGTAGTCTTTTGCCACTTCCGTTTTTGTCGCTGTCATGACCCTATTGACTCTTGAGAGACAATCCTCAGCCTGGGTCGGGGTTTCCGCTCCCGTGAACACCGGTGGATGGAAGCCCATCACATGGTTCAACTGTCTTTCAGTTGCTCTTCGAGGACACTCCGGCTCCACCGCCACCTGCTCAACCCTTCTAGGCTCTTCCGCTTGGAGCGGCACCTGCTCCTCCGCAGGAGCAGGCTGCTGCACCTGTCTTGCAGGTTGCGCATTAATCATAGCAAAGACAGCTTCTGCCACCAATCTAATGGTCTCGGCAGACGGATGTGTTGCAGGCGCTTCACTTGGCGCACTGCTTGCCTCAGAACCTGGGCGTTCTGACGGCCCAGCACCACTTCTGGTCACCTATAATCGTGCAAAACACAGATAAGCGACCAAAAACTATTGCAAACAGCAATTATATGAACACGCAGGTTCCTCAAACATGTGTATTTTCATTCCTAAGTGGACATTCATGGGTTCTTTTCATGTTATAACGATGACGCACACACATGTGCTCACCACCCCTTAAAGTGAATTCGTCCACGAATTCATTTAAGTTTGACCGAAACCAGTAGTCTGATACCAATTTGTAACACCCCTATCCGTCACATAGCATATAGCAGTAGGTCCGGCCGGGGCCCGACTCCATATACTACGGACAGACTGGTTGGTTACGCGTTGAAACCATACAACCAATCACCAACGTCCTACATAGAGTCATTTTAGCGGAAGCAATTTCTTAAGTTGCACAAATAAAAGAACCCTGCCAAGCACGAATGTCCACTACTAGATAAAATAGGAATGATTAATACAAAAGTACCAGCTTTATGGCCTTACAATAGTTCTCTCAACAAGAGTGTCTTTCATACTTCGGCTCGCAGGCCGTCCATACATGAGATAAACGGAAAACATAAAGAAAGGTAGGCCTTCGAGGGCCAGCACCGCAACATGGGCTTTAGCCCGCTATTTCTCGCTCGGCTCCGCAGCACCTGCAAGCTACAATCCACCGCCCGGTGGTAAACAAAAGCAACGGTCAGCTATGCTGACCAAATTATAACGATCCCGCCCCCATAATCGGGGCGGCGATGCTCTTTCCCTGCACTTTATTAGTATAGCATCAATATAGTGTAAACACACTTCAACACAGGCGTAGGCTCGCATGGCCACACACCTCGTGCACACAGGGCACATTCACGGCGAACCGACCAACGTCACATCAATTCAAGCCATAGACGTTCCCGTTCACCCACCGTCCCTTGGACGGCCAACCATATGAGCATTTTGTCTTCTTAGCCTTGGTCACGACAATTTAAGCCATAGACCGCCGAAGACCCTCATCCATGCCAACGGTTCCACCGAACAGCATAGATCGGGTATGGTTCCGCCTGACCCGTGCTCATATCGCAACGGCAATTTAAGACATATGCGCAGGTCAAGACTCACCGAGTCCCGTTTCCACCACAATAATCACATAACACGGTTATGTTCACGTTGGTTCCCCGGCCACCATGTTGGCAAAACCCGCTTTTGCCCAGTTTTCCGGGTGCACCTTGGAGTTAATCTCCAAGGCTCCCTGCTGCAATCTACCACGTAGAAAACCCAAAAACGCTCAAACACCCGAAGTCTTCCCCGGTTCATATGCAATGCAACATCACCGATCCGGCTCTACATGTCCGGATAGGCTTCACACACAATGCCTATGCCCGTTTTCGCATATGGACTCTATACAAGGGGGACTTTACATATCTACCCCAAGGAACGCTCCAACTCTTCGCTCACTCGCGAGAGAGGGCTTCCTATGCAAAGGGAAAAAGGGCTTCACATACCCAAGGATGAGAAATCGTTACCCTTGCATTCTTTCGCGGCGCTATGAAAAACTATGCAGTTGGAAATCCCCGCAACGGCATCACCTCCGCGGATCTGGACTCGGATCGCGATTTGGAGCTCCGACGCTCCACCGGCGGCCGAATCTTGGTCTCCAACCTCTTCCTTGCTCTCCCTTCTCTCTAAACCCTTAGATAGAGAATGCCCAAAAGAAAAAGGGGTATTCCACCCTAATTCCCGGCTAATAGACCCCAGTAGAAGCCCCCAACTGTTGGATCCAAAGCCAAGGAAACGAACGACCACGATTAGGCCTGAAATTACAAAACTTGGGCCGAACACGGGTTGCAACACGGCCGTGTGCCTGGCCGTATCACCCATTCGCTGTCTCGACTGACTTGAAAACCAGCACACGGCATTCGACACGGCCTCCGACACGTCTGTGTCACATGTGACACGCCCGTATCGAGACCCGTGTCACGCCCCCCTGTGTGCAATCGGCCAGCTTTCCCAACCCGAGAAGGACACGGCCTGCGACACGACACTCGAGACGCCGGTGTCGCATGTGACACGCCCGTGTCTGGGCCCGTGTCATGGCCCGTGTGCAATGACTTAGAAAACTGCCCAAAGTGACACGCCTTGGGACACGCCCGTGTCCCAGGCCTTGTTCAACTTCTCGACGACCGCCGATCGTCAAAACATCGACCACATGAACCGTGGCTGAACACGCCCGTGACACGCCCGTGTCACGCCCGTGACACGCCCGTGCCACCTGCTCCAAAACCCAGACTGGGCTTAAAACGTCACTCGTCCCTCTTTTGAGTTTCGGGGTGTTACACTTTACGTGGTGAACCTCGTTATTGACCTCCTACTAGTTTTTGAAGGTTCAACCCGAGAGGCTTACGTTCATCTCTTTCGAGAATAAGGCACTGTTTCTCTTTACTTGAGAATGATCAATTCCTAATAAATCGTAAGTTCTTAATTTAGAAAATAGGGTTTTTAAATGCAGAATTAATCGCCTTCCAAAAGCTCATCACAATCGAGTGCTAAAAAGTTCTTAGCCTCTAATCTGGATGAGGGGTGTAGTAGAAAAGTAAATGAAATATAAATGTGCAGAAATAATATCCGTCCCATCAATATTAATCAAGCGCTAAAAAGTTCTTAGCCTCTCATCCAGGATGGGTGTGGTAATAAAAAGAAAAAAAAAGAAAAATACTTACGCACACACCCTTTCCCAATAGAAATAAAAGCTAAGTTAAAAAGCAAGAAGAGATGAAAAATTATTGAAAGCTGAAATTTATTACTTAAAAAGTGTTGCACACTAGGAAATCCAAACTAGGGTTAGGAAAATAAAACTCAAAAGCTACTCTTTACTACTACCTATAACTATGTGGAATTCTATCAGCTCCCTTCTAAACATTGGCACTGGAGGTTTATTTATAGCCGAAATTTTTGAAGTACACACCCAACTTACATACACTCCTAGGGCGTGTCGCCTGGGCGTGACGCTGACGTGGCGTCTATGGATAGAATTTCGTCCGATTTTTGGATTGGGTTGGAAGTACACGGACATGACTTGAAGGTCACAAGCATGTAATCTGGGCGTGTCTACATGGCGTGACAGCTTGGCTTCTTCGGGACGTGATAACTAGAATTCAGTTAGGTCACGGCTTACATCACGAGCGTGACACCTGGCACACGAGCGTGTAGGGCGGGCATGACTTGAGCTTGTTGGAATCAAGAATTCAGCTCGGCGTGACAACTGGCGGTCTGCTTGGTCACAGGTGATGTCACGGGAGTGATAGCTGGCACACAGGTGTGTCCACTAGGCATGACTTTGCTGAACTGGTGGTTTCTTGATTTTAAAGTTACACTCCCTAGGTTACGGGCATGACCTGGGGGCGTGACTTAGGAAATTTTCCCGAATTTCCCTAAATTTCCAGAAATACCTATAGGACTCAAAACAAGTTAAGTTAGAACTGAAAATTAAAAAGAAACGATTTATTTAGGTAATTACATAATATAATTATATTTTTTATTAACTAAAAACAAAAACATACACTAAAAAAATATATATATTGCGACTCATCACCGCCCATAAGGGGCGTCGTGCCCAACCGCACCATCCTGCGACCACCTTATGCGATCGTGGGAACCGACCGTAAGGGGCGGCACGCCCGGCCTCCACTTCCCCGCAGTGGTGGGCTCCGCCCGCAAGGGGCGGCTTGCCCGGCTGCCCCTTCCCCGCAACCTCCTCTCGCGGCCGTGGGCTCCGCCTGCAAGGGGTGGCGTGACCGGCCGCCCCTTCCCCGCAACCTCCTCCCGCGGCCACAGGCTCTGCCCGTAAGGGGTGGCGTGCCCGGTCGCCCTTTCCTCGAAGCCGCCTACCGTGGCCGCGTTCTCCGCCCACAAGGGGTGACGCGCCCGACCACCACTTCCTCGTGGCCGCGGGACGGCGCGCCTCGCCTCCCCTTTCCTGCGGTCGCCTCCCGGTACCGCAATCTCCACCTTTTCCTCCGCCGACGAGCATTCACCACCGTTCTGTCGTCCGTCCATGGCGGGCTTCCCTCTCCTTCCGATCACTCCATAATGATCGTCGTCCATTTCTTAAGTAACCGCCCACTAACTATCATGATTAGTGGGGAAACAATATTAATTAAATATTTGGCCTACAAACAACAAACATAATGAGCAAAATATGTGCTCAAAACTATACCAAAAATAATAATATCATTGGTTACGGTGTAGAATAGAACATAACTACCATAACAACCTGAAGCCTATGAAAGGGGCCTCAGACCTCCAAATTTCTCATCATTTGCTCTCATGCTTTCTTCCTCCTCGAAGCTCTGCCATATTCCTCCTACGAGCCACCTTCAAGCCATCACTCCGCCACCAGAATTTTCTTAAGTGCAGCCGCTCCAATAGAAATTCACCCATGTCCCCAAGTGTGTGACGAGGAGAAAATCCCTTCTATGTCGAGAGTCTGCATGTTCGCAATTCTACTACAAATCCTCTCATGCGACGCAGCCTGCTGCCCGTCGTGAGCATAAGTTTTACTCTCTTTTACTCTCTCACCCCCAAAGTGTAACGAGGAGCGGCCCGTCGCCTTCGATACTTCGAGAAAGCTATAACTGTAAGCAAATAATGTATTTTGGTCGGTACAGATCCGACCACGTAGTTTTTACCCAGTTAAGGGGTTTTTCCACACAAAAAATATCGTGTGTACAATGTCTCTCTAATTGGTTGTGTGCGCGCTGTAACGACCCCATCTGTTAAATGACGTATAGTAGAAGGTCCGGCCGGGGCCCCACACTATATGCCACAAACAGACGGTGAGGTCACAGGATAATACCAAACCAAACACGAGTCCTAACTCAGAGCATTCTAGCGGAAGCTTTAAGTAATAATTTTGAACTCTAACCAGGAATGTCCAATATATAAACCACCTTTATATATAACACGGAATGTACATAATTACATAGAGTTTGGCCTTAAGGCCTTACAGTTCCTCTTTTACAACATGATTTACAAACCTCGGCGCGCAGGCCGGCCATACATGAGTAAAAACAAAAACATTCTCTTAGCCTTCAAGGGCTAGCCACAGCAGCAGCAGCAACAGTAGTAGGGCTTCAGCCCTTCACTTACCACTTGGCTCGCCAGCACCTGTACGGGAACAATCCACCCAACCGGTGGCAAACAATGCAACGGTCAGCATTCAGTTGACCCAATTATAACAATCTTACCCCTTTCTCGGGGCATTAGCATTCTTTCCCTGCAAAGCATGGCATCATATAGCAACTATGTGCGCGCAGGCACATTCAAGCCATCACAACTATCGGCCACACGGCCCGACAGTCCGTGCACTCAGGGCACATTTTCGGTGTACCGGAATACCAGGGTCAACACCACCTTCTACACGGTATTTGAGCATTCTAGTCTTTCCGGCGCGCGGGCCTAAGACTCTCATTAGGCGCTCCAACAAAACCTATAACCAGGCTTCCAAGTCGGACGGACCTAACGCAGGTACGGATCAGCCACCCCCCGTTGCTCAAGTCGCCGTGCCACCTCGAATACGGAAGTATCCATGGCTATTTATAGGCGCGGGTCGGTTTCACCTTTCCTGTTCGGCAATCTGCCTTTTCACCGGGTTGCAGCCCAACGACTCAACCGCTCATAAAGTGGCAACACACGGCCACAAGAGTTGCATCCAACCCTCTTCATTTCCTGGACATCGTCCAGTACTTCCTGCCGCACCAAGCAACAGGTAGGAACAAGGCATCACAAGCCATAATCACGGAGCCTTCTCCGATATGCAAACAAGCATCACCAATCCAGACCATATCCAGATGGGCTTCACACAGCATGCCTAGAGCCGTACTCCAATTCCGACCTCTAACAAGGGGGACTTCACATATCTACCCCAAGGGACACCACAAACCACCGCACACTCGCGGGGAAGGGTTTTCCCTATGCAATGCAGAAAAGAAGGACTTCACATGTCCAAGAAGGGAGATCGTTACCCTTGTCGATCTCTTGGGAGCCATCGAAAACTAGCCGGTGAGAAAGAACCGCAGCAGCCTCGCCTTCACAACGCCGGCTTCGGATCACGAATCGGACCACGGGAACTCCGCCGGTGGCTTGGTCTCCTCCTCCTTCTTCTTCCTCCTCTCTCTTTCTCTCT
The DNA here is from genome assembly GCA_039513925.1 of Platanthera zijinensis. Taxonomy (NCBI): domain Eukaryota; kingdom Viridiplantae; phylum Streptophyta; class Magnoliopsida; order Asparagales; family Orchidaceae; genus Platanthera; species Platanthera zijinensis. The sequence goes on from CM077094.1 coordinate 92,730,124, forward strand.
TCCTTAAGCAAATGAAGAATGAATCTTCATCAATCCTTTACGAAGTTAATCCAGCCAGGAATCACCTGAGCCCTTGGATCCAAAGAGAGAATCTGAACGGCCACGATTTGGTCAAAAACCCAAATTTTTGCCTGACACGGCCTGTGACACGCCCGTGTCACAGGCCGTGTACCCTTAAGCGGCACACGCTGTATTGAACCGACTGAACAACACGGCCATCGACACGCCCGTATCGAACCTGACACGCCCGTGTCAATCCTGAGACACGCCCGTGTCAATCCTGCCTCATCGAGCTGCAACCAGTACACGGGTAGGCACACGGTATCGGACACACCCGTGTCCGACCTGACACGCCCGTGTTCACTGCCGTGTTCACGGCCGTGTACTTTTCTGACTCGAATAGGCTATTTCGAAATTCAATTGCGCGACACGCCCTGGGACACGCCCGTGTCCATGGCCGTGTCCCGGGCTCTACCATCGTCGACTATCGAGCGTCGACCAACCTGAACACGCCCTGGGACACGCCCGTGTCCCAGGCCGTGTACCCCCGACACGCCCTGGGACACGCCCGTATCCCAGGCCGTGTAAAATTTCCTGTACCTCAAAACTCATTTTGAGTCTTTTGGGTCTTTTTGGGGTGTTACAATCCTCCCCCCCTTAACAAAATTTCATCCCGAAATTTGCACGGTAAGGAAACAAGAACCAGCAAAGCTATAACTATGTTATAACAAAGAGTACACGGTCAACAGTTTATACAAATAACTCGGGAAACTCAGCTCGCATGGTCTGCTCTCGCTCCCATGTTAGCTCTTCACGGCCACAATTGTCCCATCGGACCTTGACCATCCCGATCACTTTGTTCCGCAACTGTTTCTCGGCTCGATCCTCGATCCGAATGGGTCTAACCCTCGTTGTTAGCCCATACTCGATCGGTACCCGATCATTCTCCACTACTTGAGCTGGATCCTTCACCGCCTTACGAAGGACTGAGATGTGAAACACATCATGTAATCCACCCAAGTCTGCTGAAAGCGCTAGTCGATAAGCAGCTTCCCCAACTCGCTCCACCACCTCAAATGGACCAAGATACCTCGGACTTAGCTTTTTCAAACGCCGAATCCTGGACACGCCTTTGAAGGGTTTGATCTTCAAATATACCCAATCACCCACCGCGAATTCCACGTTCCGGTGTTTGGCATTGTAGTACTTTGCTTGACGATCTTGGGCTATCAATAGCCTCTCCCGAATAGAGCGTATGAGCGAGGTAGCTTCTTCGACTTCCTTTTTCCCACTCAGCTTAGATTCGCCTGCTTCTGCCCCAGCTAACGGTGTACGGCATTTCCGACCATATAGAGCTTCAAATGGTGCCATACCAATACTCGCTTGGTAGCTATTATTATAGGCAAATTTGACAAGAAATATATAATCTTCCCATCTCTTACCAAAGTCTAGGGCGCACATGCGGAGCATATCTTCCATTGTCCTGTTGGTTCGTTCAGTCTGGCCATCCGTTTGGAGATGAAAGGCCGTACTAAACGCTAACTTTGTACCCAACATTCGATGAACGAGCCGCCAATCATTCGATGTGAACCGCCCATCACGGTCACTAACGATGCTCCGGGGAACACCGTGCAATCGAACAACCTGCTCCACATAAAGCTTGGCCAATGTTTCCACTGAATCGTCTCTTCTGTTTGGAAGGAAGTGCGCCACTTTTGTCAACCGGTCCACAATCACCCAGATTGAATCATGACCGCGTTGAGATCTCGGCAACCCATGCACGAAATCCATCGAAATATCATCGAACTTCCACTCCGGAATAGGTAACGACTTCAGGAAACCGCCAGGCTTCTGGCATTCTACTTTCACCAACGCACAGGTGTTGCATTCAGCCACATAACGTGCGATATCTTTCTTTAATCCGGGCCACCAGAACAGCTTTTTCATATCTCTGTACATCTTTGTGCTCCCTGGGTGAACTGAGTACTTTGCAAAGTGAGCTTCGTACATCAACTCTTCCCTCAATTTACCCACACTCGGGACGCACACTCGACCATTTCTTCTTAACAATCCGTTATCCCAAGAGAATTGGTCATCCGGCCCATCTTTTGCATAGCGCTGGAGGCTTTCATCAAGCTCCATTGCTCGCCGAACTCGGTCCGTAAGGTCATATTGCACCTCCGTCCAGTTCAAACATGCATCGGTTGACGCACCCTTGTCAACACACGATATCTCCATTGCTTCCAATTCCTGGATTAATCGCTGATCATGCCTCTGCAACCAGCTTGCCCGTACCGGAGTCTTTCGACTCAAAGCATCAACGACCACATTTCCCTTCCCGGGAGTATAGTGAATCTCGAAGGTGTAGTCCCCAAGGAACTCCATCCATCTTCGTTGTCGCATATTCAGATCCTTCTGATCCAACAAATACTTTAGGCTCTTGTGATCTGTATAGATATCCACCTTCACGCCATATAGATAGTGCCGCCACAACTTGAGCGCAAAGATTACCGCCGCCAACTCCAAATCATGGACGGGGTAATTCCTCTCATGCACTTTCAACTGGCGCGAGCCATAAGCAATCACTTTACCAAACTGCAGAAGAACGTAGCCTAAGCCGCTCCCGGAAGCATCACTATAGATCTCATACCCATCGGTACCACATGGCGATGTCAACACAGGCGCCGTGGTCAAACGACTCTTCAAGTCTTCAAAAGCTCGCGCGCACTCCGACGTCCAAATGAACTTTTGATCTTTTCTCGTCAGCGTGGTCAGAGGTAAAGCAATCCGTGAGAAGTTTTCCACAAACCGTCTATAGTAGCCCGCAAGTCCAAGGAAGCTCCTGACCTCGGCCACTGAAGACATCACTGGCCAATCTTGGATGGCACTTATCTTCAACGGATCCACCGCGATACCCTCTCCGCTTACCACATGGCCTAAAAAGGCTACTGAAGAGAGCCAGAACTCGCACTTTGAGAACTTGGCAAAAAGCTTATTCCTCCTCAGGGTATGCAAGACCAACCGCAAATAGTTTGCGTGATCCTCTTCCGACTGAGAGTATACTAAGATGTCATCGATAAACACAATAACAAACAAATCCAAGTACTCTCGGAACGTTCGATGCATTAGGTCCATAAATACCGAAGGCGCATTACATAGGCCAAACGGCATTACTGTGAACTCATAATGACCGTAGCGTGTTCCAAACGCCGTCTTGGGAATGTCACCTTCCCTAATCCGCAGCTGATAATATCCCGATTTCAAATCCAATTTGGAATAGACCGTTGATCCTGCCAGCTGATCAAAGAGGTCATCAATCCACGGGATCGGATATTTATTTTTCTCCGTCAGCTTATTCAACTCGCGGTAGTCAATACACAACCGTAAGCTACCGTCTTTCTTTTTCACAAATAGAACAGGCGCGCTCCAAGGTGACATACTTGGGCGTATATAACCCTGCTCCAACAACTCTTGCAATTGGACTTTCAACTCCGCCATCTCTTTTGGCGCAATGCGATATGGAGAGCGGGCCACAGGTTTCGCACCTGGCACCAACTCAATAGAGAAGTCAATCTCCCGCTGGGGTGGTAACCCAGGAAGATCTTTAGGAAACACATCGGCAAACTCTGACACAACTAGTACTTCACCGACACTGGCCTTTGGCTCAACAGCCTGAATTAGCGTGAAGAATAACTCTGCGCCCTTCCGAACAGCATTGACGACTTGGAGTGCAGACAACAGAGTCCCGCCAACTCCTCGCATACTAGCGAACTTCGTCACAAGCCCGGTATTCTGGCCCAGTGTAATCTCCTTGGAGTTGCAATCAATAAAGGCACGCTGCTCCGAGAGCCAGTCCTTACCAAAGATCACATCAAACTCCGACAACGGTAGCACAGCTGCACTCAAACCGAAATCCCGACTTCCTATTTGCACAACCACATCGCAAGCCCTATCCGCAAGCATCATACAGCCATTCGGCAATAGCACCCTTGTACTATCCACCGTCACATGACTTGGTGCCCCAATGCGAGATACGAAATCCTCAGACAGAAAAGAATGCGAAGCACCCGTATCAAACAGGGCTCTCGCCAAATTATTCCGAATCAGGACAAAGCCTGCAGCACACACACATGCACAAGCTATACATAACCAAAAACCATAGCACATAAGCAAGTAAATCAATTCAACTCGTACCTGTGACGACGTCACTTTGCTTAATCGCTTCCTGCTGGCCAAGCTGATAGTTTCGGGGCTGTGCCTGAGACGCAGAGGAATCAACCACTGCTTTGCCCTTCTCAGCATACGACACACCCGCCTTCTTATCCCCTTTGGGCTGAACAACCCGACAGTCACGAGCTATATGCCCCACCCGGCCACAGTTATAGCATGTACGAGAATCCGGCCTTGATGTCGCTCCCGACACAACGGTCGTAGTCACTTGCCCAGATGGCTTGGACCTCTTGCCCCCTTTCTTCTGGTAAAACGATTTGCTCGGGCGAGGTGCTTGTACCTCTGGCTTTGACCAACTAAGCCCTTGCTCCCTTGCACCCGCCGCATGTCCTTCTCCAACGCACACGCAGTATCAACCAACGCCTGAAACCCTTGGCTCACTGAACTCGAAAGCAGGAATCACAACTCATCCCGCAATCCTTCATAGAACCGATTCGTTTTCCTTTGGTCATCCGCGAAGATTGTACCCGCATACCGTCCCAACCTGGTAAACTCATGCAAGTAGATATCCACACTATCTTCCCCTTGCTTTAACCGTTGGAACTCATTTTCCATAGCAATGCGTTGCGCCACTGGGACATGTTTCGCCAAAAATATTCGAGAGAACTCCTCAATCGACACTTGTGTTAATTGCCTGCCAGCTAAATGGTGTAACTCAACCTCGTCCCACCACAACCGCGCCTCTCCTTCAAGCATGAAGGTGGCTAAGGTGACCTTTAGAGTTTCCTCCGCCCTGATCGCTGTCATTATCCTCTTGACACGCGATAACCAATCTTCCGCCTGCGTTGGGGATCCCATTCCCGCAAACGTAGGAGGACTGAAGCTCATGAATTGCTTCAACTGTCGGTCAGCTGCTCGCGGATCTACAGCCTCAACCGGCTCGGGTCTTACACCAATACGAACTGGCTCGACTGCCGGCTGCGCTTGCCCGGTCGGCTGAATCATGGCAAATAGAGCCTCAGCAACTAAACGAACAGTTTCCGCAGATGGAGGAGGTGTGGGCACCTCAGCTGGTGCCGCACTCTCATCAGAACGCTGGGGCTCAGACTGCCCAGCACCACTACGCGTCACCTATAGGTGGTCAAGACACACATTAGCGAACGTATGCAAGCAAAACAACACAAAAGGAACGCGCAGATTCCTCAAACAAGATTTTGTACATTCCTTAGTGGACATTCCAGAGTTCATTAGCGTTACAGCAGGGCGCATAAACACGCGCTCGCCACCCCATAAAAGAATTCGTCCACGAATTCGATAGAGGAAGACCGAACGAAGCTGATACCAAAATGTAACGACCCCATCCGTTAAATGACGTATAGTAGAAGGTTCGGCCGGGGCCCCACACTATATGCCACAAACAGACGGTGAGGTCACAGGATAATACCAAACCAAACACGAGTCCTAACTTAGAGCATTCTAGCGGAAGCTTTAAGTAATAATGTTGAACTCTAACCAGGAATGTCCAATATATAAACCACCTTTATATATAACACGGAATGTACATAATTACATAGAGTTTGGCCTTAAGGCCTTACAGTTCCTCTTTTACAACATGATTTACAAACCTCGGCGCGCAGGCCGGCCATACATGAGTAAAAACAAAAACATTCTCTTAGCCTTCAAGGGCTAGCCACAGCAGCAGCAGCAACAGCAGTAGGGCTTCAGCCCTTCACTTACCACTTGGCTCGCCAGCACCTGCACGGGAACAATCCACCCAACCGGTGGCAAACAATGCAACGGTCAGCATTCAGCTGACCCAATTATAACAATCTTACCCCTTTCTCGGGGCATTAGCATTCTTTCCCTGCAAAGCATGGCATCATATAGCAACTATGTGCGCGCAGGCACATTCAAGCCATCACAACTATCGGCCACACGGCCCGACAGTCCGTGCACTCAGGGCACATTTTCGGTGTACCGGAATACCAGGGTCAACACCACCGTCTACACGGTATTTGAGCATTCTAGTCTTTCCGGCGCGCGGGCCTAAGACTCTCATTAGGCGCTCCAACAAAACCTATAACCAGGCTTCCAAGTCGGACGGACCTAACGCAGGTACGGATCAGCCACCCCCCGTTGCTCAAGTCGCCGTGCCACCTCGAATACGGAAGTATCCATGGCTATTTATAGGCGCGGGTCGGTTTCACCTTTCCTGTTCGGCAATCTGCCTTTTCACCGGGTTGCAGCCCAACGACTCAACCGCTCATAAAGTGGCAACGCACGGCCATAAGAGTTGCATCCAACCCTCTTCATTTCCTGGACATCGTCCAGTACTTCCTGCCGCACCAAGCAACAGGTAGGAACAAGGCATCACAAGCCATAATCACGGAGCCTTCTCCGATATGCAAACAAGCATCACCAATCCAGACCATATCCAGATGGGCTTCACACAGCATGCCTAGAGCCGTACTCCAATTCCGGCCTCTAACAAGGGGGACTTCACATATCTACCCCAAGGGACACCACAACCCACCGCACACTCGCGGGGAAGGGTTTTCCCTATGCAATGCAGAAAAGAAGGACTTCACATGTCCAAGAAGGGAGATCGTTACCCTTGTCGATCTCTTGGGAGCCATCGAAAACTAGCCGGTGAGAAAGAACCGCAGCAGCCTCGCCTTCACAATGCCGGCTTCGGATCACGAATCGGACCACGGGAACTCCGCCGGTGTCTTGGTCTCCTCCTCTTTCTTCTTCCTCCTCTCTCTTTCTCTCTTCCTTAAGCAAATGAAGAATGAATCTTCATCAATCCTTCACGAAGTTAATCCAGCCAGGAATCACCTGAGCCCTTGGATCCAAAGAGAGAATCTGAACGGCCACGATTTGGTCAAAAACCCAAATTTTTGCCTGACACGGCCTGTGACACGCCCGTATCACAGGCCGTGTACCCTTAAGCGGCACACGCTGTATTGAACCGACTGAACAACACGGCCATCGACACGCCCGTGTCGAACCTGACACGCCCGTGTCAATCCTGAGACACGCCCGTGTCAATCCTGCCTCATCGAGCTGCAACCAGTACACGGGTAGGCACACAGTATCGGACACACCCGTGTCCGACCTGACACGCCCGTGTTCACTGCCGTGTTCACGGCCGTGTACTTTTCTGACTCGAATAGGCTATTTCGAAATTCAATTGCGCGACACGCCCTGGGACACGCCCGTGTCCATGGCCGTGTCCCGGGCTCTACCATCGTCGACTATCGAGCGTCGACCAACCTGAACACGCCCTGGGACACGCCCGTGTCCCAGGCCGTGCACCCCCGACACGCCCTGGGACACGCCCGTGTCCCAGGCCGTGTAAAATTTCCTGTACCTCAAAACTCATTTTGAGTCTTTTGGGTCTTTTTGGGGTGTTACACGCGCTCGACCACTCCATGAACTAAGATGGGCAGAGTTACTCTGGTATGACTGGGGAGTAGAGTTTGGTTGCAACTGTTTGGCGCCATCTGTTGGAGCCAGTTCCAACCGTCCTCCGAAGATTTAGAAGGCAGTACCCTTTATACAAAGGTACTCGTGACTTGCTCCCATGGCTAGAAGGAGTACTCGTACCACCAATGCATCACCCCTGGAGGATGCATTGAGTCGGCCCCTTCTCACTCAATCGTAAACGCAACTCTCGGCGGGGAGGCCGCTCACCCAACCATATCCGCCTTGGAAGGGCGCATGCATCATATGGAGGAGCGTCATAAAAAGTTACATGCCCTACTACAGAGCATTGTAGCTCCTCCAGTTCCTCCTCAGCCTCCAGCTCAGGCTCAGGATCGCATTTTTACTCAACAAAACCTCTACGGGGAGAATGAATCTTAAGACTTTTTTTGATGCTGCCAGCTCCACATACCTCGCTCATCAGGGCACTAGGGGTGGCTTCCTGCATCTTATGGAAGACATAGCTCGCATTCCATTGGGAGAAAGGCTCACTCGTGAAGAGATTCGTGAGGTGATTGCCCAGGAATATGGATAGCTTGGGCGACATTACATCCTCGAATGCCGCCCTCTCCATCAGCTCTCTCTGCTCGCACCCAAAGTTCTAGCACATCTAGTCTCGCATGGATTTAAGCTCCCCAACATCGAGACGCTCGACGTAATATAGTATCCGCTTGAACACGTATAACACCCCCATATGTCACGTAGAATATAATAGAGGGTCCGGCCTGGGCCCTATGTCATATTCCATAGATAGTTAGTGGAGTTACATATTGAAACCGAAATAGTAACGCATCCTATCTCAGAGTGCATTCTAGCGGAAAAATTTTAAGTTAAGAATAACCCAATAACTAGGAATGTCCACTATAATACCATAGGAATGATAATAAAATACATAAAATGATTTGGCCTTAAGGCCTTACAAACTATTCTCTTCACAAGAGTACCTCATATACATCAGCACACAGGCCGGCCACATATGAAAATAGTAACATACACTTCACTTGGCCTTTGATGGCCGGTATAGCAAAAATGGACTTTAGCCCACCTCCTACTTGGCTCTCCAGCACCTGTATAGGGGCAATTCACCAAGAGGTGGCAAAATAAGGCAACGATCAGCTTTACCTGACAAAATTATAATGACCCCACCCCTCACTCGAAGCGGCGGTGTTCCTTCCCTTCAGGTAAACATCATGTATATCGAATGACATCAAAACGTGTATTTTAAGCACCATTCACCACAGATATTGATTACTAAGGCCATACGTCTCGTGTACTCAGGGCACATTATCTTTGTGTACTGGATATCCAGTCCTACCACCATCATCACTTTCAAATAGATGGTACATAAATGAGCTTTCACCGTCAAGGCGTCACTACCTTACGGACAATCCCAAAATCAAATGGTGCACCGTGGCGCGACCTCTTCACCAACCATTAAGGGACGGGTTCAGATAGGCTTTTCCTGTGCTCATATCGTCGGCATCGCACAGGTACAATGTTAGTACTGCTTTTCCTCGGCCCGTATCAGATAACAAACATTATCCATCAATGGTCGACTCTCATATCCACCAAGCTAAGCACCAGGCACAATAGATTCTTTTTCCACCCACTTTGTCCCTAGTACTTGGGCCCGCAATCTCAAATCTGCTCACTGGGAGCTATCGCCAACGATACCACTACGACGACACAATACTGACAAATACTTAAGATCTGCTCTTCATCTAGGTACAATAAGCTTCCACGCGGTTTGATGCTACGCACCCTGTCACCAGGACCTGTGTAACACCTCTACCCGTCAAGAAGAATATAATAGAGGGTCCGGCCGGGGCCCCACACCATATTCCACAAATAGGCGGAGACGCTACGAACTAATATCATAACCACGCATCCTAACACAGAGCATTCTAGCGGAAGTTTCACGGTTGAATCTTTGAACTCAAGATAAAGAACACTGTCCACTATAATATAGGAATGTACACAAACATCACAAGAGTCTGGCCTTAAGGCCTTACAACAATTTATCTTAACAAGAGTGTGGATTACAGACATCGACACGCAGGCCGACCACACATGAACAAAAGAAACAAAACAATGCTATGCCTTCGAGGGCAGCAACGCAGCTTGGGCTTCAACCCGCTAAGTCCCGCTCGGACCAGCACCTCCAGTACCTGTAAGAACCAATCCACCAAGCGGTGGCAAACAGGGCAACGGTCAGCATTCAGCTGACCAATTATAACGACCCTGCCCCTAGCACGGGGCAGCAGAATTCCATCCCTGCATAGCAATCTTTCAATATGATATATAGCAATTCAAGCAAGACGTGCACGCTCGCACAGTCACATATCACAAACGCCGGCACGACGGCCCGACATCCCGTGCACTTATGGCACTCTCGGGTGCACCGGAAACACCGGATCTCACCATTGAGCATTTAGTCCGGCACGCAGGCCCAGGATTCTCATTATGCCGCTGACGAAAGCCCAATGCCTTGGCGCTCTCATGTCCAGCCTACATAACGCAGGTACAGATCAGCCACCCCCCGTTGCTCAAATCGCCTTGCCCAACCAAGTACATCGTACCTGAGGCCAAATTTAAAGGCGCGGGTCGGTTTCACCTTGCCTGTTCGGCACGAAGCCTTTTTCATACAGTTGCAGCCCAACGCTCAACCGCACACCAAGTGGCAACTCACGGCCACAAGAGTTGCACCCAACTCTCACAATTTCCTGGACTTCCTCCAGTACTTTATCCATCATGCATACAAGCAATAATCACGGAGTCTTCTCCGATATGCAAACAAGAATCACCAATCCAGACCAATATGTCCAGATGGGCTTCACACATCATGCCTAGATCCGTACTCCAATTCCGGACTCTAACAAGGGGGACTTCACATATCTACCCCAAGGGACGCCACAACCCACCGCACACTCGCGGGGAAGGGTTTTCCCTATGTAATGCAGGAAATAAGGACTTCACATGTCCAAGCAGGAAATCGTTACCCTAGGAACTCGCTTCGGAGCCATGGAGAGAAATTGAGACGGATGAAAGCCTTCGCAGCAGCGTTGCCTTCGCAAATCCGAACTCGGCTCGTGATTTGGACCACCGCAGCACCACCGGCAGCCGGATTCCACTTCTTCTTCCTCACCTTGCTCTCACCTCTCTCTTAAAGTTAGAAAGAGAGTAGAAACTTAAAAATGAGCTTTTCCTCCTCCTTTCCCGGCCTTATCAGCCCAGGAATGAGCCCCAGCCACAGGATCCTCTTTAAGGAAAATGAACAGCCAAGATCTGCCCGAAAAAAGATTATTTTTTGGCCGACACGGCCATGTCACAGGCCGTGTACCCTTAAGCGGCACACCCGACACTCGCACCTACTGAAAACTACCAGAACACGGGCATCAACACGCCCGTGTCGAACCTGACACTCCCGTGTCAGTCATGTGACACGCCCGTGTCACCCCTGTTACACGGTACTCAACGAGCTCTAAAATCAATCAGAGCAGTACACGGGTAGGTACACGCCCTTGGACACACCCATGTCAAAACTGACACGGCCGTGTTTAAGGCTTGGTTCTGGGCCGTGTACTTCCCTGACTCAGAACGGCGATTTCTTGAGTGACACGCCCGTGTCGAAGGCCGTGTCCCAGGCTCGACTATCGTCGACCACCGATCGTCGACTATCCTGAACACGCCCTGGGACACGCCCGTATCCCAGGCCGTGTACCCCCGACACGCCCTGGGACACGCCCGTGTCCCAGGCCGTGTCAAACAGCCTGCACCTCAAATCCAGTTTTGAGATTTTTGGGGTGTTACAATCCTCCCCTCCTTAATAAAATTTCGTCTCGAAATTTGAAGACAGTAGGGAGAAAATAACAAAACATTTATATGTTTCTATTACATATACAACGAGCGAACAAGTTACGAAAATAACTCGGGAAACTCGGCTCGCATGGTCTGCTCGCGCTCCCATGTTAGCTCTTCTCGGCCACAATTGTCCCATCGGACTTTGACCATCCCGATCACTTTGTTCCGCAACTGTTTCTCGGCTCGATCCTCGATCCGTATAGGCTTCACCTTTTTCGTTAGCCCATACTCAACCGACACTCGATCATTGTCAATTATTTGAGCTGGATCCTTGACTGCTTTGCGTAGCACCGAGATGTGAAACACATCATGCAATCCACTCAATTCCGATGAAAGAGCTAGCCGATCGGCAGCTTCCCCAACTCGCTCCACCACTTCAAACGGACCAAGGTATCGCGGACTTAGCTTTTTCAACCGCCAAATCCGAGATACGCCTTTGAAGGGCTTAATCTTTAAATAGACCCAGTCACCCACCGCGAACTCCACGTTCCGGTGCTTAGCATTGTAATACTTGGCTTGCCGATCCTGGGCTATTAGGAGCTTCTCTCGAATAGAGCGTATTGTTGAGGTAGCATTCTCGACTTCTTTTTTGCCTAAAAGTTTGGTCTCGCCAGTTTCTGCCCAAGCTAGCGGTGTACGACACTTACGACCATACAACGCTTCAAACGGGGCCATGCCTATACTCGCTTGATGGCTATTATTATAGGCAAACTCCACCATAACAAGATGCTCTTCCCAATTCTTACCGAAGTCCAGGGCGCACATACGGAGCATATCCTCCATCGTTCTGTTGGTTCGTTCAGTTTGGCCATCCGTTTGCGGGTGAAAGGCCATACTGAATGCTAACTTCGTACCCAACATCTGATGAACTAATCTCCAATCTTTCGAGGTAAAGCGCCCATCTCGGTCACTTACGATGCTCCGGGGAACACCGTGCAATCGAACAATCTGCTCCACATAGAGCTTTGCCAACGTTTCCACTAAATCGTCCCGTTTGTTCGGTAGAAAGTGAGCCACCTTTGTCAACCGGTCTACAATCACCCAGATTGAATCATGGCCACGCTGAGATCTCGGCAATCTGTGCACGAAATCCATAGAAATATCCTCAAACTTCCATTGCGGAACCGGCAACGACTTCAGGAAACCACTCGGCCGTTGACATTCTGCCTTTACCAAAGCACAAGTACGACATTTAGCCACATACGCGGCTATGTCCTTCTTTAAACCAGGCCACCAGAACAGTTTCTTTATGTCCTTATACATTTTTGTGCTCCCAGGGTGAATTGAGTACTTTGTAAAGTGTGCTTCATATAACAATCCTTCTCGCAATTTACCCGCACTAGGGACGCACAATCGGCCATCTTTCCGTAACAAACCGTCATCCCAGGAGAATTGATCACCAGACCCCTCCTTTGCATAGCGTTGGAGACTTTCATCCAACTCAGTTGCCCGCCGAACCCTGTCAGCAAGGTCATATTGAACCTCCAACCAGTTCACGCATGCATCAGTCGAAGAATCTCTTTCCACACAAGATATCTCCAAAGCTTCTAACTCCTGGATTAACCGCTCATCATGTATCCGCAGCCAATTTGCCCGCACCGGAGTCCGACGACTCAAGGCATCAGCAACCACATTTCCCTTTCCGGGAACATAGTGAATGTCGAAGGTATAATCCCCAAGGAATTCCATCCACCTCCTTTGTCGCATATTCAATTCCTTTTGATCAAGCAGATACTTTAAGCTTTTATGATCTGTATAAATATCCAACTTCACGCCATAAAGATAATGCCGTCACAACTTTAGCGAAAAGTTCACCGCCGCCAACACCAAGTCATGGACGGGGTAATTACGCTCATGCACTTTCAATTGACGTGAGCCATAAGCGATCACCTTGCCAAACTACAGGAGAACGCAGCCTAAGCCGCTTCCTGACGCATCGCTGTATATTTCAAATCCATCTGTACCACATGGCGACGTCAAAACAGGCGCCGTGGTCAAACGACTCTTCAGCTCCACAAAAGCTCGTGCGCACTCCGACGCCCAAACGAACTTCTAATCCTTTCTCGTCAACGTAGTCAGAGGCAAAGCAATCCGGGAGAAGTTCTCCACGAACCGTCTATAGTAGCCCGCCAGTCCAAGGAAACTCCTGACCTCGGCCACCGAAGACAACACTGGCCAATCACGAATAGCACTTATCTTAGCCGGATCCACCGCTATGGCCTCTCCACTTACCACATGGCCCAGAAAAGCCACCGACGAGAGCCAGAACTCACACTTAGAGAACTTGGCATACAGCTTATTCCTTCGCAAGGTATGCAATACTAATCGCAAGTGGTTTGCATGATCTTCCTCCAATTGTGAATATACAAGGATATCATCAATAAACACAATCACAAACAGATCCAGGTATTCGCGGAACGTTCGATGCATGAGATCCATGAATACCGAAGGCGCATTAAATAAGCCGAACGACATCACTGTGAACTCATAATGACCATAGCATGTGCTAAATGCTGTCTTGGGAATGTCTCCTTCCCTAATCCGCAACTGGTAATACCCGGACTTCAAATCCAACTTCGAATAGACGGTTGAGCCTGCTAGCTGATCGAACAAGTCATCGATCCGTGGAATTGGATACTTGTTTTTCTCCGTCAGCTTGTTCAGTTCGCGATAATCAATACATAGTCGCAAACCACCATCTTTCTTTTTCACAAAAGAACAGGCGCGCTCCAAGGTGACATACTTGGGCGTATGTATCCCTGCTCCAACAACTCTTGCAACTGAACTTTCAGTTCGGCCATTTCTTTTGGCGCTACCCGATACGGCGAACGGGCCACAGGTTTCGTACCCGGCACCAGCTCGATAGCAAAGTCGATTTCCCTTTGGGGAGGTAACCCTGGAAGATCCTTTGGAAACACATCAGCATATTCCGACACAATCGGCACTTCACTCACACTGGCCTTCGGCGCCACCGCCTCTATGAGTGTGAAGAACAACTCTGCACCCTTCCGAACTGCCTTAACAACTTGGAGAGCGGATAACAACATCCCACTCGTCCCTTGCATACCAATGAACTTGGTCTCTTGTTCGGTATTTTGCCCAAGTGTGACCTCTTTTGAAGTGCAATCTATACAGGCACGCTGCTCTGAAAGCCAGTCCATACCAAAGATTATATCAAACTCTTTGATCGGCAATACTAATGTTTCCACCTTGAACTCCCGACTTCCTATCTTGACCTCAAGACCGCAAGATCGATCCGTGCACATCAAACATCCGTTAGGCAACAACACCTTTACACTGTCTGTTGTGGTCCGGATAGGCACCCCGACACGAAAGACAAAGTCCTCAGACAGAAACGAATGTGAAGCACCTGTGTCGAACAGTGCTCGCGTCGGATACTCTCGTATAAGGACAAACCCTATAACGCTACAGTTAAAACAAGCACAGCACATCAAAAAAACAAGAATATTAAAACCTACGCGCACCTGTGACGACATCCGTCTGTTTCATGGCCTCCTGTTGTCCAAGGTTGAAGACCCTGGACTGCGCGTGCGAGGCAGAAGACTCCACCACAGCCTTCCCCTTCTCCGCATAAGACGCTCCCGTCTTCTTATCACCCTTTGGAGGACCAGATCGGCATTCACGTGCGAAGTGTCCAACCTTCCCGCATGTAAAACAAGCACGAGATCCATACCCAGATGTATCCGTCACAGTCGCAGAAGGAGCTTGTCCAGAAGACTTAGACTTCTTATTCCATCTCTTTCGGTAGCCAAACTTGTCCGGACGCGGCGGCTTAAACTCTGGCTTTGCAACAGCCAAGTTGCCCTTTTCTTGCCCCCGTTTCATGTCCGTCTCCAAAGAACGAGCCGTACAGACTAAGGCTTGGAATCCCTGACTCACAGAACTCGAGAGCAAATACCGCAGCTCATCTCGTAGTCCCGTATAAAACCGACTAGTCTTACGCTCTTCTTCGGCGAAGATCGTGCCCGCATATCTTCCCAAACGGGTGAACTCATGCAGGTAGTTATCCACACTTCGAACTCCCTGCGCTAACCGTTGAAATTCCATTTCCATCGATATCCTTTGCTGCATCGGCAGATGTTGTGCTAAGAACAATCGAGAAAATTCTTCCATTGTAATCTCTGCCAATTGCCTGCCGGCCAAGTGATGCATTTCAATCTCATCCCACCACAATCGCGCCTCTCCTTCCAGTAGGAAAGTGGCTAACATGACTTTCTGTTCCTCCTCAACCTTGATAGCTCTCATAATCCTCTTGATCCTTACAAGCCAATCCTCTGCTTGGGCCGGTATACCCGCCCCATGAAACTGCGGAGGGTTGAAGCTCAAGAATTGCTTCCATTGTTGATCTGCTACCCGCGGATCAACTTCGGCTTCTACCGGTTCTTGCCGTACCCTAGCTTGCGTTGGCACCACTACAGGACGTGCCTGCCCAGCCTGCTGAGCATTCATCATAGCAAGTACCGTTTCCGTGATGAGACGGACTGTTTCAGCGGATGGAGGAGTTGTGGGCACCTCGGCTGGTGCCGCACTCTCAACAGAACGTTGTGGTTCGGATTGACCCGCAACACTTCTGGTCACCTATATGTGTAAAATACACAATTTACTGACCAATGAAAACGACAACCATACAAAAAGAATACACAAGTTCAACAAACAAGTGTATTTGCATTCCTAAGTGGACAATCTTAAGTTCAAATTAAGTGTTATAACGACGGCACTGACACGTGCTCGCCACCTCTCAAAAGAATTCGTTGGCGAATTCGGAAGAGATCGACCAACAAGCTGATACCAAATTGTAACACCTCTACCCGTCAAGAAGAATATAATAGAGGGTCCGGCCGGGGCCCCACACCATATTCCACAAACAGGCGGAGACGCTACGAACTAATATCATAACCACGCATCCTAACACAGAGCATTCTAGCGGAAGTTTCACGGTTGAATCTTTGAACTCAAGATAAAGAACACTGTCCACTATAATATAGGAATGTACACAAACATCACAAGAGTCTGGCCTTAAGGCCTTACAACAATTTCTCTTAACAAGAGTGTGGATTACAGACATCGGCACGCAGGCCGGCCACACATGAACAAAAGAAACAAAACAATGCTATGCCTTCGAGGGCAGCAGCGCAGCTTGGGATTCAACCCGCTAAGTCCCGCTCGGACCAGCACCTCCAGTACCTGTAAGAACCAATCCACCAAGCGGTGGCAAACAGGGCAACGGTCAGCATTCAGCTGACCAATTATAACGACCCTGCCCCTGGCACGGGGCAGCGGAATTCCATCCCTGCATAGCAATCTTTCAATATGATATATAGCAATTCAAGCAAGATGTGCATGCCCGCACAGTCACATATCACAAACGCCGGTACGACGGCCCGACGTCTTGTGCACTCATGGTACTCTCGGGTGCACCGGAAACACCAGATCTCACCATTGAGCATTTAGTCCGGCACGCAGGCCCAGGACTCTCATTATGCCGCTGACGAAAGCCCAATTCCTTGGCGCTCTCATGTCCAGCCTACATAACGCAGGTACAGATCAGCCACCCCCCGTTGCTCAAATCGCCTTGCCCAACCAAGTACATCATACCTGAGGCCACATTTAAAGGCGCAGGTCGGTTTCACCTTGCCTGTTCGGCACGAAGCCTTTTTCATACAGTTGCAGCCCAACGCTCAACCGCACACCAAGTGGCAACTCACGGCCATAAGAGTTGCACCCAACTCTCACAATTTCCTGGACTTCCTCCAGTACTTTATCCATCATGCATACAAGCAATAATCACGGAGTCTTCTCCGATATGCAAACAAGCATCACCAATCCAGACCAATATGTCCAGATGGGCTTCACACAGCATGCCTAGATCCGTACTCCAATTCCGGACTCTAATAAGGGGGACTTCACATATCTACCCCAAGGGACGCCACAACCCACCGCACACTCGTGGGGAAGGGTTTTCCCTATGCAATGCAGGAAATAAGGACTTCACATGTCCAAGCAGGAAATCGTTACCCTAGGAACTCGCTTCGGAGCCATGGAGAGAAATTGAGACGGATGAAAGCCTTCGCAGCAGCGTTGCCTTCGCAAATCCGAACTCGGCTCGCGATTTGGACCACCGCAGCACCACCGGCAGCCGGATTCCACTTCTTCTTCCTCACCTCGCTCTCACCTCTCTCTTAAAGTTAGAAAGAGAGTAGAAACTTAAAAATGAGCTTTTCCTCCTCCTTTCCCGGCCTTATCAGCCCAGGAATGAACCCCAGCCACAGGATCCTCTTTAAGGAAAATGAACGGCCAAGATCTGCCCGAAAAAAGATTATTTTTTGGCCGACACGGCCTGTGACACGGCCGTGTCACAGGCGGTGTACCCTTAAGCGGCACACGCGGCACTCGCACCGACTGAAAACTACCAGAACACGGACATCGACACGCCCGTGTCGAACCTAACACGCCCGTGTCAGTCATGTGACACGCCCGTGTCACCCCTGTTACACGGTACTCAACGAGCTCTAAAATCAATCAGAGCAGTACACGGGTAGGCACACGCCCTTGGACACGCCCGTGTCAAAACTAACACGGCCGTGTTCAAGGCTTGGTTCCGGGCCGTGTACTTCCCTGACTCAGAACGGCGATTTCTTGAGTGACACGCCCTGGGACACGCCCGTGTCGAAGGCCGTGTCCCAGGCTCGACTATCGTTGACCACCGATCGTCGACTATCCTGAACACGCCCTGGGACACGCCCGTGTCCCAGGCCGTGTACCCCCGACACGCCCTGGGACACGCCCGTGTCCCAGGCCGTGTCAAACAGCCTACACCTCAAATCCAGTTTTGAGATTTTTGGGGTATTACAACCTGGGCTGCACATCCACTACAATCGGCTCGCTGGATATAACAAGGAGTTACCGTTAGCGGTAATATTATCGCGATGCGGTATTAACAGAACTTCAATTCTACTATAGTCAAGGGTGTTTTCCTGGAGCACACCTCCAATACTTTCTACAGTAACTTGCAACACCCTAACCTTGGAATCTACACGTTTATTCAAGGAATGTTCTCCGGCATGCAAATCAATCATCACCAATCCAGACTAATATGTCTGGATGTTCTTGATACATCATGCCTATTCTTTACTTCTATTCTGGATTCTATATGCAAGTTTCATATCAGGGATAACAACGATCAGCCTGGTGGAAATCTCTCATTCTTCACCAATTGGAGAGGATTTCCATGTACATACCAAATAAGGACTTCACTTGTCCAAGTAGGAAGGTTGTTACCCTTGTAGATTGCTTATGAGCCATGAACAAAGATTTTGTCTGGATGGAAAGGATCGCCTTGAATTTCTCTTTACAGACCTAGCCTCAGATCGCAATTCCAACCGTTGGAACTCCTTCAACAGCTCTCCAACTATTTTCTTCCAGCCTTCTTCCTCCTTTATTCTTTTCTTACAAGGATTGAAGAGAGGTTGAAGAGAGAGAGAGAGAGAGAGAGAGAGAGAGAGAGAGAGATAAAGAAATAAGATTCTTTCCCCACTCCTCTGACTAAGTAGCCACGAGATTAAACCCCAGCCACAAGATTATTTCATCCAAAGGAATGAAGGGCCACAATTTCAGCCACAAATCTTAAAATAATGCTATCGCTAGGCGATAACCACTATTGCGGCACGATAGCTGCAGTGGTGGCCGCTTGGCTCGATCAGCGCCGCTCAATGGACGCATTGCTGCCTGCCAACACGTACATGACTGCCACGTGGTCACATGACGATATCGAGCTAATGCTAGCGTTTGCTCTAAAGTCGATTTTTGTTATTTTTCATTCCAGGAAACCAAGGGTGTTACAAATCTCCCCTATTTTATGAAATTTCATCCCAAAATTAGACATATCAGAAAACAACATAAAAGATCAAAATATACATTTTATGTATACCTAAACAAAATAGCTCGTGAAACTTCTCTCTCAAAGTTTTCTCGTACTCCCATGACAGTTCCTCATGACCACAATTATCCTAGTGGACTTTGACTATCACGATTGCATTGTTCTATAACTGCCTAATTTTTGTGCCTTTGATTCAAATGGGCTTGAATTACGTATTCAACCCATTATGTACCTACACTTGATCCACATCAACCTTTTCTGTAGGCTCTTGTACACTCTTCCACAACATTGATATGTGAAACACATCGTACAAACTATTAAGTTTAGCTGAAAGACTCAGTCGATAGGCAGCTTCACCAATCCGCTAAATTATTTAAAACGTCCTAAGGTATATCAGACTCAGATTTTTCAAGCGTCGAATCCTTGATATGCCCTTGAATGACTTTATCTTAAGATACACCCAATCACCCATCGCAAACTTCACGTTTCAGTGTTTGACATTGTAGTACTTTGTTTGCCCATCTTGAGCAACTAATAGCCGCTCCCGAATCAATAGTACCGTCGAAGTTGCATCTTCGATGTATTTATGGTTATAAAGCTTCAATTCACCTGTTTCTACCCAAGCTAACAGAGTACGACAATTCCTACCATATAAGGCCTCGAAGGGTGCCACCTAAATACTCGCTTGGTAGCTATTTTTGTAGGAAAATTCAATCGTATAGAGATGATCCTCCCACCTCTTCCCGAAAACCAAGGCGCATATGCGAATAATATCCTCCATTATTCTGTTTACCCTCTCGGTCTGACCATCCATTTAAGGATGAAGGGTCATGCTGAATTTCAGCTTGTTACCCAATAGTTAATGAATAAGCCTCCAATCATTTGACGAGAAATGCCCATCTCGGTCACTAATGATGCTATGAGGCACACTTTGTAAATGTACAATCTATTCAACATAAAGTTTGGCCAACTTTTCCACTGAATCGTCCCTCTTATTCGGAATAAAGTGTGACACCTTTATCAATCGGTCAACAAGCACCCAAATGACATTGTTCCCTTTCTGCGATCTCAGCAAGCCGTGCACGAAATCCATAAATATTTCATCAAATTTCCACTCCGGTACTGGTAATGACTTCAGGAAACCACCAGGTTTCTGACATTCATCCTTTACTAGGGCACATGTATGGCACTTCGCCACATAGAGAGCTATATCTTTCTTTAACCCTGGCCACCAAAACAACTTTTTCATATCCTTGAACATTTTTGTGCTCCCGGGTGGTTTTAGTACATTATAAAATGTGTCTCATAAATCAACTCCTCCCGTAATTTGTCCACATTGGGGATGCAAAACCGACTGGTCTTCCATAAAAGACTATCTTCACAAGTAAACTGGGCATTGGACCCATCCTTGGTTTTGTCTAAATAATATATCATGCTCTCATCAAGCTCTAACACCTGACAAATCCTGTTTGCAAGGTCATATTGCACCTCCATCCAATTTAAACATGTATTTGCACTAGAGCTCCTAACAACACGAGTGATCTCCAAAGCCTCCAAGTCTCAAATAAGACGCTCATTATGCATCTGTATCCATTTGGCATGTATCGGATCCTTGTAACTCAACGCATCAACGACAATATTTCCCTTCCTGGGAACATAGTGTATCCCAAACATATAGTCCCCAATAAATTCCATCCACCTCCTTTGTCGTATATTCAATTCCTTTTGATTTAACAGATACTTTAGGCTCTTATGGTCCGTAAAGATATCAATCTTAACGCCATATAAGTAATGTTGCCATAGCTTTAGGGCAAAAATCACAGCCGCTAACTCCAAGTCGTGGAATGGATAGTTCCTTTCATACACCTTCAGCTGGCGAGAGCTATAAGCTATAACCTGTCTGAACTATAATAGAACACAACCTAAGCTGCTCCATGAGGCATCACTGTAGATCTCATAGCCTTCTACACCACATGACAAACACAAAATAGGTGTCATAGTTAGATGAACTTTCAAATCCTCAAAAGCTCATGAGCATTCTGGCGTCCAAATGAACTTCTGAACCTTCCTTGTCAACGTAGTGATAGGTAGAGCTATCCGCGAAAAGTTCTCTACGAAACATATACATTAGCCAGCAAGCAAGAAAGCCCCTGACTTCCGCCACAGTAGTCAACACAAGCCACACCCATATCACAACTATCTTTGCCAGATCCACGACAATACCCTATCCACTAATCACATGACCAAGAAAAGCTACTGATGATAGCCAAAAATCACACTTGGAGAACTTGGCATATAGTCGATTCCTCCTTAGGGTATGCAAAACCAAACACAAATGATTTATGTGATCCTTGTCTGACTGAGAGTATACCAAAATATCATCAATAAAGATGATTAGAAATCATTCCAGATACTCTTGAAAGATCTTGTGCATCAAATCCATGAATACCGATGGCACATTTATTAACCTAAATGGCATCACGTTGAACTCATAATGGACATATAATGTACCAAATACTTTCTTGGGAATATCACTTTCCCTAATCCTCAAGTGATAATAGTCAGACTTCAAATCCATCTTCGAATAGACAGTCGATCTAATCAGCTAATCAAATAAATCATCGATTCTTGGAATCAGATACTTGTTCTTTTGTGCCAGTTTGTTCAGTTCACGGTAGTCAATGTATAAACACAAGTTTCTGTCCTTCTTCTTTATAAAAAGAACCGGGGCACTCCAAGGTGAAATATTCGAATGTATATAGCCTTGCTCGGGAAATTCCTGTACGTGAACGTTCAATTCCGCCATATCCTTTGGCACTACACAGTATGGTGAGCGTGATATAGGCTTTGCACCTAGCACCAATTCAATAGCGAAGTCGATCTCTCGCAGAGGTGGAATCCCAGGGAGATCTTTAGGTAACACATCTATAAACTTCATCACAATAAAAACTTCGATCAAACTGGGCTTCGACCCTACGACCTCCAATAACATGCATAAAACCTTTGTGCCCTTACAAACTGCCTTGACCACTTGGAGAACAGACATCAGTATCTTATTCGATCCTCGCATACTAGCGAACTTAGTCTCGCATTTCGTGTTCTACTCCAACATGACTTCCTTTGAGTTACAATCAATACAATCATGCTTCTCCGAGTGCCAGTCCATGCCAAAGATCACATCAAACTCAGATATCAGCAACATAAATACTTCCAATCCAAAATCATGACCTCATATCCGCACTAGAATACATCAAGCTTTATCCATGCGTATTAAGCAGCCATTCGACAATAATATATCCAATCTATATTTCGACATAATAGATGGCACTCTGATACGCAACACGAAGTCCTCATATAGAAAGGAGTGAGAAGCCCCTATATCAAATAGTGCTCTCGCCGGATAGTCCAAAATCAGGACAAAGACTAAATAATAAAAATTAAGCAAGGCACAATATAACAAGTATATAAAGTAGTAAAAGTTGTATACTAAACTGTACCTGTCACCACATCGTTTTGTTTTATGGCCTCCTGCTGGACAAACTTTTATACTCTGGGTTGGGATGTAGCATAATAGGAGGCAACCGACTCCTTTTCCTTCCCTTTATTTACATATGTCGCACCCATCTTCGGAGATCCATTTCGATAGTATCTGGAGATGTGTCTCGGCTTTCCATAAGAATAAAAAAAACTTTGTCTCGCCAAGTAGTTTCTCTAGAAATAACATAAGAAGAAGCTGGCCTAGTAAAGTTTGACTTCTTGTTCCACTTATTGTGGTATCCAGATTTTACAGAGCTCGGTACTTTGAACACTGGCTTCTTCACACCCAAGACCTTCTTACTTTTAACTCTTTTCAGATTTTGTTCCAGGGATCGGACAGTAATGACCAATATTAGAAAGCCTTGCGTCGTCGGACCTGAAAGAAGCAACCTTAGATCATCACACAAACCTTCATAGAATCTATTTGTCTTGTGCTCTTCATCAACAAACGTAGAGCCCGTATACCGCCTCAATCTTGTAAACTCATACAAGTAGTAATCAACACAACTCTCAGCCTGAGTTAACCTCTAGAATTGATTCTCCATAGCAATCCTCTGTGAAGATGGAAGATACCTTGCCATAAAAAGCCTTGAGAATTCCTCCATCGAGATCTCAGAGAGTTATGTTCCAGTAAACTGATGTAGTTCTAACTCATCCCACCAGAGTCTGGCCTCTCCCTCCAAAAGAAAGGTAGCCATAGAAACTTTTTATCACTCCTCTGTCTCCATCGCCATCAGGGTTCTCTTTATTATTGAGAGACAATCTTTGGCCTGAGTGGGGTATCCAGATCCCTATCACATTGGAGGATAGAAGCTCATCACATGCTTCAGTTGCTTTTTTTTTCGCTCACCTCATCGCCAAAGGCTCATTTGGCACTAGCCGCATAGCCACCGGTTCAACTACATCAACCTGCACTGGGGTAACCTCAGGGGTAGGAGGTTGTACTTGCCCTCCTGGCTATGCATTGATCATTGCGAACACGGCTTCCGTAGCCAATCACATCATCTCAATAGAAGGAGGATGTGTAGGTACCTCAGCTGGTACACTACTCTCCACCGAGCACTACGACTGAGACTTCCCCGCATCGCTTCGAATCACCTATAATCGTGAAACACACAATTAAGAGACCAAAAATTATGCAAAAAGCAATTATAGAAACACGCAGATTCTGCAAACATGTGTATTTTCACTCCTAAGTTTACATTCATGGGTTCTTTCATGTCATAAAGGTAACACACATACATTACGCACATACATTCAACACCCCTTAAAAGAATTCGAACACAAATTCGAAGAAGAAAGACCGACACACGAGTCTACTACCAAATTATAACAACCCCATCCGTCACGTAGAATATAACAGAGGGTCCGACCGGTGCCCCATTCTATATTCCACAGACAGTTAGTGGAGTTATATATTGAAACCGAAATAGTAATGCATCCTAACTCAGAGTGCCTTCTAGCGGAAGAATTTTAAGTTAAGAAGAGCCCAATAACCAGGAATGTCCACAATAATACCACAAGAATGATAATAAAATACAAAAATTTATTTGGCCTAAGACCTTACAAACCTTTCTCTTCACATGAGTATCTTACGTACATCGGCACACAGGCCGACCACACATGAAAATAGTAACATACGATTTACTTTGCCTTCGAGGGTCGGTATAGAAAAAAGGGAATTCATCCCTTTACCTCCTACTTGGCTCTCTAGCACCTCTATAGGGACAATCCACCAAGAGGTGGAAAACCAAGGCAATGGTCAGCTTTAGCTAACCAATTATAACGACCCTACCCTTCACTCGGGGCGGCGGTGTTCCTTCCCTTCAAGTAAACTACATGTATATCTCATGGAATCAAAACGTGTAATTCAAGCACCATTCACCACAGATGTTGAATCATAAGGCCACATGTCCCGAGCACTCAGGGCACATTATCTCTATGTACTGGATACCCAGTCCAACCACCATCTTCACTCTCAGACAGATGGTACATCAATGTGCTTTCACCGTCAAGGCCTCACTACCTTACGAAAAATCCCAAAATCAGATGATGCACTGAGATGTGACCTCTTCACCAACCAGTAAGGGACATGTTTGGATAAGCTTTGCCCATACTCATATCGTCGGCATCGCAAAGGCACAATGCGGGTAGAGCTTTTCTCGGCCCGTATATGATAATGAATGTTATCGATCAATGGTCGACTCTCATATCCACCAAGTTAGGCACCAAGCACAATATCTTCTTTTGCCACCCACTTTGTCCCTAGGACTTGGGCCCGCAGTCTCAAATCTGCTCACTGGGAGTTATCGCCAGCGGTAGCACTACCGCAGCGTGATACACACAGATACTCAAGAGCTGGTCTTCAGCTGGGCACAATAGGACTCCATGCTATCTGATGCTACGCACCCCGTCACCAGGACCTGGGCTGCACATCCTCCACAATCGGATCGCCAGATACAACCAGGTACTACCACTGGCAGTAACATGACCGCGGCGCGGTATCAACAAAACTTCGATTCTATTGCAGTTAAGGGTATTTTCGTGGAGCACACCTCTAGTACTTTTTGTAGCAACTTGCAAAACCCTGAACCCATAATCTATATATTTATCCACGGAGACTTATGCAACACGCAAATCAATCATTATCAATCTAGGCTAACCTGTCTAGATGAGCTTCACACCACATGCCTATTCTATACATCGATTCCAGATTCTATATGCAAGTTTCATAATGGGGATAACAACAATCAACCTGTTAGAAATCTCTCGTTCTTCACCAATTTGTGAGGATTTCCATGTACATGCCTGAAAGAATAGGTTTCTAGAATGTCAAAATACCTAGAAGCGGGGGGGGGGGGGGGGGGGGGGTGAATAGGTTCAATTCTTTATTCTTAGGCAGTTAATAGATTATTCACAGTATGATTAAATTCTATAGCAATCACAGCATACAACATATCAATCACAGCAGATAACCAGGTTTATAGTGGTTCCCCAAGAGATGGGTACATCCACTTCCCCCTCCACCTATCTAGCAATACACTAGATTCAGCCAAACTTCCTTCCACCTTCTCAGATCCTCAGATCTTATAACTCAGAACCCAAACTGGTTCCTACAACTCAGACTTCTACAAGTCCTACATCTCAGGTTCTTCCCAAGAACCCTACCTTAGAGTGAATCCACACTCCTACCACTCAGGCTATCAAGCCCTGCCTCAGCCCTTATCACCAGGCCTACAGCTCAAAGAACTTGATCTCCTACCTCAGGAAAACAGCCCTACCTCAGCCTTTATAATTACAGGCTTACAATACTCAGATCTATAAATAGATCCTACAAAAAATTTATAAAGAATTACTTTCTTCCTTCACCCAGATAGTGAGAAAAATGGAGTGATCGAATCTTGATCAGATCTTGATTAATATGCTTTCTTCAGATCACTGCTGCAAGGAATCAGATTCAACCTTACTTAGTTTATTCAAAGCTTCTTGAAAGAGAGAACCTAGGTTGAATCTTCTTAAGAAGTTGATGTAGACACAACTTCTTCTTTCTTACTGACTTGATTAGCCAAACAATGACAGATCCAAAGAGAAGCTGTCTCCTTATCTGATATAGAATCAGAACCTTCTTACTGTATAGAATTCTGTGAATTCTTCTTGGAGTAATCCTCCTTATTTTTGACTTCCCTCTAATTTTTTCTGTCTTACCGTGTGTTTTTTTTATTGCTCAGTTTTTTTTGATTGCTCGGCCTCCATCCGTCACATGGAATATAGCAGAGGGTCCGGCCAGGGCCCCACGCCAAATATCACAGACAAATGGCGGAATCATGATAAATATCAAAATTACTTTCTACTCGCATCTTAACTTAGAGCATTCTAGCGGAAGTTTATAACTTGAAAGAACTCATCAAATGAATGTCCATTAAATATATAAATAACATATTTATATATAACAGCAGGAATGTATATAAGTACAAAAATGCTCACGGCCTTAAGGCCTTACATGTTTCTCTTTACAAGATGTTGTTTCATATATTGACACGTAGTCCGACCACACATGAAATCCAATTATTCGCATGACCTTCTAGGGCCTACAAGCAACAGCAATAGCAAGGGCTTCAGCCCACTCAATCCAAGTCAGCACCAGTAAGGGCATCACCTGCATATAGACGTCCACCCCAAGGGTGATAAACAAAGTAACAGTCAGCATTCAACTGACCAATTATAACGACCCTACCCCTTACTCGGGGCAATGGTTCCTTCCCTGCATGCATTGCAATCATAATATATCTATCACAACAAGTGCACTCACACACAACATTATCACAAATGCTGGCCTTCATGCGAGACACTCCGTGCACTCAGGGCACGCTTACGGTAAAATGAATCATCCTTGGTCCCACCACTGATTAGAGGTTATTAGCTTGTTGGCCAGGCACTAGTCTACTACAACACACATGCTGGAGACATCCTCGCCCATCCCACTCAGAGGTGTTCACCTCACGACAACCAATGAGCACTCTAGATCGACCTACCCCCGTAGTGTAACAAGCCAGGAAGGCTCGTAGCCCCCCATTTGCATTGCCTCCAATCGATCGCTCACAATGCAGGTACATATTACCTCTAGATCAACCTACCACCATAGTGTAACAAGCAGGGAAGGCCCGCAACCCCCATTTATAGTGCTACCAATCGATCTCTCACAACACAGGTACACAGCTCATGCAGAGCATACAATTCCAATGCCATAAAGGCTCCACCGACATAATGAATGGCTCTCATGGCCACATCGCATACAGCTCATATAGAGCATACAATATAAGGAACTCACAAGCATCCTCACAAACTCCATAACCTACACATTTAATTCACGAAGTCTTCTCCGGTTCGCAATATAAACATCACCAATCCATACTAACCGTCCTGATGGGCTTCACACAGCATGCCTATTCCGTACTACTCATTTCCGGATCTAGATGAAGACTTAACCGGGGATATCAACTATCAACCCGCTTGAATTGCTTATATTTTCCACCTCTTGGTGGATGATTCCATGCATTTGCATAAAGGAGGACTTCACTTGTCCAAGAAGGAGATCGTTACCCTTGATGATCGCTTTGGAGCCATGGAAGTCTAGCTGGATGAAAAGACCTGCAACGGCCTTGCCTTTACAGAACTGAACTCGGCTCTCGACTCCGAACTCCAAAGCTCCACCAGCGGCCGGAATCCTTCTCCTTCTTTTCCTTGCTCTCCCTTTTCTCTATTCCTTTTAGAATGAAAAGAACTAAGATGGAATGAGAGATTAGTATCAATCCTTGATCTTTTAATAGCAGGGAGAAGATTGGGCCATAGGATCCAAGATGAAGGAAACGAACGGCCACAGATCGCCCTCAAAAGTCTATTTTTTGGGCTGACACATCCTGTGACACTCCAATGTCACAGGCCATGTACCTTAAGCGGTACATAACCAACTCAAACCAGACCACGACATGGGGTTAGACATGCCCGTGTCAATCTCCTGACATGCCCTTGTCAATCAGTACACGCCCATGCTGAGGGGCGTGTCTCTCAATCGACATAGGACCAACAAATCTCGAAAGGGACATGGGTTACCAACACGCCCGTATCAACTTTGACACGCCCGAGTCACCCAGAACACGACTATATTCCAGGCTGTGTTCCTCACCTAACACAGCCCGGCTACCAACCCAAGAAGGACACGACCTTGGACATGCCCGTGTCCCTGGCCGTGTCGCCTCTCGAAAATCGTCGACTGCATTTCGTTGAGTACTCGCGACAACACAGTGAAGGACACAGCTTGGGATACGCCCGTGTCCTAGGCCGTGTGCCTCACTCGATACACACTCGAGACCAAAAATCATACTCGATCAAACAGAGCAGGACACGCCCTGAGACACGCCCTGGGACATGCCCGTGTCCCAGGCCGTGTTGCCCAACCAGAACTCAACTTTGGAATTTTGGGGTGTTACAGCTGTCAAGTCTTCTGTCTTGAGATCTGGAACTTAGATTTATTTAACTCAGCTGAATGTGTCGAGACACAAGGATAGTATGTGTTGACACAGATGAAGTATGTGTCGACATAATTACCCGGGTGTCGACACACTTCCTCTGGTGTTGTCGACAAACTTCAGAAACTATCGACATAGATTTTATATAATGCGTCGATAATACTCCTTTGATGTTGTCAACACACTTCAGAAACTATTGGCACAGCTCTTCAACCAGTCTCTACACTCCCTTTGTAGAATGTGTCGACAAACTTCTTTTGATAATGTCAACACTCTTAAAAAACTGTCGGCATAACTGATGTTGACCCAACTTTTGTATGTTGACATAAGTCCTGTGTGTTGACATAACTATTGTAGACTTGAACTCTTAATGTCAACATAAGTCCTGTGTGTCGACAAAACCCTTCTACTCATGTCAGCACTTCAAATCTAAGTGTGTCAAAACTAGTCCTGAATGTCGACACTACTGTTGTTGACTAAAATTTCATGTGTCGACACAAGTCCTGTGTGTCGACACAACTTTACTTATGATCTCAACGCTGCTCCTTCAAAGATGTCGACACATTATAAATGTCTTAACACTTTTGTACTTAGAATATTTTCTTCATTCTTCTACATGGATAAATAAACTCAATACACCATCAAATACAACCTAATGTATATTATTGAGTCAGGTGAGGCTTATCCAAATCAGGTACATAATCTCCAATATACCCAACAATCTCCCCCTATTTGGAGAAGTCATAACCCATAATCAATGATATACACAAATATATAATGACAAAATAAGCATGATGTATTTAGCAATTTCAAATTACTTCAATAGCACTTCAAGCATATCATACACAAATATTCAACATGAAATATCATAAGAAACTATGCAAATCAGAGACATAGGTATATAAATTATTGGTAATCAATAATTTATTCATCATATAAGCAAAGTAAGATTACAATGTTTATGAGTTACAACAAAACAACAAAAGATCTACAAAGTTCTCCTAGAACCAAGTCAGTCTAAAATTAGGATTGATCTGGTTCCCTGATTACAATCCCTTTTCCTGGTTGGATAGTAGCTTTGACTTCAGCTTCAGTATCATCAACAGGCTTTTTCCCTTCATGTCTTTGGCTTTAAGTTGAGCTGCTTTAAGCTTTTGCCTCTCAAAGTAATGGAATGGTTTGGGAAAATACTTGCAAGGCTCTATGGAGTTTGCAGGAATTCTACCAGCCTTCAAGACCTTCCTGAATTTGTAGATTTTTTCTTATTGTGCAAGATACTTATACCATTTCTGTTTGGAGTACCACTTTCCCCTGTTATACCGATTTTCAGCCACTGCATTCTATGCAGTTAGGATGATGCTTCTAGAGGTTGGACTCCATTTCTCAAAGTCAGACCTAGCTTCAGCCTGTTCTCTGAATCTCTTTTTGGATATTTGTGCCTCATGCTCTTTAAGCAGAACTAGATCAGACATTTCCACTTCTTCAGAAATTAAAGGTACTTTATCCAGTGGAGGGCTGCACATATCCTGGACTGCCTGATGAATTTCTTCATACTAAGAAGGGGGATATATGACTTGAGCTACTTTAGGTTGCATCCCCTCCAAGATTTTAGTTTGGCATCCAGATTCAACAACATTATCATCATCACATAGAGACGGATATCCCAAGGTAGCTCTAATACTGTTGGATACCCATTTGGAATGATCAGAGCTAGCCTTGATAAGCACTCTCTCCCCCTTTATGACTTCTCGCGCAATATGATCTCTTAGATCAGTCTTCTCAAATCTGACTTGATCTACCACATGATAATTTCCAGTAGTATAGTAGGCTTTAAATTTCTTTATTTGAGCTTAAATAGCAGACTCAGAAGTCTTAATAGCAGTATCAACTGCTTGCAAATATAGTTTTATTTGAGCTGCTATTGTAGAGTCTTTGTTGTCCATATGTGTTTGTAGAGCAGTGGTCTGTTCAGCCAATTTATTCAGAGTGATAGAATGTATATCCATCAAATTTTCATTCATCCTTTTTTGATTTTCAAGAACAACACCTTGCTTGACAGCCAGGTCATCCACCATAGTATTAGTAGTTTGTTGCTGCTGGGCAATATATACAACATTGCCTCCCTTATGGATGAAGTTTGTCATTTCTTTCTTAAGAAGATTTAACTTAAATATGATAGATTTGATGTCCTGTGCCAGGCTAAACTGCAGCTCCTTATGGCTTTCATCCACATATTTTTGAAGTGCAAGTCTTTGCTCATCAAGTTTTTCTTGTAGTTTCACCAGTAGTGAACTGAAGTCTACTTCTTGAGAAAGAGATATTTTCCCAGCCTGTAATGCTTTCTTGTAGCCTGCACTCTTCTTATTGAGCTCCAATATCTTCCTTTTCTTAAGGACAGAGGCTTCTTCCTCCCTTTCAGAATCAGAAGATATTTCTAGTTCCATTATTGTGCCTTGAATATCTATACCTAGTCTTGGGGCTAGGTCTTGCATCTCCCCCTCAACCCCTACAGCAGTGTGTTGATTAGCAGAAACATCTTCCTTGTGAACCTCTTCTTCTTTCCCCTTGGAAGTCAGTCTCTAATCCATGGATTACATCATTCTCAGGAGTCTGAGGTTTCTCTGACAGATCTAGAATATGCACATCTTGTGCCTCTTTTTCAAAAGTTTCTGCAGCTATGTTGATGTCCTAAACTACTTCCATCACAGTGATGTTTGCAGTCTCACTATCAAGCTCAACTACAGTAATATATCCCCCTTGGTTTTATATCTCCTGATTATCTGGTAGATGGGCAGTCTCCCCCCTAGATATGAGCTTTAGTTCTAGGTGTGTGAGTGGGAGACTTCCTGGGTATTTCAGTGGTGTCTTCATCAGAGCTGAATTCAACCCTTTCTTCTGAGTCACTGGAGGACTCCTCAGCTTCCACTGTATCTTTCTTAGATTTTCTTACCTATTTGGTCTTCTACTTAGGTGCAGGGTCTTTTTTAGACAATACTCTGTCCCATTTAGTTAGGATTCTTAAATCCATTCTTCTCATGTGATTAATTTTTGAACCATTAGTTTGGTTCAGTACCTCAGGTATGTTTGCAGCCAGATACAAACTCAGTATTCTGCCTAGGTTAGGCTTCTTAATGCTTTCCTTAACCTTGTTGAAGATAATAGTACTCCAGTCAGTCTTTACCTTGAAGATGATTCTTGCCATTTGGCTAAACATATAGGAGTAAATCTTATCATGCCCACAAGTTTTGCAAAGGATAACTTTCCCTACAACTTCAGACAGAAACTTCCCCTTGGAGTTCATCCCTTTCTTGGTCATGGATGATCCAATGTTTGTGTTTGTGGGCAACCCACAAAATTTGAGGGCTTCTGCAATTAGTGCAGACTCAATCTCCAATTCTTCTTTAACCCTTGGTAGGTGAAGGGATTTTCTCAGATTTTTGGAAGTTATCTTTATTGTTTTTCCATGAATAGTGGATTTGATCTTGTTCTTCTTCGAATTCATTATTGCGTTGGAATAGAATTCTAATACTTCTTTCTTCTATATCCTTGTCGGTTCCGAAACTATGTAATCAAGTCCTTCTTCCTGGATTAGGTCCACTACAGCCTTAATATCAGGTTCTGCATCAGCGAATGCACCCTCAATAAGCTCATAACCTTCATTGATGTTGTTGTCTGTCTTTGGTGCCATTGGAGATGAGAGAAGTGGAAGTTGAAGAGAGAGAAATAGAGTTTCTTGGTCGACACTAATGGTTTAGTCTCGAAATTTCAGAGAGCGTAGTCGATAAGGTCTCGCTTCCTCCTATTTATACTTTTCTAAATAGGGTAGCTCAAAAGGCGGGATGAAATTAGAGTTTTGTATGTCGACTCAAATTTAGTTTGTGTCAACACTGTCCTCTAAAAGTGTCGACTAAGGGTTTTGAGTCTTGACAACTCCATGTGTTGACACCAATTTCTGTGTGTAGACACAGACTTCTAAAGTCTCGATAGAGAGTTTAGTGTCTCGATAACTCTATGTGTCGACACACTCAAGCTCTATTTGTCGACACCTGCTTCTGTGTGTCGACACTCTAACCTACTTTGTGTCGACATCAAATTCTGTTTGTCGACACTGACTACTAAGAACTTGACACTTATAACTTATGTTGTCACTTAGTCATATGTTGAAAAGAAAATTTCCTTTGACCTATCATCTCATTCTAAGTTCAACATTCCTAATTCAATTTTAAAATAGTTGAATTTACTTTCATCTAGAGGTTGAGTGAATATGTCTGCTTCTTAATTGTTAGTAGAAACAAATTCTAGACTTATGCCCCCTTTCTCAATATGTTCTCTAATAAAATTATATCTAATTTCAATGTGCTTTGTCCTGCTATGTGAAAAAGGGTTTCTAACAATTGATATAACACTTGTTGAATCACAATATAAAGGAGTTTGACTTATCTTGATGTCATAGTCTTTAAGTTGATATTGTATCCAAAGCAAGTGGGCACAGCAGCTTCCAGCTGCTATGTATTCTGACTCTGCTTTGGATATAACAACACTTGTCTGCTTTTTGCTACTCCATGACACCAGTCTTCAACCTAGAATTGGCATGTACCAGTGGTACTTTTCTTATCTTCCTTGCAGCCTGCAAAGTCTGTATCTGAAAAACCTGTTAGCAGAAAATCTCGATTCCTAAGGTACCATAGATCAAGATCTGGTGTCCCCTTAAGATATCTTAAAATTCTCTTGGCTGCAGAATAATGAGACTCTTTAGGGCATGCTTGGTGTCTAGCATAGATATATGTAGCATACATGATGTCAGGTCTACTTGAAGTCAAGTATAGTAAGGAGCTAATTATCCCTCTATACAAAGACTCATCAATAGGTTTCCCTGCCTCATCTTTGCCTATAAGCACACTTAATCCTTTTGGAGTTTTCATGGTGGAGGCAGTCTCCATGCCATATTTTTTAATCAACTCCCTGGTGAACTTAGAATGGGATATGGATAATCCATTAAAAGACTTTGTTTCAAGAGACTAAACACCTAGAGGGGGGGGGGTGAATAGGTTCTAATCTTTTTGAGTCTTTTTGATTTTAAGGCAAACAGATATTTGTAACTTCCTTTAGCACAGAATAATTCTATCTACAGAAATAAAATTTAACACATCAAACACCAGATCTATAGTGGTTCCCCAAGATATGGGTACATCCACTTTCCCCCTTCGCCTATCTAGTAGATAACTGGATTCAGCCTAACTTCCTTCTACTGGCTCAGATCCATAGATCTTACAATCTCAGAACCACAGATGGTTCCTACAACTCAGACTTAACACAAGTGCTACCTCAGATTCTTCTCCAGAATCCTACCTTAGGCCTCAACCCTACCTCAGCCTTTATAATTAGGCTTACAACTCAGACTTATCACAAGTCCTACCTCAGGCATACAGCCCTACCTCAGCTTTTATAATTTTAGGCTTACAATCTCAGATCTAACACAAGATCCTACAGAAATTTATGAGTAAAGAGTAACTGAAAACTTCAACAGCAAGATTTCTCTATTGATGCAATATTTTTGATCAGTTCTTAGATTGACTGATCCTTCTAATCCAACCTAACTTAGCTTTTCAAAGCTTCTTAGTTAGAACAAATTAAGTTGGATCTTCTCTATTGATGAAGATGATCTTTAAAAAGCTTCTTCCTTAAATTTAGATAGAACTCTGAATCTTTCTTGAAGACAACCCTTGATCTGTCAGAATTCTTCTTATAGATGCTTCACGTTGTTGTGTTTCTGTATATCCTTTGTCGTTTCTGATCTGGCTCTTATATAGAGCTTGCTCTATGATTACCAGCTGATCCAATTCATAATAGACTTCTGACAGTTCTGACACTGGTGTCAGACCGGCTAGTTATGATAGTTGTAAGTCACCAGTCACATCACCAGGTTCATCTGTGTCTTTCCAACTCAGCACACAATACTCAACAGACTGCTCCACATATGTCGACATATATAGGCTAAGTGTCGACACAAGTCTTCAAGGTGTCGACACAAATACTCTAAGTGTCGGCACAGTCATACTTTTGCTTCTCGACACTGCTTTTTGTTGTATGTGTCGACACAAGTCCTGTGTGTCGACACTGCAGCTTCTTGTCTCGACATTTCTGTTGCAGACAGATGGCGTTGAGTGTTTGTAAAATGGCGTTGAGTGTGTGTCGACACAAGTCCTGTGTGTCGACACAATTACTTCTGAACTCGACACAGCCTTTTGAGAGTTGGTGTGTCGACACAAGTCCTGTGTGTCGACACAATTGCTTCAGGTGTCGACATAGCTCCTGAGTGTTGACTCATCTTCTGATTTAAGTGTCGACACAATTCTGTTTTAAGTTGTCGACACAATTCTGGATGTCGACACAATTCTGCATGTCGACACAATTACTTCTTTAGGTGTCGACATAGCTTTGAGTGTCGACAGAACTTATTTATAAATGTCGACACATTTTGCCAGTGTGTCGACATAGCTTTCCTGAGTGTCGACATAACATCTAGGTGTCGACATAGCTTTTTCATAAGTGTCGACACAAATTCTGGGTGTCGACACAACTTCCCTGAGTGTCGACACAATTTGCCTGTGTGTCGATTGTTGGGTATATTGGAAAATGTGTACCTGGGTGTATTTGATGTTATTTTGAGTTTATATGTGCAGGTTAAGAATGTACTAGAATGCAGGAAAAATATTCTAAGTCCATGTGTCGACACAAGAAGAAAGTGTGTCGACACTTCAGAAAGATTTTGTCGACACTTGAAGAAGGTTGTGTCGACACAGAGAAAAAGAGTCAAAAATAATTGTGTCGACACCTGGAGGCAGTGTCGAAACACATAAGTTTGGTCGACATCAACTGTGTCGACACTGGGAGGCTGTGTCGACACACAGAATTACTAGTCGACAACATTTGTGTCGACACCAGAAGACTGTGTCGACACACAGAGGCAGAGTCGACAACAGCTGTGTCGACACCTGGAGGCTGTGTCGACACACACGATATTCTGAGTCTACATCAACTGTGTCAACACACAGGACTTGTGTCGACACACAGCAAAGTCTAGACTAAGTTAGTTGCTGGTGAATGGTGAAGTGTTTGTGTCGACACAAATACTCAGTGTCGACACATTCTCAAGATGCAGTATCAAGAAGCTGAGTCGACAAAAAGGCATACATGTCGACATCATCAAAGGCCGTGTCGACACCTAAGTCACTTATGTCGACACATATTGACAGATGGTCTCGACACTTTCTAATAGGCAGTCTCGACACTTTGCTGACAAAGACAAAGGCACAAGATCTGTTTGAAGACTTGACAGCTGTGAGTTACAACAGGTCGACTGAAGCTGTCAGACTTGTTAGAAGTTTGTTAGAAACTGGATCAGCCGGTTACCAAGGATGAAGTCTATAAATAGACAGATTCAGAAGAAGAAAACATACATAGAAACTGATTGATTGATCATTGTTGTGAGATAAGATCTCTAATCAAGAAAGTGCAAGGCACAGAAGAAGATCTTCGAGAGAATATCTAAGAAGACTTTCTGAAGTCAACATCCACTCAGATTCAGTCTAAGTTGAATTCATTCAAGAATTCAGAAGTATTATCAAGGGTTATGGATAGAGGGAGATCCAGCCATTCGAAGACAAGAAGGAAGCTATCACAGGTTTCTTAAGAAGCAGTATATTCCAAAGGAAATCAACTCAAACTAAGTTCAGATTCAAGAAGCTTTGAAAAAAGCTAAGATCCAGTTGATTTCTTCCATCAGCCTTTTCAAGAAGCTGTTTAAGAACAGTCTTATCCCTTCTCTCTCAACAGGGGTAAGATATTATATAACTTCATTTTTAAATTCTGTAGGATCTATTTATAGATCTGAGTTGTAAGCCTATTTTATAAAGGCTGAGTGTAGGAGAGGTATTCTCTGAGTGGTAGGGCTGTTTATGCCTGAGTTATAGGAGAAGGTGTTATCTGATTTGTAGGCCTTGTGGCAAGGCTGAGGTAGGGCTGGTTAGCCTTAGCTGTAGGAACCTTATAGGGTTCTGAGTTGTAGGAACCTTTCAGGGTTTTGAGTTGTAGGATCTAAGGATCTGAGATAAAGGAGGAAGTAAGGCCGAATCTAGCACACTACTAGATAGGTGAAGGGGGAAAGTGGATGTACCCAGACCTTGGGGAACCACTATAAATCTGTGTGCAATCTGTGATGTGTATATGTTTGTGATTGCTGTGTTGTGTTAGCTGTAGAGTTTTCTGAATTTTATTATAACCTGAAGTTATATTCTGCCTTAAGTTAAAACAAGCCTTAGAACCTATTCACCCCCCCTCTAGGTGTTTAGGTGGTCTTGAAAGTAAAACTATCAAGTGATATCAGAGGGAGGTTACTCAAAGAAGGATTTAACAGTCTGAGTTAGATCCCTAAAGGCAGAATCAAGAATCAAGAAAATGGGTTCTGGAGAAAATCACAAGGAACTAGGGTCAATGAAATTACCCATCTGCAGAAAAGAGATTTTTGGAATCTGGAAAGAAAGGGTTAGGTTGTTTATGGAGGCTTCTGATCCAAGGATCTAAATTATAGTAAAGGAAGGTCCATATATCCCAATGAATGTGTCTGCTCTAGATGCAAATGAAAAAACTCCTAAAGATTTCTCTGAAATGACTAATGATGAGATTATATTGGCAACTATGGATAAGAGAGCTCAGAATATCATAGTGAGTGCCATAGATGATTCTACTTTCCAAAATTTGATTCACTACAAAACCTCCAAAGAATGTGGGACACTTTGATTGTCTATATGGAGGGTTCTGAAGAAGTTAGACAAGACAGAAAATCTATGCTTAATCAAGAATATGAGAGTTTCAAACAAGGGAAGTCTGATAGCATAACTGAATGCTACAAGAAATTCTACAGGATAGTGAATGAACTGATGTCCTATGGAAGGGTCTTCAGTACATATGAGCTGAATGACAAATTTCTAAGATACTTGAAAAAGGATTGGGATACCAAGATTTGTGCCATAAGAGAAGTGGCCAAACTAGCAGACATTTCTCCTCCAACCTTATTTGGAAAATTGCTCTCATATGAAATGCAACTAATGACTAGGAAGGAGGAAGAAAAAATTACAAAAGGAGAGCATAGAGAGAAGTCAATGGCCTTCAAGGTTGAAGCCACTAGAAAGAGCAGGAGAATGTCTCCATCACCTCCTAAGGAAGTTGCTGAAGATAACTCAAAAAATTCAGACAATCAGAACTCAGAAAGCAGTGATTCAGATGCAGATTTTGCTGCCTTTACAAGGCAGTTTCAGAGGTTCTTGAAGAAGAAGCAGTGGAATTCAAGGCCCTCCACATCACAGCCAGTTGATGATTACTATCAGAAGAGAAAATCATCAAGAAAGGAAAGGAGCAGATCAAAGCCCAGCAAAGCTACAACTTCAAAGATTGTTTGCTATTGCTGCAATAGGCCAGGACATGTGGTGGCTGAATGTCTAGATAAGAGGAAGGAGTCAACAGATAGAAAGAAGACTCAACAAAAGGGCAAGAAGGAGAAATCCTTTGTTGCTAAGAAGGAGAAGAGTCTTACAGATCAATCTTCCTTAGAGTCAGAATCTGAAGCTGAAGCTTACATTGGACTGTATGCAGCTAATGAAGAAGAGGAGTTTATGCAATTGCTAAACTCCATCTATGATCAAAAAGACCATCAGTGTATGGGACTGATGGCTGCTTTAGAAGACAACAAGTGCCAGGATCAGTCTTGTCCCAATAAGGTACAAAGTAATTCTAGAATTTCAGATTACAGTACCAGTTCAGAGTCAGATGCATCTGCATCAAGTAATGAGGATGGATCTGAATCTGAAGGAGATATTCATCAATTGATAGATAAGTATGGAGACTTATTGCAGGCTCTTAAGAAAAGCAAGAACCTTGCCAAAACTCAGGCTCAGGAGATTGCAGATCTTAAGGTGGCTGCATCTGAGTAAGAAAAAACATTGGATCAAAAGTTAAATGAGATTGCCAAACTGAAAAATATAACTATTATTAAGATGGGCACAATCACATATTACAATGATCAAGTTAAAAGTCTGGAGGCCAGACTGAGAGTAGAGAAAGATTTAGTGGCTAGTTACTCTAAGCCAAAATCAGTCTTATCTTTAATAGATGAGTTTGTGGCTCAAAAAGGTAAGGCAGGATTAGGCTTCAAGGGTAACACCGGGGCTGCCCAATTCAAGAGAAAAGGTAAAGCTCCAGTCCAACCACTAAACCTTAAAGTCCCTGTTATGTTTAGAAAGGTACAAGTGCCTTATAATAAATATGATCTTGAAAATATTCATGGTCATATTAAGACTGATGTTCTGAAGAATAAGAATGTTTATGCCAATAAGTCAGTCCATGTTCATAAACCCCATGGTTATTAGAAATCAGTGGGTGTAGCTGCAGCAGCACCAGCTAAGAACAGAAATTTTTCTGCCAAAAATGTATCTAGACCTAGATACAACAGGTATGAATTCTGGTGCTGTGGCAAGATAGGCCATTTTGCCTTAGACTGCTGGCATAACATAAGTGTCAGGAAGAACAACTGTCTACGAGTTAGAAGAGCTGCTGGTAGGTTTGATATGAATGATGCTAACCTGAACCAAGGACACAAGACTTACTTGGGTTCTAAGGGAAAGTAATTTTGTATTGCAAGAAAGTCCAAGTTGCCATGCCCCTTTATGGTACTTGGAAAGTGGTTGTTCCAGGCACATGACTGAAACAAAGGGGCTGCTGAAGGAGTACATACCTATCAAGAATGGACCTAAAGTAATCTTTGGTGGATCTAAAAGAGGAATCATCAAAGGATTTGGTAACATTTCTTCAAACAAAATTACCATCACTCAAGTGGCTTATGTAAAAGGTTTGAAACACAACCTGATAAGCATAAGTTAGCTGAGTGATCCTTGATATGACATTTCATTTGTTAAGAATGGATGTCATATCAAGAGGTCAAATGATCAAAAGGTCATATTGACTGGATATAGAAAAAGAAATGTTTATTGTCTTGACTTTGTATGTGAGAACAAGGTTTCTCCTATTTGTCTTGTAGCTGATGATAATGCATCTCATTGTGTCAAATGGCACAAGAGGCTGGCCCATCTTAACTACAAGACAATTGGACAACTCTTTAGTAAAGAATTTGTGAGGAAAGGTCCTCATGTTAAGTGTATAAAGGAAGGGATATGTTCAGCTTGTCAAAAGGGCAAGCAAACAAAATCCTCCTTTCATAGCCTTGAAAACAAGGATTCAGTGAGGTGTTTATACCTCTTACATATGGATCTTTTTGGTCCTATGCCAGTTAATATTCTAGGTAGGAAGGTCTACACTTTTGTGGTTGTAGATGACTATTCTAGATATACATGGGTGTTCTTTCTGAGACAAAAATCAGAAACCCCAACTGTTTTACATAGTTTTGTTAAACAAATTCAGAATGAACTGAACAGTACAGTGGTCAAAATCAGAAGTGACCATGACACTGAATTTCAATCTGAAAGTATGACAAGATTGTGTAAAGAATTTGGGATTTTCCAAGAATTCTCCTCACCTAGAACACCACAGCAAAATGGTATTGCTGAAAGAAAGAATATGACATTGATTGAAGCCGGTAGAACTTTATTGAGTGACACTTCTCTTCCAGAATATTTCTGGGCTGAGGCAGTAAACACTACATGTCATGTGATCAATAGGGCTTCTATCACCAAGATCCACAAAAAGACTCCCTATGAAATTATGAAAGGTAGAAAACCAAATCTATCCTACTTTAGGATCTTTGGTTGCAAGTGCTATATACTTAACAATGGCAAGTCTTATCTAACTAAGTTTGCTGCCAAATCCCAAGATGGGATATTTGTTGGGTACAACATCAATAGTAAGGCTTATAGAGTCTACAACTTGACTACTCAAGTGGTAGAAGAATCTGTACATGTTGTATTTGATGAAACAAGATTAATTAACAGTGAGTTGTCTTGTAGATCATTCAGTCCAACAGGTGTAAGCAATATGATGGACAAGCTTTCCATTACAGAAGGCACAACTGCAGATGAAGTATTGGAAAATGATGGCTACTTTCCAGGGGGAGTACAAGACTCTACAGAAGCTGATGACAACCAAGAGGTGCAACATAATGAAGGAACTGGAGATGTTGAACCTGAAGAAAATCTACCTCCAGCTATAAGACATCTAAAAGACCATCCAGCAAATCAAATAATAGGTGATCCAAGACAAGGAGTGCAGACTAGAAGCAGAAATCTGAGCACAGTCCTGCAATCAAGTTTTCTATCTCAACTGGAGCTTAAGAAATTTAAAGAAGCCATCCAAGACCAACACTGGATTAATGTTATGCAAGAGGAGCTTAATCAATTCAGAAGGTGCAAAGTCTGGGAGTTAGTTCCTAAACCAAGAGACCACAACATCATTGGCACAAAGTGGATCTTTAGGAACAAGTTGGATGAGAGTGGAGTAATTGTGAAGAACAAAGCAAGATTGGTTGCTAAAGGATACATGCAGGAAGAAGGAATAGACTTTGATCAAACATTTGCCCCAGTAGCAAGACTGGAGGCAATCAGAATGTTCCTTTCCTATGCAGCATATCAAGGCTTCAAAGTATACCAAATGGATGTGAAATCAGCATTCCTGAATGGTGATCTAAAAGAAGAAGTCTATGTAGAGCAGCCATCAGGTTTTGTATATTCTCTTAAACCTAGTTATGTCTATAGACTTAGGAAAGCATTGTATGGGTTAAAGCAAGCCCCAAGGGCTTGATATGAAACCCTGTCTACTTTTCTTATTGAGAACAAATTCTCAAGAGGTAAAATAGACAAAACTCTATTCCTAAGGGAATCTAAAGGTAAGATAATCTTAGTTCAGATCTATGTAGATGACATAATTTTTGGGTCTACAGAGAACAACCTTTGCAAAAAGTTTGCTAAACTTATGCAAGGGAAGTTTGAAATGAGCAGTATGGGGGAACTTAAGTTCTTCTTGGGACTCCAAGTAAGACAGACTGAAAATGGCTTGTCCATATCCCAGTCTAAGTTCACCAAGGAATTAATTAAGAAGTATGGTATGGAATCATCCTCCACCATGAGAACTCCTATGGGAACAAATATGCCAATATGCAAAGATGATGCAGGTAAGCCTGTAGATGAGTATTTGTATAGAGGAATAATTGGCTCTCTATTATATCTCACTGCTAGTAGACTAGACATTATGTATGCTACATGTGTTTGTGCTAGGTATCAAGCTTGACCTAAAGAATCACATTATACTGCAGTCAAAAGAATTTTGAGATATCTTAAGGACACACCTAATCTAGGCCTTTGGTACCCTAGGAATGGAGATTTTCTACTAACAGGTTATTCAGATGCAGATTTTGCATGCTGTAGAGAAGATAAGAAGGGGTACAACAGGTACATGCCAATTCTCTGGAGGAAGATTGATATCCTGGAGCAGTAAGAAGCAGACTAGTGTGGCAATATCCACTGCTGAGTCTGAATATGTGGCAGCAGGAAGTTGCTGTGCACAACTATTGTGGATTCAGCATCAGCTAAAGGACTATGGTATTCAAGTAAGTATAACACTTTTATTGTGTGATTCTAAGAGTGCTATTTCTATTGCAAACAATCCTGTTGCACATAGTAGAACTAAGACTATAGAGATAAAATACCATTTTCTTAGAGAATATGTAGAAAAAGAAGACATCTCATTAGAATTTATTAAAAC
The DNA here is from genome assembly GCA_039513925.1 of Platanthera zijinensis. Taxonomy (NCBI): domain Eukaryota; kingdom Viridiplantae; phylum Streptophyta; class Magnoliopsida; order Asparagales; family Orchidaceae; genus Platanthera; species Platanthera zijinensis. Next base: position 92,772,865 of record CM077094.1, read on the forward strand.
TGATTATCAAATTGCAGATGTATTTACTAAGCCTCTGGATGAAACTAAATTCAATAAATATAAAATTGAATAAGGAATGTTGGCCATAGGTTAGTTTATTAAAAAAATATTTGGCTAAGTAAAATGGTGTCGACACATTCAGTGATAATGAGTCGACACAGAGTAGTCATGTCGACTAGTCAGGGAAAATGTGTCGACACATGAGAATCTGTGTCGACACCTAAGGGTCAAAGAGTCGACTCATCCAGATATGTAGTGTCGACACAACCAGAGTAATGGTGTCGACACTTACAGATTTTGTGTCGACTCTAAGAGTCGACACATAATTCCGGCTGAACTATTCAGTATCTCCTGTGTTGACATATCATCAATTGGTGTCGACACATGATAGTCTGCGCCGTGGTCGAGACTATAGAAGTATGTGTCGACACTTGTCAATAGTGTCGACACTTTTCGACAATTTTTGTCCGCCTCTTGACCTTCTGTGTTTTGAAAAGGTATATATAGGTCGAGAACATATTCTGTCGACACGCTCACCAGGTTTTCGATACTAAAACCCTGTGTCGACAATCTCTCTTCTCTCCTCTCAAGCTTTCTCATCATTCCAATGGCGCTAAAGGTTGAAGACAACATCAATGAGGGATATGAGTTGGTTAGGGCTGCCTTCGACAATGCCGCGCTAGAAATCAAACAAGTGATTTCTCTTCTTGCAGACAATGGATTGGAATACCTTGTCTCTGAACCTACTAAGATTTGGAAGAAAGAAGTTTTCGAGTTCTATACTGCTGCAACATTGGACTCCACTGGTCTCAAGATCAAATCTATAGTTCATGGGACTAAGGTTAAACTTACTCTAAAAAGTATAAGAAAGATTCTTCACCTACCCAGCATTCAAGATGAAGAAGAGGTCCCAGCCTCAAAGACAAGGGAGGCTCTCCAGTGGTGTGGTTTGGATTCAACCATAAAGATTGGAGCAGCCATAAACCGAAAGGGAATGAATCCACAAGGAAAGTTTCTATCTGAAATAGTAGGCAAAGTGATCTTATGCAAGCCAGGTGGACATGATAGGATCTCAGCCTATATGTTAAGCCTGATGACAAGAATTGTCTTTACAATTCCAACCCGTTGGTCAGCAGTTCTATTTGAAAAAATAAAATAAGGAATCAAGAAGCCAAACTTGGCTAGAATTTTGAGTCTATACCTGCCTGGAATCATTCCAGAGGTAATGCAACAGATTCCTGGGTCCAAGATCAATCATATGAGGAAAATGGACATGAGGTTATTTTCAAGATGGGATAGAGTTTTGTCAAAAGAGTTGCCTGATGTGGACAGGAAGGAAACAGCTGAGAAATTACCAAAACATGATCATGGCAATGCACAAGTTCAAGAAGAACAAGTTAGAGAGCAGGCTGAGGACTAGACTGGGTCTACTCAAGTCCAAGAGGAATCTATACCTACACAGATGCAGGGAGAGATAGATCTTACTCCTGCTCAGAACATTACTGATCCTACACAGTTGCAGGGGGAGCCCATTCCTGAACAAGTACAAGAGGAAGAAAGACTAAACTTCTCAGAAGATTTGAACACTGCTGCAATTGATGTTTGATCACCTGCTCAAGCACAAAAGGAATACAATCTAGAAGAGTTGTTTCCTAACTTTGGAAAGACAGCTGAAAAGGATGACACCCTAAGAGTTGAGAAGGAGCAAGGTGCTGCTGAGGGGGAGAAAGTGCATGTTGAGGAAGTGCAACATGAAACTGAGAAAGAAATTCCTACAACTCCTTCAGAAAGAGTTCAGATTGAAAGTTCTTCAGAATCTGAGACAGAAGAAGCCAGGGAGGCTAAGAAAATGCAGCTAATGGTCTTCAAGAGAAGAAGTCATAGCTATAAGTCAGCTCTCCAGACAACAACTAACCAATCTCCTACAGAGTTTGATTACAATAAGATCATGGTAAATTTACAGGGGAAGATGGATGAGCAGAGAAGAGCCTTGGAGAAATTTGTAGATGAGAGTCATAAGACACTTTAGTTTGATCTAGCCCAAGACATAAAGTCAATCAGATTTGAGTTCAATCAGAATAAAAAGGAGATGACAGATTGCTTCCACAAGGGAGGTAATGCTATGGTATATCTAGCTAACCAACAGCAAACTATCCTTGCTAAAGTGGATGACATTGCATTGAAATAAGGATATGTTCTTGAAAATAAGATAAGAATGAATGATAATCTTACTGAATCTCACCATACGATTCTCACTGAGTTCAAAGATACTGCTACAAGGCTGACTACTGCAAGGGCTACAGACATGGAAGATTATGATCAGAAGCTCAAGGCTGCCCTAGATTCAGTTCAAACTGCTATAACAACCTCACAGAAAGAAATATCTAAGAAGCTTCAAAAATTAAAACCATTCTTTAAAGAGGGTGTTAATTTTCTCGATGGCCAAATAAGGTTTCAGAAGAATGATCTTATAGATCATGTTGCCAGAGAAGTCCTAAAGGGGGAGAGGATACTCATCCATGCTGGCTCAGAATATGCCAAGTGGGTGACCAACAGTGTCAGAGCCACATTAGGATATCCACCATTATGTGATGATGATACCATTGCTGAGTCAGGGATACAACAAGGTCTACTTGAAGGTAATCAACCTGAGGTTGCCCAAGTCATATACCCCCCTGCTGATTTTGAAATGATTCATCAGCAAGTGCAGGAGATGTACAAACCTCCAAAGGAGGTTACAAATGTTTTTGTAGAAAAAGTAGATAAGCCAGAAGTTGATTTGAAGGCTCAACAAGATGCTCAATTATCAAAGAAGAGATTCAGAGAGCTAGCAGAACAAAAACCTAATTTTGAGCAATGGAGCCCCACCTCAAGGAAGATTATATTAACTACCTGGAAGGCTGTGAAGGATCAGGTGCATGAAAGAGGCAAATGATATAATGAATTTGAATGACAAAAGTATGAGGCCAGGCAGGAGGCCATAGTTCAATTCAGAAGAAAGGCTAAGGGTGGAAAGCTACCTCCTGATGCTCAGGAGCCTAACAAGTATTTTCCCAAGCTATTTCATTATTTTGAGAGGCAAAAGATCAAGGCTGAGGCTCAGAAGAAAGCTGATTTGAAAGGCAAAAAGCCTGCTGATGATGCAGAACCTCCTGTGATGGCTCAAGTTCAACCAAGAAAAGGAATTGTTATCAAGGAGCCTGAACAGCCTTAGTTTTAGTTCTACTAGTTTTTGTCCTAGAACTATGTTATTGTTAGTGTGTTAAAACAATCAATATAAACAAGCTGTAACAAACATTTCTGAATTTATAAACAACACTTTGTTCTATAATCGTTTTTTTACATCTTTATTTTGTGATGTATCTTTGTTTAATGTTTTGTTTATAAAGTTCCCTATGATATTATGCTTTTATACATCATCATATTGAATTTTCATAAATGGTGTATATCATTAGCTAAAAGGGTTATGACTTCTCCAAATAGGGGGAGATTGTTGGGTACATTGGAAAATGTGTACCTGATTTGAAGAAGCCTAACTTAGCTCAATGATATACATCAAGGTGTATTTGATGTTATTTTGAGTTTATATGTGCAGGTTAAGAATGTACTAGAATGCAGGAAAAATATTCTAAGTCCATGTGTCGACACCATAAGAAAGTGTGTCGACACTTCAGAAAGATTGTGTCGACACTTGAAGAAGGCTGTGTCGACACAGCAAAAAAGAGTCGACAACAATTGTGTCGACACTTGGAGGCAGTGTCGACACACAGAAGTTTGGTCGACATAAACTGTGTCGACACTGGGAGGCTGTGTCGACTCACAAAATTTCTAGTCAATAATATTTGTGTCGACACCAGAAGACTGTGTCGACACACAGAGGCAGAGTCGACAACAGCTATGTCGACACCTAGAGGCTATGTCGACACACACTATATTCTGAGTCTATATCAACTGTGTCGACACACAGGACTTGTTTCGACACACAGCAAAGTCTAGACTAAGTTAGTTGCTGGTGAATTGTGAAGTGTTTGTGTCGACACAAATACGCAGTGTCGACACTTTCTCAAGATGCAGTATCAAGAAGCTGAGTCGACATAAAGACAGACATGTCGACATCATCAAAGGCTGTGTCGACACCTAAGTCACTTATGTCGACACATATTGATAGATGGTCTCGACACTTTCTAACAGACAGTCTCGACACTTTGCTGACAAAGACAAAGGCACAAGATCTGTTTGAAGACTTGATAGCTGTGAGTTACAATAGGTCGACTGAAGCTGTCAGACTTGTCAGAAGTTTGTTAGAAACCGGATCAGTCGGTTACCAAGGATGAAGTCTATAAATAAACAGATTCAGAAGAAGAAAACATACATAGAAACTGATTGATTGATCATTATTGTGAGATAAGATCTCTAATCAAGAAAGTGCAAGGCATAGAAGAAGATCTTCGAGAGAAGATCTAAGAAGACTTTCTGAAGTGAACATCAACTCAGATTCAGTCTAAGTTGAATTCATTCAAGAATTCAGAAGTATTATCAAGGGTTGTGGATAGAGAGAGATCCAGCCATTTGAAGCCAAGAAGGAAGCTATCACAGGTTTCTTAAGAAGCTGTATATTCCAAAAGAAATCAACTCAAACTAAGTTCAGATTCAAGAAGCTTTGAAGAAAGCTAAGATCCAGTTGATTTCTTCCATCAGCCTTTTCAAGAAGCTATTCAAGAACAGTCTTATCCCTTCTCTCTCAACAGGGGTAAGATATTATATAACTTCATTTTCAAATTCTGTAGGATCTATTTATAGATCTGAGTTGTAAGCCTATTTTATAAAGGCTGAGTGTAGGAGAGGTATTCTCTGAGTTGTAGGGCTATTTATGCCTAAGTTGTAGGAGAAGGTGTTCTCTGAGTTATAGGCCTTGTGGCAAGGCTGAGGTAGGGCTGGTTAGCCTGAGCTGTAGGAACCTTATAGGGTTCTGAGTTGTAGGAACCTTTCAGGGTTTTGAGTTGTAGGATCTGAGGATCTGAGATAAAGGAGGAAGTTAGGCCGAATCTAGCACACTGCTAGATAGGTGAAGGGGGAAAGTGGATGTACCCAGACCTTGGGGAACCACTATAAATCTGTGTGCAATCTGTGATGTGTACATGTTTGTGATTGCTGTGCTGTGTTAGCTGCAGAGTTTTCTGAATTTTATTATAACCTGAAGTTATATTCTGCCTTAAGTTAAAACAAGCATTAGAAACTATTCACCCCCCCCCTAGGTGTTTAGGTTGTCTTGAAATTAAAACTATCATCGATACAGCTTGCCTGAGTGTGGACACAAGTTTCCTGAGTGTCGACACAGTTTCTTCACAAGTGTCGACACTTGTACTTAGAAAATTTTTCTTCAAATTTTTAAACCTGCACAATGAAATTCAAACTTCTATCAAATACACCTTGATGCATATCATTGACTAAGTTGTGGTTTCTCAAAATCTAGTACACATTTTCCAATGTACCCAACAATCTCCCCCTATATGGAGAAGTTATAACCCTTAGTCAAAGATATACATCTCCTAAGATAAAACAAAATTGAAATAGAAGTAAAAATATTTCAGAGCAGGATATTACATAATCATTGTAAACAACAAACACTTAATACTAGAACAGATTTCATTAATCAGAAAAATTTTGGTTTACAAGAATTTCTTATAGAACAAAAGAAACAAATGAGTACATTGTTCTAATACATAAACCTAGCAATCCTATTATTGACTAGGCTCCTTAATAACTATTCCTTTGTCAAGCTTGATTTTAGCCTGCACAGAAGGTTCAGCATCCTTAGCTGGCTTTTTCCCTTTGAGAGCTTTCTTCTTCAATTCTTCAGCCTTGATCTTCTGTCTTTCAAAATAGTGGAAAGGTTTGGGGAAGTACTTGCTTGGCTTTTAAGCATTAGCAGGTAGCTTCCCAGCCTTAGCACTTCTTCTATACTGAAGAATTGCCTCTTGTCAAGCTTGATATTTATTCCATTCTTGCTCAGAATACCACTTACCCCTGTCATGGGTTTTATCCTTAGCAGCTTTCCAGGAAGTAAGTATGATATTTCTAGAAGTTGGGCTCCACTGTTCAAAATCTGGCTTCAACTCAGCCTGCTCTCTGAATCTCTTCTTGGAAAGTTGAGCTTGCTTCTGAGCTTCTAATGTAGCTTCTAACATTTCAACTGTTTCCAGAATTACATTTTGTGCCTCTGGTGGAGGACTATACATTTTCAACACTTCTTCTTGAACCATTTCAAAATAAGCTGGGGGGTAGATCACCTGAGCAACTTCAGGCTGATCACCTTCAAAATATTCAGGTTGTATCCCAAACTCAGCTACATTAGCATCATCACAAAGAGGAGGATAACCAAGAGTAGCTCTGATGCTATTAGTAGTCCATTTAGCATGGTCAGAGCTGGCTTTGACTAGTACTCTCTCCCCCTTTATGACTTCTCTTGCAACACGATCTTTCAAATCTTCTTTCTGGAACCTGACTTGATCAACTATATATTCAGTTCCCTCTTTAAAATAGGCTCTGAATTTTATTAGGAAAGATATAATTTTCTCCGGAGATTCTTGAAATGTGGCTTTGATAACAGATATATCTTCCTGGATTTGCTTTGAGATTTCATCCTTCAGAGTAGTGCTAGAATCAGTGAGCTTTTTCAATATTTCATGATGTGAATCCTTGAGATTTTCATTCATCCTTATCTGATTCTCCAGTACATATCCCTACTTCACTTCAATTTCATCCACTTTAGCTTGGATATTTTTCTATTGCTCGGCCAGAAATACCACAGCATTTCCTCCTTTATGGAAGCAATCTGTCATCTCCTTCTTATGTTGATTTACTCAAAATCTAATGGATTTGATGTCCTGGGCAAACTGAAACTGTAACTCCTTGTGAGTTTCATCCACATATTGCTCTATAGATTGTCTTTGATTATCAAGTTTTAGTTTCATCTGGACCAATAAAGAACTGAAGTCCACAGTTGATGTAGATGGTGCTGTTCCCACTTGCAAAGCCTTCTTATATCTAGAACTCTTCTTCTTTAACACAGCCAGCTTTCTTTTCTTAGCCAATGTGGCTTCTTCATCTTCAGAAGATTCAGTTGTACTTTTAATATCAACAGTTTCCCTGTCAGCTGGGGTATCCTTGGATAACTCCCACTCAGTCCTTGGAATTTCCTTTTCTTTTTCAATTTCCTCCCCCTTAGTCCTATTAGTAAGAGGATAAGAAAAAGATTCTTCCATTGTAAATTCCTGTTGTATCTGTTCAGAAGGAATCCGATTAGTTTTTTTAAAAGAACTACTTAAAAGACTAATCCCACTTGAAATACCTCTTTTATTGTGTAAACAAAAGTATCCCTTTGAACAATTTTTGAGGAGAATACTATAATACATCACTAGTCTGTGGAGAAGATACTTACTGGCTCATTTTAAGCATCATTCTTATCAGTTACTTCAGCTGCAGAGTTGATTTCAGATACAACATCCATTATTGTGTCTACAACTAAGTCACTCTCCAGGACATCATTATCAATACCTCCCCCTTGGGCAGGAAACTTAGTTTCTTTTTCTCAGTTTTCTCCCCCTTGAGTGGAGTTAACTTGTTGCTCCTGGGGCTCACTGTCCTTTACTTGATCATGTGCTTCCTGTTGGTGCTGGTCTTCATCAGAACTAAAGACCACTTCCTCTTCAGAATCACTGGAGGAATCAGCTTGTACAATAACTTTCTTTTTCCTCTTATCCTTTTTAGTTTGCTCCTTGGGAGCAGGGACTTCCTTGGTCAGAACTCTGTCCCATCTTGACAGTATCCTTACATCCATTTTTCTCATATGATTTATTTTAGAGTCATTTGCTTGTTTCAGAACATCTGGAACTACTGATGTTAAGCATAGGTTAAGAATCCTTCCCAGAATAGGTTTCTTTATTCCTTCTTGTAGTTTATCAAACACTATTGCTGCCCAGTCAGTGTTTATCTTGAATATGATTCTCACCATCAGATTGAACATGTGGGCAGAAATCCGATCATGTCCACCTGTTTTGCAGATGATCTCTTTTCCCACTACCTCTGAAAGAAATTTTCCTTGGGAATTCATGCCTTTTCTATTAATAGATGAACCAATCTTACTATTGGGATTCAGTCCACACCAGCTCAATGCTTCAGTTATCTTGGAAGGAGTTATTTCATCTGTATCCTTGATCACTTGTAGATGTAGTTCTTTCCTGATTGATTTAAGTGTGAGCTTCACCCGGGTACCTTGAATAGTCGCCTTGATTTTATGTCCTTCTGTGTCTATAGTAGCGGTTGTGTAGAACTCCATGACTTCCTTCTTCCAAATTTTGGTCGGTTCTGAGACCAAAAATTCTAGTCCATTTACAGAAATTAGGGCAATAAGTCCCTGAATTTCGCCAGAAGCAGTTGTGAAACCCTCGCGAACCAATTCATAACCTTCATTAACCTTATCTTTTTGGTTTGGCACCATAGTCATAAGTGCAAGAGGAGAAGAGAAGAGAAGGTCTATGTCGACAGAAGGTGTAGAGTCAAAAATTCTGATAGCGTAGTCGACCAGATTTTGGATTCACATTTTGATAGTACTTGAGTCAAGGGCAGACCAAAAGTCGGGCTTAAGTCGATAAACCAGTGTTTTGTGTCAACAAAAATGACCTAGGTCTAGACAGAACTTAAGGTGAGTCGACACAACTATGTGTCGACATACTAATTTCTATGTCGACAAAACGTATATTAAGTCGACACATCTATGTGTCGACATACTTGAGTCTGTGTCGACATACTTGCGTCTGTGTCGACACTGATAACTTAAGTCTCGACAAAGTTGTGTCGACACAGACTTTTTGTGTCGACACAAATATCCTCACGACTGATAGTCTCGACAAGGTTGTGTCGACACCTATTCTCTTGTCGACACAGATACTATTTCTGTGTCGACACATCCTTTTCCTGTGTCGACAGAACATACTTAGTGTGTCGACACAACTTTCTTGTGTCGACACAAACTTTGAACTTAGCCAAATTTAAACAAAAATTCTGTGCTAACATATGCTACTCATGGAAACTTGTGTTAAACTAGTCTAGGTTCAACATTCCTTATTCAATTTTGAAATTATTGAATTTAGTTTCATCCAGTGGTTTTGTAAAAATATCAGCTATTTGATTATCAGTTTTTACAAACTCTATATTAATATTTTCCTTCTCTACATGTTCTCTGATAAAATGAAACTTAATATCTATATGCTTGGTCCTACTGTGCAATACAGGATTCTTAACAATAGAAATAGAACTTGTAGAATCACAAAATAATGGAGTTCTACTTACCTGGATGTCATAATCTTCTAGTTGATGCTTTATCCACATTAATTGTGCACAGCAGCTACCAACAGCTATATAGTCTAATTCAGCAGTTGAAATAGCTACACTGGTTTGCTTCTTGCTGCTCTATGACACCAGCCTCCCACCAAGGAATTGACAGGTTCCTGTGGTACTTTTTCTGTCTTCTTTTCATCCAGCAAAATCTGCATCTGAGAAACCTGTTAATAGAAAATCTCTATTCTTAGGGTACCAAAGGCCTAGATTAGGTGTGCCCTTAAGATATCTCAAAATTCTTTTAACTATAGTATAATGAAGTTCCTTAGGGCATGCTTGATACCTAGCACAGACACATGTTGCATACATGATGTCAGGTCTATTAGAAGTCAAGTATAGTAGGGAGCCAATTATCCCTCTATATAAAGACTCATAGACAGGTTTCCCTACTTCATCTTTGCATATAGGCATACTTGTTCCCATTGGAGTTTTCATTGTAGAAGCTGAGTCCAAACCATACTTCTTAATCAACTCCTTGGTTAACTTAGACTGGGATATGTACAACCCACTCTCAGTCTGTCTAACTTGAAGTCCCAAGAAGAAATTCAGCTCACTCATACTGCTCATCTCAAACTTCCCTTGCATAAGTTTGGCAAACTTTATACAAAGGCTATTTTTAGTAGAACCAAAGATAATGTCATCCACATATATCTGGACTAGTATTATCTTACCTTTTGATTCCCTATAGAATAGAGTGAAATACTTTGTTTCAAGAGCCTAAACACCTAGAGGGGGGGGGGGTGAATAGGTTCAAATATTTTTGAGTCTTTTTGATTTTAAGGCAAATAGATATTTGTAACTTCCTTTAGCACAAAATAATTTTATCTACAGAAATAAAATGAAACACAGCAAACACCAGATCTATAGTGGTTCCCCAAGATATGGGTACATCCACTTTCCCCCTTCGCCTATCCAGCAGATAACTGGATTCAGCCTAACTTCCTTCTACTGGCTCAGATCCACAGATCTTATAATCTCAGAATCATAGATGGTTCCTACACCTCAGACTTAACACAAGTCCTACCTCAGATTCTTCTCCAGAATCCTACCTCAGGCCTCAGCCCTACCTCAGCCTTTATAATTAGGCTTATAACTCATACTTACCACAAGTCCTACCTCAAGCACACAACCCTACCTCAGCCTTTATAATTTTAGGCTTACAATCTCAGATCTAACAAAAGATCCTATAAAAATTTATGAGTAATATGTATCAGATAACTTCACCAGCAGGATTTATCTGTTGATGTTATCTTCTTGATCAGTTCTTGAATTCACTGATCCTTCTGATCCAAACTAACTTAGCTTTTCAAAGCTTCTTGATTAGAACAAAATAAGTTGGATCTTCCCTGTTGATGAAGATGATCTTAAATCAGCTTCTTCCTTAAATTTAGATAGAACTCTGAATCTTTCTTGCAAACAGCCCTTGATCTGTCAGAATTCTTCTTATAGATGCTTAATGTTACTGTGTTTCTGTGTCTCTTTGTCGTTTTTGATCTGGCTCTTATATAGAGCTTGCTCCATGATTACCGGCTGATCCGGTTCATAACAGACTTTTGATAGCTCTAACACTTGTGTCAGACCGGCTAGTTATGACAGCTTTCAAGTCACCAGTCACGTCACCAGGTTCTTCTGTGTCTTTCAAACTCAGCAGACAACACTCAGCAGACTTCTCCACATGTGTCGACACATATAGGCTAAGTGTCGACACAAGTCTTCAAGGCGTCGACACAAATACTCCAAGTGTCTACACAAGTCTTCATGGTGTCGACACAATTACTCTAAGTGTCGACACAGTCATACTTCTGCTTCTCGACAATGCTTTTTGTTGTATTTGTCGACACAAGTCTTGTGTGTCGACACAGCAGCTTTTTGTCTCGATATTTCTATTGTAGACAGATGGCATTGAGTGTTTGTCAAATGTCATTGAGTGTGTGTCGACACAAGTCCTGTGTGTCGACACAAGTCCTGTGTGTCGACACAATTACTTCTGAACTCGACACAGCCTTTTGAGAGTTGGTGTGTCGACACAAGTCCTGTGTGTCGACACAATTGCTTCAGGTGTCGACATAGCTCCTAAGTGTCGACTCATATTCTGATTTAAGTGTCGACACAAATCTGTTTTAAGTTGTCAACAAAATTCTAGATGTCGACACAATTGCTTATTTGGGTGTCGATTTAGCTTTTAGTGTTGACACAGCTTCTTTATAAGTGTCGACACAAATTCTGGGTGTCGACATAACATCCCTGAGTGTTGACACAATTTGCCTGTGTGTCGACACAGCTTTCCTGAGTTTCGACACAAGTTTCCTGAGTGTCGACTCAACTTCCCTGAGTGTCGACACAATTTTCCTGAGTGTCGACACAGCTTGCCTGAGTGTCGACACAAGTTTCCTGAGTGTCGACACAGTTTCTTCACAAGTGTCGACACTTGTACTTAGAAAATTTTCCTCCAAATTTTTAAATCTCCACAATGAAATTCAAACTTCTATCAAATACACATTGATGCATATTGTTGGGGCTGCGGTCCGGAATCGCCCTCGCGCTGCGGTGCTATGCGGTAATGGCTTAACTGGCTGCTCCGTGGATCCGCCCGAGGACCTTTGATATAAAGATTAGTGGCGCCGTCCTCCAACAGTCCGGGCTTTTGGTGCGAGTGGTTGCGCTAAGTCCTCTCAATTGGTATCAGAGGGGGTCGCGGGTTCGAAACCCCGGGGTCGTTTCCGGGGGGGGGGATTGTTGGGGCTGCGGTCCGGAATCGCCCCCGCGCTGCGGTGCTATGAGGTAATGGCTTAACTGGCTGCCCCGTGGATCCGCCCGAGGACCTTTGATATAAAGATTAGTGGCGCCGTCCTCCAACAGTCCGGGCTTTTGGTGCGAGTGGTTGCGCTAAGTCCTCTCACATATCATTGACTAAGTTGTGGCTTCTCCAAATCGAGTACACATTTTCCAATGTACCCAACAATCTCCCCCTATTTGGAGAAGTCATAACCCCTAGTCAAAGATATACATCTCTTAAGATAAAACAAAATTATAATATAAGTAAAAAACATTTCAGAGCAGGATATTACATAATCAATATAAACAACAAACACTTAATACTGAAATAGATTTCATTAATCAGAAAAACTTTGGTTTACTTGAATTTCTTATAGAACAAAAGAAACAAATGAGTATATTGTACTAATACATAAACCTAGCAATCATATTATTGACTAGGCTCCTTAATAACTATTCCTTTGCCAGGCTTGATTTTATCCTGCACAGAAGGTTCAACATCTTCAGCTGGCATTTTCCCTTTTAGAGCTTTCTTCTTCAATTCTTCAGCCTTGATCTTCTATCCCTCAAAATAGTGGAAAGGTTTGGGGAAGTACTTGCTTAGCTCTTGAGCATTAGCAGGTAGCTTCCCAGCCTTAACACTTCTTCTATACTAAAGAATTGCCTCTTATCCAGCTTGATATTTATTCCATTCTTGCTCAGAATACCACTTAGCCCTATCATGGGTTTTATCTTTAACAGCTTTCCAGGCAGTAAGAATGATATTTCTAGAAGTTGGGCTCCACTGTTCAAAATATTGCTTCAGCTCAGCCTACTCTCTAAATCTCTTCTTGGAAAGTTGAGCTTCTTTCTGAGCATCTAATGCAGCTTCTGACATTTCAACTATTCCCAAAATTACATTTTGTGCCTCTGGTGGAGGACTATACATTTTCAGCACTTCTTCTTGAACCATTTCAAAATCAACTGGGGGGGGGAGTAGATCACCTGAGCAACTTCAGGCTGATCACCTTCAAAATATTCAGGTTGTATCCCAGAATCAACTACATTAGCTTCATCACAAAGAGGAGGATATCCAAGAGTAGCTCTGATGCTATTGGTAGTCCATTTAGCATGATCAGAGCTGGCTCTGACTAGTACTCTCTCCCCCTCTATGACTTCTCTGGCAACATGATCTCTCAAATCTTCTTTCTGGAACCTGACTTGATCAGCTATATATTCAGTTCCCTCTTTAAAATAAGCTCTGAATTTTGTCAAGAAAGATGTAATTTTCTCCTGAGATTCTTGAAATGTTGATTTGATAGCAGATATGTCTTCCTGGATTTGCTTTGAGATTTCATCCTTCAAAGTAGTGCTAGAATCAGTGAGCTTTTTCAATATTTCATGATGGGAATCCTTGAGATTTTCATTCACCCTTATCTGATTCTCAAGTACATATCCCTGCTTCACTGCAATTTCATCCACTTTAGCTTGGATATTTTTCTGTTGCTCGGTCAGAAACACCACAACATTACCTCCTTTATGGAAGCAATCTGTCATCTCCTTCTTATGTTGATTAACTTCAAATCTAATGGATTTGATGTCCTAGGCCAACTGAAACTGTAACTCCTTGTGAGTTTCATCCACATATTGCTCTATAGATTGTCTTTGATTATCTAGTTTTAGTTGCATCTCGACCAGTAAAGAACCGAAGTCCACAGTTTATGTAGATGGTGCTGTTCCCACTTGCAAAGCCTTCTTGTAACCAGAACTCTTCTTCTTTAACACAGCAAGCTTTCTTTTCTTAGCCAATGTGGCTTCTTCATCTTCAGAAGATTTAGATGTACTTTTAATATCAATAGTTTCCTTCTCAGCTGGGGTATCCTTGGATAACTCCCCCTCAGTCCTTGGAATTTCCTTTTATTTTTCAATTTCCTCCCCCTCAGTCCTATCTGTAAGAGCATCAGGAAATAATTCTTCCATTGTAAATTCCTGCTATATCTGTTCAGAAGGAATAAGATTAGTTTTTTTAAAAAAACTACTTAAAAGACTAATCCCACTTGAAAGACCTCTTTTGTTGTGTAAACAAAAGTGTCCCTTTGAACAATTTTTGAGGAGAATACTATAATACATTACTATTCTTTGGAGAAGATACTTACTGGCTCATTTTGAGCATCATTCTTATCAGTTACTTCAGCTGCAGTGTTGATTTCAGATACAACATCCATTATTGTGACTGCAGCTAAGTCACGATCTAGGATAGTAACATCAATACCTCCCCCTTGGGCAGGCAACTAAGTTTCTTTTTCTAGGTTTTCTCCCCTTGAGTGGAGTCAACTTGTTGCTCCTGGGGCTCACTATCCTTTACTTGATCTTATGCTTCCTATTGGTGCTGGTCTTCATCAGAACTAAAGACCACTTCCTCTTCAGAATCACTGGAGGAATTAGCCTATACAATAACTTTCTTTTTTTCTTGTCCTTTTTAGTTTGCTCCTTGGGAGCAGGGACTTCCTTGGTCAGAACTTTGTCCTATCTTGACAGTATCCTTACATCCATTTTTCTCATGTGATTTATTTTAGAGCCATTTGCTTGTTTCAGAACATCTGGAATTAGTGATGTTAAGCATAGGCTGAGGATCCTTCCCAGATAAGGTTTCTTTATTCCTTCTTGTAGTTTATCTAACACTACTGCTGCCCAGTCTGTGTTTATCTTGAATATGATTCTCACCATCAGATTGAATATGTGGGCAGAAATCCGATCATGTCCACCAGTTTTGCAGATAATCACTTTGCCCACTACTTCTGAAAGAAATTTTCCTTGGGAATTCATCCCTTTTCTATTGATAGATGAACTAATCTTACTATTGGGATTCAATCCACACCAGCTCAATGATTCAGTTATCTGGGAAGGAGTTATTTCATCTGTATCCTTGATCACTGTAGATGTAGTGCTTTCCTGATTGATTTTAGTGTGAGCTTCACCCGGGTACCTTGAATAGTCGCCTTGATTTTCTGTCCTTCTGTGTCTATAGTAGCGGTTGTGTAGAACTCCATGACTTCCTTCTTCCAAATTTTGGTCGGTTCTGAGACCAAAAATTCTAGTCCATTTACAGAAATTAGGGCAATAAGTCCCTGAATTTCGCCAGAAGCAGTTGTGAAACCCTCGCGAACCAATTCATAACCTTCATTAACGTTGTCTTTTTGGTTTGGCACCATAGTCATAAGTGCAAGAGGAGAAGAGAAGAGAAGGTCTATGTCGACAGAAGGTGTAGAGTCAAAAATTCTGATAGCGTAGTCGACCAGATTTTGGATTCACCTTTTGATAGTACTTGAGTCAAGGGCAGACTAAAAGTCGGGCTTAAGTCGATAAACCAGTGTTTTGTGTCAACAAAAATGACCTAGGTCTAGACAGAACTTAAGCTGAGTCGACACAACTATGTGTCGACATACTAATTTCTATGTCGACAAAATGTATATTAAGTCGACACATCTATGTGTCGACATACTTGAGTCTGTGTCGATATACTTGCGTCTGTGTCGACACTAACAACTTAAGTCTCGACAGAGTTGTGTTGACACTGACTTTTTGTGTCGACACAAATATCCTCACGACTGATAGTCTCGACAAGGTTGTGTCGACACCTATTCTCTTGTCGACACAGATACTATTTCTGTGTCGACACATCCTTTTCCTGCGTCGACACAACATACTGAGTGTGTCGACACAACTTGCTTGTGTCGACACAAACATTGAACTTAGCATAATTTCAACAAAGATTTGGTGCTAACATATGCTACTCATGGAAACTTGTGTTAACCTAGTCTAGGTTCAACATACCTAATTCAATTTTGAATTTATTGAATTTAGTTTCATCCAGTGGTTTTGTAAAAATATCAGCTATTTGATTATCAGTTTTTACAAACTCTTGATTAATATTTTCCTTCTCTATATGTTCTCTTATAAAATGAAACTTAATATCTATATGCTTGGTCCTACTGTGTGATACAGGATTCTTAGCAATAGAAATAACACTTGTATAATCACAAAATAGTGGAATTATACTTACCTGGATGTCATAATCTTCTAGTTGATGCTTTATCCATATTAATTGTGCACAGCAGCTACCGGCAACTATATACTCTGATTCAGCAGTTGATATAGCTACACTGGTTTGCTTCTTGCTGCTCCATGACACCAGCCTCCCACCAAGGAATTGACAGGTTCCTGTTGTACTTTTTCTGTCTTCTTTGCATCCAGTAAAATCTGCATCTGAGAAACCTGTTAATAGAAAATCTCTATTCTTAGGGTACCAAAGGCCTAGATTAGGTGTGCCCTTAAGATATCTCAAAATTCTTTTAACTGCAGTGTAATGAGATTCCTTAGGGCATGCTTGATACCTAGCACAGACACATGTTGCATACATGATGTCAGGTCTACTAGCAGTCAAGTATAGTAGGGAGCCAATTATCCCTCTATACAAAGACTCATCAATAGGTTTCCCTACTTCATCTTTGCATATAGGCATACTTGTTCCCATTGGAGTTTTCATTGTAGAAGCTGAGTCCAAACCATAATTCTTAATAAACTCCTTGGTGAACTTAGACTGGGATATGGACAACCCATTCTCAGTCTGTCTAACTTGAAGTTCTAAGAAGAACTTCAACTCACCCATACTGCTCATCTCAAACTTCCCTTGCATAAGTTTGGCAAACTTCCTTCAAATGTTATTTTCAGTAGAACCAAAGATAATGTCATCCACGTGTATGTGGACTAGTATTGTCTTGCCTTTTGATTTCCTATAGAATAGAGTTTTATCTATCTTTCCTCTAGAGAATTTATTCTCAATGAGGAAGGCAGACAAGGTTTCATACCAAGCCCTTGGAGCTTGTTTCAAACCATATAAAGCTTTCCTAAGCCTATATACATAATCAGAAAAGTGAGAGTCTACAAAACCTGAGGGTTGTTCTACATAGACTACTTCTTTTAAATCACCATTCAGATATGCTGATTTCACATCCATTTGATATACTTTGAACCCTTGATAGGCAACATAGGCTAAGAAAAGCCTTATTGCCTCCAGCCTTGCCACTGGAGCAAAGGTTTGATCAAAATCATTATCTTCCTCTTGCCTGTAGCCTTTTGCTACCAGTCTAGCCTTGTTCTTGACTATAGTGCCATTCTCATCAAGCTTGTTCCTGTAGATCCACTTAGTTCCAATTATGTTGTGATCCTTAAGTTTTGGCACCAGTTCCCAAACCTTACACCTTTTGAACTAACTGAGCTCTTCTTGCATTGCATCAATCCAGTTGGTGTCTTGCATGACCTCTTCAATCTTCTTGGCTTCTATCTGAGACAGGAAGCTAGAACATAAGACTGTGTTCATTCTCCTGCTCCTTGTTAGAACACCCTGACTTGCATCACCAATGATCTGGTGAGCTGGATGATCCTTCAGGTGTCTCCTTGCTGGGGGAATTCTGTCAGCATTATGGCTATCTCCAGTTTCCTCATCTTGATTCTCCACATTTTCTTCTTCACCAAGAGGGACTTGATCTCCCCCTGGGTACCTGGCATCTTTATCTTCATCTAGATTAGCAGTGACATCTTCATTGATGGTCAGCTTGTCCAGCTTAACTGTTAGACCTGTAGAACTAACTGAAGAACTAGACAATTCACTTTTAATAAACATTGACTCATAAAATACAACATGCACAGAACTTCTACAACTTGAGTAGTTAAGTTGTAGACCCTGTATTCTCTACTATGGTTGCTGTACCCAACAAATATCCCTTCTAGGGATTTGACAGCAAACTTAGTTTGGTAGTTTTTACCATTGACTAGTACAAAACACTTACTACCAAAGATTCTGAAATAAGATATGTTTGGTTTTCTGCCTTTTAAAATCTGGTAGGGAGTCATCTTGTGTTTCTTGTTGATGAAGGCCCTATTTAGCACATGACATGTAGTATTTACTGCCTCAGCCAAGAAGTATTTAGGGAGAGTAGTGTCATTCAGTAGTGTTCTACTGGCTTCAATTAGAGTCCTATTCTTTCTTTCAGCAACACCATTTTGCTGAGGAGTTCTAGGTGAAGAGAATTCCCGATGAATCCCAAGTTCTTCACGAAATTTTGTCATATATTCAGACTAAAATTTAGTTCCATGGTCACTTCTTATTTTGACCACTGAGCTATTGTATTTATTCTTTATTTGTCTCACAAAAGTCGTGAAAATAGTTGGGGTTTCAGATTTTTTCCTTAAGAAGAAAACCCATGTAAATCTAGAATATTCATCCACAACAACAAGTGTGCATGCTTTCCTACCAAGACTATGGACTGGCATAAGACCAAACAAATCCATATGCATGAGATACAAACATCTCTTTGAATCTTTGATGTCAAGTGACTTAAAAGAGGACTTAGTCTTCTTGCCTTTTTGGCAAGCTTAGCACACACCTTCTTTTATGCACTAAACTTGAGGACCATTCCTCACTAATCCCATACTTAACAACAGTCCAATTAACTTATAGTTCAGATGAGCTAGCCTCTTGTGCCATTTGACACATAAAGAAGCTTTCTCTCCTGCAACCAAACAAATAGGTGAGTTGTTAGACTCACACTGTAGGTTAAGGCAATACACATTTCCTTTCCTAGTGCCAGTAAAAATGATCTCTTGATCACTTGACCTTTTTACTAGGCACTCCCATTTTAGAAAAGAAATATCATAACCTAGGTCACTAAGTTGACTTATGCTAATCAGGTTATGTTTTAGACCCTTTACATAAGCCACTTTAGTGATTGTAATTGAATCACAAAATATGTTACCAAATCCTTTGATGATTCCCTTTTCTGATCCACCAAAGATAACTTTTGGTCCATTCTTTATGGGCACATCGTCCCTCAACATTCTCCTTGTTCCAGTCATATATCTGGAACAGCCATTATCCAAGTACCATATAGGGGTATGGTCACTTGGATTTACCTGCAACAAATAATGAATCACTTACCCTTAGAACCCAACTTGCTAGTGGGTCCTAAGTCCTTGTTAGTTTGAAATCCTGTGAATGATCTAACAGGAATCCTACTTTTGGTTTTAACACTTAAGTTAAACCAGCAATCCATGGCAAAGTCCCCAACCTTGCCACAACACCAACACTTAAACCTATTATACCTATTCTTAGGTACAAGCCTTCTTACTTTGTTGTCAGTAGACTTATTAAGTGTTGGTGCTGGAACAACATTCTTCAAGAACTCCTCTTGAATATGATGGGCATGCTTATAGATTGGTCTATTGGCATTAGCACCCTTGCTCATGAAATTTTCATGCTCACAGTGACCATGTGTAATGTCATGATCATACCTGTTAGTAGGATTCACTACCTTCTTAAAGAAAATAGGGGGATTAACAGCTTGAGGCTGAACTGGGGCTCTACCTTTTCTATGAGAATTGGTAGCCCTAGTTCTTCCCTTATAGCCTAGACGAGTCTTTCCTTTTTGTGAAACAAAATTGTCTGTCAAAGGTAAGACTGATTTTGGCTTGGAGAATTTTGCCACTAGCTCTCTCTCTTGCTGAAGTTTTACCTCCAGTTTCTTGATATGATTCTCTTTGAATGAGATTGTGCCCATCTGAATAACTATAATGTTTTTAAATTTGGCAATCTCATTCAGTTTTTGATCCAGCAGTTTTGCTTAAACTGCTGCAGCCAGCTTAAGAGACTCAATCTCTTTGGCTTGCTCTTTAACAAGAAACTTACTCTTCTTTAGAGCATTCAACAACCCACCATACTCATGAATGAGTTGGTGAACATCCCCCTCAGACTCAGATCCATCCACTTCTTTTGAATAAGATGCTTCTGATTCTTATCCAGTAAAGTAATCTGAGAGTAGGGGCGAATTATTTACCTTACTTTGTCCAGGCTGATCCTGGCACTTATCTTCTTCAGATTGGGCCATCAGCCCTTTACAACAATGTTCTTCCACTCAATTTATGGAGTCCAGCATCTATAGGAATTCTAGTTCCCAAGAATCCTCCTCTGTTGAGAAGAGTCCAACATATGCTTCTTCCTCTTCTTCTTCAGATTCTGAAGATGAAGAGTCTGTCCAACTCTTCTCCTTCTGAGCCACTAGAGACTTCTCCTTCTTCACTTTGACCAACTGTTTCTTCTTGTCCTTTGACTCCTTTCTTTTGTCAGGACTGTCAGCTATGACATGCCCAGACCTGTTGCAGCAATAACACATAATCTTAGAATTAGATTGTTTACCAGGTTTAGAAGCATACCTGTCCTCCTTAGGAGTTTTCTTCTTCCTGTAGTACTCATCCTTAGAATAGGATGTAGATGAAGGTCTGCTTCTCCAATTCTTTTTCTTCATGAACCTTTGGAATTGTCTTGTGAAGGCAGCAAAGTCTTTATCAGATGTATGACTATCTGATGTACATGCTTCAGTAACACCTTCTTCTGCTTCAGTACTCCTTCTTGGTTGAGAAGGAGATTTTCTCCTACCCTTCTTTTAGCCCTTTGCCTTGAAGGATACTGACCTTTCTTTATGTTCAGATCTGCTGCCCTTCTCTTCCTCTTTCTTAGCAGTAAGCTGCATTTCATATGAAAGCAGTTTTCCTAAAAGTGTAGGTGGAGGTGTGTCAGCCAGTTTGGCCACTTCCCTGATGGCACATATCTTAGTGTCCCAATCCTTTGTTAGGGACCTAAGAAACTTGCTATTCAATTCATAAGTACTGAAGACTCTTCCATATGTCATCAGTTCATTCACTATTCTGAAAAACTTTTTATAGCATTCAGCTATATTATTAGTTTTATTTTGCCTAAAGCTCTCATATTCCTGATTTAGCATAGACTTTCTGTCCTCTCTGACTTCTTATGATCCGTCCATATAGACAATCAATGTATCCCACATTTCTTTGGAAGTTTTACAGTGCACAAGATTCTAGAATGTTGCATCATCTATGGCACTTACAATTATATTCTGAGCTCTTTTATTTAATGTAGCCAAGATGATGTCATCCTTTGTCATCTCTGAATAACTCTTTGGAGTTTGAATGTTTGCATCAAGAACTGAAACCTTCATTGGGATGAAGGGGCCTTCCTGTACTATGATATAAATTCTTGGATCAGATGCTTCCATAAATAGCCTGACCCTTTCTTTCCAAATGCCAAAAGATTCTTTCCTACATATGGGCAATTTCATAGATCCAAATTCCTTTTGATTTTCACTTGAACCCATTTTGTTATCTATTATTTACCTTGGAGAAATCCTCTGACTGTTAGGTCAAATTTTGAGGAACCTCCCTCTGATACCACTTGAAAGACTTTGTTTCAAGAGCCTAAACAACTAGAGGGGGGGGGAATAGGTTCTAATCATTTTGAGTCTTTTTGATTTTAAGGCAAACAGATATTTGTAACTTCCTTTAGCATAGAATAATTCTATCTACATAAATAAAATGCAACATAGCAAACACCAGATCTATAGTGGTTCCCCAAGATATGGGTATATCCACTTTCCCCCTTTGCCTATCCAGCAGATAACTGGATTCAGCCTAACTTCCTTCCACTTGCTCAGATCCACAGATCTTACAATCTCAGAACCATAGATGGTTCCTACACCTCAGACTTAACACAAGTCCTACCTCAGATTCTTCTCCAGAAACCTACCTCAGGCCTAATCCCTACCTCAGCCTTTATAATTAGGCTTACAAATCATACTTACCACAAGTCCTACCTCAGGCACATAGCCCTACCTCAGCCTTTATAATTTGAGGCTTACAATCTCAGATCTAACAAAAGATCCTACAAGAATTTGTGAGTAATAAGTATCAGAAAACTTCACCAATTAGATTTCTCTGTTGATGTTATCTTCTTGATCAGTTCTTAGATTGTCTGATTTGTCTTATCCAAACTAACATAGCTTTTCAAAGCTTCTTGATTAGAACGAAATAAGTTAGATATTCTCTGTTGATGAAGATGATCTTCAATTAGCTTCTTCCTTAAATTCAGATAGAACTCTGAATCTTTCTTGCAGACAGCCCTTGATCTTTCAGAATTCTTCTTATAGATGTTTCACGTTGTTGTGTTTCTGTGTCTCTTTGTCGATTCCGATCTGGCCTTTATATAGAGCTTGCTCCATGATTACCGGCAGATCCGGTTCATAACAAACTTCTGACTGTTCTGACACTGGTGTCAGACCGGCTAGTTATGACAGCTGTAAAGTCACCAGTTTCGTCACCAGGTTCTTTTGTGTCTTTCCAACTCAGCACACAACACTCAGCAGACTGATCCACATGTGTCGACATATATAGGCTAAGTGTCGACACAAGTATTCAAGTTGTCGACACAAATACTCCAAGTGTCGACACAAGTCTTCATGGTGTCGACACAATTACTCCAAGTGTCGACACAGTCATACTTCTGCTTCTCGACAATGCTTTTTGTTGTATGTGTCGACACAAGTCCTGTGTGTTGACACAGAACCTTCTTGTCTTGACATTTCTATTGCAGACAGATAGCGTTGAGTGTTTGTCAAATTTCATTGAGTGTGTGTCGACACAAGTCCTGTATGTCGACACAATTACTTCTGAACTCGACACAACCTTTTGAGAGTTGGTGTGTCGACACAAGTCCTGTGTGTCAACACAATTGCTTCAGGTGTCTACAAAGCTCCTGAGTGTCGACTCATCTTCTGATTTAAGTGTCGACACAAATCTGTTTTAAGTTGTCGACACAATTCTAGATGTCGAAACAATTGCTTCTTTAGGTTTCGACATAGCTTTGAGTGTCGACACAGCTTCTTTATAAGTGTCGACACATATTCTGGGTGTCGACACAACTTCCCTGAGTGTCGACACAATTTGCCTGTGTGTTGACACAGCTTGCCTAAGTGTCGACACAAGTTTCCTGAGTGTTGACTCAACTTCCCTTAGTGTCGACACAATTTTCCTGAGTGGCGACACAGCTTGCCTAAGTGTCGACACAAGTTTCCTGAGTGTCGACACAGTTTCTTCACAAGTGTCGACACTTGTACTTAAAAAATTTTCCTTCAAATTTTTAAACCTGCATAATGAAACTCAAACTTCTATCAAATACACATTGATGCATATCATTGACTAAGTTGTGGCTTCTCCAAATCTAGTACACATTTTCCAATGTACCCAACATATAGTTTTGTCTATCTTTCCTCTAGAGAATTTATTCTCAATGAGGAAGGCAGACAAGGTTTCATACCAAGCCCTTGGAGCTTGTTTCAAACCATATAGAGCTTTCCTAAGCCTATATACATAATCAGGAAAGTGAGAGTCTACAAAAACTGAGGGTTGTTCTACTTAGACTTCTTCTTTTAAATCACCATTCAGAAATGCGGATTTCAAATCCATTTGATATTTTTTGAACCCTTGATAAGTAGCATAGGCTAATAACAGCCTTATTGCCTGTAGCCTTGCCACTGGAGCAAAGGTTTGATCAAAGTCAATACCTTCCTCTTGCCTGTAGCCTTTTGCTACCAGTCTAGCCTTGTTCTTGATTATAGTTCCATTCTCATCAAGCTTGTTCCTGTAGATTCACTTAGTTCCAATTATGTTGTGATCCTTAGGTTTTGGCACCAGTTCCCAGACCTTACACCTTTTGAACTGACTGAGCTCTTCTTGCATTGCATCAATCCAATTGGTGTCTTGCATGCCCTCTTCAATCTTCCTGGGTTCTATCTGAGACAGGAAGCTAGAAAATAAAACTGTGTTTATGCTCCTGCTCCTTGTTAGAACACCCTGACTTGCATCACCAATGATCTGGTGAGCTGGATGATCCTTCAGGTGTCTCCTTGCTGGAGGAATTCTGTCAGTATTATGGCTATCTACAATTTCCTCATCTTGATTCTCCACATTTTCTTCTTCACCCAGAGGGACTTAATCTCCCCCTGGGTAGCTGGAATCTTTATCTTCATCCAGATTAGCAGTAACAACTTCATTGATGGTCAGCTTGTCCAGTCTATCTGTTAGACCTGTAGAACTAACTGAAGAACTAGACAACTCACTGTTAATAAACATTGACTCATCAAATACAACATGCACAAATTCTTCTATAACTTGAGTAGTCAAGTTGTAGATCCTGTATGCTCTACTATGGTTGCTGTACTAACAAATATCCCTTCTAGGGATTTGGCAGCAAACTTAGTTTAGTAGTGTTTACCATTGACTAGTACAAAACACTTACTACCAAAGATTCTGAAATAAGATATGTCTGGTTTTCTGCCTTTTAAAATCTAGTAGGGAGTCATCTTGTGTTTTTTGTTGATGGAGGCCCTATTGAGCACATAACATGCAGTATTTACTGCCTCAGCCCAGAAGTATTCAGGGATAGTATTGTCATTTAGTAGAGTTCTACTGGCTTCAATTAGAGTCCTATTCTTCCTTTCAGTAACACCATTTTGCTGAGGAGTTCTAGGTGAAGAGAATTCCTGATGAATCCCAAGTTCTTCAAAGAATTTTGTCATACATTCAGACTAAAATTCAGTTCCATGGTCAATTCTGATTTTGACCACTGAGCTGTCATATTCATTCTGTATTTGTCTGACAAAAGTTTGGAAAATAGTTGGGGTTTTAGATTTCTGCCTCAAGAAGAAAACCCATATAAATCTAGAATAGTCATCCACAACAACAAGTGTGTATGATTTCCTACCAAGACTATGGACTGGCATAGGACCAAACAAATCCATATACATGAGATACAAACATCTCTTTGAATCTTTGATGTCCAGTGACTGAAAAGAGGACTTAGTCTGCTTGCCTTTTTGGCAAGCTGAGAAAACACCCTCTTTTATGCACTGAATTTGAGTACCATTCCGCACTAATCCCATACTGAATAGCAGTCCAATGGACTTATAATTCAGATGAGCTAGCATCTTATGCTATTTGACACATAGAGAAGCTTTCTCTCCTGCAACCAAACAAATAGATGAGTTTTTAGACTCACACTTTAGGTTAAGGCAATACACATTTCCTTTCCTAGTGCCAGTCAAAATGATCTCTTGATCACTTGACCTTTTTACTTGCCACTCCCCTTTGAGGAAAGAAATATCATAACCTAGGTCTCTAAGTTGACTTATGCTAATCAAGTTATGTTTTAGACCCTTTACATAAGCCACTTTAGTGATTGTAATTGAATCACAAAATATGTTACCAAATCCTTTGATGATTCCCTTTTCTGATCCACCAAAGATAACTTTTGGTCCATTCTTTATGGGCACATAGTCCCTCAACATTCTCCTTGTTCCAGTCATATGTCTGGAACAGTAAATATCCAAGTACCATATAGGGGTATGGTCACTTGGATTTACCTGCAACAAATAATGAATCACTTACCCTTAGAACCCAACTTGCTAGTGGGTCCTAGGTCCTTGTTAGTTTGAAATCCTGTGAATGATTTAATAGGAATCCTACTTTTAGTTTTAAAACTTAAGTTAAACCAGCAATCCATGGCAAAGTGGCCCACCTTGCCACAACACCAACACTCAAACCTATTATACCTATTCTTAGGTACAAGCCTTCTTACTTTTTTGTCAGTAGACTTATTAAGTGTTAGTGCTGGAAAAGCATTCTTCAAGAACTCCTGTTGAATATGATGGGCATGCCTATAGATTGGTCTATTGGCATTAACACCCTTGCTCATGAAATTTTAATGCTCACAGTGACCATGTGTAATGTCATGATCATACCTATTAGTAGGATTCACTGTTGGGTCCGGCGTTCCTTCACTTGACCCGTGGCGCTCTGCTACTTATATAAAAAATTAAGTAGCACCCTCTCCAACAGTCCGGGCTTTTGGTGCAGTTGGGTATGCGCTTGATCCTTCAATTGGTATCAGAGGAGGTCACGGGTTCAAGACCAGGGGGGCGCTATTAAATCCTGATTTTTCCCTTCTACCTGTGTGGGTCCGGTGGGTCAGGCAACCGTGGACATGTGGTAACCCCACCTCTGAGCCGTATGGGCCATGTGGTAACCCCACCTCTGAGCCGACGGTTGTGCTGGACGCCGGGGGGGGGATTGTTGGGTCCGGCGTTCCTTCACTTGACCCGTGGCGCTCTGCTACTTATATAAAAAATTAAGTAGCACCCTCTCCAACAGTCCGGGCTTTTGGTGCAGTTGGGTATGCGCTTGATCCTTCATTCACTACCTTCTTAAAGAAAATAGGGGGATTTACAGCTTGAGACTGAACTGGGGCTTTACCTTTTCTGTGAGAATTGGTAGCCCTAGTTCTTCCCTTATAGCATAGACTAGTCTTTCCTTTTTGTGAAACAAAATTGTCTATCAAAGGTAAGACCGATTTTGGCTTAGAGAATTTTGCCACTAGCTCTCTCTCTTGCTGAAGTTTTCCCTCAAGTTTCTTGATATGATTCTCTTTGAATGAGATTGTGCCCATCTGAATAACTGTAATGTTTTTCAATTTGGCAATCTCATTCAGTTTTTGATCCAGCAGTTTTGTTGAAACTACTGCAGCCAGCTTAAGAGACTCAATCTCTTTGGCTTGCTCTTTAACAAGAAACTTGCTCTTCTTTAGAGCATTTAACAACCCACCATACTCTTTAATGAGTTGGTGAACAACCCCCTCAGACTCAGATCCATCCACTTCTTTTGAATAAGATGCTTCTGATTCTGATCCAGTAAAGTAATCTTAGACTAGGGGTGAATTATTTACCTTACTTGGTCCAGACTGATCCTGACACTTATCTTCTTCAGATTAGACCATTAGCCCTTTACAACAATGTTCTTCCACTCCATTTATGGAGTCCAGCATCTATAGGAATTCTAGTTCCCTAGAATCCTCTTCTGTTGAGAAGAGTCCAACATATGCTTCTGCCTCTTCTTCTTCAGATTCTGAAGATGAAGAGTCTGTCCAACTCTTCTCCTTCTGAGCCACTAGAGACTTCTCCTTCTTGGCTTTGACCAGTTGTTTCTTCTTGTCCTTTGACTCCTTTCTTTTGTCAGGACAGTCAGCTATGACATGCCCAGACCTGTTGCAGCAATAACACACAATCTTAGAATTAGATTGTTTACTACGTTTAGAAGCATACCTATCCTCCTTAGGAGTTTTCTTCTTCCTGTAGTATTCATCCTTAGAATAGGATGTAGATGAAGGCCTGGTTCTCCAATTCTTTTTCTTCATGAACCTTTGGAATTGTCTTGTGAAAGCAGCAAAGTCTTCATCAGATGTATGACTATCTGATGTACTTGTTTCAATAACACCTTCTTCTGCTTCAGTACTCCTTCTTGGTGGAGAAGGAGATTTTATCCTACACTTCCTTGAGCCCTCAACCTTGAAGGCTACTGACTTTTCTTTATGTTCAGATCTGCTGCCCTTTTCTTCCTCTTTTCTAGCAGTAAGCTGCATTTCATATGAAAGCAGTTTTTCGAAAAGTGTAGGTGGTGGTGTGTCAGCCAGTTTGTCCACTTCCTTATGGCACATATCTTAGTGTCCCAATCCTTTGTTAGGGACCTAAGAAACTTGTCATTAAATTCATAAGTACTGAAGACTCTTCCATATATCATCAGTTAATTCACTATTCTGAAAAACTTTTTATAGCATTCAGTTATACTGTCAGTTTTATTTTGCCTAAAGCTCTCATATTCCTGATTTAGCATAGACTTTCTGTCCTCTCTGACTTCTTCTGTGCCTTCCATATAGACAATCAATGTATCCCACATTTCTTTGGAAGTTTTACAGTGCACAAGATTTTGGAATTTTGCATCATCTATTGCACTTACAATTATATTCTGAGCTCTTTTATCTAATGTAGCCAAGATGATGTCATCCTTAGTCATTTCTAAATAACTCTTTGGAGTTTGAATGTTTTCATAAAGAACTGAAACCTTCATTGGGATGAAGGGGCCTTCCTGTACTTTGATATAAATTCTTGGATCAGATGCTTCCATAAACAGCCTGACCCTTTCTTTCAAAATGCCAAAAGATTCTTTCCTGCATATTGACAATTTCATAGATCCAAATTCCTTTTGATTTTCACTTGAATCCATTTTGTTATCTATTATTTGCCTTAGAGAAATCCTTTGACTGTTAGGTCAAATTTTGAGGAACCTCCCTCTGATACCACTTGAAAGACTTTGTTTCAAGAGCCTAAACACCTAGAGGGGGGGGGGTGAATAGGTTCTAATCTTTTTGAGTATTTTTGATTTTAAGGCAAACAAATATTTGTAACTTCCTTTAGCACAGAATGATTATATCTACAGAAATAAAATGCAACACAGCAAACACCAGATCTATATTGGTTCCCCAAGATATGGGTACATCCACTTTCCCCCTTCGCCTATCCAGCAGATAACTGGATTCAGCCTAACTTCCTTCCACTGGCTCAGATCCACAGATCTTACAATCTCAGAACCACAAATGGTTCCTACACCTCAGACTTAACACAAGTTCTACCATAGATTCTTCTACAGAATCCTACTTCAGGTCTCAGCCCTACCTCAACCTTTATAATTAGGCTTACAACTCAGACTTATCACAAGTCCTACCTCAGGCACACAACCCTACCTCAGCATTTATAATTTTAGGCTTACAATCTTAGATCTAACACAAGATCCTACAGAAATTTATGAGTAAAGAATAACTGAAAACTTCACCAGCAAGATTTCTCTATTGATGCAGTCTTCTTGATCAGTTCTTGGATAGACTGATCCTTCTGATCCAACCTAACTTAGCTTTTCAAAGCTTCTTGATTAGAACAAAATAAGTTGGATCTTCTCTGTTGATGAAGATGATCTTCAATCAACTTCTTCCTTAAATTCAGATAGAACTCTTAATCTTTCTTGCAGACAGCCCTTGATCTGTAAGAATTCTTCTTATAGATGCTTCACATTATTGTGTTTCTGTATATCCTTTGTCGTTTTCGATCTGGCTCTTATATAGAGCTTGCTCTATGATTACCGGCTAATTCGATTCATAACAGACTTCTGACAGTTCTGACACTGGTGTCAGACCGGCTAGTTATGATAGCTGTCAAGTCACCAGTCACGTCACCAGGTTCATTTGTGTCTTTCCAACTCAGCACACAACACTCAGCAGACTCCTCCACATGAGTCGACACATATAGGCTTAGTGTAGACACAAGTATTCAAGGTGTCGACATAAATACTCCAAGTATCGACACCGTCATACTTCTACTTCTCGACACTGCTTTTTCTTGTATGTGTCGACACAAGTCCTGTGTGTCGACACAGCAGC
This sequence comes from Platanthera zijinensis, assembly GCA_039513925.1. Lineage (NCBI taxonomy): Eukaryota > Viridiplantae > Streptophyta > Magnoliopsida > Asparagales > Orchidaceae > Platanthera > Platanthera zijinensis. Next base: position 92,802,242 of record CM077094.1, read on the forward strand.
TTCTTGTCTCGACATTTCTATTGCAGACAGATGGCATTGAGTGTTTGTCAAATGGCTTTGAGTGTGTGTCAATACAAGTCCTGTGTGTCGACACAATTACTTCTGAACTCGACACAACCTTTTAAGAGTTAGTGTGTCGACACAAGTCCTATGTGTTGCCACAATTGCTTCAGGTGTCGACATAGCTCCTGAGTTTCGACTCATCTTCTGATTTAAGTGTCGACACAATTCTGTTTTAAGTTGTCGACAAAATTCTGGATGTCGACACAATTACTTCTTTAGGTGTCGACATAGCTTTGAGTGTCGACACAACTTCTTTATAAATATCGACACATTTTGACAGTGTGTCGACACAGCTTTCCTGAGTGTCGACATAGCAGCTAGGTGTCGACATAGCTTCTTCATAAGTGTCGACACAAATTATGGGTGTCAACACAACTTCCCTGAGTGTCGACACAATTTGCCTGTGTGTCGACACAGCTTGCTTGAGTGTCGACACAAGTTTCCTGAGTGTCGACACAGTTTCTTCACAAGTGTCGACACTTGTACTTAGAAAATTTTTCTTCAAATTTTTAAACCTGCACAATGAAACTCAAATTTCTATCAAATACACATTGATGCATATCATTGACTAAGTTATGGCTTCTCCAAATCTAGTACACATTTTCCAATGTACCCAACATCCATCATCAGTCTGTCTTACTTGGAGTCCCAAGAAGAACTTTAGCTCACCCATGCTGCTCATCTCAAATTTCCTTTGCATAAGTTTGGAAAACTTCCTGCAAAGGTTGTTTTTAGTAGATCCAAAGATTATGTCATCAACATATATCTGAACTAGGATGATCTTGCCCTTTGATTCCCTTAGGAATAGAGTCTTGTCTATTTTCCCCCTTGTGAATTTGTTCTCAATGAGAAAAGTAGAGAATGTCTCATACAATGCTCTAGGGGCTTGTTTCAACCCATATAGAGCTTTCTTAACACTATAAACATGATCAAGAAAGTGTAGATCTACAAAACTTGATGGCTGATCCACATATACTTCCTCTTTTAGATCTCCATTCAGGAATGCTGACTTGACATCCATCTGGAAGACCTTGAATCCTTTATAGGATACATAGGCAAGGAATAGTCTTATTGCTTCTAGGCTTGCGACTGGGGCAAAGGTCTGATCAAAGCCAATTCCTTCTTCCCGCCTGTAGCCTTTTTCCACCAATCTGGCTTTGTTCTTGACAATAATGCCATTTTCATCTAACTTATTCTTGTAGATCAATTTAGTCCCTATGACATTATGTCCATTAGGTCTGGGAACCAGTTTCTAGACTTTGCATCTCTTGAATTGGTTCAGCTCTTCCTGCATAGCATCGATCTAGTGTGAGTCTTGGATAGCCTCTTCAAACTTCTTTGGTTCCATTTGAGACAGGAAGCTTGAGCATAGTGGTGAATTCAAGCTCTTGCTTCTGGTCATCACACCATGACTTGCTTCACCAATGATTTGGTGAGGTGGATGATCTCTTAAATGTCTCATAGCTAGTGGCAATCTTTGTTCAGCTTGGTATTCATCATTTCCTTCAGCTTGCTGATCCTCAATGTCTTCAGCTGGTTGTTCTTCATTATCAGTTTGTAAGTCTTGAGCTCGGACAACATCCATCATCTTCAATCTCTTGGCCTGCTGGTGTATCTTCCCTGATGGTCAAGTTTTTAATCTTGTATTTTAAACCTGCAGAACTTGAAGAAGTACTTGGCAGCTCACAGTTAATCAACTTAGACTCTTCAAAAATAACATGGACTCATTCTTCTACAACTTGAGTAGTCAAGTTATACATTCTATATGCTCTACTATGGTTGCTGTACCCAATAAATATTTGTTCTTGGGACTTGGCAGCAAACTTTGTCAAATGAGACTTACCATTGTTTAGTACATAACACTTGCTATCAAAAATCCTAAATTAGGATAAATTATGTTTTTTGCCTTTCAGAATCTCATAGGGAGTCTTTTTGTGGCTTTTGGTGATGGAAGCTCTATTAAGAACATGACAAGCAGTATTAACTGCCTCTTTTTAGAAATATTCTGGGAGGGAAGTGTCATTTAACAAGGTCATACCTACCTCAATTAGAGTTCTATTCTTCCTTTCAACAATTCCATTTTACTGTTGAGTTCTAGGTGAGGAGAATTCTTGATGAATCCCAAGCCCTTCACAGAACTTTATCATGCATTCAGATTGAAACTCAGTTCCATGATCACTTCTAATTTTGACCATAAAACTATTGAGTTCATTCTGAATTTGCTTGACAAAAGTCTTGAAGATATCCGGGGTTTCAGATTTTTTCCTTAGGTAGAATACCCAAGCAAACATGGAAAAATCATTAACCACCAGAAGAGTATAGACTTTCCTACCTAGACTATGAACTGGCATAAGACCAAATAGATCCATATGCAGGAGGTATAAACACCTCAAAGAGTCTTTGATATTAAGACTATGGAAGGAAGACCTGGTCTGCCTCCCCTTTTTGACAAGCTGAGCAAATTCCCTCCTTAATGCACTTAACTTCAGGACCATTCCTTACCAACTCTTCACTAAAGAGTCTACCTCGTGTCTTGTAGTTCAGGTGATCTAGCCTCTTGTACCATTTAACACAATGAGAAACTTTCTCATCTACAACTAGGCATATAGGAGTGTCCTCACTCTCACACTAAAAATCTAGACAATACATATTTCCTCTCCTAGTGCCTATCAAGATAATCTCTTGGTCAATTGACCTTCTAATTTGACAATCATCCTTGCGGAAGGAAATGTCATAGCCCAGATCACAAATTTGACTTATGCTTATAAGGTTATGTTTCAAACCTTTCACATAAGCTACTTGTGTGATTGTTACTATGCCATTTATTTTCTCACCCAAACCTTTAGTTACCCCTTTTTCTGAGCCCCCAAAGATAACTTTGGGACCATTCTCAATAAGAGTGAATTCCTTTAGCATGCTTCTTATTCCAGTCATGTGTCTGGAACATCTACTGTCCAAGTACCATGTAGTTGTATGGCCACTTGGACTAACCTGCAACAAATATATTATCTAACCTTAGGACCCCAAATTTTATTGGGTCCTAGGTGCAAGTTAGATCTAAACTAAACATGTCTACCATCAGTTCTTCTAACAGATAGGCCACCATTACTTCTCAAGACACTCTTATTGTGCCAGCAATCAATGACATAGTGTCCCACTTTACCACAGCACCAACACTCATGCACATTGTACCTTCTCTTAAGAATTGGCTTAACAGTAATGTTGTTTACAGCTCTTAAATCACCTGGTACTTTAGCTCCTTTCTTAAGTCTTTCAGCCATGGCATGCTTAGGGACTTGTTTGGCAACAGAATTACTTGGGATATCTTGAACCCTATCTGCAACTGCCTTCTTTTTAGAATGCATACTTCTGATATCTTCAGATATTCCTAAGTCTGCTTTGCTAACAGATTTTCCCTTAGCTTGATGATAGACTGGCAGATTTTTTGAGTCAGCTGATACTTTGTCCTTGAGTGTTGGGGCTGGTACACCAAACACAAATGGTCCATTATGGGCCATTTGGGTTTTCTCATGGACTGCCTAATAGGCACTAGAACCCTTGCCATCTCAACTACCTTGCTCATGGTGACCAACTATACTATCATGGTCATACCTATTAGAAGGTTGAACCACTTTCTTAAAAGAAAAAGGAGGCTTGGAAGCCAGTGGCTGAACAGGAGCTTTGCCTTTCCTTTTAGAATTAGGAGCTCTTATTCTTCCTTTGAAACCTAAACCCTTCTTACCCTTTTGGGAAGATAAGGAATCTATCAAAGGTAACACAGAACTGGGTTTTGAGAACTTGGCCACCAACTCCCTTTCCTTTTGGAATCTACTTTCAAGATTCCTAATATGGTTATTATTGGAAGAAATGGTATCCATCTGACTAAGAGTTATATTCTTCAATTTGCTAATTTCTTTTAACTTCAGATCCAACACTTTTGCTGAGTCTGAGGGAGCAAATTTAAGAGTGGCATTTTCCTTTGGCAATTTTTTGGCTAGGAGCCTGCTTTCCTTTAAGGCTTGCAGGAGATCTCCATAATCATCAATCAGTTGATTGATGTCTCCTTCAGATTCAGAGCCACCTTCATCTCTTGATGAAACTGTTTCTAACTCTAGTCTAGTAACATAATCTGACACTGAATGTGATGACTGTACCTTACTAGGACAAGGCTATTCCTGGTTGTGTCCATCCTAAGCTATGGCCATCAGCCTTATGCATTGGCTGTCTTTTTCTTTATTGATAACATTCAACAACTGCAAGAATTCTATTTCATCAGAATCTTCCTCAGTTTAGAAAAGCCCAATGTAGGCCTCAACATCCTCTTCATTTACTGACTCTGATGAAGAAGAGTCAGTCCAACTTTTATGCTTCTTGGCCAAAAAGGATTTCTCCTTCTTGCCTTTATGCTGGTGTTTATTTTTCTCACCAGACTCCTTTCTTTTGACAGGACAGACTTCTATTATATGTCCTGGCTTGCTGCAATAATAATAAATAATTTTAGTAGAAGTTTGTTTACCAGGTTTAGATCCATGCCTTTCCTCTTTAGAGGTTTTCTTCTTTCCTTTATATTAATCACCCTTGGAGTAAGAAGAAGAGGATGGCCTGCTCCTCCAGTTCTTTTTCTTCAGGAACATCTTGAATTGCCTAGAAAAGGCAACAAAATTCTCGTCAGAGTTATGCCAATCTGATGTACTTGAGACTGAACTTTTTGAATCAGTATCAGCAACTTTTCTAGGAGGAGAAGGAGTCTTTCTCCCGCCCGTCTTTATAGCTTCAACTTTGAATGCCACAGACTTATCTTTGATGTAAGAACTGCTGCTCTTTTCCTCTTCCTTTCTAGCAATCAACTGAATTTCATAGGACAATAATTTTCCAAATAAGGTTGGTGGAGGAGTATCTACAAGTCTGGCCACTTCTCTGATGGCACAGACCTTTGTATCCCAGTCCTTGGTAAAAGTCCTGACAAACTTATCATTCAGTTCATAAGTGTTGAAGACCCTTCCATAAATCATCAGTTCATTAACAATTCTGAAAAACTTTTCATAGTATATAGCTATGCTATCTGTCTTAGTTTGTTTGAAGCTTTCATACTCTTGATTAAGCATGGACTTCCTATCCTCTCTTACTTCTGCTGTCCCTTCCATATAGACAATCAATGTGTCCCATATTTTCTTTGAGGTTTTGTAGTGGACCAAATTTTGAAATGTGGAATCATCTATGGCACTGAAAATTATGTTTTGTGCCCTCTTGTCCAAATTTGCTAAGATGATCTCATCTTTTGTCATTTCAGAAAAATTATTTTAAGTTTGTAAATTTGCATCAAGAACTGATGTATTCATTGGAATGAATGGACCTTCCAGAACTGTGATGTAAATTCTTGGATCAGATGCCTCCATGAATAATCCGATCCTCTCTTTCTATATGCCAAAAGTTTCCTTTCTATATATAGGAAGCTTCATGGATCCAAGTTTTTTGTGATTTTCACCTGAACCCATCTTGGTTATCTTATTACTGCCTTGGAAAAATACTCAGACTGTTAAGTCTATTTTGAGTAACCTCCCTCTGATACCACTTGAAAGAATAGATTTCTAAAATGTCTAAACACCTAGAGGGGGGGGGGGGAGGGGGTGAATAGGTTGAATTCTTTATTCTTAGGCAGTTAATAGATTATTCACTGTATGATTAAATTCTATAGCAATCACAGCATATAACACATCAATCACAGTAGACAACCAGGTTTATGGTTGTTCCCCAAGAGATGGGTACATCCACTTTCCCCCTTCGCCTATCTAGCAATACACTAGATTCGGCCAAACTTCCTTCCACCTTCTCAGATCATCAGATCTTACAACTCAGAACCCAAACTGGTTCCTACAACTTAGACTTAAACAAGTCCTACACCTTAGGTTCTTCCCAAGAACCCTACCTCAGAGTGAATCCACACTCCTACCACTCATGCTATCAAGCCTTACCTCAGCCTTTATCACCAGGCCTACAACTTAGAGAACTTGATCTCCTACCTCAGGCAAACAACCCTATCTAAGCCTTTATAGGCTTACAACACTCAGATCTATAAATATATCCTACAAAAAATTGTATAAAGAATTACTTTTCTTCCTTCACCCAGATAGAGATAAAAAAGGAGTGAAGGAATCTTGATTAGATCTTGATCAATCTACTTTCTTCAAATCATTACTGTAATAAATCAGATTCAACCTTACTTAGCTTATTCAAAGCTTCTTGAAAGAGAGAACCTAGGTTAAATCTTCTTGAGAAGTTGATGTAGACACAACTTCTTCTTTCTTGCTGACTTGATTCAGCAAACATTGACAGATCCAAAGAGATGCTATCTCCTTCTCATATATAGAATCAGAACCTTCTTGCTATATAGAATTCTGTGAATTCTTCTTGGAGTAATCCTCCTTCTTTTTGACTTCCCTCTAATTTTTTCTGTCTTACCGGGTGTCTTTTTTTTATTGCTCGGCTTTATTTATAGATCACATCAGAGGAAACCGGCTAATCCGGTAGATGACTGACATCTGACAGTTCTGATATGTCTATCAAGACTTGACAATCCTGGCAGCTGTCAAGTCTTCTGTCTTGAGATCTGACACATAGAGTTATTTAACTCAGCTGAATGTGTCGAGATAGTATTTGTCAACACAAATGAAGTATGTGTCGACATTATTACCCGGGTTTCGACACACTTCCTCTTGTGTTGTCGACAAACTTCAGAAACTGTCGACACAAGTTTTATACAATGTGTCGACACAACTCCTTTGATGTTGTCAACACTCTTCAGAAACTGTCGGAACAAATCTTCAACCCACCTCTACACTCTCTTTGTAGAATGTGTTGACAAACTTCTTTTGATAATGTCGACACTCTTCAGAAATTGTCGGCACAACTGATGTTGACCCAACTTCTATATGTCGACACAAGTCATGTATGTCGACATAGCTATTGTAGACTTGAACTCTGAATGTCGACACAAGTACTGTGTGTCGACAAAACCCTTCTTCTCATGTCAGTACTTCATATCTAAGTGTGTCGACACTAGTCCTGAGTGTCGACACAACTTTTGTTGACTAAAATTTCATATGTCGACACAAGTCCTGTGTGTCGACACAACTTTGCTTCTGTTCTTGACGCTGCTCCTTCAAAGATGTCGACACATTATAAATGTCTCGACACTTTTGTACTTAGAATATTTTCTTCATTCTTCTTCCTGCACAAATAAACTCAATACACCATCAAATACAACTTGATGTATATTATTAAGTAAAGTGAGGCTTCTCCAAATCAAGTACACAATCTCCAATGTACCCAACAATGCCAAATAAGGACTTCACTTGTCCAAGAAGTAAGGTCGTTACCCTTGTAGATTGCTTAGGAGCCTTGAACAATGATTTTGTCCGGATGGAAAGGATCGCCTTGCCTTTCGCTTTACGGATCTAGCTTCAGATTGTAATTCCAATGGTTGGAACTCCTTTAGTAGCTCTCCAATGATTTTCCTCCAGCCTTCTTCCTCATTTCTTCTTTTCTTCCAAGGAATGTTGAGAGGTTGATGAGAGAGTGAGCGAAAAAGAAATGAGATTCTTTCCTTACTCCTCTGACTAAGTTGTAATTGGCTTAAACCCCAACCATAAGATTATTTCATCAAAAAGAATGAAGGGTCATGATTTCAGCCATAAATCTTGAAATAATGCTATTGTCAGGGGATAACCACTATCTCGACATGATAGCTATAGTGGTGGCCGATTGAATCTGTCCACACCGCTCAATGGCTATTTTGCTACCTACAAACATGTGGAAGACCGCCTCCTGGCACGCTATTGCCTGACGATATTGAGCTAACGCCAACGATAACTCCAAAGTCAACTTTTGTTGTTTTCATTCCAGGAAACCACGGGTGTTACAATACGTTAACCATTTCCTCAAGATAATGTGGATTTTTAGTGCTCCTGATCAGTTATTATGTAAAGTTTTCCCAACCACTTTAAAGGCTCTTACTCTTACCTGGTTTCATTCTCTCCGAGAAGGAACCATCTTCACTTTTGCGGAGTTAATAAGGCTGTTTTCAGAGAAGTTTATTGCCAATTAAAGAACTGTTCGGGACCCCTCACACCTCTCGGGTATCCAAAAGAATGAAGGAGAATTGATGGTTAAAATTCATTCTAGAGTGCGATTCTAAATCGATAAGGCAAGTGTATCTATCGTTCTAGAGTATAGGATCAAGTGACGTATTAGACTCAGGGTCTATTATCTACTCCTACTCACGCAAATTAATATTATTTTTTTGGTAAATAAAAAGATTAGCTAAAACTAAATGAAGACCATGAAATAAAAGACAACACTTGATCTAAACTCCCCTTAAAATAAAATAAACTTTCATAAATTGCAAACTTCTAAATTACCTACTTCGACCGTGGAGGATCCCAATTTACAAAAGCGCCTCTCTCAAGAATACACTCTCAACTAAACTTAGGTTGATAGATTAAGACCTCTCGGCCAGTCGAAACCCCTAAGCTCACTTTATGTGGTGAACCCCACTATTGGATTTGACTCTAATCCGGAAGATTCATGCCATCCTCTCTCAAGGAGTGCAAGCAAATCCTTATACCTTTGAGTGATCTACTCGTACCCCCGACCTCTCGGTAAATCTAGGATCTGGATCTAAAATCGAAATCAAAGATAAATTGAAGAGAAAATAATATAGAGCATGAAAGAGAAGTTTATTTTATTCAAAGATCTTAATGATTGAATACTAATTTAAGATTAGCTACTTAACTTAATATAAAAACTACATAAAAAGGAAAACATGATTGAAAATGAAAGGAAGTAATTGAATTGTAAATAACAAAGCTACCACTACTCTATGAAATTGAAAAATACAAGAATGAAATGCTAAAATCTAACTCTAAACTACAAAAATCTTCCTCCAAAATCTCCCAAAGCTCCTGGCACTGTCTTGAATTTATAGAATTTTTCTAGAGAGTCATGCCCCTCGGTCACCCCCATGACTAGTGGGCGTGTAAGGTGCGGAATCGTCCTCTTGAAAGCATGGAAACGTTGGGAGAAAACAGCCAAAATTTGCCGTTCTGTGGGTCACGCCCCTAGGTCACGCTCGTTACCTAGGGCGTATCTATACTATTACTGTAAACAATGGGAGCTAGAAATGACGGGAGTTAAATCTAGCGTTGCTGAAGAGGTAATGCCCCTAGGTCACTTCCGTGACCTAGGGCGTGTAAGCTGAAAACTGTCTGGATCTGAAACTTGCTTCATAATGCACAACACGCCTGGATGTCACGCCTAATCATCACGCCTGTTGAAACTCTTTAATTTTAAGGATAGCTAAATCACCTAGAGGGGGGGGGGGTGAATATGTTTATTAGTCTCTTGTGACTTTCTTTTATTTTTCTTCTCAATTACTTTGTGAGTTTGTAGTTTTCTTCTTTCAATAAACACATAACCTGCAACAAAGAAACAATACACAAAACACACATAGAATTTATAGCAGTTCCCTAGATTATGGGTACGTCCACTTTCCCTCCCACCTTTTGAACTTCTAGTTAGACAAGGCTCTTCTCCAAACATCTGCTCCAAGGGCTTACACCACAGATCCCTCAGGATCTCTTAGTCTCCTCCAAGACTTAAAACTCAGGCACTAAGACCTATAACTCAGTGATCAACGATCACCTTCCTCAGGTCAAATTACCTACCACTCAGGCTGGGAGGACAACTCTACCTAAAATCCACAAAGGATCCTACCTTAGAGAGAATGAATCTCCTATAGCTCAGGAATAAAGGCCCTACCTCAGATCCAAAGGATCCTACAGCTCAGGCACAAGTGCCCTACAACAAAGAGAGAAAGAATCTCCTACCTCAGGTTCAAAAGCCCTACAGCTTAGTGATCAAATGATCAACTACCTTAGATCCAAGCTGGATCCTATACTCAGAGAGTATAACTCTCCTACAGCTCAGGCAAAACTATCCTACTTCAGGCTCAAGAGCCCTATAGCTCAGATCCAAAAGGATCCTACAAAATTACAATGATTTAATTAATTTGACACAGAGAAATTTCTCTGTGTCTACTACTAGAGCTGAGTTATCTCAGCTCTATCTATCTTCACAGCAGTAAGTGTAGGTCTGCTTGGGCTGGAAGAGACTTGTAGAAAACTGTTCTTCTTCTTTTCTCCTTTCTGGACTGAACCAGAACCTCAGTTCTTTCTTCTTCAAAGCTCTAGAAGTTGATCTTCAGGATAAGGCTTGCTTGAGATGAGAAGTAACTGTAGTTGAGGATTTTTCCCATAACTGCTTCTTGAGATGAGATAAACTCTATCATATCTTCTTGACTGCTGAATTCAGATTATTCAGCTTTTTCTTCTTACTCAGAATGTAAGCCTTCTGAACTTGCTTGTGTAGATAAAAATGGCACCAACTAACTTGCTTTAGATCCCAGATCCAATAGCTCGGGTTGGACCTTGGCTGCTTTCTTTTCCTCAAAGATTTTCTCTAGACTTGCTATTGTCAGTGAAGAAGACAACAACTAACTTAGTTGAGGCTTCAGACCAGCTGCTTTGAACTTTGTTCTTCCTCCTCTGCAATAATTGCGAGGAATAAGATGACTGCCAGCTGTATGTGTGAAAGCTACTTTCTTCAATTAGGGCTCTGTATTGGGAATTGTGCCCTACAATGTTCCTCAGGATTTGAGGAGGCATCACTAATCATGCTAAGGGGAATAGCTATATTTGATGTGTGCTTAAGTTATGCATGCAGGTTGTACTTGATTGGACAGGTGAACAAAAAGTGTAAGGTTGAAGTCCGGTAATTTTACTAAGGCAAAAAACATTGAGTAATGAAGGAACACTCAACACTTTCAATGCCAGAAATAGCTGAGACAGCTAGAAGAATATCTAAGGCAAAAGCGTCGAGATAGCTGAGAAAACTGAGAAGAATGTCTCAGCATAACCACTGAGATAGCTGAGAAGCTCGACACAAAATGTTGAGAGAAATATTGGTCCCAGCAAAATCGCTGAGATAGGAGATAGTCTAAGATGATAATAAGAAAATGCTGAGACATATAGAAGAAACCGCATAGACAGAAGATAGTCACAGGTGAGAAGAAGAAACTGCTGAGACAGTTGAGAAGGAACCATTGAGATAGAGCCAGCAAAATTTCTCTAAGTCTAGAAGCGTTGAGTGAGGAAGGCTCACTCAACGCTTCTAAAGAAGAGCTCAGTTCAGAATTTGTCGAACTGAATTCTGAGTTTGTCCAGCTGAGCTCACCTTTCATCAAGCTCAAGTTAAAGTTTGAAGATTCAAAGTTTGTCGAGTTCAGTTCAGAATTCATTGAACTAGTTTCTGAATTCATCAAACCCAGCTCACCTTTAGTCTAGCTCAAGTTAAAATTTAAATATTATGAGTTCGTTGAGCTCAGTTCAGAATTCATCAAACTAATTTTAGAATTCGTCTAACCCAGCTCACCTTTTTTCGAGCTCAAGTTAATGTATGAAGATTCTGCGTTAGTCGAGCTTGTTCAAAATTTGTCAAACTGATTTCAAAAATTCATCGAACCCAGCTCTCCATTCGTCGAGCGTAGACAAAGTATTTCAAGCTATTGCAGGAAATCTACACTAGCACCGTAAGCTACTGTTTGTCCTCTTCTATGGGAGGTGGCACTGACCATCCTTGGCGGGGCCCACATTCATTTGTGCCATTGATTCAAATCAACAGATATAAAAAGAAAAGAAGAAAAGGGGATTAGGGTTAACGAATACAGAAACAAACACCGAAACGAAAAAGAGAGGCGGTTGTACTTCATCTTCTCCGACGAGCATGAAAGCCAAGTCAAGCAGAGCTAGCCAGAAAGGCAGAGAAAGATAGATGAAGCTTCTTCTAGTTCAACAAGTGTGTTCTATGTAGAACAAGGTAGCTGATTCATCCAATCAGCAAGGAGAGATAGTTGTGTGAAGGGCCATCATCCTTCAACAACAGATAGCTGTTCTTCAGTGTAGTAGAGAAGGAGCTAGCTGTAGAAGAAGACTAATTCCTTCTACAACAAGAGAGCTGGACTGATATCTGCTTAGTCAAGTAAGGTAGACTCTGAGATTTTTCTCAGAGTCAAGGTTTTATTTTATTTCAATATCTTGATTAATTTCCTGTAGGATTCAGCTTGTCTGAATCTGAGTTGTAGGGCACTTTATGCCTGAGTTGTAGGTGACTAATTAGTCACTGAGGTAGGTACCCTGCTGGGGTACTGAGGTAGGATCTAAGTGTGGATCTGAGGTAGGGATGTCCTCCTAGCCTGAGTGTAGGGACTAGTGCCTGAGGTAGGTGGCTGTTGAGTCACTGAGCTGTAGGTGATAAGTGTGTCACTGAGTTGTAGGCCTTGGAGGAGGCTGAGCTGTAGGTTCCTGGAAGGGCACTAAGGTAGGTACCTGGAAGGGTACTGAGTTGTAGGAGTGCTGCAACACTTTGAGAGTAGGGCTTTGTGCTTGAAGTTGTAGGGATGAGAAGCCCGAGCTTTAGGCCTTAGAGATAAGGATGAGATAGGTGGTTTGTAAACAACTGAGCTATAGAAGCATTGCAGGGCTTTGAGGTAGGAACCTTTGTGGTTCTGAGGTAGGGTTCTGAAGAGAACCTGAGTGTAAGGCTGAGGGCCTGAGGTGTAAGCTCTGAGGAGAATTTTGGAGGAGTTTGTGCCTTATCTAACATAAGTTAGAAAGGTGGGAGGGAAAGTGGATATACCCAATTGGGGAACCACTATAAATATCTGTGTGTTGTGCTGTGTTATTTGTTCTTATTTTATATTACAGGTACTAAGGACAAGCTATAGATCACTTGGAAAAGAAAACAACAAAAAGACTTAAGAAATTTCAAACACCTATTAACCCCCCTCTAGGTGAATAGCTAACCTTGAAGTAATAACTTTCACTCTGCCTTTTTTATTCCGCCGCTCAAAGGATCTTTTGGTTGTAAGGCCCACACAAGGAGTTGGTCGTTGCAACCATACATTAACTTCAAAAGTCATGTGGTAGGCTTGCAGCGCCATTTGTCGCGTACTATAGCCTTCTCGCAACATTTTGAATTTTGCTGACAAATGATGACGTCAACACCTATAGACTTAGTCAAATTCAAGCATTAGAGCCTAAGCGTTGAGTGAGTAACCTTCACTCAATGCCCCAACACTTAGACAAATTCTCTATCAATAGGCATTGAGTGAGTAACCTTCATTCAACGCCAAAACACTTAGACAAATTCTATATCACTAGGCATTGAGTGAACAATCTTCACTCAACGAAAAAACACTTGGAAAAGTATTTTGTCGTTAGGCGTTGAGTGAGTAACCTTCACTCAATGCCAAAGCCCTTAGACATGTTTCTGTTACTTGGCATTGAGTGAGTAGGCTTCAGTCAACACTTTTATCATAGGTGTTTGAGTGAGTAAGCGACACTCAATGTCTATGGACTTGGTCAAATATCTACACAGATTTTTTTGGCTTTGACAGTTTGAGTCTTACTCAATGAATTATATTGTATGGAATTGAGTGAGTAGACTTCACTCAACGCCTGCTGACTTGGACACATTTCTGTCAGTTTCTTCCTAGGCTTTGCCAGGCTAAGTATTACTAAAAGATTTCAGTTGTATGGCGTTGAGTGAGTTGACTTCAATCAACGCCTGTCCAGCCAATAGTTAGGCTTAGACTATCCAAGCAATACTTAGCGACTTTTGTTATCTGGCATTGAGTGAGCATTCCTCACTCAACGCCTGTAGACTTGGACAGATTTTTATCACTCCACATCTCTATCTTGTGACCACCTGTCACAATTATAACACCCCTATCCGTCGCATTGTATATAGCAGTAGGTCCGGTCGGGGCCCGACGCCATATACCACCCACAGACCGAAGGGTTACAGAATGAAACCATATTTCCAATCACAACCGTCCTACACAGAGCATTTAGAGAAAGTTTTTTAAGAGTTGCAAATAAAAGAACCCAACCACAACATGAATGTCCAATAATACACCAAAAAGGAATGAGCGTACAAAACACACAAAGTACTTGGCCTTATGGCCTTACAAAAGTTTACTTAAATAAAATGCGTCTTCCATACAACGACACGCAGGCCGGTAATACATGAGAATAAAGTAAACAATACACTTCGGCCTTTGAGGGCCAGTACTGCAATAAGGGATTTAACCTGCTATTTGCCACTCGGCTCCGCAGCACCTGCAAGAAACATTCCACCGCACGGTGGCAAACAAAAACAACGGTTAGCTAAAGCTGACAAAATTATAACGACCCCACCCCTTTTTGGGGTGGCGGTGCTCCTTCCCTGCATTGCATTGGTATAATCCAACGATTAAAGAGAAAGTACCATATTTTCCCAATTCATCACAGATGCAGGCTCGCATGGCCACACACCCCGTGCTCTCAGGGCACTTACACGGTGAACCTGGTCAAAGTCCGTGGTCTCACCACCGCCCCTAGGACGGCAAATCTCGTGAGCATTATAGTCTTTCTGGCCCATAGACTAATACCCTCCATCTATGCTAATTGTAAGTACCACATACCTTAGGTCGCTTTAACCGAACAACATAGAGCGGGTACGGTTCCACATAACCCGTTACTTACACCGCAACGTCAATTTAAGCCATATGCGCGGGTCAAGCTTCCCCGTGTCCCACATCCATCACACAATAGTTACATAACCCAGTCATGTTCAAGTTGGCCCCCAGGCCTACAAGTTGGCAGAAATGTGTTTCAGCCCAGTTCTCTGGGTTCACCTTGGAGTTAGTCCCCAAGGCTCCCTGTTACAATCTACCTTATAGAAAACTCAAAAAATAACCATAAGCACGGAGTCTTCTCCGGCTATTCATGCATAGAAAAACATCACCGATCAAGACCAACTTGTCCGGGTAGGCTTCACACAACATGCCTATGTCCTTACTTCGATTCCGGACTCTACATGCAAGACAATGTGGACTATTCGTGTCTACCCGAAGGAACGCCCCACACTCTCCGCATACTCGCGAGAGCAGGCTTCCTATGCAAAAATAAAAGAGGACTTTATATGTACAAGTAGAGAATCATTACCCTAAAATTTCTCTTCAGCTCCATGAAGATCTACTCGGATGGAAAGCACTGTAACAACCTTGCCTTTGCAGATCTTAACTCGATTTGCGATTTGGCACTCTGAAACTCCTTCGGCGGTCGGATCTCCACTCCTTCTTCTTCCTTGCTCTCCTCTCTCTAGAACTTAAGAAAGTGAATAGCCCAAGTAAAATGAGGGAGAAAACCCTTATCTCCTGGACTTAAACCAGCAGGGAAAAGCCTGAACCGTTGGATCCCAAAATAAGGAAACGAACGACCACGATATACTCTTAAAGTCAAATTACTGGGCCGAACACGGCTTATGACACGCCCGTATCATGGGCCATGTTCCTCAATCGACGCTGAAACCGTCACGTACTGATCGGGACACAGACTTAAACACGCCCGTGTCCTACAGTGCACTCCCGTGTTGAGGTGCGTGTTCCCTGAACCGGCACAGGATCAAACCATCTTGAAGAGGATACGGCTCTGTGACACGCCCGTGTGCTAGACACGCCCTGGGACATGCTCATGTACCAGGCCGTGTAACTCTTTCCACACAGCCCGACAAACAGCCCGAGCAGGATACGACCCTGGACACACCAGTGTCTCAGGTCGTGTTCTCTGCCTTCCACGATCATCGACTGCAACTCGTCGACCTCAGGAGAAATCGTGCAACCCGAGCACGACACGCCCAGGGACACACCCGTGTCTCAGGCCGTGTGGCCCTCACCAGGACCCAAACTAGCTCAAACGCACTGCCCGTTTCTCTTTTGAGTTTCAAGGAGTTAGAACTCTCCCCCCTCTTAAAAGAATTGCGTCTACGAAATTACCGAAAGGAAAAGATACACAAAACGAAATGGTACCTGAGTGGAATAACTTGAGGTACTCCTCGAGCATGGTCTGCTCTCACTCCCATGAAAGCTCCTCATGACCATTGTAGTCCCATCGAACTTTGACCATCCTAATGTCTTTATTACGCAGTCGCTTGACTTCCGAGTCCTCAATGAGTACGGGCTTGATATTCATCATCAACCCATCATCAACTAGTACTTGATTAACCGCAATCACTTGCGAAGGCTCTTGCACCGCCTTCCGCAACACTGATATGTGTAATACGTCGTGTAGACCACCAAGTTTGGCTGATAGCTTCAGACGGTAGGCTGCTTCACCAATCCGCTCAAGAACCTCAAACGGTCTAAGGTACCTCAGGCTTAGCTTCTTCAAGCGCCGTACCTATGAGACACCCTTGAACAGCTTGATCTTCAAATACACCCAGTCGCCAACAGCGAACTCCACATTCCGATGCTTGGCATTAAAGTATTTAGCTTGTCGGTCCTGAGCGATTATCAACCATTCTCTAATGGTTCTTACCAATGACGTTGCATCTTCCACCTCCTTCCTCTTGAAAAGCTTCGTCTCACCCGTTTCTAACCATGACAATGACGTGCGACTTTTTCTACCTTATAGGTCTTCTAAGGGCGCCATTTGAATGCTCGTTTGATAGCTGTTGTTATACGCAAACTCCACCAAGTATAGGTGATCTTCCTACTGCTTTCAGAAATCTAGGATGCACATGCGAACCATATCCTCCATCATCCTGTTGACCCTCTCGGTCTGACCATCCGTCTGCGGATAAAGGTTGTGCTGAACCTCAGCTTAGTTCCCAACATTTGCTGCACCAGCCTCCAGTCATTGGACGTAAACCATCCATCCCAGTCGCTCACAATGTTGCGGGGCACACCTAATAGTCAAACAATGTTATCCACATATAGTTTCGCCAGTTTCTCCACTAAATCATCTTTCCTATTCAGAATGAAGTGCGAAACCTTCGTCAAATGATCTACGATCACCCAGATGGCATCGTTCCCCTTCTGCGATCTTGGCAAACCATGCACAAAATCCAAAGAAAAATTGTCGAACTTCCACTCCGGAATAGGCAAAGATTTCAAGAAACCTCCGGGCTTTTGACACTCCGCATTCACCAAGGCGCATGTTTGACACTTCGCCACATAAAGTGCCACGTCCTTCTTCAATCCTGGCCACCAGAACAACTTCTTCATATCCTGATACATCTTCGTGCTCCCCGAGTGAATCAAGTACTTGGTATGATGTGCCTCGTACATCAATTCATCTCGCAATTTACCCACATTAGGGACGCACAAATGACTGTCCTTCCACAACAGTCCATCAACAACATTAAATTGGGAATTTGACCCATCCAAAGCCTCATCCAAGATTTGCTTCATGCTGCTTTCCAACCCTAGCACTTGCCGAATCCGATCAGCCAGGTCATACTACACTTCTATCTAGTTCAGCTGTGCTTCGACACTAGTCTACTTGTCCACACATGTAAGACCCCCCTTTTTTTTCCTTTTAAAACACCGGGGTCTTAGGCCCAAAACCGCCACTTTGCGGTGACCTCTTCACACCCTGAAGGGTCATCACCACAAAGCGCTGATTCTGCCGGCCAATTCGATCATAGAAAAGGTTGTACAATAAAGTAAAAAATGGCAAGTCCATTGAAATCACATGTATAGAAAATAAATCTCCACGAAGGGAGTGTCCACATAATAATATATCAGAGTACTAAAATACGGGCTTATGCCCGGTACATCATAATCCTCACTACAGTTCACTCATATAGAAGCAAAACAAAGCATCTACTCAAGGACGAGACTCACGGTCCCGGTTGTATGAACTCCAGAGCTAGACTGCCCCATCTCCAAGTGCACCGGTCTCTTGGGCTGCTCCTCTATGCTGGGCTCCACGTTCCCTTAAAATGATGCGATTTGAAAATCGTTAGTCATAAATACTAAGCCCTATCAACCCCTACCCCTTCCCCCATGGCTCCTAGGTACCGAGCAGAGAGGAAGAAAGGGAAGGACATGAAGGTGGAGATGAAATCCAAAGAAAACAGGTGGCAGCGGAACTAATCTAGCAATTCTAGAATAAATAATAGCAATGACAGAAAGTAGAAAATGTAACCTTAACTTAGGTGTGGAAGAACCTAAGCCAAGGGATCTTCTGTAAGGCTCCCATCATATAAAGTGTCCCATACCACTTATACATTGGGGTGTCGGTTATCAAACAGTAGCATATATATTGAATTTTACCTTAATTTATAAACTTGCCCACACAAGCTTATAGACCAAGGGGTCGTTTTGCAAGTCCTAATGTATAAGCGTCCCATTCCACTTATATATTAGGTGTCAGGGGTTAAATGAATCGATTATGCTATAATATGCAAGTGGGTATGATGGAACATGCAAGTGCAACACACACACCCGACTCTGTGCACACAGGCATTTAGTTCCCCCTTTCGGAGCCGTTACCTCACAGGATACCTCCGTAGTGGCAGACGGAAGCGGTGTGTTGGACCTTGCCCACCTCTAAACCAGTAAAGCACTACCGGTAAGACTTATCGTACGCCTCAACGCTTGGTACACTAAGTGGACTCCTACGTACTCTTGCTGGCTGGCGCACCGGACTTCTGTTGGCGAAGTGCTAACCACACTTGCCGAGTCAGCGTATTGGCTTCGGTGCATCGACTCTCCAATACCGAAGACCCACCACCTTAAATTTTCTTTCCTTTTATGCACATGCAAGTTTAATCATAATCAACCAAAAACCGAGCCGAAGCTCCCCGGACCAAAACGTCCTTCTCTTAACCAAATGAACCGAAGCTCCCCGGACCATTCCGTCCGTCTCTTAACCAACCGAGCCGAAACTCCCAACCATCTTCATGTGCTAACAGTGTTTGTGAAAAGTGCAGCCCTAATTACTAAGTTCCTCTTGTCAGTTTGTTAATACAGTTTACGTTAACCTAGGACTGCCCCCGGAATTCCCCGTGAAGGGCTCTCAAAAGGCACTAAGAACTATGATGGTAGCTGAAGCCCATCGTTCCCTTTCGCAAGGCCCTTATTGTTATTGGTTGATTCCCTTTACCCATTCCCTTCTCATATTACGATAGGCTCACCTAGGGTTATTTTTAACCTTCCTTTCTTCGGGGAAGACGATCTTTCGTTGAACCTGAGCACCTCTTAACTCTAGCTAACACAACTTATCACTATTCTTTATTTCATTCTATTGCGATATCATCAACATCTATCCACCCAAACAAAATGACTAACTCCAACAACTATCCCAGATCATGTCCTATTGCAATTTAACAATTTGCTATATGCAGATCAACCTAGACTATATGTCGAACCGGTTAGGCAATGATCCAATACTCATCCAAATGCCCTAAATTATTTACTGGAGACTTATCATGATATAACTAGCCTAAATCCAGAAAATGGTAATTTTCCTAATTTATCTGGCATTTAATTAATTTCTTAAAAAATTCCAAGGGCTACCGGTTTGAACATGAACTACCCTAAGTTCTCATGAAAGATGTCCAACAAAATTATAATAAATAGTATGTTATCTCATTATGGTAAATCCAAAGTATCATAATTTGTCTATCATCAAAAGAGCACTAAAACTATTTTAGCAATATCTTCTATATTACGTTATTTGTGAACTAAGTAAAAAGAATATTCATCCAAGAATGATAAATAAATTATACTATGTAGGTACAACCTTAAAAATAGTATTGGCCAAGTTTCATAATTTTTCAGCAAGTATTAATCTCTGAATAAATTATTTATCAAATATCTCCTTAAGGTGGACTTGAAAAGAAAGTACTGTAACTACAATTCTAAAAATCATGAATAAATGTCTACAAGCATAAAATGGCCTGAAAGTCTCAAATCCTAAGCTTCAAAATTTTTCAACAGAAATATCATCCATAATTAATTTTTAAACCATAAAATCCCTTTTTAATATTTGTGAAGGAAGTACTAGATTTACTCAACTAAAAATTATACAAAAATTCAAGAGCAATCATTCTGACCTAAAACATTTATGTCCAAGATTTCATGGGGTTTCAATGAACCGAAAGATCCAAATAATTAAAACATCAATTAGGGCTATAACAAACGTTACAAATAAAGTGCTGGAAATAGAAATCATAAAATTCTAGTAAAATTGTTATAGATTCTACCCACTCCAAAACTCACTCTACCCGAGTTTTACAGCTTTTAGATAATTTTTAGTGACAGATTTTACTTATTTGGTATTTTACCCTAAAGCTAAGGTTAGGGTTTTGAGGTATCTACCTATCTCCAAATCCTCCGAGATTCCATCCAGATGATTAACGTCAATTCTACTGAATTTCAAGGCAATACAAGGGATTTGCCCCCATGTCCTTCACAACCCTCACAACCCTCCGTTTAGGGTTTGAGCTTGGATCCTTGGGTAAATCAACCCTAAACCACACCATTTTTCCCAAGTGGGTTATAATAACCCTTCTAAGTCAGTGGCCAAGATATCAGCCTCTATTGAGGTTATTCGACCGTTCCAACCTCTTAGTGCACTTTATACTCAAAATGTCTCATCAATGCCTCGTTAAGGATTGATGATTTCCTACCCAAAACTCATCCAAATGAGTTGGAATTTTGTACAGAACTAGGTTTTATAGCCAGTGACCACTCACCAAAATATGGGAGTGTTTGGAGGTCATCTGACTACTTAGGTAAATTACTCTAGCTTTATTTAATTAAAACAAAAACTTTAAGCAAAGTATCTCCAAAAATTCCAATTATTGTACAGCCTCCAGATATGGCTTAGGGTAACCCCCTGCCCAAATTTCAGGTCATTTGGACAAGGGACGAAGAGTGGGCATTCATTTTTGTTCCTGCCCAACTCTAGGTACAGCCCCCACTAAAACGGGTGCAGCGGTCAAACCACTTACCCAAACGAGTTGAAATCAATTTTAAATTAATCTAGACTCGAAGAAATACAACTTTCATTACTGGCCATTTTTCCTAAATCGGCTTCTAAGTGCCTCGTTTTGAAGACTCAAAATACGCCCAATTTATATAAATTTTCCTTATATACTATATTCAAAACTTCATAAAATAAATATGTTTTACTTTTCATCTTCAACAGAACCCGTGAACTGGAACCAGAAAACATATATTTCCTATAGCTCATCCGTGATCCGTCACCGGCCGTCCGGTCACTTCCCTGGCCAGCCACCACCACCACCACCTCCGTCGAGGCGATGGCTATCGGTCGGCGGTGGTTTGGCCGCCGGTGGTGGCGGTTTCTGACATACCCGAAAAATATATTTTTCATGGTTTTCCATGAAAACACGAGATAGGTCTGGCTCATTTGAGCACGAACTTCATTTCTAAGATCCTAAGATCTACCCATAAGAGACGAAGTAGAGGAGGACCTTGTTCGCGGTTTGGAGGCGAGATGAACGTCAGATTTTCATGGCGCGGTGGTGGCATTCCCAAACTTCTCCTACAGCAAGAACAAAATCTGAATCCATTTGGTTAAGAGTGTAACCTTCTCATCTTGCTCTAAGGGGGCTTTTATAGATCTCCAAGTGGGGAGGAGAAAGGGTGAAGCATTCATGGCCATGAACGCTCTCTCTCTCTTAATAATATTTAGGTTACGGTGGAGGGAGAGGAAAAGGTGGAAGATGAAATGGCTGATCCAAGTGGCGATTTCCTATTGGGTCATCACTTCCTCATTTTACTAAGTAATTAGAGAAAGAAACAGCCCATAAATACTCCTGCTGTAATTTCCCATAATCAGAATTGATTATGACTTGGGTTACAGAAATTTCCAGCCTGGCTGACGTTTCGGCCTTTGTCACGGGCGTGATACGTAGGTCACGGGCGTGACAGGTCCTTGTGGAAAATTCTGAGTTCGACAATCGTCTTACTGAGTTCGAAGCTCGTCGAAGGGGAGGTCACGCCCTAGGTCACGGGCGTGACACATGGGTTACGGGCGTGACAGGGCCATGATGCAAATTCTGCGCTCGACGATCGTCTCGCTGAGGTCGACGATCTTCGAAGGGGGTCACGCCCTAGGTCACGGGCGTGACACGTAGGTAACGGGCATGATGGGGCCATGATGCAAATTCTGTGCTCGACGATCATCTCACTGAGATCGACGATCGTCAAAGGGGGTCATGCCCTAGGTCACGGGCGTGACACGTAGGTCATGGGCGTGACAAGCCCGGGTTGCAAATTCTGCGCTCGACGATCGTCTTCCTGAGATCGACGATCGTTGAAGGGGTCACGCCCTAGGTCACGGGCGTGACGGGTCGGTCATGGGCGTGACCAACCCGTGACTCGAAGTCTTGGTCGATGGACTTCAATTTTTGGGTTTCCTAAGGTTCTATCACGACAGACCGACTCCTAGGGGTCTAGCCGGAAATGGGATGTTATAAATCCCAATAAACAAAACAAAAATTTCGTCCCCGAAATTGAGGTTAAGCCTTCAAGGATTTTTATCGGAATAAAATAAGCTTGTAACGTCCCATATGGTTTTTCCTATTGGGTCGAAGCGACTACTTGTTTGATAAACAAAGGGAATCTCCCCAATAAACAAAAGATTAGCCCCTACTTTCCTGCGCATGCCTAGGTTCTCAATTTCCCTTTTCTAGTCCTACCGGTTCAATACAAGAAGGTAATTCATAGTATACTGAGAGGTGGTGATGTATACCTGACTGAACAACTCCGGGTATTTTTGCCTCATCAGGTCCTATGGTTCCCAGGTGTGCTCCTCCTGACCATGATTCCTCCACAGAACCTTGACTAAGGGGATATTCTTGCAGGGCAAGATCCGTACTCCTTTGTCATCGATCCGAACCAGCTCCAAGTGAACAGACCGGTCTGAAGCTACCGGCCCTTCTGTTGTCACAATCTGCTGCTCCGGGCGTAGTAGAGCCCTCCTCAGCGAAGAAATGTTGAAGACGTCGTGTAGAGCTACCAGCTCTGGTGGCAACTCCAGCCTATAGGCTAGGGCTCCGATCCGCTCAAAGATCCTTTAAGGGCCCATATACCTAGGGCTGAGCTTCTTTCTCCGACCACGCACCCGTAAAACTCCATGCATGGGCCGGATCTTCAAAAACACTCGGTCACCCACCTAAAACTCCACCTAACGATGCCGGGCGTCATAATACTTAGCTTGTCTGCTCTGCTCCTCTAACATCCTGTCTCTGATCAGTCTCACCTGAGCCTCAGTGTCCTCAACAAAATCTGATCCCAACATCTTCAGATCCTCGTCCTGAACGCAAGAAAGCGGGGTCCTGCATTTCCTTCCATGCAAGGCTTCATAAGGCGCCATCCTGATGCTAGAATGGTAGCTATTGTTATATGAGAACTTGACCAGGGGTAAGAGCTTCTCCCATAGTTCCCCGCGGTCCAAAATGCATAACCTCAAAAGATCTTCCAGCGTTCGATTGGTGCGTTCCGTCTGCCCATCCGTCTGGGGATGGAATATGGTGTTGAAGGTCAATCGCGTGCCTAAGAAATCCTGCACGGATCTCCACTCCCTGGAAGTCAACCGGCCATCCTGATCCTACACGATCGTCTTGGGCACCCCGTGATATCGAACGAACTGCTCACAAATCTCCGCACTAGTACTTCCACAGAGTCATCCTTCATGATCGGAATGAATCTGGCCACCTTCGTCAACCGATCGACGATGACCCAAATCGAGTCATTTCACATCCGTGATCGGGGGAGTCCATGAATAAAATCCATCACGACGTCCTCAAATTTCCACTCCGGCACCGGGAGTGGCTGTAGCAATCCAGCAGGGTTCTTGCACTCCGCCTTCACAAACTGGCATGCCTCGCAATGAGTCACGAAGTATGTAATGTCCTTCTTCATCCCCGACCAAAACATCATCTTCTTCAAGTACGCAGTCATCTTCGTGATCCCCGGGTGCACCGAGTATCTGCTATGGTGGGCCTCCACCATGATATCTTCCCATACCTAGCCTCCTTCCGATATATAAGTCTGACCTCTAAAGCATACCACGCCGTCCCTCATCGTGTAATCCCCTACTGTACCGTTCTCCAAGGCCCGGAATATCGGCTCCAATTTGGCATCCCGCCCCTGCCCATCTCTAACTCGGTCCCGGATATCGTCTGTAGCACTCATCGCAGCCAAATACTCCATGTAAAGCTCGGGGTCCTCGGATGACACCAGTGCGATACGCATATCCTCCAATCTCCTTACCAGCTCCAAAGACATAACCTTGGGCCTGGCTTCAGAAGTGGCAGCTCTCCGACTCAACGCGTTGGCCACCACGTTTGCCTTCCCTGGATGGTAGTGCATCTCATACTGGTAATCTGCTAAGAACTCCACCCAGAACCTCTGCCTGATTTTTAGCTCCTTCTGCATGTCCACGTATTTCAGGTTCTTGTGGTCGGAGTAGATGTCGCAGTGGATTCCATAAAGATAGTGGCGCCAGAACTTTAGAGCAAAAATGACCGCTCCCATCTCAAGGTCGTGCACCGGGTAGTTCTTCTCATGGGTCTTCAGCTGGCAGGAGGCATATGCTATGACATGTCCGTTCTGAATCAGCACCGCTCCCATCCCATGGTATGATGCGTCGGTATACACCTGGAATCCTTCCTTTCCAGATGGAAGGGCTAGAATAGGGGCTGAGATGAGTCGGTCCTTCAGCTCCTGGAAAGCTGCCTCACACTGTGGCGTCCAAACAAAGGGTACGTCCTTCTTTGTCAAGGATGTGAGCGGAAGGGAGATCCGAGAAAACCCCTCCACAAATTTCTGGTAATAACCGGCAAGTCCCAAGAAGCTCCTCACATCCGTGGCCATCTTCAGTGGCGACCAATCCCTGACTGCCTGAATCTTGGCTGGGTCCACTGCTAACCCGGCTCCGCTGATAATGTTGCCTAGGAAAGACACCTCCTTAAACAAAAACTAACACTTGCTGAACTTCGCATACAGGCGATGCTCCCACAACCTCTCCAGAGTCAGTGCCAGATGCCGAGTGTGCTCCTCCTCCATCCTAGAATAGATCAGGATGTCGTCTATGAATACTATGACGAACACATCCAAGTAGGCCTCGAAAACCAGATTCATGAGGCTCATGAATGCCGACGGAGCATTCGTGAGCCCGAAGGGCATCACGGTGAACTCATATATGCCATATCTGCTACTTAAGGCCGTCTTCGGGATATCCTCCTCCTGGATCCACAGCTGGTAGTATCCTGACGTCAAGTCCAGCTTCGAGAAATAATGAGCTCCCTCCAGCTGGTCGAACAATTCGTCTATCCGTGGGAGTGGATAGGTATTCCGGACGGTCAGCCTATTTAGTGCTCGATAATCGATGCACAGACGAAGTGTCCCATCCTTATTCTTCAAGAATAGGACCGGGGCTCCCCATGGCGAGGAACTCGGTCTAATAAATCCCGCCTCCACTAACTCCTGCAACTGAGTCCGAAACTCCGCCAAATCCTTCGGGGCCATCCGATAGGGAGCCCTGGATATCGGCTTAGACCCCGACACCAACTGAATCTAAAAATCCTTCTCCCTGTGCGGAGGCAATCCTGGCAGCTTCTCTGGAAACACATCGGCATAATCACAAACCAACAGTATATTGGCAATCCGATCCTTCTCCTCGGTCATCTTGAACAGCACCTGGTATACCTCGTCTCCCTGTAGATGGGCCTTAACGGCATGTACCGAAGATAAGAGTATACGAGAGGCAGGTCTTATACCTTTGATGATAATGAAAGAGTCTCCGTGTCTCACGGTGATCCTCTTCACTTGGCAATCAATCTGGGTATGGTTCCAGTGCAGCCATACCATACCCAGGATCAGGTCGTAGTCCTTCAGCTTCAAAAGCGTCGCTGGAGCCTCGAACGCCTTTCCACCAATTTCTGCCTTCATATTGCAGTGGTACGAGGTAAGGAGCTCAGATCCATCAGGTAGTCGCACCCTTATCTTCGAGCCCGTAAATCACTCCACGCCTTCCAGTCCTTCTACGAATGCCTCCGACACAAAGGTGTGAGTAGCTCCAATATCGAAAAGCGTGCGGGCAGGCTTACCGCTGATGAAGACTATACCAGTGGTGATTAGATGTCTTAGGGTTCTATAATCAGTTTTCTTTCCTTGTTAATCTATCTAGTGCTGTTCTAATATTTAACAACTGAGAGGGAAATTCTATGAAAATAACGAAGCATTGTAGCGTACCTGCTATGACCTGCTCTGGATTCCGAGGCTGCACAAGGTCCAAAGCATACACCTGCTCCCTTTCTTGTCTACGATCTCCTCCCTGGTATCCACGACCTCGGCCGTGTCCTCGGCCTCCGTAATGCTGAGCAGGTGGGCCACCCTGTGGTGTTGGAGGTGGTGCCCCCCTCATGGGGCAGTTTCTCCTGAGGTTCCCAATCTGATGACAATGGAAGCACTCTGGTGGGGGATATGCCATACCCCCGGGTCTCGGCATCTCCTGCATCCGAAGAGGTTGAGGGGCCAATATCACCTGCTCCCTCGGCTCCTGCCTCACTTTCTAACGAGGCAGGTCCTCTGTCCTTCTCCCCTCTGGTATAGCACCTCACTGCTGGTCATTTCTGGCTCTCCGGCCCTGATCCTCCGCTTGCCACTTCCGGCCCCGAGTGGTGTGCCAATCAGCCTCGATCCTCTTTGCCATCTCCAAAATCCGGGAGATAGGCCCGTTGGATACAAATAACAAAGCCTCCCTCAAGTCCTCCCACAGGCCCTTATAGAACCTCGTGATGTACCCTGCTTCGTCTAGCTGGTAAGAATCTGCATATCGAGCCAAATGGTCGAACTCCCGATGGTACTCCACCACCGTCCGGGTGCCTTGCTTCAGCTGTAAGAACCGCTCCTCCAACTCATCCCTGGCCGACTGCGGAACAAAATGCTCCAACAGCGTGGCCCTTAACTCTTCCCAGGTAACTTTCGCAAACTCCCTATTGGCAAACGTCGTGTCCAGCAGTGTTTTCCGCCACCTCTTTGCATGGGACTCCAGGCAAGAGACAACTAGAGCCACCCTCTCCTCCCAGGGGCATCGTATCCCGGTCAGCATCTCGTACATAATATCTAGCCACTCTTCCATCTGAACCGCCAACTCTGTCCCCAAGTAGGACGGGGGAGAAAGTCCTTTGAAGATACTCAACCAGTTGGCTCCCGGGTTTGGCTGCAGGACCGGAACCTTCTGGGCCCTGAAAGCCTCAAGAATGGCTGTCAGAGTTTGTCCCATGTCTGACTGAAGGAAAGGAGTGGGGACTGGTGGAGGTGGTGCAATATCCTGAGCCTGTTGAACTCCACCTTGTGGCGTAGGCTGTGCAGTAGGCTGCGTAACAAAAACCCATACTGAGAAAACGTTCAATCTTTTCTAAAAGTGGACAATTTATATGTGATCCCCATATGGGCACACCACTGCTTCCGATGCTTAGTTTGTTCCCAAACTAAACTCGAGTGGGGGTGACCCAGGGTTAGTGGACTGCCCATAACCCACAGGTCGGAGGATTGAAACCTCCCTCTGATACCACTTGTAAGACCCCCTTTTTTTTACTTTTAAAACACCGGGGTCTTAGGCCCAAAACCACCACTTTGCGGTGACCTATTCACGCCTTGAAGGGTCATCACCACAAAGCGCCGATTCTGCTGGCCAATTCGATCATAGAAAAGGTAGTACAATAAAGTAAAAAAGGCAAGTACACAGAAATCACATGTATAGAAAATAAATCTCCACGAAGGGAGTGTCAACATTATAATATATCAGAGTACTAAAATACGCGCTTATGTCCGGTACATCATAATCCTCACTACAGGTCACTCATGCGGAAGCAAAACAAAGCATCTACTCAAGGTCGAGACTCACGGTCCCGGCTGTATGAACTCCAGAGCTAGACTGCCCCATCTCCAAGCGCACCGGTCTCTGGGGCTGCTCCTCCATGCTGGGCTCCACGATCCCCTAAAATGATACGGTTCGAAAACCGTTAGTCATAAAGACTAAGCCCTATCATCCCCTACCACTTCCCCCATGGCTCCTAGGTACCGAGCGGAGAGGAAGAAAGGGAAGGACATGAAGGTGGAGATGAAATCAAAAGAAAACAAGTGGAAGCGGAACTAATCTAACAATTCTCGAAAAAATAATAGCAATGACAGAAAGTAGAAAATGTAACCTTTACTTAGGTGCGGAAGCACCTAAGCCAAGGGATCTTCTGCAAGGCTCCCATCGTATAAAGTGTCCCATACAACTTATACGTTGGGGTGTCAGTTATCAAACAGTAGCATATATATATTGAATTTAACCTTAATTTATAAACTTGCCTACACAAGCTTATAGACCAAGGGGTCGTTTTGCAAGTGCTAATGTATAAGCGTCCCATTCCACTTATACATTAGGTGTCAGGGGTTAAATGAATCGATTATGCTATGACATGCAAGTGGCTATGATGGAACATGCAAGTGCAACACACACACCTGACTCTAAGCACACAGACCTTTAGTTCCCCCTTTCGGAGCCATTACCTCCCACGATACCTCCATAGTGGTAGACGGAAGCGGTGGGTTGGGCCTCGCCAACCTCTAAACCATTAAAGCATTACCGGTCAGACCTATCGTATGCCTCACCGCTTGGTGCACTAAGAGGACTCCTGCGTACTCGTGCCGGCTGGCGCACCAGACTTTTGTTGGCAAAGTGCTAACCACACTTGCCGAGTCAGTGTATTGGCGTCGGTGCATCGACCCTCCAATACCGAATACCCACCACCTTAAATTTTCTTTCCTTTTATGCATATGCAAGTTTAATCGTAATCAACAAAAAACCGAGCCGAAGCTCCCCGGACCAAAACGTCCGTCTCTTAACCAAACGAGCCAAAGCTCCCCGGACCATTCCGTCCGTCTCTTAACAAACCGAGCCGAAACTCCCAACCATCTTCCAGTGCTAACGGTGTTTGTGAAAAGTGCAACCCTAATTACTAAGTTACTCTTGTCAATTTGTTAATACAGTTTACGTTAACCTAGGGCTGCCCCCGGTATTCCCCGTGAAGGGCTCTCAAAGGGCACTAGGAACTATGATGGTAGCTGAAGCCCATCGTTCCCTTTCGCAAGACACTTATTGTTATTGGTTGATTCCCTTTACCCATTCCCTTCTTATATTACGATAGGCTAACCTAGGGTGATTTTTAACCTTCCTCTCTTCGGGAAAGACGATCTTTCGTCGAACCCGAGCACCTCTTAACTCTAGCTAACACCACTTCTCACTATTCTTCATTTCATTCTATTGCGATATCATCCACATCTATCCATTCAGACAAAATAACTAACTCCAACAACTATCCCAGATCATGTCCTATTGCAATTTAACAATTTGTTATATCCAGACCAACCTAGACTATATGTCGAACCGGTTAGGCAATGATCCAATACTCATCCAAATGCCCTAAATTATTTAATGGAGACTTATCATGATATAACTAGCCTAAATCCAGAAAATGGTAATTTTCCTAATTTATCTGGCATTTAATTAATTTCCTCAAAAATTCCAAGGGCTTCCGGTTTGAATATGAACTACCCTAAGTTCTCATGCAAGATGTCCAACAAAATTATAATAAATAGTATGTTATCTCAGTATGGAAAATCCAAAGTATCATAATTTTTCTATCATCAAAAAAGCACTAAAACTGTTTTAGCAATATCTTCTATATTACGTTATTTGTGAACTAAGTACAGAGAATATTCATCCAAGAATGATAAATAAATTATACTATGCAGGTACAACCTTAAAAATAGTATTGGCCAAGTTTCATAATTTTTTAGAAAGTATTAATCTCTGAATAAATTATTTATCAAATATCTCCTTAAGGTGAACTTGTAAAGAAAGTACCGTAACTACAATTCTAAAAATCATGAATAAATGTCTACAAGCATACAATGGCCTGAATGTCTTAAATCCTAAGCCTCATAATTTTTCAACAGAAATATCATCCATAATTAATTTTTAAACCATAAAAGCCTTTTTTAATATTTGTGAAGGAAGTACTAGATTTACTCATTTAAAAATTATACAAAACTTCAGGAGCAATCATTCTAACCTAAAACATTTTCTTCCAAGATTTCATGGGATTTCAATGAACAAAAAGATCCAAATAATTAAAACATCAATTAGGGCTATAACAAACGTTACAAATGAAGTGTTGGAAATAGACATTATAAAATTCCAGTAAAATTGCTATAGATTCTACCCACTCCAAAACTCACTCTACCCGAGTTTCACAGCTTTTAGATAATTTTTTGTGATAGATTTTACTTATTTGGTATTTTACCCTAAAGCTAAGGTTAGCGTTTTGAGATATCTACCTATCTCCAAATCCTCCGAGATTCCATCCAGATGATTTATATTATGTTAACGTCGACTCTAATGAATTTCAAGGCAATACGAGGGCATTTGTCCCCATGTCCTTCACAACCCTCAAAACCCTCCATTAGGGTTTGAGCTTGGATCCTATGGTAAATCAACCCTAAACCACACCATTTTTCCCAAGTGGGTTATAATAAACCTTATAAGTCAGTGGTCAAGATATCAGCCTCTGTTGAGGTTATTCGACCATTCCAACCTCTTAGTGCACTTTATACTCAAAACGTCTCATCAATGCCTAGTTAAGGATATATAATTTCCTACCAAAATCTCATCCAAATTATTTGGAATTTTGTACAGAACTAGGTTTTATAGCCAGGGACCACTCACCAAAATTTGTGAGGGTTTGGAGGTCATCTGACCACTTAGGTAAATTACTCTAGCTTTATTAAATTAAAACAAAAACTTTAGACAAAGTATCTCCAAAAATTCCCATTTTTGTACAGCCTCTAGATATGGCTTAGGGTAATCCCCTGCCCAAATTTCAGGTCATTTGGACAAGGGATGAAGAGTGGGCATTCATTTTAGTTCCTGCCCAACTCTAGGTACAGCCCCCACTAAAACAGGTGCTGTGGTCAAACCACTTACCCAAATGAGTTGAAATTAATTTTGAATTAATCTAGACTCGAAGGGATACAACTTTTGTGACTGACAATTTTTCCTAAATCGTCCTCGAAGTGCCTCGTTTTGCAGCCTCCAAATACGCCCAATTAATATAAATTTTCCTTATATACTATATTCAAAACTTCATAAAATAAATATGTAATACTGTTCATCTTCAACAGAACCCGTGAACTGGAACCAGAAAACATATATTTCCTGTAGCTCATCCGTGATCCATCACCGGCCATCCGGTCACTTCCCTGGCCAGCCATCACCACCACCACCTCCGTCGAGGCGATGACTATCGGTCGGCGGTGATTTGGCCGCCGGAGGTGGCGGTTTCCGGCGTACCCGAAAAATATATTTTTCATGGTTTTCCATGAAAACACGAGATAGGTCTAGCTCCTTTGAGCACGAACTTCATTTCTAAGATCCTAAGATCTACCCATAAGAGAAGAAGTAGAGGAGGACCTTGCTCGCGGTTTGGAGGCGAGATTAACGTCGGATTGTAATGGCGCGGTGGTGGCATTCCCAAACTTCTCCTACAGCAAGAACAAAATCTGAATCCGCTTGGTCAAGAGTGTAACCTTCTCATCTTGTTCTAAGGGGGCTTTTATAGATCTCTAAGTGGGGAGGAGAAAGAGTGAAGCATTCATGACCATGAATGCTCTCTCCCTCTTAATAATATTTCGATTACGGTGGAGGGAGAGGAAAAGGTGGAAGATAAAATGGCTGATCCAGGTGGCGATTTCCTATTGGGTCAACACTTCCTCATTTTACTAAGTAATTAGAGAAAGAAACAGCCCATAAATACTCCTACTATATTCCCATAATTAGAATTGATTATGACTTTGGTTATAGAAATTTCAAGCATGGTTGACGTTTCGGCCTTTGTCACGGGCGTTACACGTAGGTCACGGGCGTGAAAGATCTATGTGGAAAATTCTATATTCGATGATAATCTTACTGAGTTCGACGATCTTCGAAGGTGGGGTCACGCCCTAGGTCACAAGCGTGATACGTGGGTCACGGGCGTGATAGGGCCATGATGCAAATTCTGCGCTCAACGATCGTCTCGCTGAGATCAATGAACGTCGAAGGGGGTCACGCCCTAGGTCACGGTCGTGACACGTAGGTCACAGGCGTGACTGGGCCATGGTGCAAATTCTGTGCTCGACGATCGTCTCACTGAGATCGACGATCGTCGAAGGGGGTCACGCCCTAGGTCACGGGCGTGACACGTAGGTCACAGGCGTGACCGGCCCGGGTTGCAAATTCTGCGCTTGAAGATCGTCTTCTTGAGATCGACGATCGTCGAAGGGGTCACGCCCTAGGTCACGGGCATGACCAACCCGTGACTCGATGTCTTGGTCGATGGACTTCAATTTTTGGGTTTCCTAGGGTTCTGTCACAACAGACCGACTCCTAGGGGTCTAGCCGGAAATGGGATGTTACAACACAAGAGATCTCTAATGACTCCAGCTCCTGAATCAACCGCTCGTCATGAACTGACAACTAGTTGGCCCGCGCAGGAGCCCTGCGACTCAATGCATCCACAACTGCATTGCCTTTCCCAGATACATAGTGAATCTTGAATATGTAGTCCCACAGGAACTCTATTCATCTCAGCTGCCGCATGTTTTGATCCTTTTGATCTAACAAGTATTTCAGGCTCTTGTGGTCGGTATAGATATCGACCTTCACCCCGTACAGGTAATGTCTCAACAGCTTCAGAGCAAATATCACGGCCACAAACTCCAAGACATCGACCAGATAATTTCTCTCTTGCACCTTAAGCTGGCACGAGCCATAAGCTATCACTCTCCCATACTGCAGTAGAACACAACCCAAACTACTGCCCGAAGCATCAAAGTAGATCTCAAAGCCTTCGGTCCTAACCGGCAAACCTAGAACAAGCGTCGTGGTCAACCGCCTCTTCAATTCTTTGAAAGCTTGCGCGCACTCCGGAGACCACACAAAATTTTGATCTTTCCTCGTCAAAGTCGTGAGGGGTAATGCTATCCGCGAGAAGTTCTCTACGAAGCACCTGTAGTAGCCAGCAAGCCCCAGAAAACTCCGCACTTCTGCTATTAAACACAACACAGGACACTCCCGTATCACAACTATCTTTGTCGGATCCACCGCAATCCCTTCTCCACTGACTATGTGACCAAGGAACACCATCGAGGACAACCAAAACTCGCATTTGGAGAACTTGGCATATAGTTGGTTCCTCCTCAGTGTCTCCATCACCAAATGCAAATGCTTGAAGTGATCCTCTTCGCACTGTGAGTACAGCAATATGTCGTTGATGAAGATGATCACGAAATGGTCCAGGTACACTCTAAAAGTTCTATTCATCAGATCCATAAATACAGATGGCACATTAGTTAGACTAAATGGCATGACGGTAATCTCATAATGCCCATATCTCGTGCTTAACACTGTCTTGGGGATATCACTTTCTCTTATCCTCAATTGATAATACCTAGACTTAAGATCAAACTTCGAATATACCGACGACCCAACTAACTGATCGAACAGATTGTTAATTCTTGGGATCAAATATTTGTTTTTCTCCGTCAACTTGTTCAGCTCTCGATAATCGATACAAAGTTGCATACTTCCATCCTTCTTATTAATAAAGAGGACCGGTGCGCTCTAAGGCGACAAACTTCGGCACATATAACCCTTCTCCAACAGCTCTTCAAGTTGAACCTTCAGTTCCGCCATCTCCTTAGGCGCTAACCGATATGGAGGGCATGATACAGGTTTGACACCTGCACTAGCTCAATAGTGAAGTCAATATCCCACTGAGTGGGGCTCGAGGGAGATCGCTAGGGAACACATCAGGGTACTCAGATACCTCTAGCATACTGTCTAAAGTAGGCTTAGGCTTCGAAGTCTCCACTACTGTGAAGAACAGCTCTGCACAAGCACGAACTGCCTTAACTACCTGAAGAGCAGATATCAAAGTCTTACTCGCCCCTTTTTAGCTTGCAAATATCGTCCTATGAGTAGTTCATAACTTGAACTCCTTGCGGTTGCAATCGGTGTATAACTGCTTCTCCGAGAGATAGCCCATACCCAAAAACCACACCGAACTCCACTAGCGGTAGTAATGACGCTTGCAAGTCAAACTCCTGACTCCCACTCCGTATCTTTACGCCATAGACTCTATCCACGCGCATCGAACACCCATTGGGCAACAACACATCCAGTTTGTCCTTTGCCATCGAAGTATTTACTCTGATGCGTGATATTAATTCTTCGAACAAAAAGGAGTGCAAAGATTCCGTATCAAATAGTGCTTTCGCCGAATTTTCAGAAAAAGGAAAAATCAAGACAAAGCCTAACCCAACCAATCATAAGCTCAAGTTCAAAAGGTAACCAATATATAAAACTAATTTGCATTTAACTAACTCATACCTGTCACCACATCAGTCTGCTTTATGGCCTCAAGCTGGCCAAGGTTGTACTCTCTAGGCTTACTCTCGAACTTTTGGCGTTTGCTCCAACAATCTCGGGCAAAGTGTCCCGGCTTCCCACATATAAAACATGCACCCGGTATACGACCTGTAGTCGCCTCAGGAGCACCGGGAGAAGCGGCTGGACTCGAAGTCCTAGCCTTCTTGTTCCACATTCGGAAACCGGACTTTGAAGTTGGCACCTTGAACTCCGACTTCTTCGCATTAGAGTCATTTTTCTCTTGGACTCTCTCTTTCCGCATTCTGCGGTATGCAGCCCTTAAAGGGACTGAAGGATTCGGTACCCTACTCACTGGTATCTGGTGAGTGCTCCCTAACTCTACTTCCAAAAATCTAGCCGACTCCACCATGGCTCGGAATCCCAATAACTTTGGTCCTAGAAGTAGAATTCGCAACTCTCCATGCAGACCATTATAAAATCTATCGACTACAGACTGCTCATTCTCCAACTCAAAGCCTGGGTAGCACCTTATCATAAGAAATGCCTGCAAATATTCGTCAACTGAGTGTGCTCCCTGCACTAAAAGCATGTTCAACTGCTGACCCAATGGTCCTCTAAATGACATATACTCCATCACACCACCCGGAGTTGAAACAACCTTAGGGATAATGGGTTGCACATTCCTTCCATGTTGTGCTTCAGTCACAGTGAACATCGCTTCAACAACCCTTCTTATGGTGTCAATAGAAAGAGGGGTCTCAGGTATGTCGCTGGGTGCACTATTTTCCTAAAAAAGCGGGCATTCTGACTGCTCCCCGCTACTCCTGGTCACCTATAGTTGTACACAACACCATTTAGTGAACGAAAAAATTGCAAAATGCAATTATAGGAACACGCAGGTTCCTCAAACATGTGAATTTTCATTCCTAAGTGGACATTCATGGGTTCTTTTTATGTTATTACGATGACACACACACATGTGCTCACCACCCCTTAAAAGAATTCGACCACGAATTCCAATAAGCTTTACCGAACCTGTAGTCTGATACTAAATTATAACACCCCTATCTGTCGCATAGTATATAGCAGTAAGTCCGGCCGGGGCCTGACGCCATATACCACAGACAGACCGAAGGGTTACAAAATGAAACCATTCTTCAAATCACAACCGTCTTACACAGAGCATCTAGCGGAAGTATTTTAAGAGTTGCAAATAAAAGAACCCAACCACAATATGAATGTCCACTAATATACCAAAAAGGAATGAGCGTACAAACCACACAAAGTACTTGGCCTTATGGCCTTATAAAAGTTTACTTAAATAAAATGTGTCTTCCATACAACGGCACGCAGGCCGGTCACACATGAGAATAAAGTAAACAATACACTTCGGCCTTCGAGGGCCAGTACTTCAACAAGGGCTTTAGAATGCTATTTGCCACTCGGCTCTGCAGCACCTGCAAGAAACATTCCACCGTACAGTGCCAAACAAAAGCAACGGTCAGCTAAAGCTGACCAAATTATAACGACCCCACCCCTTTTTGGGGTGGAGGTGCTCCTTCCCTGCATTGTATTAGTATAATCCAACGATTAAAGAGAAAGTACCATATTTGCACAATTCATCACAAATGCAGGCTCGCACGGCCACACACCCCGTGCTCTAAGGAATTTTACACAGTGAACCCGATCAAAGTCCGTGGTCTCACCACTGCCCCTAGGACGACAAATATTGTGAGCATAATAGTATTTCTTGCCCATAGTAAAAGACCCTCCATCTATGGCAACGGTAAGTACCACGTATCTTAGGTCGCTTTAACCGAACCACATAGAGCGGGTACGGTTCCGCCTAACCCGTTGCTCACACCGCAACGTCAATTTAAGGCATATGCGTGGGTCAAGCTTCCCCGAGTCCCACATCCATCACACAATAGTTACATAACCCATTTATCTTCAAGTTGGCTCGCAGGCCTACAAGTTGGCAGAAATGCGTTTCCGCCCAGTTCTCCGGGTGCACCTTGGAGTTAGTCCCCAACGCTCCCTGTTGCAATCTACCACGTAGAAAACCCAAAAAACAACCATCAGCAAGGAGTCTTCTATGGATATTCATGTGATGACCGCGGAACAGAGAACGACTGTGGTTGGTTCGAAATGGTTAGATTCCGCGGGCCAGTTAGAAGATCGAGTTTTCTAACGAGAGGAGGCAAGTGCACCTATCGCAAGTAGTACTCGGTATTCGGGAAAATATCGAGGTCGTATTATTCTCGGGGACGCGTTGATTATATCTACTCTTCCAGGAACACTATTATCTTACTATCAGTAAGGTGGGATTTTTTTAGTCTAATTAAAATGGAAAGAGAGAGAGCTGAATTTTGCTAAGTTAGTTCGATGACGGGTTAACGCTCGGCATCGAAACGGATTAAGACTAAAACAATTCTTAACAATTATTAAACTTTGTTTTTAATTTAATAAAAGGCACTTGGCCGTGGAGGTTCCAAGAACATGAGCTCACCTTGGTCTAGGGATATCGCTCACCTGGGCGCTAAGGCTATTCGACCGAACGTTAGTCCGACAAAGGATTCCCCTTAATGCCCGCATTACGCTAAGAACCCCGCTATTGGGTGGGGAACCCAATCCGGCAGAACTACGTTTCTCCTCTTTCGAGGGGCATACGCAGTTCTCTTTACCCAAGGGGGATCGGTCCATACGTGCGGCCTCTCGGCATTGCATATGGATAACGGAAATAGAGCCCACAAATCGATTATGTGGTCCTATGCGTCGTTAACCCGGGGCAAACCATAAGTCCTTAAATTAAAATAAAATTAAAGTTCTTTAATTATTTCAAATCATTTTATTTGTCCCAAAGCTCTTCGATGCCGAAGGCTAATAGAGATTAGCCACTCATCGGTATGGGGGTGGCTTTATGTTTTTAGGTGAAGCGTGAGTGTTAAATTAAGCACTGAACAATTATAAGAGAAAACACAAAAAATAGGACAATTAGATAAATTGAAGGCTAATTGATGCAGGCACTCACGCACACTTCAAAACCATAAAGAAAATTAAATAAAGCAAGCCCTACTCAAATGAGTAGGCGTAAATAAATGCACACACGCACACACTCTTCTTAATTGAAGAAAGCGATAAATAAAGCATCAAAATTATCTCCTACATGCACGCAGTCTACATAATTGAGAAAGCGATAAAATTGCGAGTCCCGGCTCAAATGAGTGGGCGGGGGTAAATTTATCTCATACACGCACACACTCTACTTGAAAGTAAAACACACACACACACTCTACATAAATGAAAACACACACACACGCACCCTAAGTTTCCTTCTCAAGTGAGTAGGAGAAAATAAAAGCAATAAAAAACAAGTCCCACTCAAACGAGTGGGCGGGAAATGAAAGCATAGTGTCATTTAACTCTTAACGAGTAGGCGGAAATAAATGCATACGCACACGCGCACTCTACAGAAATTGAAATAAAGCAATAAAACCTAACTCATACACGCACACACACTTGCAAAAATAAGAAAAACAAAGTTGCTGAAAAATTAAAACGACTGCATTTCTACCGCTAGAATGCGGTAGAAATGCATAAAAAGTGAAAATAAAAATTAACTGAGCGAAAATGTTTTGCAAATAAACGCAAAATGAAAGTACTCGAAAGATTAAAACAACTGCATTTCTACCGCTAGAATGCGGTAGAAATGCATAAAAAGATGTAATAAAAAATAAAGGGACAAAAAGTTTTACAATTAAAAAGCTAAAATAAAGTGAGCAAAAATTATAACGACTATATTTTCATTCTTATACTTTTATAAAAACTCCTCAAAAGTGAAAATAAAACTAAAAAAAGACGAAAAAGTTTTACAATCCTAAAAACCCTAAGTTAAGGAAAATGAAAATCACACTTTTTTAGGTGTTTTTATAAACCCTTAAGAATGAAAAAATAAGGAAAAAAGGAAAAGCTAAACCTAAACAAGTGCGGATTATGAAAATAAAATGGACATTACAACGGCTAGAAATGCCGATAAAATCCTAAACTAAGCGAGATTATGAAAGCTTTAAAAGATAAAACATAAAAAGAACAAAAAAGGGGGAACGAAAAATTGCAAAGAGAAGGGCGCTTAATTGAATTCCAAACCATATGAAGAGAAAAAACTAACATTTCATTTAATAAAAAGCTATTACATGGAAAGCTAAAACAAACAAACAACCTAATACAAGCTAAGAGAGATGGGGGGGGGGATAAATTCTCCTTACATAAGCATGGAATCCTAATGGACAGCACCTCCCCTAAGTAATTTGGACCAAAAAGTGGACAGAAATCTCATACAGCAGCTGGCCTTTTATAGGCAAAATTTCAGGTTGGTCACGCCCGTGACTAGGGCGTGACAGGGGGGCGCGTTGCTATTGTACATGAGCTGATCGGGTGACTTGACTGGAAAGTTGACTTCGACTGAAAACGTGGCGGTCACGCCCTAGGTCACGGGTGTGACATGTGTCAGTCACGGGCGTGACTGGGGCATGTCGGGGAGGTCGATCTGGGCGCGGTCCGGCCTCAAAGTCGCGCGCGTCATGTCGGGCCAGGTGGCTAAGTCACGCCCGTGTCACACCTTGACACGGGCGTGTCTTGGGGCGTGTCGAGCTCGATTTGATGATCGCCGATTGTCGAGCTGGCAACCTGTGGTCGACGATCGTCGAGGGCGTGACACGGGCGTGTCGGTCATATGACACGGGCGTGTCAGTCAATTTTTTGACTTTTTCTGGAATTTTTTCTGGAATAAAAATAAAGCTAAGTTAGAAATAATATTTACAAAAATAAGCAATTTATTGAATAAAACTAATAAAAAAGACAAAAATAAACAAAATTGACTTAAATAAAATACGAAAATATAGGTATATTTACAACTCATCAAATACCCCCATACTTAAGCTTTTGCTATTCCAGAGCAAAAGTTTGAGGTGTGAAAGTGAAGGGATAGATACTACTCTAGAGGGGGGGTGAATAGAGTAATCAAATTTTGCACAATACAAAACTTAACTGTCTACCCAACTCCCTTGGAGTGAAGTGCGGAATGAAGAGATTATAGATTTTGATTTAACCTTAAAGCCTAACACAAGTGATGTGCAAACACAAGCTAACTGTAATTACAGTTAAAGCTTGGAAAACCTAAACAGCAACTAGCAACCTAGTTATATCTATTCACATCCACAGTACATGAATTAAATAGTTGAATCCAGACGACACAAGGAGATTTATAGTGGTTCCCCAAACAACTTGGGTACGTCCACTCTTCTACCCACACGGTAGGAATCCACTCAGGTTTTTGATCAGGTGCCCTGCCACCAACAGAATCTGATTCAGGTAGATTCAGAAACCCTTTAGACTTTTGATCAGGTGTCTAAAAACCAAGCACAGGTTTTTGATCAGGTGCCCTGCCACCAAGGGATACTTTTGAAGGGAGTAATAACCCTGTACAGGAGGGGGAAGAAGGTTAAGATGTCTTCTCTATTTTTCAATAGATTAGAGAAGCACAAAAAGCTTGCACTGAGCTAGAATGCTCTAAAGAATCAAGGCTCCCCCTGGCTCAAAGATGTCCAGGTGAAGTCTTGCTTCAGTGCAGAAACTCTTCAGAAAATACTGAAGGAAAGAGCTACAAGAAGAAAGTAAACAATAAAAAGAAATAGTCTTCAAGCAGCAATCTTCTTCTTCTTCTTCTTCAAAGAAACTCTGAGTTGAACTTCCTGAAAGCAGGAGAACTCAGGTGAAGAAGAGATGAAGATCTTAACACTTCTCAGACAGATGGAGTTTGCTGAGAGCAGGAAGCTTGAGCTTGATGAAGGCTTGAGTGCTTTTGAATATGTGTGTAACACTCCTGTTAACTCAAAACTAGCTTCAATCCTTCTGCAAAGGGTTCTTTTTATATTAGCAGCAAGCAACGTCTCTCTTCCATTTGAATTCTTTGTCTTCTTGTGAGCCTTGAGACCTGGGCTGTAAATATCAAGAAGACAGAAATATCTCTGCAGCAATACATTCCATAAAAAGGAATAAATCTCTTTCTAAGAAGCTGCAGGTTTAAATCAAATAAACAGAGGACTAAATAAAGTCACATCAGAAATAAACTCTTTATAGCAAAGAAGAAGACTTTTCAGTCCAACGGCTATAAAGGGGTTGACAGCAGATAAAGTAATTTAAATGACAGCTAATAAGACAAACAACTTTATCTTAAAAGATTTGAACTCAGGCAAATAGAATGAAGTAAATAATGCCTGGAAACTTTATCATACAGCTTGAAATAATGTGCCAGAAAATGTATTAAATTAATTAAATATAATAAATAAATACAAAATACACAAGCAGGCAGAAAGCGTCGAACGACCTTCGGAGATCGTCGACCGACGCACGGAGATCGTCGATCTATCGGGCAGATAGTCGAACGATCCAGATAGTCGACCTATCGAAGAAGATAGTCGAACTACCTCGGGAGATAGTCGATCTATCAGAGCAGATAGTCGAACTACCAGATAGTCGATCTATCAGGACAGATAGTCGAACTATCAAGCGCACAGAGATAGTCGACCTATCAGGCAGATAGTCGACCTACCTCAGAAAACAGATAGTCGACCTATCAACAGATAGTCGAACTATCAAAACAAACCAGATAGTCGATCTATCAACAGATAGTCGAACTATCAGCGCAGAACAGATAGTCGACCTATCAACAGATAGTCGAACTACCAGCGCAGAACAGATAGTCGACCTATCAACAGATAGTCGAACTACCAGCGCAGACCAAAGCGTCGACCAACTGATAGACGATCGTCGATCAGTCGATAGACGATAGTCGAACGGCGTTCGACTATGGTCGAACGAAAAACTACTTAACCAAATTCTCAATTTGGAAAAGCGAGGACTCTACAGCTAGACTCCTAACCATTGACCATAGATATTTCTTGGGTCAAGGAGCACAAAGGAGAGGACTAAACTCAAATCAACCTAGGGTACCAACAATCTCCCCCTATTTGAGTTAAGTCTCTCAGAAACTAAAACAGCTAGCAATAGGATACCAAAAAAAATAATTTCAACAGATAGATAACAATAAATCTGGCAGATTATCAATCAGATAAATAAATATAACACAGCAGTTTAAATCAAACTATCAAGAATCTTTAGGGTCAGGTAATGGATCAGAAGAACTAGAGACAAAAGAAATTTTTCGAAGAGGGTCATCTGATTCCTTCTTTGACATCTTCAGATCCTGAGCTCCAAGAATCTTTAGCTCTGTAGCTCTGGGAACAACAGCTTCAGGATGTTTTTCCATATACTTTGCTGGATCAAATATCTCAGGATTGACTTGGAATTTCTCAAATTCTTTCTTTCTATATGCTGACATTGTAGTAAAACCAGATGTATCTTTACCTTCAGCT
Source organism: Platanthera zijinensis (assembly GCA_039513925.1). NCBI lineage: Eukaryota > Viridiplantae > Streptophyta > Magnoliopsida > Asparagales > Orchidaceae > Platanthera > Platanthera zijinensis. Next base: position 92,844,141 of record CM077094.1, read on the forward strand.
CTTGCTTTTCTTATTTGGGCTGCCCCTACAAGCTCTTGAAAGCGAGCCATCCTAAAATTAGGATCGAGCTCGGGATTTTCATATACTGGCTCTGGAGAAGCATCAGCTATTATATCTAGATAAAAATATTAGAATAAACTTAGCAAAAGGGGCTTGCTAGAAGGTTTTAAAACACTGTAAACTATTTACCTTTTGAAATACTTTTCTCAGATTGAACTGGAGAAGGAGGTGGGGAAAAAGTTGGTCTTTGGGCCACAACCTCCTTCATTGGTCTTTGAGATCCATAAGATGATTTTCCTTGAAAACTTTGATGACCTTGCCTTGGTTGATGCTGAGCAGATGCAGATTTTCCATAGGCAGCAGACTGATTAGCAGGTAGATTCCCAGAGGCTCCTGCACCGGGAGGTGGAGGGGGACCTTTGGGAGTCCATCTGGAGACTGGACTATCATACCTTTTAGTTCTCTTCCTTTCTTTTTGCTGATTTTTCGAGAACAGCATCCAATGCTTAAAATCTTTAGATTTGGGGTCAATGCCCTTCAGGATGTAGTAGGGAGTGTCATTGTCCTTATTTGGAGGTGGAGGAGGAGCTTTTCTCTTCTTAACAGCAGATTTCTTTTTCTTTGAATTTTCAGACACATCAGACTCATCATCATCATCAGAATTGGATGATGGAGGATTCTCATAGGGATCATAGGCTTCTGAGACAGCCTTTTCTTTAAGCTTTAATGCCGACTTCTCTTTTTCTTCTTCAATGACATCCATAGCCATAAGAGAGTCTAAATCTAAACCAGGAGAATCATCCCAGATGGATGACTTCTCAAATTGCAAATCTTTCTCTTTTTCTTGTAAAGATTTTACTCTTAAGTCCCAAGCAGCCCTTGCTTGAATTTCTTCCAAACTTAAAACAGGAGAATCAACTTTGATTTCCTCTTGATTTTCATCCTCTTTATCATCTAAAAACACATCCAATTCTGGATCTAATTGAGTATCAGAATCACTTGGAACAGCCACAGAAACAACTGCTATTTTCTGGGCAGTTAAATCTTCTTTAATAATATCTGTAAAATTACGAATACAGATCTGCTAAATAAACTTGAATCATACCTTCAAGGTATTCACAGACTATCAAATTAATAGATTCATCAACAAAGCGAATGAAAGCGTTACCTTCATATTTAACCATTTCCCATGACTTGTCCAGATATGAGGTTACGATTCCTTCTAGATATCTTGCAATCACTGGGGTGGTGAGATCATCTAGGCATATTTGGACTTCAATCTCAGATAGAAACTTTGTTATAATTTCGTCTATAAATTTTGCAATCTCAGGAGTTGAAATATCTTCTAGGCATACCTTTACAGCAAATTCTGATTGCAAGATTGCATCTGCTATATCCTTCTCAGTCAAAACTGGAGCAACCTCTTGCTCAGCAGGGGCATTCTCTTCCTCAGCAGACATAACCACATCTGAAACTTCTTCTGGCTCAACTTGAGCAGATTCTGGAAGAGCAGACAAAACTGAATCTTTTACAACTTGAGGAGAGGCAGGGAGGCCTGAGACATCTTCATTGGACATCTCCCCCTGCCTGATTTCAGTAGGTACTGAAACCAGGCCCAAAGAGGAAGATGGCTCAGCTGATTTGGAAATGGATTGGATGGAGGCAGTTAGACGGTCAATGGAGGCAGCAAGGGGAGCGATTGCCTCTTCAATCATGATTTTGATTGATGGGGTAATCAGCTCCACAATGCGGGAGAGGAATTCAGGGGTAATTTCAAAAGATGATGAATTTGAGGTGGATGGAGCTGCAGCAAATATGGTAGATGTGCTGGGATGAGGAGTGGTGAGAGCAGGAGATCGAGCAGGAGATCTCTGAGGAGGTCAGTTAATTGGGGAATTAACATGACTGGGGGACGGAGGAGGAGAGGGAAATCTCTCAGAACCTAACAAATCAAAACTAGGAATAGATAACCCAGTTTGATTAGAAGGAATGGGAGAGACTGGAGAGGAAGGAGAAACAACCATAGCTGTTTCAGGTGCAGCAGAAGAAGAGGGTCGTACCTCAGCTGAAGTTGATGGTACTTCAACTGAGGCAGACGGCAAAACAGAGGATGAGGAAGGGATAGCTGAGCCAGCTTCACTAGGTTGAGGAGCGACTGAAACAGTCCTTGTGTCCTCTGATGTGGCTGGAGCAGATTTCACAAAAGTCCTCTTCCACTTAGAGAATAAGTGGGGATCCATCTTCTTGCTGGCGTTGATAGTAGTTGCGGCAGAACTCAGCAGCTGGGGGAATTTCTCCTTCAGGAAAATTCCAATAACCCTTCCCAGGGTAACTTCCTTCTTTCCATTCTTCTTCCTGATCAAATCAAACAGAACAGCTGCCCAATCGATCCTCTTTCGATTGACAATTGCACACATAAGTGCAAATTGTTGCCTTGTTATGTTGTCATGGGCGGAGTGCTTGCCCAGAATCACCTTTCCAACTATCTCAGCGAGGAACTTAATCTTGAAGGTAAAATTTACCTTGAGCAGCTTGGTGGGAATGCCTTCAGCATGTCCCAGCTCAACGAGCATCCTTCCGAACTCCTGAGCATCTTGCTCATAATCTTCATCACCAATAACTAAACCGAAAACATCAGAAAGAACGGCCGGAGTCAGGGCAACTTCTACTCCGCCGATGGTGCCGATCATCGATTCGTCTGTGGAAGACGACGTGAAAGCCCATTCTTTTATTTCAGGAATGTTGATCTTGATCCTCTCAGACATCAGCTTCTCTAAACCTTGATCTTTGCAAAGCTGGAGAACTTCCACTATGCTGGCATCGCAAACGCTGAAAGCTTCGAAATCTACACTGAACCCGGAATCGAACTTTACTACGGCTAGAACAGCTGGAGAAATCGCCATTGATTTGCTGGAGAAACGCGAGAAGGAGGAAGAAGACGAAAGGGGACGGAGCAGCAGAAAATCGCAAGCGGGAAAGCAGAATGCGAAAGGGCACGCTCCGTCGACGATAAAGCAACAGATCTTTTAACCTAGGTCGACTATCGGCTTTATATTGAACCGGATATAGTCGGTCTATTAAAAAGATCTTGACCCGATGGTCGAACGGTCGTTCGACGATCGGCTCAGAAGCAGAGTAGTCGGACAATCGTTCGACTATTTCTGGCTTCTCAAACAACAGGCTGTCGTCGTCCAGAGATCGACGATGAGCCCAAGCCGTTCGACGATGGTCGAACGTCGATCGACGATCTTCAAACAGATAAGCTATCATTAACCAGAGGTCGACGATAGGCTTAAACCGTTCGACTATCTTCGAACGTCGTTCGACTATCTTCAAACAGACCTCAACATAGGCAGATATCGTCACACTTAGTCTCGTCCATTGATCATGCCTAGTTGGACTAAAAAGAACAGATGCTTCTATTCATCTAAAGGCTTGGTGAATATATCACCTCTCTGAAACTCAGTGGATATGAACTCAAGACAGATCTTGTTCTTTTCCACACAATCTCTCAGGAAATGGTGCCTAATCTCAATGTGCTTCGTTCTAGAGTGGTGCACAGGATTTTGTGCAATTGAGATAGCACTGGTACTATCACACATGATCTTGGTGTTCTTGTGTGAGTAACCATAATCCACAAGCTGGTTTTGAATCCACAGGATCTGTGAACAACAACTAGCAGCTGCTATATATTCAGCCTCTGCAGTTGAAGTTGAGACAGAAGCCTGCTTCTTACAGAACCAAGAGACCAATCTCTCTCCCAGGAACTGGCAAGTTCCTGAGGTGCTCTTCCTGTCAACTCTGCAACCAGCATAATCAGAATCAGAATATCCAATTAATTCAAACTCTGACTCAGCTGGGTACCAAAGTCCTAGATCTGGACATCCTTTCAGGTATCTCAGGATTCTCTTTAGAAGAATCAGATGAGATTCCTTGGGGTTGACCTGGAATCTAGCACAAAGGCATGTAGCAAACATTATATCTGGCCTACTTGCAGTTAGATATAATAGGGAACCAACAATGGCCCTATAATTCTTTTGATCAACTGGCTTGCCGTGATCATCAGAATTAATAACTACATTAGTAGCCATGGGTGTAGGCCTTGCTGAAGCATCAGCCATCCCAAATTTCTTTACCAATTCCTTGGCATATTTGGATTGGGAGATGAAGATACCATCAGCATCTTGCTTAACTTGGAGACCAAGAAAGTAAGACAGCACACCCATGCTACTCATCTCAAACTTAGAGTGCATCAAGTTGGAAAACTTTTTGCAAAGTTTGGGATCAGTGGAGCCAAAGATAATATCATCTACATACACCTGAACTAACAGGATTGTGTCCTTGTGATGCTTAACGAAAAGGGTTCTATCAACTACTCCCCTAGTGAAGTTGTGCTCTAACAGGAAACTAGCTAAGGTCTCATACCAGGCCCTAGGAGCTTGCTTTAGTCCATAAAGAGCCTTTTGCAACTTGAAAACATGAGAGGGCTGTGTTGATGAAACAAACCCTGGTGGTTGTTCAACAAACACTTCTTCCTTAAGCTCACCATTCAGGAATGCACTTTTGACATCCATTTGGAACACCTTAAACTTCATGTAGGCTGCATAGGCCAAGAAGATCCTCATTGCTTCTAGCCTTGCAACAGGAGCAAAGGTTTGGTCATAGTCTATACCTTCCTCCTGTCTGTAGCCCTGAGCTACAAGCCTAGCTTTATTCCTTACTATTATTCCATTTGCATCTAACTTGTTTCTGTACACCCACTTGGTGCCTATGATCAGTTGGCCTTTAGGTCTTGGAACCAAAGTCCAAACTTTACATCTCTCAAACTGATTGAGTTCCTCTTGCATTGCAATGATCCAGTGGGGATCTAGCTCTGCATCTTTAAAGGTGAGGGGTTCAACCTGTGAGAGGAAACAAGCATGCATCACATCCTGTCTTAATTGATGTCTTGTTTGCACACCAGCTGATAAGTCTCCAATCACTTGAGATGTGGGGTGATCTCTAAGTGTGACAATATCAGCAGGTGGGATGTGATCTTCAGCAACAGTTGGGATTAATTCCTCAGGAGGAATTTGATCTACTGTTGGTGGAACAACAACAGCTTCAACAGCTTCAGCAATGTCTTCATCACTGTCTGATTCAGTGATCTGAAGAGTTGAAAGTTGAAGGATTTCTTGAGGGGCATCATGTACCTGCAAAGAACTGGAGGAAGGAGAATTTTCCTTCTCCTTGTAAAACATCTGATGCTCATCAAAAGACACATGCACAGATTCTTCTATCTTACAGGTTGATTTGTTATAAACCCTATAAGCTTTGCTTACTTGGGAATATCCAAGCATGATTCCCATTGAAGCTTTTGCTTCGAACTTTCTAATATATTCTTTATTATTATTATGAATATAAACAGTACAGCCAAAAATTCTAAAGTAATTAATTTTTGGTTTCTTTCCTTTAAGCAACTCATAAGGAGTTTTACACTTAAGTTTGTGTATCAGACTTCTATTCAAGACATAATTGGCTGTACTAACAGCTTCTGCCCAATAGGATAGAGGCATGTTAGCATCTGCCAACAATGTGCTAGCAGCTTCAATTAGTGTTCTATTCTTCCTCTCAACTACCCCATTTTGTTGGGGAGTTCTAGGAGCTGAGAAGCTATGTTTGATACCTTCTCTCTCACAGAATTCTTGCATGAGAAGAGAGTCAAACTCAGTACCATGATCACTTCTGATCAAGGCCACATGAGTAGAGTACTCAGTCTGCACACAAAGTAGAAAGTCTGTAAGGGCTTTGAAGTTATCAGACTTAGTTCTCAAAAAGAAAACCCAACTGAACCTAGAGAAGTCATCTACAATTACTAAGGTGTAATACTTCCCTCCTAAACTCTGTACATTTATTGGGCCAAAAAGGTCCAAATGTAATAAATACAGGATTCTAGGAGAATCACTTTTATTTACAGATTTAAATGAGTTCTTGGTTTGCTTGCCTAGCTGACAAGCCTTGCATAGGCTCTCCTTCTTGTAGGGGCAAGAAGGTAAGCCTCTAACAAGGTTGTGCTTAGATAGCCTAGATATATTTTTCAGGTTTACATGACTAAGCCTTTTATGCCATAACGAATTGTTATTAAGGGTTAATTCATTAAACAGGCAGATTTCAGAATGAGGTGAATTAAAATCTACTAAATAAATATTGCCTATTCTATTACCTATTAAAACAACATCATTATTTAAAGTAATACTGCAAGAGGAGTTAGAAAAAGAAACCTGGTAGCCAGCATCACATAGCTGGCTAACTGAGATCAGATTATGCTTCAGTCCATTGACATAAGCAACTCTCTTGAATGTAACAGCTCCAATCGTGATCTTGCCATATCCTTCTGTCTGACCACAGCTGGAGTCTCCAAAGATAACCTTTGGGCCGAGCTTAGCTTTGTACTTTGACAGAAGCTCTTTGTTTCCTGTCATATGCTTAGAGCATCCACTATCCAAATACCACTTGTTTTGAGTGATTGGATAGGCCTTCACCTGCATATCAATTATTTAGACAGAGTGGACCCAGGTAACCTTGGGTCCCTTGTTTTTCACATAAGAAAAACTGGAAATATAAGAAAATGCAGGCTGAGGGTGATAGCCTAGTGGGTGAGATCTCCTAGGTGGGATTCTCCATGCAGATGATGGGTCAACAAACCTAGGGTTTCTATTTTCACTTAGGTTTCTATGATACTGATTATGATTTTGAAAATCATGTTGAAAACGTCGATCGACGTTCGACGATGGGCGCTCCGATCGTCGACCTTCGTTCGACCATGGAGCTTCCGATCGTCGAGCTTCGTTCGACGCTCTTTGCATTTCTTTGAAAAATTTCTTTCTCTTTTCTCTCTTAGCCTTATTTAATGTTTTATTTACAAGGTTTACTTGCTCAGTGTTCTTCTTTCCACTAGCTGAAATGAAGTTCACTGGAGTTGAAAGGTTATTTTTAAGCAAGACTGGGGTTTCACTGGGAGAAGCTCCTAAGCCTAATTTATCATTTCCTATCCTAGTGTTAGCCATGCTGGTAATTTCTAACAGCTTAAGGCTTCTACCATTAAGGGATTCTTCTAGTCTCTTAGACTTAGCTAATTCTACTTTAAGAAATTTAATTTCTTCACTACAGGTAGTGAGATCTTCCTTTAACCTAATGTTTTCAGAGGCTATTAATTCAGAGTCAGCTAGCCTATTTCTAAGTTCTTTTATCTCCTTTTCTGAACTAATTAAATCTAAACATAAAGATTTAAAATCTAACTTAAACTCTTCTGAAGTAAAATCATAAGATGAAAGTACCTCATCTTCAGTAGGCATTTCTTCATCTGAGTCAGAACTCTCTGCAGCAGAGTGGTTGCTGCAGGCATCTATTGCCATGAGGCAAACTTCTTTTGCCTTCTTTTCTTCTTCATCCTCACTAGAGCTTGAGGATGAGGATTCTTCATCAGAATCACTCCAGGTTTCAGCAATGAAACCTCTCTCCTTTTTCTTGTTTTTGTAGGAGGATGGCTTGGAGTGCTTCCTGTGCTGCTCCTTTTCTTTCCTCTTTTCTTTGTTTTTCTCCTCTGGACACTCTGGCAAGATGTGTCCAGGCTTCCTGCACCCATAACAAATAATTTCTTTAGTTGGAGTACGATCATACCTTGGCTTTTCTTCATACTTTGAAGATTTTCTTCTGAACTCTTTTCTCCCCATTTTGAGAAATCTCTTGGCAAACAATGCCATGAGCTCCTCATTTGATTGGCTGCCTTCTGAGGCTTCAGCAGCTTTAAGAGCTAGAGATTGCTCTTTTCTTGTTGGAGTGGGGGTCTTGGCTTCTGCTTCAGCTTCCCTTGTCTTCAGCACTTGCTCAAAAGATTTGAGCTTGCCGAGAAGGGCTTCAGTTGATATTTCATTGGTACTTCTGGCTTCTTTGATTGGCCAGATCCTCAAATCCCATGTGCTAGGGAAGCACATAAGGATCTTGTCATTGACCTCTGTCAATGAGATATCCTTGTCAAGGGTCCTCAGCTCATTGATGATTGAGCTGAGCCTGGTGTACATCGCTTCAACTGATTCAGCATCAGTCTTTTTGAAGTTCTCATACTGTGAGATAAGGTTGGACCTCCTGTCCTTCCTTTCATCAGCTGAACCAGCTACAATCTGGTTCAGTGTGTCCCACATGGCCTTTGCTGAAGAGCAATCAGCAACCTTCTGGAACACTTCATCAGACATAGTCTGAGCTAGTATGTTCATTGCTTTGGCATCAGCAATTTTTGCCTTCTTGTATTCATCATTATAGTCTGGAGGAGGCACTGCACTCATGTCAGATGATGAGGCAGTGGCAGCAGCAGGTGCTCTTGGGGGACCTGACAAAATAGAAGCAAAAATACTCTCATCAATAGAGTTCATATATAATTTAATCCTTGCCTTCCAGATGCCAAACTTTGCTAAGTTGCATGCTGGAGGTCTGGTGCTTGAATAATCCTTAGACTGGGCCATGATAGTGAATATCTATAAACTCTTGGTATTTATCAGGATCTTGTGACTTAGGTGTTAGCCTATACAGTCAGTCAACCTGGCTCTGATACCAATTGAAAGTGAAGGGATAGATACTACTCTAGAGGGGGGGTGAATAGAGTAATCAAATTTTGCACAATACAAAACTTAACTGTCTACCCAACTCCCTTGGAGTGAAGTGCGGAATGAAGAGATTATAGATTTTGATTTAACCTTAAAGCCTAACACAAGTGATGTGCAAACACAAGCTAACTGTAATTACAGTTAAAGCTTGGAAAACCTAAACAGCAACTAGCAACCTAGTTATATCTATTCACAGCCACAGTACATGAATTAAACAGTTGAATCCAGACGACACAAGGAGATTTATAGTGGTTCCCCAAACAACTTGGGTACGTCCACTCTTCTACCCACACGGTAGGAATCCACTCAGGTTTTTGATCAGGTGCCCTGCCACCAACAGAATCTGATTCAGGTAGATTCAGAAACCCTTTAGACTTTTGATCAGGTGTCTAAAAACCAAGCACAGGTTTTTGATCAGGTGCCCTGCCACCAAGGGATACTTTTGAAGGGAGTAATAACCCTGTACAGGAGGGGGAAGAAGGTTAAGATGTCTTCTCTATTTTTTATAGATTAGAGAAGCACAAAAAGCTTGCACTGAGCTAGAATGCTCTAAAGAATCAAGGCTCCCCCTGGCTCAAAGATGTCCAGGTGAAGTCTTGCTTCAGTGCAGAAACTCTTCAGAAAATACTGAAGGAAAGAGCTACAAGAAGAAAGTAAACAATAAAAAGAAATAGTCTTCAAGCAGCAATCTTCTTCTTCTTCTTCTTCAAAGAAACTCTGAGTTGAACTTCCTGAAAGCAGGAGAACTCAGGTGAAGAAGAGATGAAGATCTTAACACTTCTCAGACAGATGGAGTTTGCTGAGAGCAGGAAGCTTGAGCTTGATGAAGGCTTGAGTGCTTTTGAATATGTGTGTAACACTCCTGTTAACTCAAAACTAGCTTCAATCCTTCTGCAAAGGGTTCTTTTTATATTAGCAGCAAGCAACGTCTCTCTTCCATTTGAATTCTTTGTCTTCTTGTGAGCCTTGAGACCTGGGCTGTAAATATCAAGAAGACAGAAATATCTCTGCAGCAATACATTCCATAAAAAGGAATAAATCTCTTTCTAAGAAGCTGCAGGTTTAAATCAAATAAACAGAGGACTAAATAAAGTCACATCAGAAATAAACTCTTTATAGCAAAGAAGAAGACTTTTCAGTCCAACGGCTATAAAGGGGTTGACAGCAGATAAAGTAATTTAAATGACAGCTAATAAGACAAACAACTTTATCTTAAAAGATTTGAACTCAGGCAAATAGAATGAAGTAAATAATGCCTGGAAACTTTATCATACAGCTTGAAATAATGTGCCAGAAAATGTATTAAATTAATTAAATATAATAAATAAATACAAAATACACAAGCAGGCAGAAAGCGTCGAACGACCTTCGGAGATCGTCGACCGACGCACGGAGATCGTCGATCTATCGGGCAGATAGTCGAACGATCCAGATAGTCGACCTATCGAAGAAGATAGTCGAACTACCTCGGGAGATAGTCGATCTATCAGAGCAGATAGTCGAACTACCAGATAGTCGATCTATCAGGACAGATAGTCGAACTATCAAGCGCACAGAGATAGTCGACCTATCAGGCAGATAGTCGACCTACCTCAGAAAACAGATAGTCGACCTATCAACAGATAGTCGAACTATCAAAACAAACCAGATAGTCGATCTATCAACAGATAGTCGAACTATCAGCGCAGAACAGATAGTCGACCTATCAACAGATAGTCGAACTACCAGCGCAGAACAGATAGTCGACCTATCAACAGATAGTCGAACTACCAGCGCAGACCAAAGCGTCGACCAACTGATAGACGATCGTCGATCAGTCGATAGACGATAGTCGAACGGCGTTCGACTATGGTCGAACGAAAAACTACTTAACCAAATTCTCAATTTGGAAAAGCGAGGACTCTACAGCTAGACTCCTAACCATTGACCATAGATATTTCTTGGGTCAAGGAGCACAAAGGAGAGGACTAAACTCAAATCAACCTAGGGTACCAACAAGGTGAACTTATAAGGAATAATAAAAAACCCTAAGTTCTGCTACCGCTAAATTAATTATAAGAGAGATCAAATAAAATATACGGGGTATAAGAGTTAAGTCCTAAAATCATTTAGATGATTTAAACAAGGCAAAAGTTTTGGCCAAAATACTTCTTGATGTAATCAAATAGAAAGCAATAATTGTATTGGTTAGATTAACAGAAAATAGTTTGGAGTTATACAAACTTTAGCTTATAGGAGTGTTACCAAAAATAATGCAATTTACGAATTATGCTCTCAAAAATTTTTTTGAATTAATTCTAGAGTCATGAAATTGGCTAAGGGGGGTTGATGTTGGTTTATGAAGATGCTTGGATTTTGAGGCGAGGTTATTATTTTTTTCGAACCTCCATTTTTTTTGATTTGGATGTTAAAGGAAAATGAAATCTTATTTTCCTTAACATAAATTTTTTCTTCTTCATAAAATAAAAATAACCCAATGTATATGTGTTGGAGTAATGAATTTTATCCTCTTACTCCGTAACGTATAATCTTTTAATTTATTGGGTGCCTATGTTTACGGAATGAAATCTTATTCCCATTAACATAAGATTTTTTTCTTTTTCTGGAAATATTTTTATCATACCAAGTAGGTTATGATAGGTAAGGGGAGAAAAGAGAACTAGATGTTTAATTAAAAAAATAATTGAGAGCAACCTTTATAAATTGTACGTTCCAATTTTTCAGAAAGCTAAAAACAAGCATAATTGTATTTTATAGTCATTATTTTCTAACATGGTATACGTGCTCCTATCTATGAAAAATTAGAAGTAGTGCCTAAAGCGAGTCCCCTATTTTTAACAAAGTATAATAAATTCTTTAAAACTTAATCCCGACTATTTAGATTTTTCAATATATAATTAACAAACGAATAGTGAACAAAGAATTGATCAAATTCGCATATAAATAAACTTAAAGCTAAATTTTTGGATAGCAAGAAACTTAAGAATGAGATGTTTGATTTATTTGTTTCATAACTTACATAATTTTTTTTTTGTTTTTTTTTGTTTTTTTTTGAAGTTATGCTCTTTTTTTTTGTATTTTTGTATTTATATCTTTAATATATACATACTAAAGAAAAAATAAAAAAAATGCGAAATTTTTTTTTTTTTGGATTTTTAAGTTTTGTGAATTTTTTTTGTATTTTTATGTTTTGTGATTTTTTTTGTATTTTTAATGAAATTTTCATTCTATTTACAAAAATATGGGAAAAAAAAGAAAAAATATTTATAAGGATGAGAGGGAAAAAGGGAGAGGGGAAAGAGAAAGAATATTTACAAAAAGTACTTATAAAAATTATTTACAAAAATATTTACAAGAATATTTACAAAATATAAACTAGGATATCGCGAGATGACTCGTTATGTGGATGGCTCGATGAGCCGGATCTCGCGGACAAAGTTAAAAATAATTCAAAGTTTCAAAAATGAAACTTCAAAATTAAAGCGATATTTTTTTTTTTGATTTTTGTGTTATATATATATATATATTTTATATATATTTTTTTATTTTTGAAGTTTTGTTTTTAAAATTTTTTTGTTTTGTTTTGTTTTTGTAAGTAAAAAAAGAAAGTACGAAAATACGAAAACACCCCCATACTTAGATCTAACATTGTCCCCAATGTTGTATGCTAAGCATAAGAAACAAGACAGCAGGTATATGTACAAAAAAAGGAAAAATAGGGGGGCAGAAAACGTCCCTGATCCGTGCTCGGGGAAGCCCATTAGAAACCCTGCATTTATTAGAAAAATAGAAAACATAATAAATAAAGACGTAAAAAAAAAAGATAGACGTGGGGTGCCTCCCAGGAGCGCTTTGTTTATAGTCGCGTAGCTTGACTATATTGGCGGGTTTATATATGGAGAAGGGTTATGGTTTCGCTCCTACTGATCACAGGGTCGCCCGCTATATAAGAATTTAACCGATTACCGTTCACCTTAAAAGTGCCTTTTTCGGGGTGGGAGATGAGTATGGTCCCATATGGCCAAACCTCTTCAACCTTGAAGGGGCCGAACCATCGCGATTTTAGCTTACCCGGGAAAAGCCTAAGACGTGAATTGTAAAGAAGGACTAGATCGCCCAGAGAAAAAATTTTGGGGGCTTTAATTTTTCGATCGTGATAGAACTTAGAACGCTCCTTATAGAACTTATTGCTCTCATAAGCGTTCGCACGCCATTCATCGAGCTCGTTTAGTTACAGTTTTCTATTCTGAGCGGCTAAGTTAGAGTCGAGGTTTAAGAGTTTTAATGCCCAAAGTGCGCGGTGCTCCAGTTCTACGGGTAAATGGCACGCTTTGCCATAGACTAATCGAAACGGGGTGCAACCGGTAGCGGTTTTGTACGCCGTACGATACGCCCATAATGCGTCGTCGAGCTTAGCGGACCAATCTTTCCTATTAAGTGAAACGGTTTTTTCTAATATGCGTTTTATCTCTCCATTTACTACCTCAACTTGGCCACTTGTTTGCGGGTGGTAGGGGGTGGCAAGTTTGTGCGTGACTCCGTATTTAGCTAACGTCTTAGCCATTAGAGCGTTACAGAAATGCGTTCCCCTATCACTAACAATAGCGCGAGGCGTGTCGAAGAGAGAAAATAATTTTTTTAGAAATGTAACGACGACTCGCGCATCGTTGGTGGGGAGAGCTTGCGCTTCCGCCCACCTTGATACGTAGTCGATCGCCACTAAAATATAAGAATTTTTATAAGAAGGAGGTAGGGGGCCAACAAAATCTATTCCCCATAAATCGAAGACTTCGCATTCTAAAAACATGTTTTGGGGCATCTCGTCTCGACGTGAGATGTTACCCGACTGCTGACAGCTATCGCATGCGCGCACAAAATTGTGCGCGTCTTTGAAGAGAGTGGGCCAAAAGTAGCCCGCCTCTAGCGCCTTCCTAGCGGTCCGGTTGGCTTGATAGTGCCCCCCGGCTGGACCCTCGTGGCAATGCCTCAATATTTGTGTGCACTCCACTCCCGCGACGCATCTTCGAACCGCTTGGTCCGCTCAGATACGGAAAAGAATTGGGTCATCCCAAAAGAAATTTTTCAAGTCGGAAAAGAATTTCTTCTTTTGATGACTTGAAAAATCTTTTGGAAGTACCCACACGACTAAGTAGTTCGCAAAATCTGCGAACCAAGGCGAAGATGACGAAGAAGAACGAATGGCGAGAAGGCGTTCCTCGGGGAATCTGTCATTTATTTCAGATTTGACGAGCGCTTCCGCACCCGGATTTTCTAAACGGGAGAGGTGGTTTGCCGCTAGATTCTCCGCGCCCTTCTTATCTCGGATCTCTAAGTCAAACTCTTGTAGGAGGAGAATCCATCGAAGAAGGCGGGGCTTTGCATCGGTTTTGGCTAGTAAATACTTAAGGGAGGAGTGATCGGTGAAAATGATAACTTTAGATAGCGTAAGGTACGAGCGAAACTTATCGAAAGCGAAAACGACGGCTAAGAGTTCCTTTTCCGTCGTCGTGTAATTCACTTGTGCGGAAGTGAGCGTCTTGCTAGCATAAGAAATAGGATGAAAATGTTTTTCTACGCGTTGGCCAAGAACGGCGCCTAAGGCAATATCACTAGCATCGCACATGATTTCGAATGGAAGGGACCAATTAGGGGCCACTAGAATTGGAGAATTGATAAGTTTTTGTTTTATAAAATTAAAAGCAGACTCGCAATCGCTACTAAAGACAAAAGGTGATTCCTTTTCCAAGAGGTGAGTAAGCGGCTTTGTTATTTTTGAAAAATCTTGAATGAAGCGCCTATAAAAGCCCGCATGGCCTAAGAAACTCCTAATGGATTTTATGTTTGTCGGCTGAGGAAGCTTTTCTATGATTTCTACTTTGGCCTTATCGACCTCTATCCCCTTAATCGAAATCTTATGGCCGAGGACCAAACCTCCTCGAACCATAAAGTTATACTTTTCCCAATTCAAAACAAGATTTGTGTCATCGCATCGCTGGAGGACACGATCGAGATTATGAAGACAATCCGGGAATGAGCATCCAAATACAGAAAAGTCATCCATAAATACTTCCATAATATCTTCTACTAGCTCGCCAAAGATTGCCAGCATACATCTTTGGAATGTAGCTGGCGCATTGCAGAGGCCAAATGGCATCCTTCGGTAGGCGAAGGTGCCAAAGGGGCAAGTAAAAGTTGTTTTCTCTTGGTCGTCGGGGGAAATGGGGATTTGGAAAAACCCCGATAAACCGTCGAGAAAACAATAAAATGGATGACCAGAAAGACGCTCGAGAATCTGGTCAAGGAACGGTAGTGGGAAATGGTCCTTGCGGGTGGCATCATTAAGTTTGCGATAATCGATGCACACACGCCAACCCGTAACAGTACGAGTTGGGACGAGCTCGTTGTGCTCATTCGCCACTACGGTTAGACCGCCCTTTTTGGGCACGACATGAATGGGACTAACCCATGCACTATCAGAAATGGGATAAATAATCCCCGCATCTAATAATTTGATTATCTCAGTTTTCACGACGTCTTTTATGTTTGGGTTAAGACGTCGCTGCGGCTGAATGGTTTTGCGGCAATTATTGTTTAAGAAAATTTTGTGAGTGCAGAAAGAAGGGTTAATCCCCTTTAGGTCAGAAATTTGCCACGCAATTGCGTGGAGATGTTTAAGCAAAACCTCCAATAAATCGGAGGTCTCTGAATCGCTTAAATACGAAGAAATGATTACTGGGAGTGTATCATTTTTTGCCAAAAAGGCGTATTTTAGGGATTCGGGTAATGGTTTGAGTTCTAGGGTGGGCGGTTCTTCTAGTGAGGTTTTAGTGCTAATGTCTTTTGAACCAATTGGTTCAAAAGGCATATTCGTAGACGCGTCCTCATTGCAATAAAAATTTTCGAGTGAAAAAATATTTTCGTTTAAAAACTCGGACTCGAAAACTAGAGAAGAACAATCTCCATAAAAAGAATCTAAAGAGTAGCAGAAATCGTCGCTCGGCGACGAGTCTTCCATAGAGGAGTTAATAGAAAAAGTAACTTGGTCGTCTCTTACCCGAAGGAGAAGCTGACCATTACTTACATCGATTAACGCACGTGTGGTCGCGAGGAAAGGGCGACCAAGTATTATTGGTACGTTGGCGTCTTCCTCGATGTCCAAGATGACGAAGTCCACCGGGAAGGTGAACTTGTCTACTCGGACAAGGACATCCTCAACAACCCCGATGGGGAACCTAACCGAGCGATCCGCTAGTTAGATGCGCATATTGGTAGGAGCAGGAGTACCCGAACCTAAACGCAGGAAGAGCGAGAACGGCATCAAATTAATGCTCGTGCCTAAGTCTGCCAAGGCGTATTTTACTAATACATCGCCAAAAAGGCACGGGATGGAGAACCGTCCCGGGTCGTTTTGTTTTGAGGGCAATTTACTAGTAAGAGCCGCCGAGCAGACAGTGTTGAGAGATATATACGAAATATCCTCGAGTTTGCGTTTATTAGAAAGTAGTTCTTTTAAAAATTTCGCATATTTAGGCATTTGCGAGATAGCCTCGCAAAAAGGAACATTAATATGAATTTGTTTAAGTAATAAAATAAATTTTTCATATTGCGCGTTTACTCGCTCGTTATCTAACTTATGCGGGTAGGGCAGCGCCTTGTTTAAAATAGTTTTGTCGTTAAAAATCGGTAAGGGTTGCGTAATCAAAGAAGAGGGAAGAGGGGTCAGAGGTGAAATATGTACCTGAGGATCGATCCGTTTTGGATCGACCACTTCCTTACCGCTACGGAGGGTTATAGCATTGGTAGTTTCCCTTGGATTGGACTCCGTGTTCCCTGGCAGTACCCCCAGAGCGCGTTCTGACATAAGTCGCGCCAGCTGCCCAACCTGGATTTCTAAATTTTTTAGCGATCCGGTGATGTTCCGGATATTGGACTCGTTGGACGCGACATAACGATTAAAATTTTCCTCCACCGGGGATGGCTTCATAGGAGGGGGAGGAGGAAACATTGGCGCAAAAGGAGAGGGAGGGGGACGCTGCGCGTTGTTCGGTTTGCTCCAGGAGAAATTCGGATGGTTCCTCCAACTCGGATTATAGTGGGTACTATAGGGGTTGTTTTGATAGGAGGGACGCACCGGATTTCCCATGTAGTCCACGAATTCGTCGACCACGCAGGTAGAAGGGGGGAGAAAACAAGGCGGAGTGGAGGAGGCAACAGACATCTCCGCCACCTGCTTAGTTAGCCTTTCCACTTGGAGGGCTAGCTGAGCAGTGGCATCCACTTCAAAAATGCCCGCCTGATTAGGGCGCGCCCGCGGGACATTCCACTGGTAGGCGTTCACCGCCATTTCCTCGAAAAGGGCCTGGGCGGCCTCGGGGGTCTTATTGTTCAGAGTGCCCCCGACAGCCGCGT
This sequence comes from Platanthera zijinensis, assembly GCA_039513925.1. Classification (NCBI taxonomy): domain Eukaryota; kingdom Viridiplantae; phylum Streptophyta; class Magnoliopsida; order Asparagales; family Orchidaceae; genus Platanthera; species Platanthera zijinensis. The sequence continues at coordinate 92,861,189 of CM077094.1, forward strand.
CAATCATTTGACGCGTCTAACTATTCAGTCCATTGTAATAAATCTGTACCTGCAACCACGTTGGCAGAGCGTGGTGCGGGCACCGGCAGAGAAACTCCTTAAAGCATTCCCAAGTCTCGTAAAGAGACTCGGAGTCGTTTTGAACGAACGAAGATATGTCCGCCCGGAGTCTTGCAGTTTTCGCGAGCGGAAAATACTATGTAAGGAATTTCTCTGCCAACTCCGCCCAGGACGTGATGGATCCCCGCGGGAGGGAGAGTAACCACGCCTTAGACTTGGACTTAAGAGAGAAGGGAAAAAGGCACAAACGAATGGCATCATCAGTGACGCCATTAATTTTAAAAGTATCGCAAATCTCCAAAAAATTAGACAAGTGATTATTTGGGTCCTCATCCGGCAGTCCGTCGAACTGCACGGCATTTTGGATCATTTGAATAACACTCGACTTAATTTCAAAATTATTGTTGGCCACAGCGGGCCGAACAATACTAGACCCCGTATCATCCAAGTTGGGCCGAGCGTAGTAAGACATAGTACGCTCGGCCGGTTGGGCATTATTTGGGTCGGCCATAGAAGAAGAGGGTTCTCCGATGGATTCTGCAGGGTCTAAAAATGGAATTCGACGTAAAGATCGGATACGCGCAAGAGAGCGGTCGATCTGGGGGTCGAATTCAAGATTTTCAGAACCTGAAGGTTGTCCACGGGTCATACACCCTAAAAAAACGAAAGGGGGAAGGATTTTTTTGTATAAAAATTTTTATTTGAAAATAAAGTAAAATTAATAGAGTCCCGGATTCAATATAATAACCAGATTCCCCGGCAACGACGCCAAAAACTTGATGGCCGTGGAACAGAGACCGACTGTGGTTGGTTCGAAATGGTCAGATTCCGCGAGCCGGTTAGAAGATCGAGTTTTCTAACGAGAGGAGGCAAGTGCACCTATCGCAAGTAGTACTCGGTATTCGGGAAAATACCGAGGTCGTATTATTCTCGGGGACGCGTTGATTATATCTACTCTTCCAGGAACACTATTATCTTACTATCAGTAAGGTGGGATTTTTTTAGTCTAATTAAAACGGAAAGAGAGAGAGAGCTGAATTTTGCTAAGTTAGTTCGATGACGGGTTAACGCTCGGCATCGAATCGGATTAAGACTAAAACAATTCTTAACAATTATTAAACTTTGTTTTTAATTTAATAAAAGGCACTTGGCCGTGGAGGTTCCAAGAACCTGATCTCACCTTGGTCTAGGGATATCGCTCACCTAGGCGCTAAGGCTATTCGACCGAACGTTAGTCCGACGAAGGATTCCCCTTAACACACGCATTACGCTAAGAACCCCGCTATTGGGTGGGGAACCCAATCCGGCAGAACTACGTTTCTCCTCTTTTGAGGGGGCGTACACAGTTCTCTTTACCCAAGGGGGATCGGTCCATACGTGCGGCCTCTCGGCGTTGCGTATGGATAACGGAAATAGAGCCCATAAATTGATTATGTGGTCCTATGCGTCGTTAACCCGGGGCAAACAATAAGTCCTTAAATTAAAATAAAATTAAAGTTCTTTAATTATTTCAAATCATTTTATTTGTCCCAAAGCTCTTCGATGACGAAGGCTAATAGAGATTAGCCACTCATCGGTATGGGGACGGCTTTATGTTTTTAGGTGAAGCGTGAGTGTTAAATTAAGCACTGAACAATTATAAGAGAAAACACAAAAAATAGGACAATTAGATAAATTGAAGGCTAATTGATGCAAGCACTCACGCACACTTCAAAACCATAAAGAAAATTAAATAAAGCAAGCTCTACTCAAATGAGTAGGCGGAAATAAATACACACACGCAAACACTCTTCTTAATTGAAGAAAGCGATAAATAAAGCATCAAAATTATCTCCTACACGCACGCACTCTACATAATTGAGAAAGCAATAAAATTGCGAGTCCCGGCTCAAATGAGTGGGCGGGGGTAAATTTATCTCATACACGCACACACTCTACTTGAAAGTAAAAAACACACACACACTCTACATAAATGAAAACACACACACACGCACCCTAAGTTTCCTTCTCAAGTGAGTAGGAGAAAATAAAAGCAATAAAAAACAAGTCCCACTCAAACGAGTGGGCGGGAAATGAAAGCAGAGCGCCATTTAACTCTTAACGAGTAGGCGGAAATAAATACATACGCACACGCGCACTCTACAGAAATTGAAATAAAACAATAAAACCTAACTCATACACGTACACACACTTGTAAAAATAAGAAAAACAAAGTTGCTGAAAAATTAAAACGACTGCATTTCTACCGCTAGAATGCGGTAGAAATGCATAAAAACTGAAAATAAAAATTAACCGAGCGAAAATGTTTTGCAAATAAACGCAAAATGAAAGTACTCGAAAGATTAAAACAACTGCATTTCTACCGCTAGAATGCTGTAGAAATGCATAAAAAAGATGAAATAAAAAATAAAGGGACTAAAAGTTTTACAATTAAAAAGCTAAAATGAAGTGAGCGAAAAATTATAACGACTATATTTTCATTCTTATATTTTTATAAAAACTCCTAAAAAGTGAAAATAAAACTAAAAAAAGACGAAAAAGTTTTACAATCCTAAAAACCCTAAGTTAAGGAAAATGAAAATCACACTTTTTAGGTGTTTTTATAAACCCTTAAGAATGAAAAAATAAGGAAAAAAGGAAAAGCTAAACCTAAACAAGTGCGGATTATGAAAATAAAACGGACATTACAACGGCTAGAAATGCCGATAAAATCCTAAACTAAGCAAGATTATGAAAGCTTTAAAAGATAAAACATAAAAAGAACAAAAAAGGGGGAACGAAAAATTGCAAAGAGAAGGACACTTAATTGAATTCCAAACCATACGAAGAGAAAAAACTAACATTTCATTTAATAAAAAGCTATTACATGGAAAGCTAAAACAAACAAACAACCTAATACAAGCTAAGAGAGATGGGGGGGGGGGAGAAATTCTCCTTACATAAGCATGGAATCCAAATGGGCAGCACCTCCCCTAAGTAATTTGGACCAAAAAGTGGATAGAAATCTCATACAGCAGCTTGCCATTTATAAGCAAAATTTCAGGTTGGTCACGCCCGTGACTAGGGCGTGATAGGGGGGCGCGTCGCTACTGTACATGAGCTGATCGGGTGACTTGACTGGAAAGTTGACTTCGGCTGAAAACGTGGCGGTCACGCCCTAGGTCACGGGCGTGACTTGTGTCAGTCACGGGTGTGACTGGGGCGTGTCGGGGAGGTCGATCTGGGCACGGTCCGGCCGCAAAGTCGCGCGCGTCACGTCGGGCCAGGTGGCCAAGTCACGCCCGTATCACACCTTGACACGGGCGTGCCTTGGGGCGTGTCGAGCTCGATTTGATGATCGACGATCGTCGAGCTGGCAAACTGTGGTCGGCGATCGTCGAGGGCGTGACACGGGCGTGTCGGTCATGTGACACGGGCATGTCAGTCAATTTTTTGACTTTTTCTGGAATTTTTTCTGGAATTTTTCTGGAATAAAAATAAAGCTAAGTTAGAAATAATATTTACAAAAATAAGCAATTTATTGAATAAAACTAATAAAAAAGACAAAAATAAACAAAATTGAATTAAATAAAATACGAAAATATAGGTATATTTACAACTCATCATCATGCATAGCAAAACATCACCGATTAAGACCAACTTGTCCGGGTAGGTTTCACACACCATGCCTATGTCCGTACTTCGATTCTGGACTCTACATGCAAGACAACGTGGACTATTCATGTCTACCCGAAGGAACGCCTCACACTCTCCGCATACTCGCGAGAGCAGGCTTCCTATGCAAAAAGGAAAGAGGACTTCACATGTCCAAGTAGAGAATCGTTACCCTAGCATTTATCTTCAGCGCCATGAAGATCTACTCAGATGGAAAGCACCGTAAAAGCCTTGCCTTTGCAGACCTAAACTCGATTTGCGATTTGGCGCTCCGAAACTCCTCTAGTAGACGATCTCCACTCCTTCTTCTTCCTTGCTTTCCTCTCTCTCTAGAACTTAAGAAAGAGAATAGCCCAAGCAAAATGAGGGAGAAAACCCTCATCTCCGGGACTTAAACCATTGGGGAAAAGCCTGAACCGTTGTATTCCAAAATAAGGAAACGAAGGACCACGATTTACTCTTAAAGTATAATTACTGGGCCGAACATGGCTTGTGACACGCCCTTGTCATGGGCCGTGTTCTTCAATCGACGCTGAAACCGTCACGTCCCGATCGGGACACGGACTTAGACACGCCCATTTCACAAATGACACGCCCGTGTCCTACAGTACACACCCGTATTGAGGGGCGTGTTCCCTGAACTGACACAGGATCAAACCATCCCGAAGAGGACATGGCTCTGTGATATACCCATTTCACAGGCCATGTGCTAGACACGCCCTGGGACACGCCCGTATCCCAGGACATGTAACTATTTACACACAGCCCGACAAACAGCCCGAGTAGGACACGACCTTGGACACGCCCGTGTCTCAGGCTGTGTTCTCCGCCTTCCACGATCTTCGACTGCAACACGTTGACCTTAGGATAAATCATGCAACCCAAGAATGACATGCCCTAGGACACGCCCGTGTCCAAGGTCGTGTGTCCCTCACCAAGACCAAAACTTGCTCAAACGCGCTGTCCGTTTCTCTTTTGAGTTTCGGGGCGTTACAACCATCACTTGGACAATCTGTCTAAACCTATTCCAAGGAACATCCTGCACATGAAGAGTTTTAATAATATCAAATACAATAATGTGTATACCATTGACTTGTTTGACATCTTACAAATCTAGGACATTGGGCACAATAGACTCAACAATCTCCCCCTATTTGAAAAAGTCAAAACCTAAAATAACGTTATACACTAACACAAATATGCAACACATACTGTAAAATACACATTGCATAACTTAGAGAAAATAATGAACATAATCAAAAATGATTTTCATTTATCTTAGAAGGAACAAATGTTTTTGTGCATAGTACAAAACATGACATATTCCTTGAACCCTTTAAGCAGAATAAGTGACTTTTCAAGTTTCAGGTTCCCTTATAACTATACCACTACCCTTAGGTTTCTAGACAGCCTTATCTTCTGCACTAGTTTTATTCTTCCCTTTATTGTCCGCCTTGTCTACTTCAGCTCTCTTGACTTTCAACCTTTCAAAATAACTGTAAGGCTTGGGAATGTATTTTGTAGGCTCAATAGCATCCGAAGGAAAAATGCCTGCATTCTTGTACATTTTGAATTTTTTCCTTTCATTTTCCCTTTCTTCCATTTTATTCCATTCTAGAGAGCTATAGAGTTTTCCTCTATCAGTCCTTTTTGACTTGATTTGCTCCCAGGCTGCCAGAGTGATTGTCCTTGATTCATGGCTCCATTTCTCAAAATCAGGTCTCTTTTCCATCTCTTCCTTGAATCTCTTCTTATTTAATCGAATTTCTTCTTATTCAGCTCCTGACTTTCCCTTTGACATCTGTAGTTGTTCTGTAGAGGGGCTGAACTCAGGAGCAACATATGAATCTTCCCATTGAGCACCATCTTCTCTATTCTGATCATCTTGTAGTTGGCCTTCTTGCTGAGCAGACATTTCAGGATTCAAGGCATCTTGTACTTGAGCAATAAACATGGGGATATTGTCATATTGGACAGGTTCAATCCCAAATGATCCCCTCATCATATTGGTAGCCCTGACCATATTTTTAGTATTTATTCTTATGAAATTACTCTCCCCCTTTTTGACTTCTTTACATATTTCCTTAGTCTAGGAGGTGTTGGCCTTATTCCTTTGAGTTTCTAGATAGTTTACCCCTGATGTTCCTGAGTCTATAGAATGTAAAGATATCAATCTTCAGTTTGTCCCAACAGACAAGCAAGTGACTGACATTTTCACTAAGCCACTAGATGAAGCAAAGTCCAACACCTTCATGTTTAAATTGGGTATGTTGAACCTAGTATAGCTTCAGTTGCTCCTCATGTTGTTGCAGGTTATACTATTTCTTACAGGTGAAATTGTTCTTCAATAGAATAAAGACTTTTCAAGAGGTATACCTTTAGTGGTATCAAGATCAAGTACTATCCAGACTAGTACAGACTAGATTATCTACCAAAAAGTATGATAGAGGATGCTTCAGTTTAGGGGGAGCAAGTCTAGCACTTGTAGAGGAATATTCAAATGATATATGTTGAGAAGGAGCAACACACCTCTAGTACTCACAAGTGGGTCAACTGATGCAAGAGTTGCTTTTCTACACTCAAAAAGGTGGAGCAAAAAATAAGTACCTCCATGACTATTTAAAGAAGTCAAAAAGGAAGAGGAGAAGGATATAAGTTAAGGGAAGTGGTATCATAGTTATGAGTGTATAAGATACCAGCCAAGGATATGTGAGAAGCATATAAGTGGTAGCAGTAATTAAGGGGGAGCAGGATGAGGTGTGCCCTGTATGAAAGGAAGTGTGGTAACTATAACTTACCCACAATGTCCTAGATTTGAAGAAATCAATCATATCAATGTCATAAATAAAGTTGTATTTGATGTATGCTTAAGTTCATGAATTCAGGTTAGTACATATAACATTGGTAGCCCAGACAATATTTTCAGTATTTATTCTTATGATATCACTCTCCCTCTTTTTGACTTCTATACATATTTCCTTAGTCTGTGAGGTACTGGCCTTGCTCCTTTCAGTTTCTAGATAGTTTACCCCTGCTGTTACTTGATTTTTGACCTCCAGCATATGATCATCTAGCAGCTTGGTACAACCATCCATTTTGGTAAAGATTGCTTTATTCTGTTGTTCCCTCAGAACATTATTAGCATTATGAATAGCCAGCATATTTTCGTTCTGAATTGTTTGATTTGCTATCACTATAGTGACATTTGAGTCTACTATATCCAGCTTATCTGGAGTGTAATCAACTTTTTTTGCTGCCCTTTTGAAGAATTTGACGGTTTCACCCTTTAGAAGATTGACCTCTAATCTGATAGACTTTATCTCTGTAGATAGCTCCTTTCTGATGTTTTTGAGGGCATCATCCACAAAGGTTTCTAGGGTTCTGCTCTACTCATCCAATAGGCCCTTCAGCTGGGCTAAAAACATAGGTGGAATTTGATCCATTCTTGTAGAGGTGCCTTCATCATTGGATCTTGGACTGGCCTGACCTCTTCCCTCTTGGCAGAGTCAGCCATAGTGAATTCAGAAGAATGAGTTCTTGGTGGATCCACAGGAGCATCTTGTCCTTTTTCTTACATAGAAGAGTCTATGTCATGTACTTCAACCTGAGCAGGTAGTTCAGATTGAATCTCCCCCTCAATATCTATCATTTCCTCATTTGCATGCAACACAACATCATCATCAGCAGCAACAGTAGTAGTAGAAACTTTAGTATCAGCAGTCTGAATTTGTTTTGGAGGATTCTGGAACTGCCCCCCTTAGCAAATGCATCCTGCATTACTTGTTCCAAGAGTTTCTCCCCCTCACTCTAAGGCTGGTTACATCAACTGGATTTAGTACATGAATATTGTCAGCAGAAGAATCAGGCCTGGAAATCTCCCCCTCTATCCTAGCAGAGATTTTATTGACAATAACTTCAGCTACTTGCCCAACATCCTCAGTTTATGGCAAGTCAACATCATGGTCTGTAACATCTTTAGATTAATCCCCGCTCAACTATTTTCTAACATCAAGATCAGAAGACACTAACACTTGTCCAGCTGTGTCTGTCCTGGTCTCTTCCTCAGACACAGGTAGATTGGGGTTATGAGGCGCTTCTTTCTCTTCTCCAAAAGAACTACTTGAGCTTCTCTATGTTGGAGCTGGAACTTCCTTTTACTTTTTTTTGGTGATAGGCTGTCCATGAGGATGAAGGACCCTATCCCATCTATCTAGCATCTTGATTTCCATTCACCGCATGTGGTGAATCCTGATTCCAAACCTCATATTGAGGATCTAGGGAACAGTTCTAAGTAAGAACAGAGACAGGATCCTTCCCATGTTTATCTTAGTCAGGCAATCTGCTATCCTTTCCAGTAGAACACTTCCCCAATCGATTCTTTTGGAGTGAATCAATCTAGTCATGAATTCAAACATCTTTTTAAATATCTTGTCATGGGAACCTATCTTGCAGATTAGAGCCTTCCCAATAACGTCGGTCAAGAATTTACCTTTTAGGTTCAGTTCCTTCCTAAGGATGGAATCAGAGGTGTGCTTAGAAAGGCCACACCATTTCAAAGCAGACCTGACCTCAGATTGATCCAAGTCCTCTTCCACATCACCTTCTGTGAACTTTGGCCATTGGAGGGCTTTGCATAATCATCTTGATGTTATCTTTATATTTTATCCATTTACTACAGTCTTGATCTTCCTCACAGATGCATCTACCTTGCCATTGGAAAATAAATCTAGGACCTCCCATCTCCACAATAAACAGGGCTCCGTTAGAACGAAAGTTAGGTCAAAAACCTGGAGCAAATGGAGAATATATTTCACCTCCTCTTTTGCATCCTTGAATCCATTCCTTACTAGTTTAGAACATTCGAACTGGAAATCTTGACCTTTCAGCGCCATTTTGTACGGAATTTCTAGAGGTCGGCGAGACGGTTCCATCATTCGGCAAATACGGGCAGAGGAAGGCAATGAATAATGTATTTTACACTATGCACAAGTCCTTCTACTTATAGTTATTTATAAGTGATAAGGCGGAGCGACACTTACCTATTTGGGATAACGATATGATCGATGGCTTGGATTGACTCCCATTACTTAGCCGCAAACAGCCACTCCCATAGTATTTGTTGAGTTAATTTAATACACTCAACTTTCTCAACACCTTTATACCTTGTCTTATTTGACTAACCTTCCCTGCAAGGATTACATAAACCTGCATCCTACAAGCATATCACATATGTATAATAGGGAGCTACTTTGGCTGAACTAAATTCAACATACCCATTTCAATTTGAAGGAGTTGAACTTAGTTCCATCTAGTGGCTTAGTAAGGATGAGAGCCATTAGTTTGTCTATTGAGACAAATTCAAGACTAATGTCTTTCTCCTCCTTATGCTCTAATTTAAAATCATATCTTGTATCGATATGCATAGTCTTGTTGAGAGATACAAGATACCTAGCAATTGAGATTGCACTTAGTAGAAACATAATATGAGGGAGTTCTACTTATCTTAATAAAGTAGACTTGTAATAGATACTGGATTCTCAGCAACTATGCACAAATACTTTCTTGCACCCTGCCACTTCCCTTCTATCTACAAGTGTATGATCTTGAAGATAGCTTCCTTATTCCAGTCATAAATCTGGAACATCCTTTGTCCAAGTACCATATATGGGTATGGGTTCTTGGACTATCCTGCAAAACAGAATTTACCTTACCTTAGGACCACAATAATTATTGGGCTTGTACAACCTCGGGATCGCAGAAGAATAAGTCTCAAGAAAGAGAGGCAAGAGAGTTTTTAGGAGAAGGCTTTTTAACTAGGTGAGATGGCTCAAGTAATAATCGACTCACTAGGCGAGTGGATCCCGAGGAAAGGGCCACTCGCACGGTGAAAGAGGCCCAGGCGAGAAGGGCCCAGGCAAGAGCTGCGCCATGGTCTGGGCGAGCGGATTCCATGGAAGGGGGCACTCGCAAGTCAAGGGTCGACTCGTTAGGCGAGAGGGCTCTAGGAGGGAGATCTCGCCCACGAGACGATGCTCTTGTCGAGTGCCGATTCGGCGAGTGGCCTAGTACCAGTTCGGTGTTCAGTCAGAGGCCGATTCAGTTAGAGATGGGTTTATCTTTTTAGCCCCATAGGATTTTACGCTTTTACCCTGGGTGGTCTACGTATAACCCTTCGGAAAACCTGAGTTTGGGTGTTGGCAGACCAAACTGAGGGTATTCTGGTAATTTCAGGTCGATTCAGTTTGAATATTGGCAGTTTAGGTAAAGAGGCCTATAAATAGAACGGTAAGGTGCCTTATAGAAGTATGTTTTTGACCCTTCTTCTCTTCCACTAAGGGACCTAGCTAAGCATTGGCTAGGGAGGGGAAGAATTTCCGATTCTTCCGGGTAAGAGGTGGGACCTCCGAGCTGAAGCCCATAGTCTATTCTTTCGAGGGTCTTATCAGGAGAGAGATCGAAGGAGAGTAAGTGTGATCTACAAATTTAGATTTGAGCTTTAGGAGGGACCGACTTTGTTCGTTCCAACATTTTATGGTGCGGTGAGGGTGGATTCGCAGCCTACACTGAAGAACTTTGGGCTACCTCATGGCAGGAGATCTTGAAGGAGGAGATGAGGGCGGGTCCCAAAACCCGGGGGGATATGTTGGGAGGTAGGAGTTCATTGCATCCATCGGGGGTATCATGGACCTTCTAAAGCAGACCTCGCAGCGAGGAGATTGTGAGACCTCTCCACCCTAGATGTCCGGTCTCGCGCGCCACGAAGGGATCGTCCCGGCAAGGATAGGTGAGGATGCGCTAGGGAGGCGACCAAGGAAGGAGGTAGTGGTTGAAGGAAGCCGGCGAGATATGGAAGGCAGAGAACTTTTTGCAAGCCTAGTGAGTGCTGTCTCTCCAGGGGGGATGGTCGCGCGAGTGGAAGTGGTGAGACCTCCGGCGAGAGGGTCTCCCTTCTGCGAGTTGATTCTTTCGGCTCCCATCCCGAAGGGATTCCGCGAGTCAGAGATGACCTAATATGTGGGAAAGGACGACCCCCTCCAGTACCTGCAGTGGTTCGAGGACGCGGTCTCCATCAGACCGATGACAGACGCTTTCATGTGCCGCCTCTTTGCCGTAACCTTGAAGGATAAGGCCAGGGATTGGTTTCACCAACTCCTGGCGGGGTCGATATACGGTTTCGAGGGCTTTAGCAGGAGCTTCAAGTTGCGCTTCTCGACCTCAAAGAAGAGGAAGAAGAACCCGGAGTCCATTTTTTTGATCAAGCAGAAGGCCGACGAGTCCTTGGCTTAGTATGTGGATCGCTTCCTGGAGAAAATCCTTGACATCAAGGAGGTGCCAGGATTTGCTCTCCAGATGGCCTTCACCGTGGGGCTGAGGGAGGGCTTCTTCAAGATGAGCTGGACCAGGAAGGCACCCTTGTTATTTGAAGGGTTGATGGAGAAGACAGCGAAGGAGATAGCCATAGAGGCAGCAAACCCGACATTTGCTAAGAAGTTGGCAAGGTTGACGGAGGTGGAGCTGAGGGAACTAGGAGGATCAAGGTAGCAGGAAGGAAGGAGGAGGGAAGAACCAAGGGGATTAGGGCATCAGGAGCTAGGCTGGTGGCAGCGAGGGGGTCCTGTTCAAGGACAGGGCAGGCCCCCCCCAAGGAGGGAGAAACTACTACCCAGGAGGACGAGGGAGGTTTAATCAATTAGGGTCGGGGCATGGTCCTAGACAACTCCCACCCCGCCTCAACAAGCTATGGCCATTAGCCAAGGAAGAGGAAGAGGAAGAGAGCATAAAAGAGCAGGAGAAGGCGCGGGGAGGAGGAGGAACCCCCAAGAAAGGAGACAGGATGGGGGGGGGGGTTAGCCTTGCCATATTATGACTTCCACGAGGAGGAAGGTCATGCAACAGATACCTATCCAGAAATCCTAGAGTTGAAGTGGGGGAAGGGAACAGGGGAGCAGCAGCTTCTAGTATAGATAGTAGAGATGATAGGGACCGGTGAAGAGGACCGATGTGTGGATCGATTAGATGTAGGAGATCAAGGGGAATCAGTGTGATCCACGTGGGGGGGAGGGTGGGGATTGAGGCTACCCGCAAGGCTAGACTCCATACCATGTACCATCGGAGCGTCGCCTCGACGTCGCAAGCCCCTCCCCTGGATGAGAAGATTACTTTTTACAGGAGGGACCTGCCGGATCACGAGGATCCCTTCTGTGATGCGTCAGTGATTCGGACCACCATTGAGAACTTAACGGTGTCGATGATCTTGGTAGATAATGGGAGCTCCGTGAATTTAATCTTCAAAAAGGCATTCAATGAGATGAGAGTGGAAGCCAAGAGGGTGTTGGCAGTAGACGGACCGTTGTTCGGGTTCTCAGGAGAGCGGAAGGAGGTTGAGGGAGGAGTAGGGCTCCAGGTAACTCTGGGGGGGGGGGGCTGTACAGGAATTGCCTTTTTGTGATAGTGGACTCCCCCAGCAGTTACAACGCAATATTTGGGCGCCCTTTGATCAGCGGCTTCAGAAGCATGTCATCTTCTTTCCATCAGTGCTTGAAGCTCAACTCAAGGGGACTCAGATCAGAGTGCGGGGAGATACGAAGGCAGCCAGAGAGTGCTATGTGACAGCAGTAAACACCATTTCATGGAAGGGTGACGGGGAAGAGCTTAAGAAGAGGATGAAGCAAAGGGAGCAGGAGGAGAGAGAGGTGGCAGAAGTGGAGAGAGGCATTACGGTGGAGCCAGAAATGGTGGTAGAACAGGTGGATGGAGGTGAGGAGCAAGAGAAGAGAGAGGTGGCAGAAGTGGAGAGAGGCATTGCGGTGGAGCTAGAAATGGCGGGAGTGCAGGTGGATGGAGGTGAGGAACAAGAGAAGAGAGAGGTGACAGAAGTGGAGAGAGGCATTGCGGTGGAGCCAGAAATGGCAGGGGAGCAGGAGGATGGGGGGAGGTAGAAGGGGCCGAAGGAAGGAAATGGAAGATAGGGGAAATGGGGGAGTCGACCGGAATGGAGGCTCTGCCGGAAGGGAGAGGGGGATCATCGCTAGGAATGGATCCCGAGGAAGAGAAGGAGCAGGAAGAGAGTCTGAGGTAGCAGGAGGAGAGCCATAGGGAGTAGGAGGGAGAAGAAGAGCCCTCGAGGCTAAGGGAAGAAGTGGAGATTCTGGAGATGGACATCCTCACGAAGGATTGGAAAAAAAGAAGATCACGGTCACCGGGGAGCTCACCCCCGAGGACCAGGAAGAGATTCAGAGGTGCGTGTAAGAGAACATTTACGTCTTCACCTAGAGCACAGCTTATATGTTGGGGATCGATATGGATATGGCATTCCATCATCTCAACCTTGACCCCAAGGTCCATCCCATTCAACAGAAGAAGAGGGCCATCGCTGCCAAGATGGCCAAGCCCATCAGAGAGGAGGTGGAGAAGCTTCTCTAGGCGGGGTTTATATCTGCAAATAGGTATCCGGGGTGGGTAAGCAATGTTGTAATGGTGAAAAAAGGGGAGGGAAAGTGGAGAATGTGTATCGATTTCTCTTTTTTGAATAAATAATGCCCTAAGTATTGTTACCCTCTGCTTCGAATCGACGCGCTGGTCGATTCAGTCGTCAGTTTTCCACTAATGAGTTTTTTAGATGCCTTTTTAGGGTACCATCAAATACGCATGCACCCCTTGGACATCAAGGATGTCACCTTTGTCATCGAGGATGGGTGTTTTAGCTACACTATGATGCCCTTCGGGTTGAAGAATGTGAAAGAAACCTACCAGAGGATGATGGACCGGGTATTTCGGGAATAGAAGGGGCGGAACCTCGAGGTCTACATAGAAGACCTGATGATTAAGAGTCGGGATCTCGAGTCCCACATTTTGGATCTAGAGGAAACCTTTAGAACTATAAGGAAGTATAAGATGAGGCTCAACCCTCTAAAATGCGTATTTGGGGCCAGCAAGGGAAATTTTTTAGGACACCTCCTCACCCCATCAGGAGTGGAACCTAATCCATACAATGTAAAAGCGATCTTGGAGTTGGAATCTCCGAAAGATGCCAAGGAGGTCCAACGTCTCACCGGTAAGTTGGCAGGGTTGAGCAGGTTCCTTTCCAGGGAAGGAGAGAGGTGCTCCCCCTTATTTCGAACTCTGAGGGGAGGGAAGAAATTTTAATGGACCTCTGAATATGAGAGGGCCTTTCTTGCTTTGAAGCAAAAGCTCACCCAGACGCCGCTACTTCAAGGGCCGCGAGAGGGAGAGAGTCTATTCCTTTACTTGGGCGTAAGGATGAGGGCAGTAAGTTCGGTCCTCATACATGAAGAGGGTAAGAAGCAGTTCCCAATATATTACGTGAGCAGGGTCCTTAAAAAGGCAGAGCTAAAATACACTATCCTTGAAAAGCTAGACTTCGCCCTCATCATCTCAGTCCAGAAGCTCAGGCCGTACTTCCAAGCCCATTCTATCCAGGTCATGACGGATCACCCTCTCCACCGCATTCTAGAGGGGGTGGAGCATTCGGGGAGGTTAGCCAAGTGGTTGATAGAGCTCAGTGAGTTCAAACTCTCCTTCATCCCTCGGGTGGCCATCAAGGCGCAGATGGTAACAGATTTCTTGGCAGATTACGTGGTCGAAGTCAAGGAGACGGAAGCGCCTCCTGTGGTGGCTTGGGAAATGCTCGTGGATGGGACCTCGGGAAGAAGTTCTTTCGGAGGAGGGGTGATCTTAATGAGTACCGATGGGACCAGGATCGAGCAGGCTTTGAAGATCCACTTCTCCCTCACAAACAATTAGGCAGAGTATGAAGACATCATTGCAGGGCTCAGGATAGCTCGTGAACTTGGCATATAGGACGTCAGGGTCTCCATGGATTCTATGGTGGTCTCGGGGCATATAAATGGGGAGTTTGAAGTGAGGGAGCCCACCCTCTAATTGTACCTTGTAAAGGCAAAGGGTATCATCGGGCAGTTCCGCAGCTTCTCAATTCGACATGTTCCAAGGGAGGAAAATACTCGGGCGGACCTGCTCGCTAAACACATCCCTCAGGCTAGAGGGACTATGACGGAGCTCTTCAGGCCTTCCATAGAGGAGGGAGAATTGATGGAAGTTGACCAGGAGGGGTCCTGGATGGACCCGTTTGTGACTTTCTTGACATTAGGACGTCTACCCGAAGGGGACCTTGAGAGGAAGCGGGTTAGGTACAAGTCGGCGTATTACCCGTTGAAAGAAGGAATCCTCTACCGAAAGACGTTATCTGGCCTACTAGCTCGGTGCGTGTCCGAGAAGGAGGCCTCGAGGGTACTTGAAGCAGTTCACTCGAGAGAATGCGGAAGCCATTCAGGGAGTCGGACCCTAGAAGGGAGGGTTCTGAGGCAGGGCTACTTCTGGCCTACCCTCAGGAGGGATGCTGAAGAATTTGCAAGGAGATATAGAAAATACCAGGAGTTTGCCACCCTTCAACTCCTCCCGGCTCAGATATTGCGCATGATTATGGCTCCTTGTCCATTCTCCATATGGGGTTTAGAGATGGTGGGCCCGTTTCCCCAAGCCAGTGGCTAGAGGAAGTTCCTACTAGTCATGGTGGATTACTTTTCAAAGTGGTTAGAAGTTAAGGCATTGGCAAAGGTGACGTCGCAGGTAGTCAAAAACTTTGTGTGGGGAGAGATCATCTGCCGGCATGGGCTCCCTTTGGCTATTATCACGGATAACGGACCACAGTTCGCTAGTAGAGAATTTGTAGACTTTTGTGTCCAGCTTGGCATAGATCTTTGGTTCGACTCGGTTCATCACCCCCGAAGCAATGGACAGGTAGAAGCCACGAACAAGATCATCGTGAACCTCTTGAAGACGAAGGTAGAAAACTTGAGGGGAAGTTGGGTGGAGCAGCTCCCCTCCGTTCTATGGGCTCTAAGGACGACACCAAATACTGCCACGGGAGAGATGCCCTTCAAACTCTCCCATGGCTCGAAGGTTGTCATACCTATAGAGTTCGAGGTTGAATTCCCTAGGGTGGCAGCAGCAAGGAGGGGAGATGAAGGGTGGCAAGTGGATAATTGAGAGGAGCAGAGGCTCTCTATCGACCTGGTAGAGGAGCTCAGGGAGCTAGCATCAATCCGGCAGGAGGAAGTCAAGCGCCGAATGTCCAAGAACTTCGATAAGCGCATCAGGATCAAACAGTTCTAGAAGGGGGACTTGGTCCACAAGAAGGTAGATGAGGCAGGGGGCCCTCTGTGGGGAAGCTCAACCTCAACTGGGAGGGTCCCTTTATAATAAAGGAGGTCTTGAAGTCAGTAGGGTACCACCTCCAGGATATGGACGGGATACCCCTTGATCGCGCCCGAAACAACGATGATCTGAAACGATTATACCCCTAAGGTTGTCCTTTTTATACTCATTGATCATGTCTCTAATGTTCTTCCTATTTGTAAGCGTGGCGCAATTCCCTAATACAATGGATTTCTATATGGTTTTCTTCATGAGATGAGATTGTTGTGGTTAAGGAGAGGAGACCCCGAGAAGACCCGCTGACCAGGCTCTCATTAAGCTGGCAGGGCTGTAGGCTCACTCGGTGGTTAGAGACTAGTTGAGGAGAGGATACCCCGAGAAGACCCGCTGACCAGGCTCTCATCAAGCTGGCAGGTGATAGTTTTACTTTCAAGACAACCTAAACACCTAGAGGGGGGGGGGGGTGAATAGGTTCTAATGCTTGTTAACACTTTTTGGCAGAATTCAATTACAGAATTAAAACACACAGCACAGCAGTCACAAAAATTTAACCATCACAGATTGCACACTATTTTATAGTGGTTCCCCAAGGTCTGGGTACATCCACTTTCCCCCTTCACCTATCTAGCAGTATGCTAGATTCGGCCAAATTTGCTCTTTACTCAGATCCACAGATCCTACAGCTCAGAACCTGAAAAGGTTCCTACAACTCAGGCTCAACAGCCCTACCTCAGCCTTATCACAAAGCCTACAACTCAGAGAAGAACCTTCTCCTACACTCAGGCAAACAACCCTACCACTCAGAGATCAACTCTCCTACACTCAGCCTTTATAACACAGGCTTACAACTCAGATCTGTATTTAAAGATCCTACAGAAATTAGAAAAGAAGTTTTTAATGTCTTGCCTTTGTTGAGAGAGAAAAGAACAAGACAATTCTTGATCAGCTGATGAAATCAACTGAATCTGAGCTTTCTTCAAAGCTTCTTGAATCTGAACTTAGCTGAGTTGATTTCCAAACAGCTTCTTGAGAAACCAATGATGGCTTCCTTCTTCTTCTTCAAGTGGCTGGATCCCTCTCTTTCCAAGACCTTTGATGATACTTCTGAATTCTTGAAAGAACTCTACTTAGACTGATCCTGAGATCGTCTTCTTAGATCTTCTGATGAAGATCTTCTTTAATGCCTTGCACTTTCTTGAAGAGAGGACTTGTCTCTTAACTGATGTGTTGATTAAGAATTAATTTCCTCTTGTATATTTTTTTCTTCTTCTGAATCTGTCTATTTATAGATCTACTTCATGGTAACCGGCTGATCCTGTTTCTAACTGACTTCTGACAAGTCTGACAGCTTCAGTTAACCTATCATATCCCACAGCTGTCAAGTCCTCAAACAGATCCTGTGCCTTAGTCTTGGACAGCAAAGTGTTGAGACAGACTGTCAGAAAGTGTCGAGACCAACTGTTTATATGTGTCGACATAAGTGACTTTGGTGTCGACACAGCCTTTGATGATGTCGACTAGTTTGCCTTTAAGTCGACACTGCTTCTTCAGAACTTCATCTTGAGAATGAGTCGACACAGAGAATTTGTTTCGACTCAACACTTCATCTTTCTTCAGAAAATAACTTGGTCTTGACTTTGCAGTGTGTCGACACAAGTCCTGTGTGTAGACACAGTTGTTGATTCAGAACTCAGTATGTGTCGACTCTGCCTTCAGGTGTCGACATAGTTGAGGTCGACTATCTTTCTGTGAGTCGACACTGCTTCCCAGTGTCGACACAAATGTGGTCGACTATCTTTCTCTATGAGTCGGCACTGCTTCCTAGTGTCGACACAAATGTGGTCGACTATCTTTCTGTGAGTCGACACTGCTTCCCAGTGTCGACACAAATGTGGTTGACTATCTTTCTCTGTGTCGACACAGCTTCCTTCAAGTGTCGACACAATTATTCTGAAGTGTCGACCCAGTTTCTTCAGATGGCGACACATGGACTTAGAATAATTTCCTGTATTCTTTAATACTTCTTCACCTGCACATGTCAACTTAAAATAACATCAAATATACCTTGATGTATATCATTAAGCTAAGTTAGGCTTCTTCAAATCAGGTACACATTTTCCAATGTACCCAACAATCTCCCCCTATTTGGAGAAGTCATAACCCTTTTAGTTAATGATATACACCATTTATAACAAAAATAATATGATGATGTATGACATTACAGGAATATTTTATATAAACAAAATATTAACAATTCATCACAGAGTGAACATGAATATATGATTCCAAACAAAATTTTGTTTATAACTTGATAATGTTTGATTACAGATGTTTACATTGAATGATCAAAACATTACAAAACATCTGAAAGAACTTAGAACTAAGACTGATCAGGCTCTCTTATAAATATTCCTTTACCAGATTGGATTTGAGCCTTCACAGGAGCTTCAGCAACTTCAGTAGGCTTCTTGCCTTTTAGCTCAGCTTTCTTCTGAGCTTCTTCCTTTAGCCTTTGCCTTTCAAAGTAATGAAAGGGCTTTGGAAAGTACTTGCTCAGCTCCTGAGCATCTAGTGGCAGCCTTCCCAGCTTGGCTTTTCTCCTGAACTGTACTATGGCTTCCTGCCTAGCTTCATACTTTTGCCATTCCATTTCATTATACCACTTTCCTCTTTCATGTACTTTGTCCTTTTCATCCTTCCATGCAGTTAGTATAATATTTCTTGAAGTAGGACTCCACTGCTCAAAATCTGGCTTAAGTTCAGCCTGCTCTCTAAATCTTTTCTTAGATAGTAGAGCATCTTGCTGTTCTTTCAAGTTAGCATCAGGCTTATCAACTTTTTCAATAACAACCTTGGTAACCTCCTTTGGTGGACTATACATATCCTGAACTTGCTGATTAATCATATCAAAATCAGGAGGAGGGTAAATGACTTGGGCAATCTCAGGTTGATTGCCTTCAAGTAGACCTGTTTGAATTCCTGACTCAGCCACCATATCATCATCACACAAAGGTGGATATCCCAATGTGGCTCGAATACTATTTGTCACCCATTTGGTGTGCTCTGAGCCAGCATGAACTAACAACCTCTCCCCCTTTATGTCTTCTCTGGTAATATGATCTCTTAGATCATTCTTCTGAAATTTGATCTGGCCATCTAGATAATTCATACCTTCTTTAAAATATGGTTTCAATTTTTGAAGTTTGGCAGATATTTCCTTCTGAGATGTAGTGATGGCAGATTGAACTGAAGCTATAGTCTCCTTTAGTTTCTGATCAAAAGCTTCCATCTCTTTTGCTCTTGCTTCAGTCACCCCTACAGTAGCCTTTTTGAACTCTTCAAGAATTTCATGGTGAGATTCAGCCAAATTATCATTCATCCTCAGCTGATTCTCCAAAACATAACCTTGCTTCAAAGCAATATCATCCACTTTAGTGAGGATAGACTGCTGTTGTTTAGCCAAAAACACTACAGCATTACCTCCCTTATGGAAGCAATCTGTCATCTCCTTCTTATTCATATTTACTTCAAATCTAATAGACTTAATATCTTGAGCCAAGTCAAATTGAAGGGATTTATTGCTCTCATCAACATACTTCTCCATTGCTAATCTCTGCTCATCCAACTTAACTTGCAAATCTACCATGAACTTGTTGTAGTTAAATTCAGATGGAGATTGGTGAGTTGAAGTTTGGAGTGCCTGCTTATAACTTTGGCTCCTTCTCTTAAAGACTATGAGCTTTCTCTTCTTAGCCATTCTGGCTTCTTCAGTCTGAGAGTCTGATGAACTTTCAATTTGAACTCTTTTAGGTGGAGTAGGAGGAATATTAGTTTCAGTGACATGTTGCTCAGCCGCAACATTCACAGGCTCCCCCTCAACTACTTGCTCCTCCTCAACTCCTTGTTCCTTCTCAGCTTCTTGCTCTATCTCCATTTCTAGTGCCTTCTCATTGTCTTGCTCCTCCTCTACTCTATCAGTAGCAATTTCAACATTAGGAAATAACTCATCTAGAGTGTATTCCTTCTGAGCTTGAACAGATGTTGAATCATCTAGATCTGCAATATTCAAATCTTTTGATAAATCAATTTGTTCTTTCTCCTGCACTGATTCAGACATCTGCTCCCCCTGCACTTGTTCAGTATTTGGAATATCCTGGGCAAGTGAATACACTTGCTCTTCCTGCACCTGTGCAGGAATAGAAATATTAGTAATGTCCTTGGCAGGAAAATACACTTGCTCTCCCTGTACCTGTACCTGGTCAGGAGTAGATACATTATGGACAGAAGAGTGAGCATGCTCCCCCTGCATCTGTGCAGGAATGGTTGATTTCTGAACTTGAGTAGACTCAGGCTGATCTTCAACCTGCTTTCTCACTTGCTCTTCTAGATGCTGGGCAGTGCCTAGATCATGTGCAGGGGATCTCTCAGGGGTGTCCTGCCTGTTCTCATCAGGCACATCTTTAGACAGCACCCTATCCCACCTTGAAAATAATCTTATATCCATTTTCCTCATGTGATTAATCTTTGTCCCAGGCAGTTGTTGCATAACCTCAAGGATCACCCCAATCAGGTATAAACTCACAATTCTAGCCAGATTTGGCTTCTTGATTCCTTCCTTGATCTTATCAAATACTACAGCTGACTAGTCAGTTGGAATTGTAAACACAATTCTGGTCATTAGGCTGAATTTATAGGCTGAAATCCTATCATGTCCACCTGGTTTGCACAAAATTACCTTCCCAACTACTTCTGACAGAAACTTGCCTGTTGATTCATGCCCTTCCTGTTGATAGCTGATCCAATCTTCAGGGTTGGATCCAATCCACACCATTGGAGAGCCTCCCTGGTCGTAGAGGCTGGAACCTCTTCTTCATTCTCAATGTTTGATAATTGAAGGGTTTTTCTTAAATTTCTTGGTGTCAGTTTCACCTTCGTCCCATGAACAGTGGATTTTATCTTGAGACCAGCTGAATCCACTGATGCAGAGGTAAAGAATTCAATCACCTCCTTCTTCCAGATCTTTGATGGTTTAGAAGCTAGAAATTCTAATCCAGATTCAGAAATTAGAGTGACAACCCTTTGAACATCTGTCGGGGCATCCGCAAAGGCATTGCGCACCAACTCATATCCTTCATTGACGTTATCTGCAACCTTTGGCGCCATTGATTAGACGAGAAATCTTGAGAGAGAAGAGAGAGAGATTGTCGACACAGGGTTTCAGTCTCCAAAACCTTGTAAGCGTCTCGACAGAATAAGTTCTTGACCTATTTATACCTTCTAGGGAAAGAAGATCAAAAGTCGGGCAAAAACAGTCTATATGTGTCGACACAGATGGAGTGTGTCGACACAAACTTCTATTGTATTGACAGCAAGTCTGTCTACTATGTGTTGACACCAATTGTGGATATGTCGACACCTGAGAGACATAGTAGAGCATAAGAAATTCTTTGTCGACTCTTAAGATAAGTGTCGACACAAAATCTGTAAGTGTCGACACCACTATTCTGGTGAAGTCGACACTACATTCCTGGATGAGTCTACTATTTGATTCTTAAGTGTCGACACAAATTCTCTGTGTTGACACATATTCTCTGACTAGTCGACATGACTTCACTGAGTCGACACATTATCACTGAATGTGTCGACACTATTTTACTTAGCCAATTTCTGTTTTTGTCTATAACACTTGATAATCTAATATCACTTTTAAGTTTGTTGATAAACTAATCAATGGTCAGCATGCCTAATTCAATTTTAAATTTATTGAATTTTGTTTCATCTAGTGGCGTAGTAAATATATCTGCTATTTGACAATCTGTTTTAACAAATTCCAATGAGATGTCTTCTCTTTCTACATGCTCTCTAAGAAAATGGTATTTAATTTCTATATGCTTAGTTCTACTGTGAGAAACAAGATTATTAGCAATAGAAATAGCACTTTTAGAATCACACAATAAAGGTGTTCTACTTACTTGAATACCATAGTCTTTCAATTGATGCTGTATCCGCAATAGCTGTGCACAGCAGCTGGCAGCAGCAACATATTCTGACTCAGCTGTGGATATTGCCACACTGGTCTGCTTATTACTACTCCATGAAATCAATCTTCCTCCCAAGAATTGACAAGTACCTGTTGTACTCTTTCTGTCCTCTCTACACCCTGCAAAGTCTGCATCTGAATAACCTGTTAGTAGAAAATATCTATTCCTAGGGTACCAAAGGCCTAGATTAGGTGTGCCCTTAAGATATCTCAGAATCCTTTTGACTGCAGTATAATGAGATTCTTTAGGGCAGGCTTGGTACATAGCACAGACACATGTAGCATACATAATATCTGGTCTACTAGCAGTGAGATATAGTAGAGAGCCAACTATTCCTCTATACAAAGATTCATCAACAGGTTTATCTGCATCATCTTTGCATATATGCATACTTGTTCCCATAGGAGTTCTCATAGTGGAGGATGACTCCATACCATACTTCTTAATTAATTCTTTGGTGAACTTAGACTGGGATATGGACAGGCCATTATCAGTCTGTCTTACTTGGAGTCCCAAGAAGAACTTAAGTTCCCCCATACTGCTCATCTCAAACTTCCCTTGCATAAGTTTGGCAAACTTTTTACAAAGGTTGTTTTCAGTAGATCCAAAGATTATGTCATCAACATAGATCTGAACTAAGATGATCTTACCTTTGGATTCCCTAAGGAATAGAGTTTTGTCTATTTTTCCTCTTGAGAATTTATTCTCAATAAGGACAGTAGACAGGGTTTCATACCAAGCCCTTGGGGCTTGCTTTAACCCATACAAAGCTTTCCTAAGCTTATAGACATAATCAGGTTTAAGAGGATCTACAAAACTTGATGGCTACTCTACATAGACTTCCTCTTTTAAATCACCATTCAGGAATGCTGATTTCACATCCATCTGGTACACTCTGAAGTCTTGATAGGCTGAATAGGCAAGGAACATTTTGATTGCCTCCAGCCTTGCTACTGGGGCAAAGGTTTGATCAAAGTCAATCCCTTCTTCCTGCCTGTATCCTTTTGAAACCAATCTTGCTTTATTCATCACTATTATTCCACTCTCATCCAATTTGTTCCTATAAATCCACTTTGTGCCAATTATGTTGTGGCCTATTGGTTTAGGAACAAGCTCCCAGACATTGCACCTTCTGAATTGATTCAGCTCCTCTTGCATAGCATCAATCCAGTGCTGGTCTTGGATGGCTTCTTTAAATTTCTTACGCTCCATTTGAGACAGGAAACTTGAATGCAGGTCTTTGCTTTGATTTCTGCTTCTAGTTGCACTCCCTGTCTTGGATCACCTATAATCTGATCAGCTGGATGATCTCTTAAATGTCTTGTAGCTGGAGGAAGATTCCTTTCTGGTTGAACATCTCCAGCTCCTTCTTCATGCTGAATCTCTTGGTTTTCATCAGCTTCTATTGAGTCTTGTACTCCCCCTGGACAGTAGCCTTCATTTTCCAATGCTCCATCTTCCTTTGATGCTTCAGCAATGGAGAGCTTGTCCATTCTTTTGCTTATACCTGTTGAATCATTTGATCTACAAGACAACTCACAGTTGATTAATCTTGTTTCATCAACACAACATGTACAGATTTTTCAACAACTTGAGTAGTCAAGTTGTAGATTCTATAGGCCTTACTATTTATACTGTACCCAACAAATATCCCATCTTGGGATTTAGCAGCAAACTTAGTTAGGTATGACTTGCCATTGTTAAGTATATAGCATTTACAACCAAAGATCCTGAAGTAGGATAGATTTGGTTTTCTACCTTTCATAATATCATAGGGAGTCTTTTTGTGGTTCTTGGTGATAGAAGCCCTATTGATCACATGACATGTAGTGTTAACTGCCTCAGCCCAGAAATATTCTGGGAGAGAGGTGTCACTCAATAGAGTTCTGCCAGCTTCAATTAATGTTCTATTCTTTCTTTCAGCAATGCCATTTTGCTGTGGTGTTCTAGGTGAGGAGAACTCTTGGAAAATCCCAAAGTCTTCACATAATTTTGTCATGCTTTCAGATTGAAACTCAGTACCATGGTCACTTCTAATTTTGACCACTGTACTATTCAGTTCATTCTGAATTTGCTTTACAAAACTAAGTAATACACTTGGGGTTTCTGATTTCTGTCTCAGAAAGAACACCCATGTAAATCTAGAATAGTCATCTACCACCACAAAAGTATAGACTTTCCTACCTAGACTATGAACTGGCATAGGACCAAAAAGATCCATATGTAAGAGGTATAGGCACCTCACAGAATCCTTGTTTTCAAGGCTTTGAAAGGAGGATTTTGTCTGCTTGCCCTTTTGACAAGCTGAGCATATTTCTTCCTTTATACACTTAACTTGAGGACCATTCCTCACTAACTCTTTGCTAAAGAGTTGGCCAATTGTCTTGTAGTTAAGATGAGCCAATCTCTTGTGCCACTTGACACAATGAGAAGCATTATCATCAGCTACAAGACAGATGGAAGAAGCCTTGTTCTCACATACAAAATTAAGACAATAGACATTTCTCTTCCTATACCCAGTCAATATGATCTTTTGATCACTTGACCTTTTGATATGACATCCATCCTTAACAAATGAAATGTCATATCCTAAATCACTCAGCTGGCTTATGCTTATTAGATTGTGTTTCAAACCTTTTACATAAGCCACTTGGGTGATAGTAATTAGGTTAGTAGAAATATTACCAAACCCTTTGATGATTCCTTTTTCAGATCCACCAAAGATCACTTTAGGTCCATCTTTGACAGATGTATACTCCTTCAGCAGCCCCTTTGTTCCAGTCATGTGCCTGGAACAACCACTGTCCAAGTACCATATAGGGGCATGGCCACTTGGACTTTCCTGCAACACAGATTTACTTACCCTTAGAACCCAAGTAAGTCTTGGGTCCTTGGTTCAGGTTAGCATTAACAAAGCTACCATTATCTCTTCTAACAGGTAGACTATTGTTCTTTCTAACACTTGTGTTATGCCAGCAGTCTAATACAAAATGACCTCTCTTGCCACAGCACCAACATTCAAACTTATTGTATCTAGATCTAGATACACCCTTGATAGAAGAATTTCTGTCCATTGCTGGTGCTGCAGCAGCTTCACCCACTGATTTCTTATAAACATTGGGTTTATGAACATGGATAGGCCTGTTGGCATTTAAACCCTTGTTTATCAGAACATTAGTCTTAAAATGACCATGTATATCTTCATGATCATATTGGTTAGAAGGCACTTGCACCTTTCTAAACTTAATAGGGACTGAAAGGTTTAGTGGCTTGACAAGAGCTTTGCCTTTCCAATTAAATTGGGCTGCCCTGGGGTTACCTTTGAATCCTAATCTCGCCTTACCCTTTTGAGTCACAAATTCATCTATCAAGGGTAAGACAGACTTTGGCTTAGAGTAACTAGCCACTAACTCCTTTTCTATTCTTAGTCTGGCCTCCAGACTCTTCACTTGATCATTGGTATAATTGATTGTGCCCATCTGAATAATAGTTATATTCTTCAGTTTGGTAATTTCATTTAACTTCTGATCAATTACTTTTTCAAACTCAGTTGCAGCTACCTTTAGATCAGCAATTTCCTGAGCCTGAGATTTAACCAGGTTCTTGCTTTTCTTAAGGGCCTGCAACAAGTCCCCATACTTATCTATCAATTGATAGACATCTCCTTCAGATTCAGATGCATCTACATCACTTGATGCAGATATAGCTGATTCTGCACTTGTACTACAAACAGATTTTATTGAAGGACATAGTACCTTACTAGGACCAGACTGATTCTGGCACATGTCTTCTTCTAATCCTGCCATCAGTCCCATGCACTGATGATCTTCTTATTAATAGATGGAGTCTAGCAATTGCATGAACTCCTCTTCTTCAGTAGCAGCATACAGTCCAATATATGCTTCAGCTTCAGATTATGATTCTGAAGTTGATTGATCTATTAGGCTCTTTTCCTTCTTTGCAACAAAGGATTTTTCCTTCTTGCCCTTTTGATAAGTCTTCTTCTTGTCTGATGACTCCTTTCTCTTATCAGGACAGTCAGCCACTACATGTCCAGGCCTACTGCAACAATAGCAGACAATCTTTGAAGTAGTGACCTTGCTGGGCTTTGTTATGCTCTTCTCTTTCCTTGATGACTTTTTCTTCTGATAATAGTCATCAAATTGCTGTGATGAGGAGGGCCTAGACTTCCACTGCTTCTTCTTTAAGAATCTCTAGAATTGCCTTGTAAATGCAGCAAAATCTGCATCTGACTCACAGCTTTCTGAACCCTGATTATCTGAATTTTCAGAACTAACTTCTGCAACTTCCTTAGGAGGAGATGATGATATCCTCCTCTTCTTTTTAGTGGCTTCTGCCTTGAAGGCCACTGTCTTCTCTCTATGCTCTCCTTTTGAATTCTTTTCCTCCTCCTTCCTCACCATAAGTTGCATTTCATAGGATAGCAACTTTCCAAACAAGGTTGGAGGAGAAATCTCTGCCAGTTTAGCCACTTCTCTTATGACACAGATCTTTGTGTCCCAATCCTTTGTCAAGGATCTTAAGAATTTGTCATTCAGTTCATAGGTACTGAAGACTCTTCCATAGGACTTTAACTCATTCACAATTCTATAGAATTTCTTATAGCATTCAGTTATGCTATCAGTTTTTCCTTGTCTAAAACTTTCATATTCCTGGTTGAGCATAGACTTCCTATCCTGTCTTACTTCTTCAGATCCCTCCATGTAGACAATCAAGTTGTCCCACATTTCTTTGGAGGTCTTGCAGTGAATCAGATTCTAAAATGTAGAATCATCTATGGCACTCACAATAATATTCTGAGCTCTCTTGTCCATGATTGCCAAAATGATTTCATCCTTGGTCATTTCAGAATAACTCTTTGGAGTTTGAATATTAGCATCAAGAACTGATACTTTCATTGGAATGAAGGGTCCTTCCTGAACTGTGATGTATATCCTTGGGTCAGATGCTTCCATGAACAATCTGACTCTTTCTTTCCAAATTCCAAAGATTTCCTTCCTGCAGATGGGTAACTTCATTGACCCTAACTCCTTGTGATTTTCTCCAGAACCCATCTTCTTGAATCTTGATTCTGCCTTTCAGATCTACCTCAGACTGTTAAGTCCTTTTTGAGGAACCTCCCTCTGATACCACTTGATAGTTTTACTTTCAAGACAACCTAAACACCTAGAGGGGGGGGTGTGAATAGGTTCTAATGCTTGTTAACACTTTTTGGCAGAATTCAATTACAGAATTAAAACACACAGCACAGGAGTCACAGGAATTTAACCATCACAGATTGCACACTATTTTACAGTGGTTCCCCAAGGTCTGGGTACATCCAATTTCCCCCTTCACCTATCTAGCAGTATGCTAGATTCGGCCAAACTTCCTCTTTACTCAGATCCACAGATCCTACAGCTCAGAACCTGAAAAGGTTCCTACAACTCAGGATGAATAGCCCTACCTCAGCCTTATCACAAAGCCTACAACTCAGAGAAGAACCTTCTCCTACACTCAAGCAAACAGCCCTACCACTCAGAGATCAACTCTCCTACACTCAGCCTTTATAACACAGGCTTACAACTCAGATCTGTATTTACAGATCCTACAGAAATTAGAAAAGAAGTTTTTAATGTCTTGCCTTTGTTGAGAGAGAAAAGAACAAGACAATTCTTGATCAGCTGATGAAATCAACTGAATCTTAGCTTTCTTCAAAGCTTCTTGAATCTGAACTTAGCTGAGTTGATTTCCAAACATCTTCTTGAGAAACCAATGATGGCTTCCTTCTTCTTCTTCAAGTGGCTGGATCCCTCTCTATCCAACACCTTTGATGATACTTCTGAATTCTTGAAAGAACACTACTTAGACTGATCCTGAGATCGTCTTCTTAGATCTTCTGATGAAGATCTTCTTTAATGCCTTGCACTTTCTTAAAGAGAGGACTTGTCTGTTAACTGATGTGTTGATTAAGAATTAATTTCCTCTTGTATATTTTTTTCTTCTTCTGAATCTGTCTATTTATAGATCTACTTCATGGTAACCGGCTGATCCGGTTTCTAACTGACTTCTGACAAGTCTGACAGCTTCAGTTAACCTGTCATAACCCACAGCTGTCATGTCCTCAAACAGATCCTGTGCCTTAGTCTTGGACAGCAAAGTGTTGAGACAGACTGTCAGAAAGTGTCGAGACCAACTGTCTATATGTGTCGACATAAGTGACTTTGGTGTCGACACAGCCTTTGATGATGTCGACTAGTTTGCCTTTAAGTCAACACTGCTTCTACAGAACTTCATCTTGAGAATGAGTCGACACAGAGAATTTGTGTCGACTCAACACTTCATCTTTCTTCAGAAAATAACTTGGTCTTGACTTTACAGTGTGTCGACACAAGTCCTGTGTGTCGACACTGTTGTTGTTGATTCAGAACTTAGTATGTGTCGACTCTGCCTTCAGGTGTCGACATAGTTGAGGTCGACTATCTTTCTGTGAGTCGACACTGCTTCCCAGTGTCGACACAAATGTGGTCGACTATCTTTCTCTGTGAGTCGACACTGCTTCCCAGTGTCGACACAAATATGGTCGACTATCTTTCTGTGAGTCGACACTGCTTCCCATTGTCGACACAAATGTGGTCGACTATCTTTCTCTGTGTCGACACAGCTTCCTTCAAGTGTCGACACAATTATTCTGAAGTGTCAACCCAGTTTCTTCAGATGGCGACACATGGACTTAGAATAATTTCCTGTATTCTTTAATACTTCTTCACCTGCACATGTCAACTTAAAATAACATCAAATACACCTTGATGTATATCATTAAGCTAAGTTAGGCTTCTTCAAATCAGGTACACATTTTCCAATGTACCCAACAGCAGGGCTGTAGGCTCACTCGGCAGTTGGAGACTGGTTGAGGAGAGGAGACCCCGAGAAGACCCGCTGACAAGGCTCTCATTAAGCTAGCAGGGTTGTAGCCTCACTTGGTGGTTGGAGACTTGTTAAGGAGAGGAGATCCCGAGAAGACCCGCTGACCAGGCTCTCATCAAGCTGGCAGGGATGTAGGATCACTCGGTGGTTGGAGATGGGTTGAGGAGAGGAGACCCCGAGAAGACTCGCTGACTAGGCTCTTATCAAGCTGGCAGGGCTATAGGCTCACTCGATGGTTGGAGTTGGTTGACGAGAGGAGACCCCGAGAAGATCCGCTGAACAGGATCTCATCAAGCTAGCAGGGTTGTAGGCTCACTCGGTGGTTAGAGTTTGTTGAGGAGAGGAGACACCGAGAAGACCCGCTGACCAGGCTCTCATCAAGCTGGCAGGGCTTTAGGCTTACTCTGTGGTTGGAGTTGGTTGAGGAGAGGATACCCCGAGAAGACCTGTTTACCAGGATCTCATCAAGCTGGCAGGGCTGTAGGCTTACTCGGTGATTGGAGTTAGTTGAGGAGAAGAGACCCTGAGAAGACCCACTATTTAGGCTCTCATCAAGCTGGCAGGGCTGTAGGCTCACTCGGTGGTTAGAGTTGTTTGAGGAGAAGAGACCCCGAGAAGACCCGCTGACCAGGATCTCATAAAGCTTGCAGGGTTGTAGGCTCACTCGGTGGTTGGAGTCATTTCAGGAGAGGAGATACTGAGAAGACCCGCTGACCAGGCTCTCATCAAGCTGGTAGGGTTATAGGCTCACTCGGTGGTTGGAGTCATTTGAGGAGAGGAGACCCCGAGAAGACCCGCTGACTAGGCTCTCATCAAGTTGGCAGGGCTGTAGGATAACTCGGTGGTTGGAGTTGGTTGAGGAGAGGAGACCCCGAGAAATCCCGCTAACTAGGCTCTCATCAAGCTTGCAGGGTTGTAGGGTCACTCATTGGTTGGAGTTGTTTGAGGAGAGGAGACCCCGAGAAGACCTACTGACCAGGATCTCATCAAGCTTGCAGGGCCGTAAGCTCACTCGGTGGTTGGAGTTGGTCGAGGAGAGGAGACCCCGAGAAGACCCATTGACCAGGCTCTCATCAAGCTGGCAGGGCTGTAGGCTCACTCGATGGTTGGAGACTAGTTGAGGAGAGGAGACATCAAGAAGACCCGCTTACCAGGCTCTCATCAAGCTAGCAGGGCTGTAGGCTCACTAGGTGGTTGGAGATGGTTTGGGAGGGGGCCCTAGAAGAACATGTTGACTAGGTCCACCAAGATGGCAGGGTCGTGATTAGGTTAAGTAGCGATACAAGTGATGAAATGTCGTAAGGGAAAAATCATTATTGGTCGACAGGATAAGGGAGACCCTAGTCATGATGGGTAGGGAAGTCTCTTGCCTAAGAAAAAAGAGGATGGGAAATTGACCCCTCGAGGCCACTCGCACCTGGAGGTATCCTGAAAAGAGGCGAGAAGAAGAGAGATGGTCCCACGCGCGAGAGCGACGGGAGCACGACGACTCGCGCTCTGGGCAAGGTTAATACTCCAACCAGGAGGCGAGACGAGGGGTGACCCCATCTTGCAAATACGAGTGGATCTTCAGATTGTCTCACTAATAACCAGAACGCAAAGGTATAACTTATCTGGGAGCGCGGTACATTACCTGAAAAAAAATATACACATATCATATTCATTAAATATCATGTCCAACACAAAATAAGGTCGTGTACAAAAATGAAAGGTACAATGGCAGGATGACAAGAAAATAATGTTATCATGTTCTTGAAGCCTTCTACTCCTTCTCGCTGGAGGACAAGCCTCCTTCGCCCTCGCCATAGATCTCCGGTAGGAGGTCGCGGGCGGTGATGTCCTCGCAGTCTTCCTTAACGACTCCCATCTCTTTCATCATCTTCAAGATCAACTCCAGTCCTGATGTTAGCATCTCGACAGAGTTCCTCGACCTCCTCATGAGAGTAATGAGGAGGAGGTGGGGGAATCGCTGGGCGAGAGGGAGAGGGAGCAGTGTCCCGAAGTTGGGTAATCTTGGACTTCAGGTCTTTTACCTCCGCCTCTCGCTCCGCTATGCGCGAGTGCAATCTATCCACTGTCTCGACATCCTGCAGGAACCGTTTGTTAAGTCAGTGTCGAGTGTGCGAGAAATGAACTGAGTAGGGGAGGAAACTCACCACACCGCCCCGAGCCTTGGCGAGAATGTTTTCGGCCACAGCCAACCTCTTTGCGAGGTCTCCAGACTTCTCGCGTTCTGCTGCCAGATTCACTTCAGACTCTTTCCAGTTTTGGTTGTTAAAGATCAGGCGGCGCGAGAGCCAATGCGAAAGCTCCAGGGTGCATAGTTGGGAGTGTGCAACCTTCAGAACTAAGTCTCGCGAGGAGGCCTTGTTGACCAGATCTGGCACGGGACCCCCGTAAAGGCCAAAGCCCAAAGATAAGGCATGGCCCGTGGGCTGGTCCTGCTCTTTCTAGGAGGGAAGGAGGGTGGAGATGGATACTCAATTCGCCCCCTTTTCCCATATCAGACTTGATTTGTTAACTGCATCTAGAACCACAGGGCCCATATTGAAATTCTGATGGGCAGAGGGGGCTAAGAGATTGGAAGAGCCAACCTCGCGAGATGGGGACCTGGATGGTTGAAGCGATGTGCTGTCATGCTGGGCGAGCAGTGCCGCCTCGCCAGTTTCTGAGATGGCCCATTGAGGAGTTGACCGAGGAGGTGACCGGGGAGACTGGTACCCTGGGCAGATAGGGCTCAAATACCCCGACACCAGCACTGTCTCCTTGGGGGCCTTTTTGGTCTTCTCGGTCGGGAGGGACACCACTTTCTTCATCTTCATCTTCATCTTTTTCGAGGGGCTGAGGTGAGACGGAGCAGAGCCTTCAGCAGGCCTTTTCTTGAGGGAGGGGGTCAAGGATTCTTTAGCCGCCTCGACCGCCATATTGGCGAGAGTGATATCTTTAGACGGTTTGATGTTACTTTTGCAGGGAGGATGAGCGGGCACGTTCCTATATCCTAATAGAGGCGAGACGGAGTGTTAAAGGCAAGAAACGGCAAGATGAAAATAGTAAAGAGGAGACAAAAAGTTCGGGGGGGGGGGGGGGGGGCGAGCATACCTTCGCTAGGAAGTACGGGGAGGAGGGAGTCGAGGCCGCGCCTCAGGAACTCGACCTCAAAGTTCTTTCCGGCGAGGTAGTCGTAGAGGAGCTTGTCCATGCCGCCGACTTGGAGATTTACATAGAACACTTCAGCACGCAAGATGGGCGCGAGCGGGATGCCCCCCAAGTTGCCGCGGACAAATACAAAGCGCGTGAGCCAGTGGTGGTTTTTGTTGGGCGTCTCGCAGACCTTGAGACCTTGCCCTGTGAAGTACGACACCCCGTCATGGTTGGCGTGGTAGATGAACAGCTTATGGAAGACAGTCAGGCTAAACTCGATTCGCTCTCGCCGCATATAAATGGCAAAGGAGACCAGTACCGAGATGGCGTTGGGGTTTAATTGTGCGGGAACTGTGCCAAAGTATTTCAGGACCTATTTTTACCTCCGGCAAGAGAGGCAGTCTCAACCCCACCTCGAAGTGCGAGACGGGGAAGGAGAGTTATCCGGGGTAAACGTATTGATGGACTCGCCGACTTTAGGGGGACGCGACTCGAATCCCTCTGTCAGGAATTCTCAAGTGAAGGCGTCGGATTCGTCTGCAGAAATTCGGCAAGGAGGAAAGTCATGGTCTGTGAATCGCCTCCCACAACGGTTGTGTCCCTCGCCCTCTTCAACTCTCTTCTTTTCCATGTTTATGCGAGACGAATGAAGCAAGAGGCGGAGAGACTCAGCGAGACAGTCTAAAGTTGGGGGCAAGATGACCATTTTGCCTGGAGTAATCTTCAGCAGGCAAGTCCTCGGCTAGTGAGTCCTCAACGTGCGAGTCATGTATACCTGCGTAGAAAGCAGAGGGGGTGGAATAAAGATGATCCTGGTAGTAGCATAGAAAAGTGGTAAACGGGGGCAGAGACTCGAAAAAGGAAGACTCCTTACTAGGATGGCGAGAGGTCCCCGCGGTATTGGAAGGGTCGTCCCTCCTCGCAGCAGGAGTAGACGGAGGGGTAGATGGTTGAGGCGAGACAGACTACTGGCGGTGTTGAATTGCATACTCTCGAGGCGATGAGAAGGCGCTAGGTCCTTCTAAAAACTGGAAGTAAATGAGAAGGCGAATGAGGTAGGAATAAAGGGAGATCAGTGGAGGGGGTTCTACCTCCTTTTCTCTGAGAGGCACAGGAGTAGGAGGGATGCGCCTCCCCGGGAAGGTGCTAGAGGGCTCCTCTGCCGAGGGAGCAGGATATACTGCTTCTTCCTTCTTCGAGTGAGAAGAAGATGACGGTAAGGATGGTGGAGCACGGGCCGGGATCCTGTTCAGGGCTGCTACGGTCGCCTTGTTCCTCTAACGCACCGCCGTGATGCATTCACGGAAACTCTAGCTAAGATACTTGTTGGCAAAGGCTAGAAGGGGATAGAATGAAGAAGGAAAGGGCCCTCTACAGGGAGGTAGAAATCCCATATTTATATATTGAGGTAGGGGGCCCACCAAAAGATTCCGTCATAAGTTCACTTTAATGACACGAGCATCAGTTGGACTTTCTTTCCGAGCTTGAGACAACCTCAAAAAGAGCGGGGATTGTGTACAACCTCGGGATCGCAGGAGCAGAAGGCTCAAGGAAGAGAGGTAAGAGAGTTTTTAGGAGAAGGATGTTTAACTAGGCGAGATGGCCCAAGTAATAATCGACTCACTAGGCGAGTTGATCCCGGGGAAAGGGCCACTCGCGCGGCGAAAGGGGCCCATGCGAGAGGGGCCCAAGAGAGAGCTGTAACTTTCCGATTCACGCTAGGCCCCTTGTGTGTGTTTTTGGTGTCAGGAGAGCTGGTGTAGGCTCAAGGGGGTGCAGGTGATCAGGTGCGCAATCGAGGGGGAAAAGGAAATAAGGTAAAAACTTGTGTTGAGCATGACACGGGTATGGACACGGGCGTGTCCCTACCCGTGTTCAGTGGCTTTGAGTGACTATGGTGCTGAGTGATTCGGAAATGGCGTGAGTGGTGTGTCCCGAGAAGGACACGGGAAAGGACACGGGCGTGTACCTACCAGTGTTTAGTGGCATTGAGTGGTGTGTCACAAGAAGGACACGGGTAGGGACACGGGCGTGTCCCTACCCGTGTTTAGTGGCATTGAGTCTGTCCAGAGAAGGTCACGGGTAGGGACACGGGCGTGTCCCTACCGGTGTGCTCCAAGGCTAACAAGACGAGAAGTGACCCGACCAGGACACGGGTATTGACACGGACATGACCATGGCAATGTCACCTAAACACGGGTACTTATACGGGCATGTAAGTACCCGTGGATGAGTACGAAACAGCAGTCGTGCCGCTTCGCCAGAGCAGGACACGGGTAAGGACATGGCCGTGTCCCTACCCGTGTCACTTCTGTATAAAAAGGAAAAGAAAAACCCTAGCCATTTTCACTCTTCATTCCAGCCCTTTTTCCAGAGAGAACTTTCTGGAGGAGGAGATCTTGCTGGAGCAAACCTTGGAGGAGGAGAAACGCCACCGCCATCAAGGAAAAAGCGATGCTAACGAGAAGGATGACAAAATCCATGGTCAAAAATGGTGGTACCGCTGGAAATGAGGTGAGCTTCCTACCCTCTCCCTTGGTGCTAGATACTTAGATTTTCTTAGGCGAGACATCGACTAAAATGAGTCTTGATGTGTGAGGAGAAGCTTTCTAGGGAGGCCTATCTAGAACTTTTGTTCTAATGACTAGTCATCTTCAACCTCCCCTTCTTCAAAGTGATGATGGGGGTGGATTCGTGAAGAGGAATGACCTTGAGAGGGAGAATAATGGTGGAGGAACTTCTAGTTGCGATTTGGGGGAAAGTGCCTTGAGAAGGAAGATGAACTGATGCCGTTCATTCCGCTTCAAGATGCGTGTAGAATTTGTGTTCTGCACGCAGCGACCTTCTTGGCTGTTTTCAGGCAAGATATGGTCCGATATGGGATTTTGACTAAACAAAAAAGTTATAGCCCTTGAAATTACCTTTCCAACGAGTGTTTACATGCTTTCGGGTGAAGCCTGCAGCCACGGGAATGTCTGGTCGAACAAAGAGTTGTAGGCTAAGCGCACATAATTGTATTTTGTACGCTGCAGGCTTTGGAGCCAATTTCAGGTGGGATATAGTCTGATCTGGGTTGTAGGCTGAACATGAAAGTTGTAGCTGATGGAAATACCTTTCCATCAAGGGGTTACACACACTCACCAGATTCCCATAACCACAGGAATCTTCGCTTGAAGTTGCTGTCCAGATTATTGCTGCACCTAAATTTCTGGGTAGTGTATATCACGGATTTAGATTCGGTGGAATTAATGTTGCAATCTAATTCGAGGTTCGGGTGAACACTTTTATGATAACCACCATAGTGTTATAAAGGTTGAAGTTCGTTAATTTGAATTCGTATAACGAGTTGTGAAGCAAGCTGAAATCGAACGAAATGGCTTGATATAAATTGGTAGATTATCATTTATGCGCATTTTGTTATATGATGTTGAAATCATTCGGTATGAAATATAGATGAATAAAATATGGCCATGATGTATGTTGAATTGATTGAATGAAATTTAGTAGTCCAATGCATAGAGTGTCGTCTCCCTACGGGTAGCATTGTGGAAGTTAGTAAGTGTAACATCCCATTTCCGGCTAGACCCCTAGGAGTCGGTTTGTCGAGTCAGAACCCCAGGGAGCACAAAAAGTGAAAATAAAGCGATCAATTTTTCGGGTCACGGGTTGGTCACGCCCGTGACCGACCCGTCACGCCCGTGACCTGGGCGTGACTACTTCGACGATCGTCGATCTCCACGAGACGATCGCCGAACGTGCTGCCTGGGCATGTCACGCCCGTGACCAAGGTGTCACGCCCGTGACTAAGGGCGTGACTCCTTCGACGATCGTCGATCGCCTTGAGACGATCGTCGACCTTGCAGCCCGGGCATGTCACGCCCGTGACTTAACTGTCACGCCCGTGACCTAGGGCGTGACCAGCCTTCGACGATCGTCGATCTCAATTCGACGATCGTCGACCTCGAAATATGCCATTCGGACCTGTCACGCCCGTGACCCAAGGTGTCACGCCCGTGACCATCATCGACGATCGTCGATCTCAGTTCGACGATCGTCGAACCCAGGATTGACTATTCGGACCTGTCACGCCCGTGACCTACGTGTCACGCCCGTGACATTGGCCGAAACGACGGTTCGGGCCCGAAATTATTCCAACACGCGTGGTATTAAATGCTGGTGTGGGAAGTTACACCAGGAGTAACTACCGGCCGTTTTCCTTCTGAAATTTTATAATAAATGAGGAAAAGGTGGTCCAATAGAAAACCGCCAGCTGGACACACCTGTTCAGTTCCGCCGTTTCTTATCCCTTCACCGTAACCGAAATGTTAAGGGGGAAACTTCATGGCCATAATGGTTTCACCCATTCACCTTCCCACTTCCTGAGTTATAAAAGCCCACCTGGACAAGAGGAGAAGGTTACACGCTCAAGTAATCAGAACAGACCTTTGTTCTTGCTGTAGGAGAAGTTCAGCAAACGCCACCACCGCGCCATGGCACCCCGACGCTCTTCTCGCCTTCAAACCGCGAACAAGGTCCTCCTCTACTCCTTCTCTTTCATGGGTAGATCTTAGGATTCTTAGAAAAGAGGTTCGCGCTCAACGGAGCCGGATCCATCTCTCGTTTTCATGGAAAAACCATGAAAAAGTTATTTTGAGTTCGCCGGAAACCGCCACCTCCGGCGGCCAAACCACCGCCGACCGCTAGCAATCACC
Source organism: Platanthera zijinensis (assembly GCA_039513925.1). Lineage (NCBI taxonomy): Eukaryota > Viridiplantae > Streptophyta > Magnoliopsida > Asparagales > Orchidaceae > Platanthera > Platanthera zijinensis. The sequence continues at coordinate 92,897,919 of CM077094.1, forward strand.
TCAACGGAGGTGGTGGTGGTGGTGGCTGGCCAGGGAAGTGACCGGACGGCCGGCAATGGATCACGGAAACGTTACAGGAAAAATGGCTTCCTGGTTCTGGTTTCGGGTTCTGAAGAAGATGAACAGTAGATTTAATATATAATACATAGATTATTATATATTACATAATGGAAAATAGATTATTTGAATGTATTTTTGAGGCTGCAAAACGAGGCACTTAGAGGCCGATTTAGGAAAAATGACCAGACACAAAAGTTGTAGCCCTCGGGGTCTACTTTAATTTAAAACTGATTTTATTCAATTTGGGTGAGTGGTTTGAACACAACACTCATTTTGGTGGGATCAAGACCTAGGTTAACCAGAAATTAAAATGGTTGCCCACGGTTCATAACATGTCCAAATGACTTGAAATTTGGACTGGAGGTCTATAATATGCATATTGAGAGGCTGTCCAAAAATGAGAATTTTTGGAGAACTTTTGTCTAAAGTTTTTGTAAAAATTTAATAAACAATATAAAATTAATTAGGAGATGAAATTAAGCCCAAACTCCCCCAAATTTTGGGTGGTGGTCCCTGGCATCAATATTAAGATCTGTACAAAATTTCAACTCGATTGGTCGAGTTTTGAATAGGGAATTATCAAGTCCTAGATAGGCCTTGGTGAGGGGTACTTTGGGGAAAAGTACAATTAGAGATGGAGTGGACAAATCTCCTCAAGAGAGGCTGAAGTTGTCGGCCGCTGATTTGTTGAGTCTATTTCTACCCTCTTGGGTAACATGGTGTGGCTTAGGGTGGATTTTACCCTAAGAGATTGGCTCAACTCCAACGGGTGGGAGTTTGAGGTTTGTGAAGGACATAGGAGCAACAGCTCTTGTATGCCCTTGAAATTTGGAGGAGAGGGGGAGGATATGATGAAAACCCTCTGGTCGAAATAGTGAAGGAATTAGAGGTAGTTAGGTACCTCGAAAGTTGAGATTTTGGAATAAGATAAACATGTAATATAATTATTTTAAGCACTAAATCTAATCCAAAAATTATGAAACTCGGGAGGAGGGAGTTTTAGGATGTATTAGACTTATGGTAATTTTTTCTGGAATTTTATGATTAATATATATTATACTTCATGTGTTAAAGAATTATTAGCCCAATTTGTTGTTTCAATTATTTGGAGGCTTTACATTAATTATAATCAGTTAAAATTCTGGATTTAGATCTTGAATAGTAGAACATTGATCCCTGAATTTTTATAGAATTTTATGTTGAGTAAATCTAGTACTTTATTCACAAATGATAGAAAGGGCTTTTATGTTTAAAAAATTATTATGGATAGAACACTTGCTGGAAAATTATGAAACTTAGCCAGTGCAAATTTTAGGCCTTAATCTTCATATCATAAATTATTTAGAATTTTTGGAAGAATATTTTCTGTACTTGATTCATAAACTATAGAAATTAGAGATTATTTCCAAATAGTTTTTCAGGTTATTTTGATGATAGAAAATTATGATACTTAGCATTTAGCCTTCTGAGATAGCCTACTAATTATCATAAATTTGCTGGACATCTTGCATGAATAATTAGGATAGTTCATGTTCAAACCGGTGGCCCTTGAGATTTTCGAGGAATTTAATTAAATGCCAAATAAATTAGGAAAATTTCCATTTTCTGGATTTAGGTTATTTATATCAAGATAAGCCTCCAGTAAATAGTTTAGGGCATTTGGATGAGTAATCAATGATTGCATAACCGGTTCGACTTGTAGCCTAGGTTGGTCTGCATTTAGTAAATTGTGAAATGCAATAGAACATGATCTGATGAAGATATAAAGAGTAGTGAGTAGTGGTGATAGTTAGAGTTAAGAGGTGCTCGGTTTGGCGAAAGATCGCTTTTCCCGAGGAGTGGAAGGTTTAAAAATCACCCTAGGATAGTCTATCGTAATATGAGAAGGGAATCGGGCTAAGGGAAAACAACCAATAACAATAAGTGCCTTGCGAAAGGGAACTTCGGGCCGTAATGCACCGTCTTGGTTCCTAGTGCCCCTTGAGAGCCCTTCATGGGGTATACCGGGGGCAGTCCTGGGCTAACGTAAACTGTAATAATAAACTGGCAAGAGTAACTTAGTAATTAGGATTGCACCTTTCACAAACACTGTTGGCACAGGAAGATTGATGAGAGCTTCGGCTCGGTTGGTTGGAGACGGACGGGACGGTCCGGGGAGCTTCGGCTTGGTTGGTTGGAGACGGACGTTTGGTCCGGGGAGCTTCGGCTCGGTTCTGTTTTGTTTTGCGATTAAACTTGCATGTGCATAAGATAGGAAAGTTAAGGTGGTGGGTCTTTCGATATCGGGGAGTTCGATTGCACCGACACCGATATCGTTGACTCGGCGAGGTGGTTAGCACTTCGCCAACAGAAGTCCGGTGCGCCAGCCGGCAAGAGTACGCAGGCGTCCGCTTAGTGCACCAAGCGTTGAGGCGTACGATAGGTCAGACCAGTGGTGCTTTTACTGGTTTTGAGGTGGGCGAGGCCCAACCCACCGCTTCCGTCTGCCACTACGGAGGTATCCTGGGAGGTAACGGCTCCGAAAGGGGGAACTAAAGGTCTGTGTGCACAGAGTCGGGTGTGTGAGTTGCACTTGCATGTTTCATCATACCCACTAGCATGTCATAGCATAATCGATTCATTAAACCTTGACACCTAAAGTATAAGTGGTATGGGACGCTTATACATTAGGACCTGCAAAACGACCCCTTGGTCTATAAGCTTGTGTGGGCAAGTTTATAAATCAAAGGTTAATTTCAATATATAACAACCATTGTTGTTTGATAACCGACACCCCAACGTATAAGTGGTATGGGACACTCTATACGATGGGAGCCTTGCAAAAGACCCCTTTAGCTTATGTGTTCTCGCATAAGTGAAGGTTTAAATTCATATAATTGCTTTTCTTACTGCTAGACTTATTACAACAATCATATTAACTGCTCACCGAATACATCTTGCTAGATTAGTTTCCGCTGCCATCTGTTTCATGATTATCTCTACCATCATGTCCTTCCCTTTCTTCCTCTCCGCTCGGTACCTAGGAGCCATGGGGGAAGGGGTAGGGGATGATAGGGCTTAGTCTTTATGACTAACGGTTTTCGAACCGCATCATTTAGGGGATCGTGGAGCCCAGCATGGAGGAGCAGCCCCAGAGATCGGTGCGCCTGGAGATGGGGCAGTCTAGCTCCGGAGTTCATACAGCCGGGACCGTGAGTCTCGACCTCGAGTAGTTTACTGTTTCGCTTCCGCATGAGAGACTTGTAGTGAGGACATTTTGTACCGGGCATAAGCCCGTATTTATAGTACTCTGATGTTTCTGTGGACACTCCCTTCGTGGAGTCTTATTATATTTATGTGATTTTTATTATTGTGGACTGCATTGCTCTTACTTCAATAATTGTGCTACTTTCTGTGATCGAAATTGGCCGGCAGAATCGGCGCCTTGTGGTGATGACCCTTCAGGACGTGAAGGTGTCACCGCAAAGCGGCGGTTCTGGGCCTAAGACCCCGGTGGTTGAAAAAGAAAAAAAAAGGGGGGTCTTACAAGTGGTATCAGAGCAAACATCGATCAGAAGAAAGTAGCAGTCCACAAACCCTAGGTCACCCCCGCTCGAGTTTAGTTTGGGGACAAACTAAGCAGCGGAAGCAGTGGTGTGCCCATATGGGGATCACATATAATTTGTCCACCTTTATGTAGTATTTGAACGTTTTCTCAGCGTGTGTTTTTGTTACGCAGCCTCCAGCACGGACTACGCCTCAAGGTGGAGTTCCACAGGCTCAGGATGTTGCACCACCCCCACCGGCCCCCACTCCTTTCCTTCAGTCAGACATGGGATAGACCCTGACTGCCATTCTGGAGGCCTTCAGGGCCCAGCAGGTTCCGGCCCCGCAGCCAAATCCGGGGGCCAACTGGCTAAGCATCTTCCGAGGACTGGCTCCCCCGTCCTATTTGGGGACAGAGTCGGCTGTTCGGACGGAAGAGTGGCTAGATATCATGTATGAGATGCTGACCGGGATTCGGTGTCCATGGGAGGAGAAGGTGGCTCTGGTTGTCTCCTGCCTGGAGTCCCATGCAAAGAGGTGGTGGAAGACGCTGTTGGACACGACCTTTGCTGATAGGGAGGTTGCGGAGGTCACTTGGGAGGAGTTCAGGGCCGCACTGCTGGAGCATTTCGTTCCGCAGTCGGCTAGGGATGATTTGGAGGAGCGGTTCTTACAGCTGAAGCAGGGTACTCGGACCGTGGTGGAGTACCATCGAGAGTTTGACCACCTGGCTCGATACGCAGATTCCTACCAGCTGGACGAGGCGGGGTATATCAGGAGGTTCTACAAGGGCCTGCGTGAGGACTTGAGGGAGGCCCTCTTGTTTGTATCTGACGGGCCCATCTCCCGGATTTTGGAGATGGCCAAAAGGATTGAGGCAGATTGGCACACCACCCGGGGCCGGAAACGGCCAGCAGAGGATCAGGGACGAAGAGGAAGGAATGACCAGCAGCGGGGTGCTGTACCAGAGGGGAGGAGGACAGAGGACCAGCCTCGTCAGGACGTGAGGCCGGAGCCGAGGGAACAGGTGGTATTGGCCCCTCCACCCCTTCGGATGCAGGAGATGCCGAGACCCGGGGGAATGGCGTATCCCCCAGAGTGCTACTTTTGTCATCAGATTGGGCACATTCAGAGGAACTGCCCCATGAGGGGGGCACCACCTCCAGCACATCAGGGCGGCCCACCAGCTCAGCATTACGGAGGCCGAGGACGCGGCCGCGGTCGAGGATACCAGGGGGAAGATCGTAGACAGGGAAGAGAGCAGGTATATGCCTTGGACCTTGCACAGCCGCGGAATCCGGAGCAGGTCATCGCAGGTATGCCGAAATGCTTCTTTGTTTTCATAGAATTTCCCCTTTAAGTTGTTAAAACTTTGAATCGCACTAGATTGATAGCAAGGAAAGTAAAAACTCATTATAGAACCCTAAGATATCTAATCACCCCAGGTATAGTGTTCATCAGCGGCAAGCCTGCCCGCACGCTGTTCGATACTGGAGCTACTCACTCCTTTGTGTCGGAGTCGTTCGTTGAAGGACTGGAAGGTGTGGAGCGGTTCACAGGCTCGAGGATGAGGGTGCGACTACCGGATGGATCTGAGCTCCTTACCACGGATCACTGCAATATGGAGGCGGAGATTGGTGGAAAAGCGTTCGAGGCTCCAGCGACGATTTTGAAGCTGACGGACTACGACCTGATCCTGGGCATGGTATGGCTGCACTGGAACTATGCCCAGATTGACTGCCAGGCAAAGAGGATCACCGTGAGACACGGGGACTCTTTCATTACCATTGAAGGTATAAGACCTGTCTCTCGTATACTCTTATCTTCGGTACAGGCCGTTAAGGCTCATCTGCAGGGAGAGGAGGTCTATCAGATTCTATTTGAGATGGAGGAGGTTAAGGAGTCGGTGACAGACATCCCGGTGGTGCGAGATTTCGTTGACATCTTTCCGGAGAAACTGCCAGGACTACCACCACACCGAGAGCAGGATTTTCAGATACAGCTTATGCCGGGGGCCAAGCCGGCGTCTAGGGCCCCTTATCGGATGGCCCCAAAGGAGTTGGCAGAGTTTCGGACTCAGTTGCAGGAATTAGTTGAGGCAGGTTTTGTTAGACCGAGTTCCTCGCCATAGGGAGCACTGGTCCTGTTCGTGAAGAAGAAGGATGGGATACTACGCCTGTGCATCGATTATCGAGCACTGAACAGGCTGACCGTCCAGAATACCTATCCGCTCCCACGGATAGACGAGTTATTCGACCAGCTGGAGGGGGCCCATTATTTCTCGAAGCTGGACTTGAGATCAGGATACTACCAGCTGCGGATCCAGGAGGAGGATATCCCGAAGACGGCCTTTAGTAGCAGATATGGCCTGTATGAGTTCACCGTGATGCCCTTTGGGCTCACGAATGCTCCGTCGGCGTTCATGAGTCTCATGAACCGGGTTTTCGAGGCCTACTTGGATGTGTTCGTCATAGTGTTCATAGACGACATCCTGATCTACTCTAGGATGGAGGAGGAGCACACTCGGCATCTGGCACTGACCTTGGAGAGGTTGCGGGAGCATCGCCTTTACGCCAAATTCAGCAAGTGTCAGTTCTGGTTGAAGGAGGTGGCCTTCCTGGGCCACATTATCAGCGGAGCCGGGTTGGCAGTGGATCCAGCAAAGATTCGAGCAGTTCGAGATTGGCCGCAATTGAAGACAGCCACCGATGTGCGAAGTTTCTTGGGACTTGCCGGCTATTACCGGAAGTTCGTCGAGGGGTTCTCTCGGATTGCCCTCCCCCTCACATCTTTGACGAAGAAGGAGGCACCTTTCGTTTGGACCCCGCAGTGCCAGGCGGCTTTCCAGGAGCTGAAGGATCGACTCATCTCAGCCCCTATTCTGGCCCTTCCATCTGGAAAGGAAGGATTCCAGGTGTACACCGACGCATCATACCAAGGGATGGGAGCGGTGCTGATGCAGAACAGACATGTCATAGCATATGCCTCCCGCCAGCTGAAGACCCATGAGAGGAACTACCCGGTGCACGACCTAGAGATGAGAGCGGTCGTTTTTGCTCTAAAGGTCTGGCGCCATTATCTTTATGGAGTCCACTGCGATATCTTCTCCGATCACAAGAACTTGAAATACGTAGACACGCAGAAGGAGCTGAATATCAGACAGAGGCGTTGGGTGGAGTTCTTAGCAGATTATCAGTATGAGATGCACTACCACCCAGGGAAGGCAAACGTGGTGGCCGACGCGTTGAGTCGGAGAGCGGCCACTTCCGAAGCTGGGCCCCAGGTTATGTCCATGGAGCTACTCCAGTCATTCAGAGATATGCAGATATCCCTAGTGTCCGAGGATGACCCAGATCTGTATAGGGAGTATCTGGCATCGATAGTGGCCATAGACGATATTCGGGATCGCATTCGGGACGGACAGAGGACAGATGCGTGGGCGGAGCCGATGTTCCGAGCTTTGGAGGAAGGTTCGACAGGAGATTATTCCCTGAGAGATGGTTTGCTCCACTTCAGAGGCAGAGTATATATACCCGCAGGAGGCCAGATCCGAGAGGATATTATGATGGAGGCGCATTGCAGCCGGTACTCGGTGCACCCGGGGATCACAAAGATGACCGCTGATTTGAAGAGGACGATGTTTTGGCCGGGCATGAAGAAGGACATTACGTACTTCGTGACCCATTGCGAGGCGTGTCAGTTGGTGAAGGCAGAGTGCAGGAACCCCGCAGGATTGTTACAGCCACTCCCGGTGCCGGAGTGGAAGTTCGTCGATATAGCGATGGATTTCATACATGGTCTTCCCCGGTCTCGGACAGGGAACGACTCGATTTGGGTGATTGTCGATCGGTTGACGAAGGTGGCCCGCTTTGTACCGATCAGGAAGGATGACTCGGTGGGAGTGCTGGTACGGAAGTTTGTGGAGCAGTATGTCCGATATCATGGCGTGCCCCGGAAGATAGTATCGGACCGCGATGGACGGTTTACATCCAGGGAGTGGCGGTCAGTGCAGGCATATTTGGGCACCCGGTTGACCTTTAGCACGGCCTTCCACCCTCAGACGGACGGGCAGACAGAGCGCACCAACAGGACGTTGGAGGACTTACTACGGCTGTGTATACTGGACCGAGGGGAGCCGTGGGAGAAGATGTTACCGTTGGTCGAGTTCTCCTATAATAACAGCTACCAGTCCAGCATCAGGATGGCACCTTATGAAGCCCTGTATGGAAGAAAATGTAGGACCCCGCTTTCTTGGGTTCAAGACGAGGATCCGAAGCTGTTGGGATCGGATTTTGTGGAAGATACCGAGGCTCAGGTGAGACTGATCAGAGAAAGGATGTTGGAGGCGCAGAGCAGACAGGCTAAATACTATGACGCCCGGCATCGTCAGGTGGAGTTTCGGGTAGGGGATCGAGTGTTCTTGAAGATCCGACCCATGCACGGAGTCTCACGGGTGCGCGGCCGGAGGAAGAAACTCAGCCCTAGGTATATGGGCCCTTACCGGATCCTGGAGCGGATCGGACCCCTAGCCTACAGGCTAGAATTGCCACCGGAGCTGGCAGCTCTACACGACGTCTTCCACATCTCTTCGCTGAGAAGGGCTCTACTACGCCCGGAGCAGCGGATTTTGACCACCGAAGGGCCGGTAGCTTCAGACCGATCTGTTCACTTGGAGCCGGTTCGGATCGACGACAAAGGAGTGCGGATCTTGCGCCGCAAGAAGATCCCCTTAGTCAAGGTTCTGTGGAGAAATCACGGTCAGGAGGAGCACACCTGGGAACCGCAGGATCTGATGAGGCAAAGATACCCGGAGTTGTTCAGTCAGGTACATCTCACCACCTCTCGGTATACTATAGATTGCCTTCTTGTTTTGGAATGTTAAGACTAGATACGGAATATCCAGGACTTAGGCTTGCGCACTTAATCAGAAAGGTAGGGGCTAATCTTTTGTTTATTGGGGAGATTGTGTTAGTTATCAAACGAACAGTCGCCTGAACCCAATAGAAAGATCGTATGGGATGTTACAAGTTTAATTTATTCCGATAGAAATCCCCATAGGCTCAACCTCAATTTCGGGGACGAAATTTTTGTTTTGTTTATTGGGATTTGTAACATCCCATTTCCGGCTAGACCCCTAGGAGTCGGTTGGTCGAGTCAGAACCCCAGGGAGCACAAAAAGTGAAAATAAAGCGATCAATTTTTCGGGTCACGGGTTGGTCACGCCCATGACCGACCCGTCACGCCCGTGACCTGGGCGTGACTACTTCGATGATCGTCGATCTCCACGAGACGATCGCCGAATGTGCTGCCTGGGCATGTCACGCCCGTGACCAAGGTGTCACGCCCGTGACTAAGGGCGTGACTACTTCGACGATCGTCAATAGCCTTGAGACGATCGTCGACCTTGCAGCCCGGGCATGTCACGCCCGTGACTTAACTGTCACGCCCGTGACCTAGGGCGTGACCAGCCTTCGACGATCGTCGATCTCAATTCGACGATCGTCGACCTCGAAATATGCCATTCGGACCTGTCACGCCCGTGACCCAAGGTGTCACGCCCGTGACCATCATCGACGATCGTCGATCTCAGTTCGACGATCGTCGAACCCAGGATTGACTATTCGGACCTGTCACGCCCGTGACCTACGTGTCACGCCCGTGACATTGGCCGAAACGACGGTTCGGGCCCGAAATTATTCCAACACGCGTGGTATTAAATGCTGGTGTGGGAAGTTACACCAGGAGTAACTACCGGCCGTTTTCCTTCTGAAATTTTATAATAAATGAGGAAAAGGTGGTCCAATAGAAAACCGCCAGCTGGACACACCTGTTCAGTTCCGCCGTTTCTTATCCCTTCACCGTAACCGAAATGTTAAGGGGGAAACTTCATGGCCATAATGGTTTCACCCATTCACCTTCCCACTTCCTGAGTTATAAAAGCCCACCTGGACAAGAGGAGAAGGTTACACGCTCAAGTAATCAGAACAGACCTTTGTTCTTGCTGTAGGAGAAGTTCAGCAAACGCCACCACCGCGCCATGGCACCCCGACGCTCTTCTCGCCTTCAAACCGCGAACAAGGTCCTCCTCTACTCCTTCTCTTTCATGGGTAGATCTTAGGATTCTTAGAAAAGAGGTTCGCGCTCAACGGAGCCGGATCCATCTCTCGTTTTCATGGAAAAACCATGAAAAAGTTATTTTGAGTTCGCCGGAAACCGCCACCTCCGGCGGCCAAACCACCGCCGACCGCTAGCCATCACCTCAACGGAGGTGGTGGTGGTGGTGGCTGGCCAGGGAAGTGACCGGACGGCCGGCAACGGATCACGGAAACGTTACAGGAAAAATGGCTTCCTGGTTCTGTTTTCGGGTTCTGAAGAAGATGAACAGTAGATTTAATATATAATACATAGATTATTATATATTACATAATGGAAAATAGATTATTTGAATGTATTTTTGAGGCTGCAAAACGAGGCACTTAGAGGCCGATTTAGGAAAAATGACCAGACACAAAAGTTGTAGCCCTCGGGGTCTACTTTAATGTAAAACTGATTTTATTCAATTTGGGTGAGTGGTTTGAACACAGCACTCATTTTGGTGGGATCAAGACCTAGGTTAACCAGAAATTAAAATGGTTGCCCACGGTTCATAACATGTCCAAATGACTTGAAATTTGGACTGGAGGTCTATAATATGCATATCGAGAGGCTGTCCAAAAATGAGAATTTTTGGAGAACTTTTGTCTAAAGTTTTTGTAAAAATTTAATAAACAATATAAAATTAATTAGGAGATGAAATTAAGCCCAAACTCCCCCAAATTTTGGGTGGTGGTCCCTGGCATCAATATTAAGATCTGTACAAAATTTCAACTCGGTTGGTCGAGTTTTGAATAGGGAATTATCAAGTCCTAGATAGGCCTTGGTGAGGGGTACTTTGGGGAAAAGTACAATTAGAGATGGAGTGGACAAATCTCCTCAAGAGAGGCTGAAGTTGTCGGCCGCTGATTTGTTGAGTCTATTTCTACCCTCTTGGGTAACATGGTGTGGCTTAGGGTGGATTTTACCCTAAGAGATTGGCTCAACTCCAACGGGTGGGAGTTTGAGGTTTGTGAAGGACATAGGAGCAACAGCTCTTGTATGCCCTTGAAATTTGGAGGAGAGGGGGAGGATATGATGAAAACCCTCTGGTCGAAATAGTGAAGGAATTAGAGGTAGTTAGGTACCTCGAAAGTTGAGATTTTGGAATAAGATAAACATGTAATATAATTATTTTAAGCACTAAATCTAATCCAAAAATTATGAAACTCGGGAGGAGGGAGTTTTAGGATGTATTAGACTTATGGTAATTTTTTCTGGAATTTTATGATTAATATATATTATACTTCATGTGTTAAAGAATTATTAGCCCAATTTGTTGTTTCAATTATTTGGAGGCTTTACATTAATTATAATCAGTTAAAATTCTGGATTTAGATCTTGAATAGTAGAACATTGATCCCTGAATTTTTATAGAATTTTATGTTGAGTAAATCTAGTACTTTATTCACAAATGATAGAAAGGGCTTTTATGTTTAAAAAATTATTATGGATAGAACACTTGCTGGAAAATTATGAAACTTAGCCAGTGCAAATTTTAGGCCTTAATCTTCATGTCATAAATTATTTAGAATTTTTGGAAGAATAATTTTTGTACTTGATTCATAAACTATAGAAATTAGAGATTATTTCCAAATAGTTTTTCAGGTTATTTTGATGATAGAAAATTATGATACTTAGCATTTAGCCTTCTGAGATAGCCTACTAATTATCATAAATTTGCTGGACATCTTGCATGAATAATTAGGATAGTTCATGTTCAAACCGGTGGCCCTTGAGATTTTCGAGGAATTTAATTAAATGCCAAATAAATTAGGAAAATTTCCATTTTCTGGATTTAGGTTATTTATATCAAGATAAGCCTCCAGTAAATAGTTTAGGGCATTTGGATGAGTAATCAATCATTGCATAACCGGTTCGACTTGTAGCCTAGGTTGGTCTGCATTTAGTAAATTGTGAAATGCAATAGAACATGATCTGATGAAGATATAAAGAGTAGTGAGTAGTGGTGATAGTTAGAGTTAAGAGGTGCTCGGGTTTGGCGAAAGATCGCTTTTCCCGAGGAGTGGAAGGTTTAAAAATCACCCTAGGATAGTCTATCGTAATATGAGAAGGGAATCGGGCTAAGGGAAAACAACCAATAACAATAAGTGCCTTGCGAAAGGGAACTTCGGGCCGTAATGCACCGTCTTGGTTCCTAGTGCCCCTTGAGAGCCCTTCATGGGGTATACCGGGGGCAGTCCTGGGCTAACGTAAACTGTAATAATAAACTGGCAAGAGTAACTTAGTAATTAGGATTGCACCTTTCACAAACACTGTTGGCACAGGAAGATTGATGAGAGCTTCGGCTCGGTTGGTTGGAGAAGGACGGGACGGTCCGGGGAGCTTCGGCTCGGTTGGTTGGAGACGGACGTTTGGTCCGGGGAGCTTCGGCTCGGTTCTGTTTTGTTTTGCGATTAAACTTGCATGTGCATAAGATAGGAAAGTTAAGGTGGTGGGTCTTTCGATATCGGGGAGTTCGATTGCACCGACACCGATATCGTTGACTCGGCGAGGTGGTTAGCACTTCGCCAACAGAAGTCCGGTGCGCCAGCCGGCAAGAGTACGCAGGCGTCCGCTTAGTGCACCAAGCGTTGAGGCGTACGATAGGTCAGACCAGTGGTGCTTTTACTGGTTTTGAGGTGGGCGAGGCCCAACCCACCGCTTCCGTCTGCCACTACGGAGGTATCCTGGGAGGTAACGGCTCCGAAAGGGGGAACTAAAGGTCTGTGTGCACAGAGTCGGGTGTGTGAGTTGCACTTGCATGTTTCATCATACCCACTAGCATGTCATAGCATAATCGATTCATTAAACCTTGACACCTAAAGTATAAGTGGTATGGGACGCTTATACATTAGGACCTGCAAAACGACCCCTTGGTCTATAAGCTTGTGTGGGCAAGTTTATAAATCAAAGGTTAATTTCAATATATAACAACCATTGTTGTTTGATAACCGACACCCCAACGTATAAGTGGTATGGGACACTCTATACGATGGGAGCCTTGCAAAAGACCCCTTTAGCTTATGTGTTCTCGCATAAGTGAAGGTTTAAATTCATATAATTGCTTTTCTTACTGCTAGACTTATTACAACAATCATATTAACTGCTCACCGAATACATCTTGCTAGATTAGTTTCCGCTGCCATCTGTTTCATGATTATCTCTACCATCATGTCCTTCCCTTTCTTCCTCTCCGCTCGATACCTAGGAGCCATGGGGGAAGGGGTAGGGGATGATAGGGCTTAGTCTTTATGACTAACGGTTTTCGAACCGCATCATTTAGGGGATCGTGGAGCCCAGCATGGAGGAGCAGCCCCAGAGATCGGTGCGCCTGGAGATGGGGCAGTCTAGCTCCGGAGTTCATACAGCCGGGACCGTGAGTCTCGACCTCGAGTAGTTTACTGTTTCGCTTCCGCATGAGAGACTTGTAGTGAGGACATTTTGTACCGGGCATAAGCCCGTATTTATAGTACTCTGATGTTTCTGTGGACACTCCCTTCGTGGAGTCTTATTATATTTATGTGATTTTTATTATTGTGGACTGCATTGCTCTTACTTCAATAATTATGCTACTTTCTGTGATCGAAATTGGCCGGCAGAATCGGCGCCTTATGGTGATGACCCTTCAGGACGTGAAGGTGTCACCGCAAAGCGGCGGTTCTGGGCCTAAGACCCCGGTGGTTGAAAAAGAAAAAAAAAAGGGGGTCTTACAGTAAGTGCGGTGTTGGCCGTCACTAGTCGGGATTGTGTTGAGATGAGTAAAGTGGATGGTTGGGCTTGGTCCTCGTGCTTTCTCCGAGGCCCTTTCCATGCTATGGTGTTGTGGAATTGCATGCGGTGAGAGTCGACACGCGATGTCGTAATCCTGGATTAAGGATAGTGTGGCAGGTCTACGGGCTCGCCAATCATCACACCGATGCGAGTTGACAGATAGACTTTGGGCGGTTGGGCTTGGTCCTCGTGCTTTCTCTGAGGATCCTTCCATGCCAAGTGAACGGTTGGGCTTGATCCTCGTTCTATTTTCCGAGGCTCCCTCCGTGTCATGCATAGGCTAGTTCGGGGCTAGGATCTTAGTGCACATTGATGCGTGTAAATATGGCAAGCGCACCGGTCGCACAAGTAATAAATTTTGGGAATAAATCCCCGAGTGTCGGTCTCTTGAGGAACACAGTAAGGTGGAGTTAATTTCGAGGAGGACTTGAGATTGAAGTCCTCGCGTCGGAGGTAATGAAATGGGTGGTTTTGATGGTTGCGGAAACAGAAAATAAATGCTACAAACTACTCCTATGCAATGCCGCTATGCAAAGCTTCGCCAGGCGGGATGGAAGACTAGTCGGGCCGCTATACACCGATTCGCAAGGCGGATGGACGAGTAGGCTAGCGAATGAGGTGGAGAGAACGGCAGAATGAGGGTCGTAAGCACCTCTTCACAACGCACGCCACTAGCAATTGCTAGTGCGGCAAAGATGATGGCGGTGGATGGAATATAGCGCACCTCAAGCAAAAATAACAAAATCACAATAACTCACATAGACATGAATAAGTGAAAGTGTCTATCAATGTAAAAATACTTCATCAATACATGGAAATGAAACTAAAATAACAAAAACAACTTAAGAGGACTGTGCGAAATCGACCGGGTCGGAAGCCTTATTGAGGGATCACGGTTGGGATCCCGGGTTGTCAATTCGAGTCCAAATACAGTCCTCAACTGCGTCCGGGGTAGAAGAGGCTGTCACTCACTCCCAATGGCCCGTCTTCTTCGTATCACGCTGCGGAAGATGAAAGCACATGCTCCTCCTAGATTGGTGGAGAAAGCTAGGTCAAATGTCCCTTGAAGCTCGAGGATGAAGGAGGAGGCCGAGAGGAAGCTCCAGCTTGGATTTGGAGGTGAAAGCTTGCCCGGAGCCTCTCCCTAAGGTGGAGGATGAAGGGAAATGGCGGAACCCTTCGTCGGGGACGAAAAACGGCGGAAGAAAAGTGCCGATTCCAAATTAGGGCGGACCTGCGCTATTTATAGAAAACAGAATTAAACACTGCGCACGATCACAGGTGCACGACCAGTGGTCGTGCGCGCTATGGCCCGTGATCGTGCGATATGGCTGCAAAACTTGCATAAAAGAGGTCATGACTGCGCACGATCGGCAACGCACGAGCAGTGATCGTGCGCGAGAAAGCTGGTGATCGTGCGATATTGCGGGACAGAACTTTCACAAAAGAGGTCATGACTGCGCACGACCGATGATCGTGCGCCAAAGAGGTCGATGGTCGTGCGTGGGTAAAAACGCACGACCAATGACTCCTTTGCCAAAAATGGTGAAAGCCCTATCCCGGACGCCCACACGATCCCCGAACCTGTAGGAAAACTGCACGCGCTGTCGATCATGGCAGTCACAGATATAAATAAAATGCAAGCAAAAAGGGGAAATACACACACACATAGAAATAGGCTAAAAAGGTGCACAAGACGTGGAATGTCGTAGCGAACCAAAAGGAGTGCTAATAGCGCTAAATGGTAGTGCAAAGACATGCAAATGAGCCCAGATGAGTCCGGAATTAAGTATAAAATAAGGACTCATCACACCCCCAGAATTAGCTGTTTGTTCGTCCCGAGCAAACACAATCTAAGCAGGCAGGGAAAATAATCTAGCTGACATAGAAATTGAAATACGAAGTACCATGCGAAGTCGCATGCTCGCGTGCATAAAAATACAATAGAAGAATTTCCTAAGTATGCAAAATAGTTTATATTTTTCACAATACGTATCAACATTTTATTACTACTCAAAAATAGAATCACAGTGAATCAACCGGTCATGCATAGGAAGAAAGTAGACTGGCCACTAAGTTGAGCGTTGCCAAAGATCGGGGCTCAGGATCACCTCCAAAGGAATCCACCAATGTCGGGGACCATACGCTTGCCCGTTCACACTCTCTCCACGGCATTAGTTTGACTCGAGCATGAATCCGTAGGACTTTAGGATAATCACGGGGCTTGGGTTACGGTGAGGTAAACAATAATAAAAAGATAGGCTATGCACCTAACCCAAATGAGCTAGCCTAAAAGAATCCCTCAGCAAACCACAATATAACCAGGTGCACCACACCCCCAGACTTGATTTTTGCAACATAGGTGTGTGCACCGCCTACTCCAAATCAAAATCATCTCCAAAAAGATTTTCAATTAAAATTTTTCTTTCAATTTTTCTTTTTTCTTTTTACAAACATTTCATTATTTTTTTCATTATTTTTTTCTTTTTATTATCAAAATCTCATCAAATAAAAACTTGGGCGCACTTCCACATTTTCACGAATAATAATACCACATCACAACCCAACATGAAAATATAAAACACTAAGCTCGACTTGGGTGTGTGACTAGTATCGGCTATGAGGCTTTGGTGAAATAATGGTGGAGCTGAATTAAAAGAAGGGTAGGCACAACGGGGCTTAGCGAGGATATGACGTTAGGAACGGTACAAAGCTCAACCGGGCCAAAATGATGGCCTACATCACGCTCACACTAGAAAAACCATGCACCAATGCTTCGAGAGTAGCTTGGGGCAAGTTCTTAGTCACCGAAAAAGATAATCCTTCCTCCCGACTCGAGCAAAACGAGTCTAGTGACAGCTACACACATTCCTAAGCTACTATTTGATTCACACCGGATTCTCCAATTTTTGAGTAGAATAAAAAGTATTTACGCAAATAGAAAATTATAAATCTATAAGCATACAGAAAAATTAAATCTACTCAAATTTCTACAGGAGACGAGAGCAGTTGACTAGAAACACAGCAAGGTCAACATTTTACTCCGTCTCACAATCCTAAGCCAGCACCATAATTTTCCCAAATCTAACAAAAACACAAGTTTAACTCGCGGCATGGTAACAGCTAAGCACGCGCTCATGTGGGTGCAGTGGTGTGCAATGCAGTGAACTAATCAAAATAAAACTATAAAAGCTTCTAGTATGCACATGAAATGTGCACGTGCAAAAGGTAACAAACAATAGCTCTCCCCAGACTTAAACTAAGCATCATAGCATACGATATAGAAATTTAAATCAAAAAGAGCTAAGGGAAGAGGTTACTTAATGCTCAGCTAGTGAGCATACCAAAAGACGCATGAAAAGTAGAAGCAGGCCCGCCAAATGAAGAATCACAACCCCGCCAATACGAAGTTGTCATGAATACCTGTAGGGGTGATCTCCGCAAAAACAAAAGAAAAATATACAAAAAGAAATACTAAAACTAAAACGAGACATGAAAAATAAAATGCAGAAAATATAAGATAACTACTGGGGTTACTGTCATCCCAGCACGACTTATTAAATTCTATACAGTTCTAGCTAATGGGCCTATGAAAAGAAAAATGAACAGGTAACTATTCGAATATCCGTGTCGGTAACGGGTACTGATACAGTGATAGAACAGTAACCCCTCTACCTAAATAATAATACTTGCAAACTACAAGTAGAGGAAACAGAATATAAGATGAGGAGGAGGCCTGGTCCTCACTCAACTCACACAAAAAATCCTTGCCCTGCAAGGTATCATCCACTACAGGGAGACGGCAGGAGGAGAAAGCAGTGAATGGAGCTTCCTCAACAGAGGAGGAATCACCCTCCTCGTGAAAGAGGATGCTATCATCCACGGCTCGAGCAAAAAGCTCCAAGTTCTCCTGAGGCACCTGCGAAGACTCAACTCGCACGGGCTCAGATATAGAAAGGGGATCAAGAAATAAAGGAGACGAAGAACATAATGAACTAATCGGGGGAGTGGTCCCGGTCTCACTCCCCAAAGGCTGAGGTAGAAAAATATTGTCATCATTGTCGACAATGCTACAAGACTCGGCCGGATCCATAGAGGTCTCCACCAAGACTTGGACTTTCTTCTTTGGTATCGAGGGAGAATCCTCAACACCAGGAAGGTTGTCCTCCTCCATGGGAGTGGAAACAATTCATGTATCACAAGCCTCAACTTGTGTTGCAACGTCGAGAATGTCGTAAGAAACGACTGAAGTAGAATGCACAAAAGGTGGAAGAACTGTGCTTGGATAAAAGTCAAGCGCAGGTTCTTCACAAAGAATCAGCTCCACGCTTGGAGATGTATGCACAGGAGGGATGGGCTCAGCCACGTCGAAGCCTAGATCAGCCACACATCTGGTGGTTGTGTCCACATCATTCCATTCAACAGATGAAGGTGACAGGGATACATAACCAGACGATGAAGGTGTGCCACCAAGGGTAGGAGTCGGGATGATCCGGATGTCCGGCTCATTATCCTCTTCCAAAACACGGAGGTAATCAGCACAGTCCTTCAGGACATGATCTGTTCTACGATAATACAAACACTTTCTCCAAGTACTCTGCGGTCCTTGTGGGGCCGGAGAGGAATAAGAGAACGATGTATGAGGCGAGGACGAATGACCATAAGCCCGGGGCACAGCGTTTGAAGGGCTGTACGAATACAACATCTCATGCATTGTGCGCTGAGGCTTATGCTCAATATCTCTCATAGGGCATTCATGATTAGCATGGGAGGAATTTCCACACCAGCGATATTGGGCATAAGAATATCCCCACATGATCTCGAAATAGCAGATTCAAAATAAATTATGCAAATTACAAAATCCAACAATATATTACTACAGTTGCCTAAACAAACAAGAAAAGGAAATCTAAACAGAAATAGAACAAAATAAAAGCGATTTACAAAGGAAAAGGAAAGCAATTTCAGGTCTCCCTCTCCAGAAACTCACACGACTGTGTTCCCCGGCAACGGCGCCAAAAACTTGATGTGTGTAAATACGGCAAGCGTACCGGTCGCACAAGTAATAAAGTTTGGGAATAAATCCTCGAGTGTCGGTCTCTTGAGGAATACAGTAAGGTGGAGTTAATTTCGAGGAGGACTTGAGATTGAAGTCCTCTGGTCGGAGGTAATGAAATGGGGGGTTTTGATGGTTGCGGAAACAGAAAATAAATGATACAAACTACTCCTATGCAATGCCGCTATGCAAAGCTTCGCCAGGCGGGATGGAAGACTAGTCGGGCCGCTATGCACCGATTCGCAAGGCGGATGGACGAGTAGGCTAGCGGATGAGGTGAAGAGAACGGCAGAATGAGGGTCGTAAGCACCTCTTCGCAACGCACGCCACTAGCAATTGCTAGTGCGGCAAGGATGATGGCGGTGGATGGAATATAGCGCACCTCAAGCAAAAATAACAAAATCATAATAACTCACATAGACATGAATAAGTGAAAGTGTTTATCAATGTAAAAATACTTCATCAATACATGGAAATGAAACTAAACTAACAACAACAACTTAAGAGAAGTGTGCGAAATCGACCTGGTCCGAAGCCTTATTGAGGGATCACGGTTGGGATCCCGGGTTGTCAATCCGAGTCCAAACACAAACCTCAACTGCGTCCGGGGTAGAGGAGGCTGTCACTCACTCCCAATGGCCCGTCTTCTTCGTATCACGCTCCGGAAGATGAAAGCACATGCTCCTCCTAGCTTGGTGGAGAAAGCTAGGTCAAATCTCCCTTGAAGCTCGAGGATGAAGGAGGAGGCCGAGAGGAAGCTCTGGCTTGGATTTGGAGGTGAAAGCTTGCCCGGAGCCTCTCCCTAAGGTGGAGGATGAAGGGAAATGGCGGAACCCTTCGTCGGGGACGAAAAACGGCGGAAGAAAAGTGCCGATTCCAAATTAGGGTGGACCTACGCTATTTATAGAAAACAGAATTAAACACTGCACACGATCACAGGCGCACGACCAGTGGTCGTGCGCGCTATGGCACGTGATTGTGCGATATGATGACAGAACTTGCACAAAAGAGGTCATAACTGCGCACGATCGGTAATGCACGAGCAGTCATCGTGCGCGGTATAGCTGGTGATCGTGCGATATGGCGGGACAGAACTTTCACAAAAGAGGTCATGATTGCGCACGACCGATGATCGTGCGCCAAAGAGGTCGATGGTCGTGCGTGGGTAAAAACGCACGACCATTGACTCCTTTACCAAAAATGGTGAAAGCCCTATCCCAGACGCCCACACGATCCCCAAACCTGCAGGAAAACTGCACGCACTATCGATCATGGCAGTCACAGATATAAATAAAATGCAAGCAAAAAGGGGAAATACACACACGCACAGAAATAGGCTAAAAAGGTGCACAAGACGTGGAATGTCGTAGCGAACCAAAAAGAGTGCTAATGGCGCTAAATGGTAGTGCAAAGACATGAGAATGAGCCCAGATGAGTCCGAAATTAAGTATAAAATAAGGACTCATCACACATCTACCCAAGAGAACCCGCTGGGCTGCAGTACGCATGGGCTCCGCTGTTGTGTTCTTAGCGTTGAGGAATAGAGAGGCCTAAGTGAATTAGTGTGGATACCCACTTAGTAAAAGAAGTGCCCGTTCTACTGTCACCGTCTGGCTACGATGGTTGGCACCTGAGAGGTTAGCTACCTGCTCGAAAAGTGGGAACTACTAGTCTGTGTCGACATAGCAACTGCATGTGTGTGTCATTGTATCGCATACATAACATTGCACCTCATTACATACACAAGACCCTTATCGTATAAGTTTGTATGGGCACTCCTATATGATGAGTTACTTACTGCTGAACGATCCTCAACTTATATGCTTGTATGGGCATCCATATAAGTTGAGTTACTTTTGTTATAACTCTATATTCTTATGCTGTGATAGATGGTAGAAATGTTAGAATATCTGACTACTTGTTATACCACTTGCTTGTTTATACTCCTGCATATTATATACATATATTGTACCATGTCCCTTTCTCTGCCCGGTGCCGAGGATTCGTCGGGGGAGCGGATGTGAAGCCACTTTGTTTTTATGACTAACGGTTGCTACGTCTTCTTTTTTAGGAGGAAACCCCACAGGTGGAGCATCAGGTCATGGAGCCGGTCAGCCAGGTAAGGACGACAGGGCCAGAAGGGACGGTGCCATCACTACCATCTGTTAAAGATTACGTGAGTATATGAGAGTTTTGTTGTAGCCTTTGGGGCAACTTATTAGCAGTACTCTGATTTTGTAGAAGCATGTGTAGCTTCTCTATTACTGTGCTTTTGGACTTATAACTTGTGTGGATTTGATTTCTTTATATCATTTTGGTTGGGTTGGAATATATATATATTGATATTGTTTATAGCTGACAGAATAGGCATCTTGTGGTACAGGCTAGCCCGAGTGTTAGTGCTACCCCAAGGCGGCTGTTCTGGGCATAAGACCTCTCTCGTGCCGTATTTTGTGTTCCGGGAGGGGGGGGGGTCTTAAAAATAGTAGCAATTTGCCACGATCCTCAACTAAAGAAGTCATTCAATAATGGGCCACTCCCGTTCGACTATTCAGTTTGGGGACAAACTGACTTAGCGGAAGCTGTAGTGTGCCCATATGTAATTCACACTAAGTTTGTCCAACTCTGACCTTAAGATTAGTCAACCTTGCCGTAAGTTTGCATTCTACGTATAGATTCCAGTGCATGCTGAGCCGTTGGGGGGCACTCCTACTCCTCCCATACCCACTCAGTTCCAACAGTCCAAGTTGGGGCAGACGCTCACCGCCATATTGGATGCTTTTAGGGCATAACAGCCTTCGGTGCTACAATAAGCCCTGGGCTCTAACTGGCTGAGCGCCTTCCGGGCTCTCTCCCCTCCCACTTACCTTGGGACGGAGTCAGCCGTGCGCACGGAAGAATGGATTTGCACAGTACAGGAGTTACTGGCTGGTATCCATTGTCCAGCCAACATGGCTGTCTCTGGCGGTGTCCACCTTAGAGCTATATGCTAAGAGGTGGTGGAAGTAACTCATGGGCTCCACCATCCAAGGCCGAGTCTATACAGCGATAAGTTGGAGCTAATTTTCGGATGTTTTCTTTGAGCACTTCATTCCTTCATCCGCTCGAGATGAACTTGAGGAGAGGTTCCTTCTACTGAAACAAGGATCAAAGACGGTTACAGAGTACCAGCGAGAGTTCCAACATCTCGCAAGGTTCGCAGATTAATACGAGTTAGATCTTAAAGGTTATGCCAAGCGTTTATACAAAGGGCTGCGAGACCCCCTAAGGCAGGCCCTTTTGTTTATAGCGGATGCTAGCTTGGCGGAGATCATCGATATGGCAAAAAGATTGGAGGCGGACCACTTGGGTAGTGGTAAGAGACCTGCAGAGGGCGTTATGGAAGCTGGCCCGAGCAATAGAAGGAGACAGGAATTTTGAGGAGGAAGAGGATATCAAAGAGGTGGAGGGCGTGCCCACCGAAACTATATGGTTAAGCATCCGGTTCCACAACTACTCGCGTTGCCTCCACCGCCACAGCCTCAGTAATTTCAGCAACTCGAGAGGCGTTCTGGGATGGTGTGTTTTGAATGCAACCAACCGGGTCACCTTCGACGATTTTTCCCGCAATTATTCTGAAACGCATGTAACACCCCTATCCGTCACATAGCATATAGCAGTAGGTACGGTCGGGGCCTGACGCCATATACTACGGACAGAGCGGTTGGTTACTTATTGAAACCATTCAACCAATCACAACGTCCTACACAGAGCATCTAGCGGAAGTAAATTATTAAGTTGTATAAAGAATAAAGAACCCTGACAAGCATGAATGTCCACTACTCAAACCAAAAGAAATGTTTAATACACGAATATTGGCCTTATAGCCTTACAAGAGTTTGCTTAATAAAAGTGTCTTCCAAACCTCGGCACGCAGGCCGGTCACACATGAGTACAAAACGGAAAACACTCAAAAATTGGCCTTCGAGGGCCGGTACAGCAACTTGGGCTTTAGCCCTCTATTTACCGCTCGGCTCTGCAGCACCTGCAAGCAACAATCCACCGTACGATGGTAAACAAAGGCAACGGTCAGCTATGCTGACCAAATTATAACGATTCTGCCCCCAAACCGCGGGCGGCAAAGCTTCTTCCCTGCACTTGTTAGCAAAACAAGCAACATAGCGAAATAAGCATCACATAACAGGTGCACGCTCACACGGCCGTACACCTCGTGCTCTCAGTGCACTTACTCGGCGAAGCCAGTCCGAACTCCGTCTGGTCCTTGACTCCACCACCACCCCCAGGGTGGCAACCTCATGAGCATTTAGTCCTTTCGGCCGTAGCCTAGAATCGATCTCCAAACCTCGGCAATTCCCACGTAAAACTTTAGGTTGCTTTATCCGAGCAGATGGAGCTGGTAGGGGTCCACCAGCCTGTTGCTCACCCCGCCATTGCCATTTGGCCTTTGACGCGGGCTAAGCTTCCCCAGTCCCAAATATCGTTAAAACACGGTACATAGCCCCGCTATGTACCCGGTTGGCTTCCAGGCCACCGATATGACAGAAATGCGTTTCCGTCCAGATTTCCGGGTGCACCTCGGGGTTAATCCCCAAGATTCCCTGATGCATTCTACCGCATAGAACCCCGAAAAAATCAAAATGCTCGGAGTATTCTCCGTCTTAAAATGCATAACAAATCATCACCGATCCAGACCAACACGTCTGGGTAGGCTTCACACATCATGCCTATGTCCGTACTACGATTCCGGACTCTAACAAGGGGGACTTTACATATCTACCCCAAGGAATACCTCAATCTCGCCGCACACTCGCGGGAGAGGGGTTTTCCCATGCAAAGGAAGAAGAGCTTCACAGGCTCAAGATGAGAATCGTTACCCTAGCATTTATCCTTGGTGCCATGACGATCTAGCTAGATGGAAAGCACCGTATTGGCCTCGCCTTCGTGGATCCGGATTCGGATCGAGAATCGGAGCTCCGAAGCTCTACCGGCGGCCGGAGTTGACCTCCTTCTTCTTCCTCCTTGCTCTCCCTTCTCTCTAGCTTTACAAAGAGAAAGCTGAGTGAAAATAAGGGTTTTCAAGCACCAATCCCGGTTATAACTCATCAGGAATAGCCCCCCACCTTTGGATCTCAAACCAAGAAAACGGACGGCTATGATTCAGCCTGAAATTACAAAATCTGGGCCGAACACGGCCTGCGACACGCCCGTTTCTAGGGCCGTGTCGCCCATTTGCCGTCTCGCACGACACCCTGACCAGTATATGGCATGTGAAACAGCCTCTGACACGCCCGTGTCACATGTGACACGCCCGTGTCAGGGCCAGTGTCACGCCCCGTGTACAACACCAACATTTTCACCAGAAGAACACAGCCTGCGACGCGGCCCCGAACACGCCCATGTCACACGTGACACGCCCGTGTCTGTGCCCGTGTCATGTTCTGTGTGCCTCACCCAGAAATCTCTTGAGCGTGACATGCCCTGGGACATGCCCGTGTCCCAGGCCGTGTGCCTACACTCGCCGATCGCCGATCGCCAAAACGTCGACCACGCGACCCGAGGCCGAACACGCCCTTGACACGCCTGTGACAAGCACATGTCACGCCCGTATCACGCCTGTGACACGCTCGTGTCACCTGCTCCAAATCCCGGACTTGGCTTAAAACGTCACCCATCCCTCTTTTGAGTTTCGGGGTGTTACAACTCTCCCCCTCTTAATAGAATTTCGCCCACGAAATTACTAAAGGAAAGAAAATGGAAAACTTTAAGCGGTACCTGAGCGGAATAGCTCTAGGTATTCTTCCGGCATAGCCTTCTCCCGTTCCCAAGGATGCTCTCCCCAGCCGTAATAGTCCCACCGGAACTCGACCAACCTGATCTCCTTGAGACGAAGTCGCTTGACTTCAAAGTCTTCAATACGAACGGGCTTGACATTAGTCGTCAACCCTTCGTCCACCGCTACTTTATCGCCCGTGATCAAGTTTGAAGGCTCTTGCGTAGCCTTCCCAACACTGCTATAAGAATTACATTGCGTAGACTACTCAACTCCACTGATAGTCTTAGGCAATAAGCCGCCTCACCAAAACGCTCCAAAAATTTAAAGTGCTCCAAGGTATATCGAGCTCAGCTTCTCTAAGCGCCGCTCCCATGAAACACTCTTGAGCGGTTATAACTCCCAATACGCCAACCAATATCTCCACATTCCGATGCATGGCGTTAAATCACTTAGTTTGCCTCTCCTGAGCGATTAGCAAAATTTCTCGTATGGTTCGCAACAAAGGGGTAGTGTTTAACACCTCTTGCTTTACATACAACTTCGTGTCATCCGTTTCTAGACACGATAACGGCATGCGACAACTTCAACCATATAAGGCCTCGAAGGGCGCCATTTATATGCTAGCTCGGTAGTTAATGTTGTACGTAAACTTTAACAAAACAAATGGCCTTCCCACTGCTTCCCGAAGTCCAGAACGCACATGCGAAGCATGTCCTCAAACGTCCTGTTGACCCTCTCGGTCTGCCCATCCGTCTGCGGATGTATGACTGGACTAAACTACAAATTAGTCCCCAGAATTTTCTGTAACCACCTCCAAACATTGGACGTAAAACACCCATCTAGATCGCTCACGATGTTGCGGGGCACACCGTGCGGTCTAACGATGTTATCCATAGACATCTTTGCAAGTTACACCACCGGATCATCCTTCCTATGCGGAATGAAGTGCGACAATTGCGTTAAACAAACCACGATCACCCAAAAGGCGTCATTTCCCTACTGTGACTTTGGCAAGCTATGCCCAAAGTTCATCGGTATGCCTTCGAACTTCCACTCTGGAATTGGCAAGTATTTCAAGAATCCTCCAGGTTTTTGGCACTCCACCTTTATCAAGGCGCAAGTTTGACACTTTGTCACATATAGTGTCACACCCTTCTAGGGTCCTGGTCGCCAAAGCAACTTCTTCAGATTTCGGCACAACTTCGTGCCCCCCAAGTGATTTGAGTAGTTGATATATCGTACCACACCTCCACCCATAGATTACCCATGCTTGGGCCGCATAAATGATTGTCTTTCCTTGGTAGCCCACTTTCAACCGTTGATTTGGGAATTTGACCCACCGAACCGCACCCATGATTTCCTTCATTCTGCCTCCCAAACCATAGTCTGCCAAATACGATCAGCCAGGTCATACTGAACTTCCGTCCAGTTCAATTACACTTCGATGCTAGTCTGCTTGTCAATGCAAGAGATAGCTAACATCTCCAACTCCCGGGTCAATCTCTCAGCATAAACCTACTACTAGTTGGCTTGGGCGGGAGTCCTGCGTCTCAACACATCCGCAACTACATTGCCTTACAACGGGCAAAAATAACTTTCGAACGTATAGTCCCCCAGGAACTCCATCCATTTTTGCTTCCTCAAGTTCAGATCCTTTTGATCCAACCGATATATCCGACTCCTATGATCGGTACAAATATCGACTTATGCGCCGTACCAATAATGCCTCCACAGCTTAATCACAAAACAGACGGCCGCTAACTCCAGATGGCGACTGTGAAATTCCTCTCGTGCTCTTTCAGCTAATGCGAGCCATAAGCCATAAAATTACCACGCTGCAGCAGCACGCTGTCCAATCCACTGCCCAAGACAGTGCTGTAGATCTCACAACTTTTGGTTCCACTCGGCGAACTGAGCCCTGGAGCCGTGGTTAACCAACTCTTTAACCCTTCAAAGTTTGGGCGCACTCGCGCATCTAAACAACCTTTTAAGCTTTTCCTTGACAACTTTGTGAGGGGTAAATCTATCCGCGAGAAGTCCTGTACGAAGTGCCTGTGGTAGCCGACCACACCAGAAACTCTGGACTTCCGCTACCGAGACAACACAGGATACCCTCGTATCTTGACTAACAATGCTGGACCCACACACTCCCACTCTACCAACTATAGGACCGAGGAGCGCTACCGAGGATAAACCAAGACTCGTGTTTGGATGACTTGGTGTATACATGGTTTCTCCTTAGCGTCCACAAAACCAAAAGTAGTTATTCAGAAGTGATATCCTTCGCACTGGGAGTACATCACCACGTCGTCGGTGAGACGATCACAAAGTGGTCTAGGTACTCCCTGAATGTTCTGTTCATCAGTTCCATGAACACTGACGGTGCATTAGTCAGCCCGAACGGCATGATCGCACACTTGGAATGCCCATACCTTCCGTCGAACGCTAGCTTTGGGGCATTTCTTTCCCTTATACTCAGCTGGCACTAACCAGAATTTGGATCCAACTTTAAGTATACCGATGACCCAACCAACTGATCCAGAGATCATCAATCCTTGAGATCGTGCACTTGCTCTCTTTCGTTAACTTATTCAGTTCCCCATAATCGATACAGAGCCGCAAACTCCCGTCCTTCTTCTTAACGAAAAGGACCGGTGCGATCCAAGGCGACAAACTTGGACGCACGTAACCCTGCTCCAATAATTAGTCGAGTTGAATCGTTAGCTTCGCCAATTCCTTAGGTACAAACCTATAAGGAGAGCATGACACAGGTTTGGCACCTGGCACAACTCAATCGTGAAATCAATCTCACGCCACGGTGGGGCTCCAGGGAAAACATCAGGGAAACACATAAGGATATTCGGATACACCCGATTAACTATCCAATGTAGGCTTAGGCTTCACAGCCTCTCATGGTGGCAGTAACGACGCTTGCAAGTCGAACTCCAAACCCCCAACCCATACCTTTACGACACAGACTCTCTCTTCACGTGCATTGAACGACAACTAGGAAACTACACGTCCAATATGTCCTTTACAATCGGAGGAGGTACTCCAATGCGCGACATAAATCCTTCGGACAGAAGGAGTGCGAAGCTCCCGTATCGAACAATGCTCTCGCCGGATTACCAACAATCCAAACAAAGCCTAGAACCTCCAGTCCTAAGCTAATACGCATAAGGTATCAGGTATAAGAAGCTAGATTGCTAACAATTAACCCATACCTGTCTTCCCGACGGTCGGCCACATGGCCTCCTGCTGGCCAAGGATGTCCATTCCTAGTTCGTTCAGAGTAAACAGCGATGCGGTGGACGCCACCACCTTTTCCTTCTCCTCAGATATTGACCCCGACTTCTTTTTGGACATTGGGCGTCCACTCCAACAATCCCGGGCATAGTTCCCTGACTTTCCACAAACAAAACATGTGTCCGGGGTTTGGACTCTAGTCGCTCCGGATGTGCTAGAGGAAGGGACTAGACCCGACCTCCTAGCCTTCTTACAACACCTGCGGTACCCAGATTTTTAGGTTGTCATTTTGAACATCGTTTCCTTTACACCAGAGGCTTACACTGCTCCTGCCATAGCTTTCGCTGTCTTCTGAGAGCCCTCCCAACAATCTCTTACAAAGTGCCCTTTCTTGCCACAAGAATGACAACTATAAGTGCTTTGGCTAGTAGATGATCTAGCCTCTTTCCTCAGCGTTTTTCGGTAGGCAGTCCTTATAGGATCTGTAGGGTTTGGTACCCTATTCACTGGTACATGGTGATTTTTCCCCAACTCCACCTCCAAAGCTCTGGCCGACTCCACCAAAGCTCAGAATCCTAATAACTTCGGTCCTAGTAGTAGAATACGCAACTCGCTGCGCAGACCGTTATAAAATCTATCAACTGTAGATTTCTCGCTTTCCCATTCAAAGCCTGGGTAGCGCCTTATCATAAGGAACGTATGCAAGTATGCGTCAACTGAATGCGCTCCCTGCACCACAGTTATGTTCATCTGCTGCCCTAATTGACCTCCAAATGCCCTTTGCTCCAACATACCGCCCGATGTTGGGGCCATCTCAGGGACAAAGGGTTGCACATTACTTCCATGTTGTGCATTGGTCACAACGAACACTGCTTCAACAACTCTTATTATAGTTTCCAATGAAGTAGGGGTCTCAGGCACGTCGCTTGGTGCAGTACTTTGCTCAGCAAACGTGTGTTCAGACTGCCATGCTCCACTTCCCGACACCTATAGCCATTCAAAACACCATAAGTGATTGAACACAATTGCAAAAAGCATTTATAGGAACACGCAGGTTCCTCAAACATGTGTATTTTCATTCCTAAGTGGACATTCATGGGTTTTTTTTCATGTTATAACGATGACGCACACACATGTGCTCACCACCCATTAAAGTAAATTCGCCCACGAATTCATTTAGCGTGACCTAAACCAGTAGTAGGATACCAATTTGTAACACCCCTATCCGTCACATAGCATATAGCAGTAGGTCCGGTCGGGGCCCGACGCCATATACTACGGACAGACTGGTTGGTTACTTATTGAAACCATTCAACCAATCACAATATCCTACACAGAGCATCTAGCGGAAGTAAATTATTAAGTTGTACAAAGAATAAAGAACCCTGCCAAGCATGAATGTCCACTACTCAAACCAAAAGAAATTTTTAATACACGAATATTGTCCTTATAGCCTTACAAGAGTTTGCTTAATAAAAGTGTCTTCCAAAACTCGGCACGCAGGCCGGTGACACATGATTACAAAACGGAAAACACTCAAAAATTGGCCTTTGAGGGCCGGCACAACAACTTGGGCTTTAGCCCGCTATTAACCGCTCGGCTCCGCAGCACCTGTGTTGGTACCCTAGTTTGATTTGAGTTTAGTCCTCTCCTTTGTGCTCCTTGACCCAAGAATTATCTATGGTCAATGGTTAGTAGTCTAGCTGTAGAGTCCTCACTTTTCCAGATTGAGAATTTGGTTAAGTAGTTTTTCGTTCGACTATAGTCGAACGCCGCTCGACTATCGTCTATTGGCTGATCGATGATCGTCTATCAGTTGGTCGACGCTTTGTCTGCGTTGATAGGTCGACTATCTGTTGATAGGTCGACTATCTGCTTGGCGTGATAGTTCGACTATCTGTTCTGATAGATCGACTATCTGATAGTTCGACTATCTGTTGATAGGTCGACTATCTGTTCCGCTTTGATAGGTCGACTATCTGTTGATAGGTCGACTATCTGTCGCCTTTGATAGTTCGACTATCTGTCCTGATAGTTCAACTATCTGATAGTTCGACTATCTTTTGATAGATCAACTATCTGGTCTGTTTTGATAGTTCGACTATCTGTTGATAGGTCGACTATCTGTTTTCTGAGATAGGTCGACTATCTGCTTGATAGGTCGACTATCTGATTGCGCTTGATAGTTCGACTATCTGTCCTGATAGATCGACTATCTGATAGTTCGACTATCTGTTCTGATAGATCGACTATCTGCCGAGGTAGTTCGACTATTTTCTTCGATAGGTCGACTATCTGGACCGTTCGACTATCTGCCCGATAGTTCGACGATCTCCGTGCGTCGGTCGACGATCTCCAAAGGTCGTTCGACACTTTCTGCCTGCCTTTATATTTTGTATTTATTTATTATATTTAATTAATTAATACATTTTCTGGCAAGTTGTTTCAGTTGTTTTATGATAATATTTCCAGGCATATATTGCTCTATTCTTTTTGCCTGAGTCAAATCTTTTTAAGATAAAGTTGTTTGTCTTATTAGCTGTCATTATAAATTACTTTATCTGTTGTCAGCCCTTTATAGCCGTTAGACTGAAAAGTCTTCTTTTTGCTATAAAGAGATTATTTCTGATGTGACTTTATTTAGTCCTTCTGTTATTTGATTTGAGCCTGCAGCTTCTTAGAAAGAGGTTTACTCCTTTTATAGAATGTTTTGCTGCAGAGATGGTTTTGTCTTCTTGATATTTACAGCCCAGGTCTCAAGGCTCAGAAGAAGACAAATAATTCAAATGGAAGAGAGCCGTTGCTTGCTGCTGTTATTTAAAGGACCCTTTGAAGAAGGATTAAAGCGGGTTGAAAAAGCTAATAGCTAACCAGTTGTTCACTTAAGCTTTCAAGCCTTCAAGCTTTCTGCTCTCAGCAATTTCCATCTAACTGAGAAGTGTTAAGATCTTCGACTCTTCTTCAACCTGAGTTCTCCTGCTTTCAGGAAGTTCAAACTCAGAGTTCCTTTGAAGAAGAAGAAGAAGAAGATAGCTGCTTGAAGATCTTTGATTTTGTTATTTACTTTCTTCCTGTAGCTTTTCCTTCAGAACTTTCTGAAGAGTTTTTCTGCACTGAAGCAAGACTTCACCTGGACATCTTTGAGCCAGGGGGAGCCTTGATTCTTTAGAGCTTTCTAGCTCAGTGCAAGTTTTTGTGCTTCTCTAATCTATTGTAAAGTAGAGAAGATATCTTAACCTTCTTCCCCCTCCTGTACAGGGTTATTACTCCCTTTAAAAGTATCCCTTGGTGGCAGGGCACCTGATCAAAAACCTGTGCTTGGTTTTTAGACACCTGATCAAAAGTCTAAAGGGTTTCTGGATCTACCTGAAGCAGATCCTGTTGGTGGCAGGGCACCTGATTAAAAACCTGAGTGGATTCCTACCGTGTGGGTAGAAGAGTGGACGTACCCAAGTTGTTTGGGGAACCACTATAAATATCCTTGTGTCGTCTGGATTCCATTGTTTAATTCCTGTATTGTGGCTGTGATTAGATATAACTAGGTTGCTAGTTGCTGATTAGGTTTTCCAAGCCTTAACTGTAATTACAGTTAGCTTGAGTTTGTGCACATCACTTGTGTTAGGCTCTAGGGTTAAATCTATATCTATAATCTTTCATTCCGTACTTCACTCCAAGGGAGTTGGGTAGACCATTAAATTTTGTCTTGTGCAAAATTTGATAACTCTATTCACCCCCCTCTAGAGTAGTATCTATCCCTTCACTTTCAATTGGTATCAGAGGGAGGTTGACTGACTGAATAGGCTAACACCTAAGTCACAAGATTCTGATAGATACCAAAGCTTGTAGATATTCACTATCATGGCCCAGTCCAAGGATTATTCAAGCACCAGACCTCCAACATGCAACTTAGCTAAGTTTGGCATCTGGAAGGCAAGGATAAAACTTTATATGAATTCTATTGATGAAAGCATCTTTGCTTCTATTTTGTCAGGTCCCCCAAGAGCACCTGCTGCTGCCACTGCCTCATCATCTGATATGAGTGCAGTGCCTCCTCCAGATTACAATGATGAATACAAGAAGGCCAAAATAGCAGATGCCAAGGCAATGAACATACTGGCTCAGACAATGTCTGATGAGGTGTTCCAGAAGGTGGCTGACTGCTCCTCAGCAAAGGCTATGTGGGACACACTGAACCAGATTGTAGCTGGTTCAGCTGATGAAAGGAAGGACAGAAGGTCCAACCTAATCTCACAGTATGAGAACTTCAAGAAAACTGATGCTGAGTCAGTTGAAGCTATGTACACCAGGCTCAGCTCAATCATCAATGAGCTGAGGACCCTGGACAAGGACATATCATTGACAGAGGTCAATGATAAGATTTTTATGTGCTTCCCTAGCACATGGGATCTAAGAATCTGGCCCATCAAGGAAGCCAGAAGTACTAATGAGATCTCAACTGAAGCTCTCCTCGGCAAGCTCAAGTCTTTTGAGCAAGTGCTGAAGACCAGAGAAGCAGAAGCTGAAGCCAAGACCCCCACTCCAACAAGAAAAGAGCAATCTCTAGCTCTTAAGGCTGCAGATGTTTCTGAAGGCAGCCAATCTAATGAGGAACTTATGGCATTGTTTGCCAAAAGGTTTCTCAAGATGGGGAGAAAGGAGTTCAGAAAGAAGTCTTCACGCTATGAAGACAAACCAAGGTATGATCGCTCTCCCGCTAAAGAAATTATTTGTTATGGTTGCAGGAAGCCTGGACATATCTTGCCAGAATGTCCAGAGGAGAAGAACAAAGAAAAGAGAAAAGAAAAAGAACAACACAGGAAGCACTCCAAGCCATCCTCCTACAAAAACAAGAAGAAGGAGAGTGGTTTCATTGCTGAAACCTGGAGTGATTCTGATGAAGAATCCTCCTCATCAAGCTCCAGTGAAGATGAGGAAGAGAAGAAGGCAAAAGAAGTTTGCCTAATGGCAATAGATGCCTGCAGCAACCACTCTGCTGCAGAGAGTTCTGATTCTGATGAAGAGATGCCTACAGAAGATGAGGTACTTTCTTCTTATGATTTTACTTCAGAAGAATTTAAATTAGAATTTAAATCTTTATGTTTAGATTTAATTAGCTCAGAAAAGGAAATAAAAGAACTTAGAAATAGGTTAGCTGACTCAGAATCAATAGCCTCTGAAAATGTTAGGTTAAAGGAAGAACTCACTACTTGTAGTGAAGAAATTAAATTTCTTAAAATAGAGTTAGCTAAGTCTAAGAGATTAGAAGAATCCCTTAATGGTAGAAGCCTTAAGTTGTTAGAAATTACCAGCATGACTAACACTAGGTCAGGTAATGATAAACTAGGCTTAGGAGCTTCTCCCAGTGAACCCCCAGTCCTTCTTAAAAATAATCTTTCAACTCCAGTGAACTTCATTTCAGCTAGTGGAAAGAAGAACACTGAGCAAGTAAATCTGGTTAATAAAACCTTAAATAAAGCTAAGAGAGAAAAGAGAAAGAAGTTCTTTAAAGAAATGCAAAGAGCGTCAAACGCTGCTCGACGATCGGAAGCTCCATGGTCGAACGAAGCTCGACGATCTGAGCGCCCATCGTCGAACGTCGATCGACGATTTCAATATGATTTTCAAAATCATAATCAATTCCATAGAAACCTAAATGAGAATAGAAACCCTAGGTTTGTTGACCCATCATCTGCATGGAGAATCCCACCTAGGAGATCTCACCCACTAGGTTGTCACCCTCAGCCTGCATTCTCATATATTTCCAGTTTTTCTTATGTGAAAAACAAGGGACCCAAGGTTACCTGGGTCCACACTGTCTAAATAATTGTCTTGCAGGTGAAGGCCTATCCAATCACTCAAAATAAGTGGTATTTGGATAGTGGATGCTCTAAGCATATGACAGGAAATAAAGATCTTCTGTCAAAGTTCAAAGCTAAGCTCGGCCCAAAGGTTATCTTTGGAGACTCCAGCTGTGGTCAGACAGAAGGCTATGGCAAGATCACAATTGGAGCAGTTACTTTCAAGAGAGTTGCATATGTCAATGGACTGAAGCATAATCTGATTTCAGTCAGCCAGCTATGTGATGCTGGCTACCAGGTTTCATTTTCTAACTCCTCTTGCAATATTACTTTAAATAATAATTTTGTTTTAGTAGGTATTAGAATAGGTAATATTTACTTAGTAGATTTCAATTCATCTCATTCTGAAATCTGCCTGTTTAATGAAGTAACCCTTAATAATAATTCCCTATGGCATAAGAGGCTTAGCCATGTAAACCTTAAAAATATATCTAGGTTATCTAAACACAACCTTGTTAGAGGTTTACCTTCTTGCCCCTACAAGAAGGAGAGCCTATGCAAGGCTTGTCAGCTAGGCAAGCAAACCAAAAAATCCTTTAAATCTGTAAATAAGAGTGATTCTCCTAGAATCCTGTATTTATTACACTTGGACCTTTTTGGCCCAATAAATGTACAGAGTTTAGGAGGGAAGTATTACACTTTAGTAATTGTAGATGACTTCTCTAGGTTCAGTTGGGTTTTCTTTTTGAGAACTAAGTCTGATAACTTCAAAGCCCTTATAGACTTTCTACTATGTGTGCAGACTGAGTACTCTACTCATGTGGCCTTGATCAGAAGTGATCATGGTACTGAGTTTGACTCTCTTCTCATGCGAGAATTCTGTGAGAGAGAAGGTATCAAACATAGCTTCTCAGCTCCTAGAACTCCCCAACAAAATGGGGTAGTTGAAAGGAAGAATAGAACACTCATTGAAGCTGCTAGTACATTGTTGGCAGATGCTAACATGCCTCTATCCTATTGGGCAGAAGCTGTTAGTACAGCCAACTATGTCCTGAATAGAAGTTTGATACACAAACTTAAGTGTAAAACTCCTTATGAGTTGCTTAAAGGAAAGAAACCAAAAATTAATTACTTTAGAGTTTTTGGCTGTATTGTTTATATTCATAATAATAATAAAGAATATATTAGAAAATTTGAAGCAAAAGCTTCAATGGGAATCATGCTTGGATATTCCCAAGTAAGCAAAGCTTATAGGGTTTATAACAAGTCTACCTGTAAAATTGAAGAATCTGTGCATGTGACTTTTGATGAGTCTCAGATGTTTTACAAGGAGAAGGAAAATTCTCCTTCCTCCAGTTCTTTGCAGGTACCTGATGTCCCTCAAGAAATTCTTCAACTTTCAACTCTTCAGATCACTGAATCAGACAGTGATGAAGACATTGCTGAAGCAATTGTTGTTCCACCAACAGTAGATCAAATTCCTCCTGAGGAATTAATCCCAACTATTGCTGAAGATCACATCCCACCTGCTGATATTGTCACACTTAGAGATCACCCCACATCTCAAGTGATTGGAGACATATCAGTTGGTGTACAAACTAGACACCAATTAAGACAGGATGTGATGTATGCTTGTTTCCTCTCACAGGTTGAGCCCCTCACCTTTAAAGATGCAGAGCTAGATCCCCACTGGATCATTGCAATGCAAGAGGAACTCAATCAGTTTGAGAGATGTAAAGTTTGGACTTTGGTTCCAAGACCTAAAGGCCAACTGATCATAGACACCAAGTGGGTGTATAGAAACAAGTTAGATGCAAATGGAATTATAGTAAGGAATAAAGCTAGGCTTGTAGCTCAGGGCTACAGACAGGAGGAAGGTATAAACTATGACCAAACCTTTGCTCCTGTTGCAAGGCTAGAAGCAATAAGGATCTTCTTAGCCTATGCAGCCTTCATGAAGTTTAAGGTGTTCCAAATGGATGTCAAAAGTGCATTCCTAAATGGTGAGCTTAAGGAAGAGGTGTTTGTTGAACAACCACCAGGGTTTGTTTCTTCAAATCAGCCCTCACATGTGTTTAAGTTGCAGAAAGCTCTTTATGGACTAAAGCAAGCTCCTAGGGCCTGGTATGAGACCTTAGCTAGTTTCCTGTTAGAGCACAACTTTACTAGGGGAGTAGTTGATAGAACCCTTTTCGTCAAGCATCACAAGGACACAATCCTGTTAGTTCAGGTGTATGTAGATGATATTATTTTTGGCTCCACTGATCCCAAACTGTGCAAAAAGTTTTCCAACTTGATGCATTCCAAGTTTGAGATGAGTAGTATGGGTGTGCTGTCTTACTTTCTTGGTCTCCAAGTTAAGCAAGATGCTGATGGTATCTTCATCTCCCAATCCAAATATGCCAAGGAATTGGTAAAGAAATTTGGGATGGCTGATGCTTCAGCAATGCCTACACCCATGGCTACTAATGTAGTTATTGATTCTGATGATCACGGCAAGCCAGTTGATCAAAAGAATTATAGGGCCATTGTTGGTTCCCTATTATATCTAACTACAAGTAGGCCAGATATAATGTTTGCTACATGCCTTTGTGCTAGATTCCAGGTCAACCCCAAGGAATCTCATCTGATTCTTCTAAAGAGAATCCTGAGATACCTGAAGGGATGTCCAAATCTAGGACTTTGGTACCCAGCTGAGTCAGAATTTGAATTAATTGGATATTCTGATTCTGATTATGCTGGTTGCAGAGTTGACAGGAAGAGCACCTCAGGAACTTGCCAGTTCCTGGGAGAGAGATTGGTCTCTTAGTTCTGTAAGAAGCAGGCTTCTGTCTCAACTTCAACTACAGAGGCTGAATATATAGCAGCTGCCAGTTGTTGTTCACAGATCCTGTGGATTCAAAACCAGCTTGTGGATTATGGTTACTCACACAAGAACACCAAGATCATGTGTGATAGTACCAGTGCTATCTCAATTGCACAAAATCCAGTGCACCACTCTAGAACGAAGCACATTGAGATTCGGCACCATTTCCTGAGAGATTGTGTGGAAAAGAACAAGATTTGTCTTGAGTTCATATCCACTGAGTTTCAGAGAGGTGATATATTCACCAAGCCTTTAGATGAATAGAAGCATCTGTTCTTTTTAGTTCAACTAGGCATGATCAATGGACGAGACTAAGTGTGACTATATCTGCCTATGTTGAAATCTGTTTGAAGATAGTCGAACGACGTTCGAAGATAGTCGATCGGGTCAAGCCCATCGTCGACCTATGGTTGATGAAAGTTTGTCTGATTGAAGATCGTCGATCGACGTTCGACCATCGTCAAACAGGTTGAGCTCATCGTCGATCTCTGAACGACGACAGCTTGTTGTTTGAGAAGCCAGAAATAGTCGAACGATGGCTCGACTACTCTGCTTCTGAGCCGATCGTCGAACGGCCGTTCGACAATCGGGTCTAGTATCTTTTTAATAGATCGACTATTTCCGGTCTAATATAAAGCCGATAGTCGATCTAGGTTAAAAGATCTTTTGCTTTATCGTCGACGGAGCGTGGCTTTTCACATTCTGCCTTCCCGCTTGAGATTTTCTGCCGCCTCGTCTCCTTCGTCTTCGCCGTCCTTCTCGCGCTTTTCCAGCAATCCATGGCGGTCTCTCCAGCAGTTCTGGCAGTTGTGAAGTTTGATGCAGGATTTAGTGTTGATTTCGACGCGTTCAGCAGCTGCGATGCAGGAATCGTAGAAGTTCTACAGCTGTGCCGGGATCAGGGATTAGAGAGGTTAATGTCGTCAAGGATTAAGATAAACATCCCAGAAATCAAGGAATGGGCTTTCACGTCGTCTTCCATAGACGATTCGATGACTGGTACCATCGGCGGAGAAGAGGTAATCCTAACTCCGGCCGTTTTGTCTGATGTTTTTGGATTAGTTAATGGTGAAGAGGATTATGAGCAAGATGCTCAGGAATTCGGAAGAATGCTAGTTGAGCTGGGACATGCTGAGGGCATTCCCACCAAGCTGCTCAAAGTAAATTTCCCCTTCAAGATCAAGTTCCTCGCTGAGTTGGTAGGAAAAGTGCTCCTTGGTAAGCACTCTGCCCATGATAATATAACAAGGCAACAATTCGCACTGATATGTGCGATTGTTAATCGAAAAAGGATAGATTTGGCAGGAGTTGTGTTTGATTTAATAAGGAAAAAGACTGGTAAGAAGGAAGTTGCCCTAGGAAGGGTTATTGGAATCTTCCTGAAGGAAAAGTACCCCCAGCTGCTGAGTTCAACCGCAACAACAATTAACGCCAGCAAGAAGATGGATCCCCACCTGTTCTCAAAATGGAAGAGAACATTTGTGAAACCCGCTCTCACAGGGGTTGCTCCAGCAACATCTGAGGACACCAGGACTGAATCAGTCACTCCTCACCCTGTCGAAGCTGGCTCAGCTCTTCCCTCTTCTTCTGCTGTGTTGTCTGCCTCAGTTGAAGTACCATCAACTTCAGTTGAAGTAAGACTTTCCCCTTCTTCTGCTCCAGAAACAACCACGGTTGTTCCTCTTTCCCCTCCAGCATCTCCTCTACCTGCTCATCTGGCTAGGATATCTGCTCCTAGCTTTGATTTGTTAGGTTCTGAGAGGATTCCATCTCCGCCTCCGTCTCCCATTAATTCCCCAGTTAATTCTCCAATTAGCTCTCCAGCTCCATCTCCAGTTCAATCCCCTGTCCACACCATTCTTCATCCCAGCACATCACCCATATCTGCTGCAGCTCCATCCACTTCACATCCATCATCTTTTGAGATTACTCCTGAACTCATCTCCCGCATTATGGAGCTGATTACCCCGTCAATCAAGACCATGATTGAAGAGGCAATCGCTCCCCTTGCAGCCTCCATTGATATCTTAACTGCCTCCATCAAATCTCTTTCAAAATCTGCTGAGCCATCTTCCTCAAGGGGCCTGGTTTCAGTCTCCACTGAAATCAGGCAGGGGGAGATGTTCTATGAAGATGCCTTAGAACCTCCTGCCTCCCTTCCAGCTATAACAGATACAGTCATGATAGCCCTGGAAGAGTCTGCTCCAGCTGAGAAAGAAGTAGTTCCAGTATTATCTGATAAGGAAATAGCTGATGGAATCATGTTATCTGAAATTGCAGTAAAAGTCTGCCTAGAAGATCTCACCACTCTTGTGGTTGCTAGATTCCTAGAAGGAATTATAACTTCATATCTAGATGAATCATGGGAGATGGTCAAGTATGAAGGTAACTCATTCATCCGTTTTGTTGATGAGTCAATTAATTTGTTAGTTTGTGAATTCCTGGAAGGAATGATCTCGGTTTATTTAGCAGATCTATATTCATAATTCTACAGATGTTATTAGAGAAGATTTATCTGCTCAGATAATAGAAATTGTCTCAGAGGCTGCCCCAAGTGTTTCTGATATCCAAGTAGATCCTGAATTGGAATTTTTTTTAGATGATAGAGAG
Organism: Platanthera zijinensis; assembly: GCA_039513925.1. Classification (NCBI taxonomy): domain Eukaryota; kingdom Viridiplantae; phylum Streptophyta; class Magnoliopsida; order Asparagales; family Orchidaceae; genus Platanthera; species Platanthera zijinensis. Next base: position 92,936,759 of record CM077094.1, read on the forward strand.
GATGAATCTGAGAATCAAGATGAAGTCAAAGATGACTCTCCTGTTCTGAATTTGGAAGAAGTTCAAGCAAGAGCTTCCTGGGATTTAAGAGTACAGTCTTTGTTGGAAGAGAAAGAAAAGGAACTGCAAGTTGAAAAGTCAACCATCTGGGATGACTCACCAGGGTTGGACTTAGATTCCCTTCTGGCTCTGGATGCCATTGAAGAGGAAAGAGAAAAATCTGCTCTGAAGCTTAAAGAAAAGGCAGTTTCTGAAGCCTATGATCTGTATGATAATCCTCCCTCATCTCATTCTGATGATGAAGAGGATTCTGATGTTTCTGAGAAATCAAGGAAAAAGAAAGCTGCTTCAAAGAAGAGAAAAGCTGCTCCTCCTCCTCCTCCCAGTAATGATAATGATACTCCTTTTTATATTCTGAAGGGCATTGACCCTAAATCGAAGGAATTTCAGCACTGGATGTGGTTTTCAAAGAATCAGCAGAAAGAAAGGAAAAGATCTAAAAGATATGATAGTCCTGGTTCAAGATGGACTCCCAGAGGTCCTCCTCCTCCTCCTCCAGGTGCAGGAGCTTCTGGTAATCTTTCTGCCAATCCTTCAACATCTTCAGGAAAATCTGCTCCTTCAGCAAGATCTGCTTCGTATCAGCATCAATCAAGGAAAAGCTCTCATAGCTCTTATGGAAAATCTCATTCTGGAAGTCAATTGCATGAAGCAGAAGTGAAAGAACAAGTTAAGGAGATTGTGCATCTAAAGCCAACTTTTTCACCTCCTCCTTCTCCTAAGAGAAAGGTTTCAACTGCTGCACCAGTTCAGTCTGAGAAAATTGTTTCAAAAGGTAAATAGTTTACTTTGTTTTAAAATTTCTAGCAAGATCCTTTTGCTAAGTCTGCTCCAATATCTTATCTAGATAAAGTATCTGATGCTGCTCCTCCTGAGCCTGTTTATGAAAATCTTGAGCTTGATCCTAATTTTAGGATGGCTCGTTTTCAAGAACTAGTTGGAGCAGCTCAAATAAGAAAAGCAAGAGCAGAAGGAAAAGATACGACTGGTTTAACTACCATGTCTGTTTTAAGAAAGAAAGAGTTTGAAAAGTTCCAGGTTAATCCTGATGTTTTTGACCCCTCTAAATACATGGAAAAGCATCCTGAAGCAGTAGTCCCAAGAGCTGCAGAATTAAAGATCATTAGGGTGCAGGACTTAAAGCTATCAAAGAAAGAATCTGATGATCCTTTAAGGAAAATCTCTTTTGTTCCTAGTTCCTCTGATTCTTTGCCAGGCTCTGTAGATTCTTAATAGTCTGATTAACTGCTGTGTTATATCTGTTATCTGTTTGATAATCTGCTAGTTATTTGCTGTCTATTTCCTGTATTATTTTAGTGTTCTATAGCTAGCTGTATGTTTTAGATTTTGAGAGACTTAACTCAAATAGGGGGAGATTGTTGGTACCCTAGTTTGATTTGAGTTTAGTCCTCTCCTTTGTGCTCCTTGACCCAAGAATTATCTATGGTTAATGGTTAGTAGTCTAGCTGTAGAGTCCTCACTTTTCCAGATTGAGAATTTGGTTAAGTAGTTTTTCGTTCGACTATAGTCGAACGCCGCTCGACTATCGTCTATTGGCTGATCGACGATCGTCTATCAGTTGGTCGACGCTTTGTCTGCGTTGATAGGTCGACTATCTGTTGATAGGTCGACTATCTGCTTGGCGTGATAGTTCGACTATCTGTTCTGATAGATCGACTATCTGATAGTTCGACTATCTGTTGATAGGTCGACTATCTGTTCCGCTTTGATAGGTCGACTATCTGTTGATAGGTCGACTATCTGTCGTCTTTGATAGTTCGACTATCTGTCCTGATAGTTCAACTATCTGATAGTTCGACTATCTTTTGATAGATCAACTATCTGGTCTGTTTTGATAGTTCGACTATCTGTTGATAGGTCGACTATCTGTTTTCTGAGATAGGTCGACTATCTGCTTGATAGGTCGACTATCTATTTGCGCTTGATAGTTCGACTATCTGTCCTGATAGATCGACTATCTGATAGTTCGACTATCTGTTCTGATTGATCGACTATCTGCCGAGGTAGTTCGACTATTTTCTTCGATAGGTCGACTATCTGGACCGTTCGACTATCTGCCCGATAGTTCGACGATCTCCGTGCGTCGGTCGACGATCTCCAAAGGTCGTTCGACGCTTTCTGCCTGCCTTTATATTTTGTATTTATTTATTATATTTAATTAATTAATACATTTTCTGGCAAGTTGTTTCAGTTGTTTTATGATAATATTTCCAGGCATATATTGCTCTATTCTTTTTGCCTGAGTCAAATCTTTTTAAGATAAAGTTGTTTGTCTTATTAGCTGTCATTATAAATTACTTTATCTGTTGTCAGCCCTTTATAGCCGTTAGACTGAAAAGTCTTCTTTTTGCTATAAAGAGATTATTTCTGATGTGACTTTATTTAGTCCTTCTGTTATTTGATTTGAGCCTGCAGCTTCTTAGAAAGAGGTTTACTCCTTTTATAGAATGTTTTGCTGCAGAGATGGTTTTGTCTTCTTGATATTTACAGCCCAGGTCTCAAGGCTCAGAAGAAGATAAATAATTCAAATGGAAGAGAGCCGTTGCTTGCTGCTGTTATTTAAAGGACCCTTTGAAGAAGGATTAAAGCGGGTTGAAAAAGCTAATAGCTAACCAGTTGTTCACTTAAGCTTTCAAGCCTTCAAGCTTTCTGCTCTCAGCAATTTCCATCTAACTGAGAAGTGTTAAGATCTTCGACTCTTCTTCAACCTGAGTTCTCCTGCTTTCAGGAAGTTCAAACTCAGAGTTCCTTTGAAGAAGAAGAAGACGATAGCTGCTTGAAGATCTTTGATTTTGTTATTTACTTTCTTCCTGTAGCTTTTCCTTCAGAACTTTCTGAAGAGTTTTTCTGCACTGAAGCAAGACTTCACCTGGACATCTTTGAGCCAGGGGAGCCTTGATTCTTTAGAGCTTTCTAGCTCAGAGCAAGTTTTTGTGCTTCTCTAATCTATTGTAAAATAGAGAAGACATCTTAACCTTCTTCCCCCTCCTGTACAGGGTTATTACTCCCTTCAAAAGTATCCCTTTGTGGCAGGGCACCTGATCAAAAACCTGTGCTTGGTTTTTAGACACCTGATCAAAAGTCTAAAGGGTTTCTGGATCTACCTGAAGCAGATCCTGTTGGTGGCAGGGCACCTGATCAAAAACCTGAGTGGATTCCTACCGTGTGGGTAGAAGAGTGGACGTACCCAAGTTGTTTGGGGAACCACTATAAATTTCCTTGTGTCGTCTGGATTCCATTGTTTAATTCCTGTATTGTGGCTGTGATTAGATATAACTAGGTTGCTAGTTGCTGATTAGGTTTTCCAAGCCTTAACTGTAATTACAGTTAGCTTGAGTTTGTGCACATCACTTGTGTTAGGCTCTAGGGTTAAATCTATATCTATAATCTTTCATTCCGCACTTCACTCCAAGGGAGTTGGGTAGACCATTAAATTTTGTCTTGTGCAAAATTTTATAACTCTATTCACCCCCCCTCTAGAGTAGTATCTATCCCTTCACTTTCAACCTGCAAGCAACAATCAACCGCACGGTGGTAAACAAAGGCAACGGTCAGCTATGCTGACCAAATTATAACGATTCCGCCCCCAAATCGGGGGTGGCAAAGCTTCTTCCCTGCACTTGTTAGCAAAACAAGCAACATAGCGAAATAAGCATCACATCACAGGTGCACGCTCACACGGCCGTACACCCCGTGCTCTCAGGGCACTTACTCGGCGAAGCAAGTCCGAACCCCGTCCGGTCTTTGACTCCACCCCCCCAGGGTGGCAACCTCATGAGTATTTTGTCCTTTCGGCGGTAGCCTAGACTCGATCTCCAAACCTCGGCAAGTCCCATGTTAAACTTTAGGTTGCTTTAACCGAGTAGATGGAGCGGGTAGGGGTCCACCAGCCCGTTGCTCACCCTGCCATTGCCATTTGGCCTTTGATGCGGGCTTAGCTTCCCCAGTCCCAAATATCGTTCAAATACGGTACATAGCCCCGCTATGTACCCGGTTGGCTCCCAGGCCACCAATATGAAAGAAATGCATTTCCGTCCAGATTTCTGGGTGCACCTTGGGGTTAATCCCCAAGATTCCCTGATCCATTCTACCGCATAGCAACCCGAAAAAATCAAAATGCTCGGAGTCTTCTCCGGCTAAAAGTGCATAGCAAATCATCACCTATCAAGACCAACACATCCGGATAGGCTTCACACATCATGCATATGTCCTTACTACGATTTCGGACTCTAACAAGGGGGACTTACATATCTACCCAAAGGAATACCTCAATCTCGCCGCACACTCGTGGGAGAGGGGTTTTCCCATGTAATAGAGGAAGAGCTTCACATGCTCAAAATGAGAATCGTTACCTTAGCATTTATCCTCGGCGCCATGACATCTAGCTGGATGGAAAGCACCGTATCGTCCTCGCCTTCGCGGATCCGGACTCGGATTGAGAATTGGAGCTCTGAAGCTCCACCAGCGGCCGGAGTTGACCTCCTTCTTCTTCCTCCTCGCTCTTCCTTCTCTCTAGCATTAGAAAGAGAAAGCTAAGTACAAATAAGGGTTTTGAAGCCCCAATCCCGGTTATAACTCATCAGGAACAGTCCCCCACCATTGGATCTCAAACCAAGAAAACTGACGGCTGTGATTCAGCCTGAACTTACAAAATTTGGGCCGAACACGGCCTTCGACACACCCGTTTCCAGGGCCGTCTCGCCCATTCGCCGTCTCGTACGGCACCCCGACCAGTACACAGCCTGTGATACGGCCTCCGACAGGCCCGTTTCACATGTGACATGCCCGTGTCAGGGCCCGTGTCACGCCCCGTGTGCAACACCAGAATTTTCCCGAGAAGAACACGGCCTGCGACATGGCCCCGGACACGCCCGTGTCTGTGCCCGTGTCATGGCCCGTGTGCCTCACTCAGAAATCTCCTGAGAGTGACACGCCTTAGGACACGCCCATGTCCCAGGCCGTGTGCCTACACTCGACGATCTCCGATCGCCAAAACGTCGACCACGCGACCCGTGGCCGAACACGCCCTTGACACGCCCGTGACACGCACGTGTCACGCCCGTGACACGCCTATGTCACCTGCTCCAAATCCCAGACTTGGCTTAAAATGTCACCCGTCCCTCTTTTGAGTTTCGGGGTGTTACAACTCTCCCCCTCTTAAAAGAATTTTGCCCACGAAATTACTAAAGGAAAGAAAATGGAAAACTTTAAACGGTACCTGAGCGGAAAAGCTCTGGGTATTCTTCCGGCATAGCCTGCTCCAGTTCCCAAGGAAGCTCTCCCCAGCCGTAATAGTCCCATTAGACCTTGACCAACCTGATCTCCTTGAGACGAAGTCGCTTGACTTCAAGGTCTTCAATACGAACGGGATTGACATTAGTCGTCAACCCTTCGTCCATCGCTACTTGATCGCCTGTGATCAAGTTCGAAGGCTCTTGCGCAGCCTTCCGCAACACTGATATAAGGGTTACATTGCGTAGACTAATCAACTCCACTGATAGTCTTAGGCAACAAGCAGCCTCACCAAAACGCTCCAGAAATCTCAAGTGGTCTAAGGTATATCGGGCTCAGCTTCTCCAAGAGCCGCTCCCGTGAAGCACTCTTGAGCGGCTATAACTCCCAATACGCCAACCGATATCTCCACATTCTGATGTGTGGCATTAAAGCACTTAGTTTGCCTCTCCTGAGCGATTAGCAAAAGTTCTCGTATAGTTCGCACCAAAGGGGTAGTGTTTAACACCTCTTGCTTTACATACAACTTCGTGTAGTCCGTTTCTAGCCACAATAACGGCATGCGACAACTTCAACCATATAGGGCCTCGAAGGGTGCCATTTATATGCTCGCTCGTTATTTAATGTTGTATGTAAACTTTACCAAAACAGATGGCCTTCCCACAGCTTCCCGAAGTCCAGAACGCACATGCGAAGCATGTCCTCCAACATCCTGTTGACCCTCTCGGTCTTCCCATCCGTCTGCGGATGTATGACTGGACTAAACTACAACTTAGTCCCCAGCATTTTCTGTAACCACCTCCAAACATTGGACGTAAAACGCCCATCTCGATCGCTCACGATGTTGCGGGGCACACCGTATGGTCTAACGATGTTATCCATAGACATCTTTGCCAGTTACACCACCGAATCATCCTTCCTATGCGGAATGAAGTGCGAGACTTGCGTTAACCAAACCACGATCACCCAAATGGTGTCGTTTCCCTACTGCGACATTGCCAAGCTATGCCCAATGTTCATCGGTATGCCGTCAAACTCCCACTCCGGAATAGGAAAGGATTTCAAGAATCCTCAAGGCTTTTGGCACTCCGCCTTTACCAAGGCGCAAGTTTGACACTTTGTCACATATAGTGCCACACCCTTCTAGGGTCCCTGTCGCCAGAGCAACTTCTTCAGATTTCGGCACAACTTCGTTCCTCCTAAGTGAGTTGAGTACTTGATATATCGTACCATAACTCCACCCATAGATTACCCATGCTTGGGCCGCACAAATGATTGTCTTTCTTTGGTAGGCCACCTTTAACCATCGATTTGGGATTTTGACCCACCGAGCCGCACCCATGATTTCCTTCATGCTGCCTCCCAAACCATAGTCTTCCAAATACGATCAGCCAGGTAATACTGAACTTCCGTCCAGTTCAATTACGCTTCGACGCTAGTCTGCTTGTCAACGGAAGAGATAGCTAACATTTCCAACTCCCGGGTCAATCTCTCAGCATAAAACTACAACTAGTTGGCTTGGGCGGGAGTCCTGCGTCTCAACGCATCCGCAACTACATTGCCTTAGAACGGGCACAAAATAACTTTCGAACGTATAGTCCCCCAGGAACTCCATCCATTTTTGCTGCCTCAAGTTCAGATCCTTTTGATCCAACTGATATATCCGACTCCTATGATCGGTACAAACATCGACTTATGCGCCGTACCAATAATACCTCCACAGCTTAATCGCAAAACACACGGCCGCTAACTTCAGATGGCGGACTGGGCAATTCCTCTCGTGCTCTTTCAGCTAATGCGAGCAATAAGCAATAACATTACCACGCTGCAGCAGCACGCAATCCAATCCACTGCCCAAGACAGTGCTGTAGATCTCACAGCTTTTGGTTCCACTCGGCGAACTTAACACTGGCACCGTAGTTGACCAACTCTTTAACCCTTCAAAGTTTTGGCGCACTCGCGCATCTAAACAATTTTTTAAGCTTTTCCTTGACAACGTTGTGAGGGGTAAATCTATCCGCGAGAAGTCCTGTACAAAGCACCTGTGGTAGACGACCACACCAGAAACTCTGGACTTCCGCTACCGAGACAAATCAGGCAACCCTCATATTATTACTAACAACGCTAGACCCACACAGTCCCACTCTACCAAGTATAGGATCGAGGAGCGCTACCGAGGATAAACCAAGACTCATGTTTGGAGGACTTGGTGTACACATGGTTTGTCCTTAGCGTCCACAAAACCAAAAGTAGGTATTCAGAAGTGATATCCTTCGCACTGGGAGTACATCACCACGTCGTCGGTGAGACGATCACAAAGTGGTCTAGGTACTCCCTTAACGTTCTGTTCATCAGTTCCATGAACATTGATGGTGCATTAGTCAGCCCGAACGACATGATCACACACTTGGAATGCCCATACCTTGCGTCGAACGCTAGCTTTGGGGCATTGCTTTCCCTTATCCTCAGCTGGCACTAACCATAATTAGGATCCAACTTTAAGTATATCGATGACGCAAGCAACTGATCAAGAGATCATCAATCATTGAGATCGTGCACTTGCTCTCTTTCGTTAACTTGTTCAGTTCCCCATAATCGATACAGATCCACAAACTCCCGTCCTTCTTCTTAACAAAAAGGACCGGTGCGCTCAAAGGCGACAAACTTGGATGCACGTAACCCTGCTCCAATAACTGGTTGAGTTGAATCGTTAGCTTCGCCAATTCCTTAGGTACCAACTTATAAGGAGAGCGTGACACAGGTTCGATACCTGGCACAACTCAATCGTGAAATCAATCTCACGCCACGGTGGGTCTCCATGGAAAACATCAGGGAAACACATTAGGATATTCGGATACACCCAATTAACTATCCAATGTAGGCTTAGGCTTCACAGCCTCTCATGGTGGCAGTAACGACGCTTGCAAGTCGAACTCCAAACCCCAAACCGGTACCTTTACGGCACAGACTCTCTCTTCGCGTGCATTGAACGACCACTAGGCAACTTCACATCCAATTTGCCCTTTACAATCATAGGAGGTACTCCATTGCGCGACATAAATCCTTCGGACAAAAAGAGTGCAAAGCTCCCGTATCGAACAATGCTCTCGCCGGATTACCAATAATCCAAACAAAGCCTAGAACCTCAAGTCCTAAGCTAATACGCATAAGGTATCAGGTATAAGAAGCTAGATTGCTAAAAATTAACCCATACCCGTCTTCCCGACGGTCGGCCACATGGCATCCTGCTAGCCAAGGATGTCCATTCCTAGTTGGGTCAGAGTAAACAACGATGCGGTGGACGCCACAGCCTTTCCCTTCTCCTCAGATATTGCCCCCGACTTCTTTTTGGACATTCGGCGTCCACTCCAACAATCCCGGGCATAGTGCCCCGACTTTCCACAAACAAAACATGCATCCGGGGTTTGGACTGTAGTCGCTTCAGATTGTTGGAAGGCACTAGACCCGACCTCCTAGCCTTCTTACACCACCTGCGGTACCCAGATTTTAAGGTTGGCATTTTTAACATCGTTTCCTTTACACCAGAGGCTTCAACTGCTCCTGCCATTGCTTTCGTTGTCTTTTGAGCGCCCTCCCAACAATCTCTTGCAAAGTGCCCTTTCTTGCCACAAGAATGACAACTGTAAGTGGTTTGGCTAGTAGATGAAATAGCCTCTTTCCTCAGCATTTTTCGGTAGGCAGTCCTTTTAGGATCTGTAGGGTTTGGTACCCTATTCACTGGTACTTGGTGAGTTTTCCCCAACTCCACCTCCAAAGCTCTGGCCGACTCCAGCAAAGCTCGGAATCCCAATAACTTTAGTCTTAGCAGTAGAACACGCAACTCACTGCGCAGACCGTTATAAAATCTATCAACTATAGATTGCTCGCTTTCCCATTCAAAGACTGGGTAGCGCCTTATTATAAGGAACATCTGCAAGTATGCGTCAACTGAATGCGCTCCCTGCACCACAGTCATGTTCATCTGCTGCCCTAATTGACCTCAAAATGCCCTTTGCTCAAACATACCGCCCGATGTTGGGGCCATCTCAGGGACAAAGGGTTGCATATTACTTCCATGTTGTGCATTGTTCACAGCGAACACCGCTTCAACCACTCTTATTATAGTTTCCAAAGAAGTAGGGGTCTCAAGCACGTCGCTTGGTGTAGTACTTTGCTCAGTAAACGTGTGTTCAGGCTGCCAAGCTCAACTTCCGGACACTTATAGCCGTTCAAAACACCATAAATGACTGAACAAAATTGCAAAAAGCAATTATAGGAACACGCAGGTTCCTCAAACATGTGTATTTTCATTCCTAAGTGGACACTCATGGGTTCTTTTCATGTTATAACGATGACACACACACATGTGCTCACCACCCCTTAAAGTGAATTCGCCCACGAATTCATTTAAGCGTGACCGAAACCAGTAGTCGGATACCAATTTGTAACACTCCTATCTATCACATAGCATATAGCAGTAGGTCCGGCCGGTGCATGACGCTATATACTACGGACAGACCGGTTGGTTACTTTTTGAAACCATTCAACCAATCACAACGTCCTACACAGAGCATCTAGCGGAAGTAAATTATTAAGTTGTACAAAGAATAAAGAACCCTGCCAAGCATGAATGTCCACTACTCAAACCTAAACGAATGATTAATACATGAATATTGTCCTTATAGCCTTACAAGAGTTTGCTTAATAAAAGTGTCATCCAAACCACAGCACGCAGGCCGGTCACACAGGAGTACAAAACGGAAAACACTCAAAAATTGGCCTTCGAGGGCCGGCACAGCAACTTGGGCTTTAGCCCGCTATTTACCGCTCGGCTCCGCAGCACCTGCAAGCAACAATCCACTGCACGGTGGTAAACAAAGGCAACAGCCAGCTATGCTGACCAAATTATAACGATTCCGCCCCCAAATCGGGGGTGGCAAAGCTTCTTCCCTGCACTTGTTAGCAAAACAAGCAACATAGCGAAATAAACATCAAATCACAGGTGCACGATCACACGGCCATACACCCCATGCTCTCAGGGCACTTACTCGGTGAAGCCAGTCTGAATCCCGTCCAGTACTTGACTCCACCACCACCCCCAGGGTGGAACCCTCGTGAGCATTTAGTCCTTTCGGCCGTAGCCTAGACTCGATCTCCAAACCTCGGCAAGTCCCACGTAAAACTTTAGGTCGCTTTAACCGAGCAGATGGAGCGGGTAGGGGTCCACCAGCCCGTTGCTCACCCCGCCATTGCCATTTGGACTTTTACGCGGGGTAAGCTTCCCCAGTCCCAAATAGCGTTCAAACACGGTACATAGCCCCGCTATGTACCTGGTTGGCTCCCAGGCCACCGATATGATAGAAATGCATTTCCGTCAAGATTTCCGGGTACATCTCGGGGTTAATCCCCAAGATTACATGATGCATTCTACTGCATAGCAACCCGAAAACAATCAAAACGCTCGGAGTCTTCTCCGGCTAAAAATGCATAGCAAATCATCACTGATCCAGACCAACACGTCCGGGTAGGCTTCATACATCATGCCTATGTCCGTACTACGATTCCAGACACTAACAAGGGGGACTTTACATATCTACCCAAAGGAATACCTCAATCTCGCCGCACACTCGCGGGAGAGGGGTTTTCCCATGCAAAGGAAGAAGAGCTTCACATGTTCAAGATGAGAATCGTTACCCTAGCATTTCTCCTCGGCGCCATGACGATCTAGCCAGATGGAAAGCACCGTATCGGCCTCGCCTTCGCGGATCCAGACTCGGATCGAGAATCGGAGCTCCGAAGCTCCACCGGCGGCCGGAGTTGACCTCCTTCTTCTTCCTCCTTGCTCTCCCTTCTCTCTAGCTTTAAAAAGAGAAAGCTAAGTGAAAATAAGGGTTTTAAAGCCCCAATCCCGGTTATAACTCATCAGGAACAGCCCCCACCATTGGATCTCAAACCAAGAAAACGGACGGATGTGACACGCCCGTATCACGCCCCTTGTGCAACACCAGAATTTTCCCGAGAAGAACACGGCCTGCGACACGGCCCCGGACACGCCCGTGTCATACATGACATGCCTGTGTCTGTGCCCGTATAATGGCCCATGTGCCTCACTCAGAAATCTCCCGAGCGTGACACACCCTGGGACACGCTCGTGTCCCAGGCCGTGTGCCTACACTCACCGATCGCCGATCGCCAAAACGTCTACCACGCGACCCGTGGACGAATACGCCCTTGACACGCCCATGACACGCCCGTTTCATGCCAGTGTCATGCCCGTGACATGCCCGTGTCACCTGCTCCAAATCCCAGACTTGGCTTAAAACGTCACCCGTCCCTCTTTTGATTTTCGGGGTGTTACAACTCTCCCCCTCTTAAAAGAATTTCGTCCACGAAATTACTAAAGGAAAGAAAACAGAAAACTGTAAGCGGTACCTGTGCGGAATAGCTCTGGGTATTCTTCCGGCATAGCCTGCTCCCGTTCCCAAGGAACCCCCAGCCATAATAGTCCTACCAGACCTCGACCAACCTGATCTCCTTGAGACGAAGTAGCTTGACTTCAAGGTCTTCAATACGAACGGGCGTTACATTAGTCGTCAACCCTTCGTCCACCGCTACTTGATCTCCCGTGATCAAGTTCGAAGGCTCTTGCGCAGCCTTCCACAACACTGCTATAAGAGTTACATTGCGTAGACTACTCAACTCCACTGATAGTCTTAAGCAATAAGCTGTCTCACCAAAACGCTCCAGAAATCTCAAGTGGTCAAAGTTATATCGGTCTCAGCTTCTCCAAGCGTCGCTCCCGTGAAACACTCTTGAGCGGCTATAACTCCCAATACGCCAACCGATATCTCCACATTCCGATGCGTGGCGTTAAAGCACTTAGTTTGCCTCTCCCGAGCGATTAGCAAAAGTTCTCGTATGGTTCGCACCAATGGGGTAGTGTTTAATACCTCTTACTTTACATACAACTTCGTGTCATTCCTTTCTAGCTACGATAACGGCATGCGATAACTTCAACCATATAGGGCCTCGAAGGGCGTCATTTATATGCTCGCTCGGTAGTTAATGTTGTACGTAAACTTTACCAAAATAGATGGCCTTCCCGCTGCTTCCCGAAGTCCAGAACGCACATGTGAAGCATGTCCTCCAACGTCTTATTGACCCTCTTGGTCTGCCCATCCATCTGCGGATGTATGACTGGACTAAACTACAACTTAGTCCCCAGCATTTTCTGTAACCACCTCTAAACATTGGACATAAAATGCCCATCTCGATCGCTCACGATGTTGCGGGGCACACCGTGCGGTCTAACAATGTTATCCATAGACATCGTTGCCAGTTACACCACCGAATCATCCTTCCTATGCGGAATGAAGTGCGACACTTGCGTTAACAAAACCACGATCACCCAAAAGGCATCGTTTCCCTACCTCGACTTTGGCAAGCTATGCCCAAAGTTCATCGGTATGCCGTCGAGCTTCCACTCCGGAATAGGCAAGGATTTCAAGAATCCTCCAGGCTTTTGGCACTCCGCCTTTACCAAGGCGCAAGTTTTACACTTTATCACATATAGTGCCACACCCTTCTAGGGTCCTGGTCGCCAGAGCAACTTCTTCAGATTTTGGTACAACTTCGTGCCTCCCAAGTGAGTTGAGTACTTGATATATCATACCACAACTCCACCAATAGATTACCCATGCTTGGGCCACACAAATGATTGTCTTTCTTTGGTAGCCCACCTTCAACCGTCGATTTGGGATTTTGACCCACCGAGCCGCACCCATGATTTCCTTCATGCTGCCTCCCAAACCATAGTCTGCTAAATACGATCATCCAGGTCATACTGAACTTTCCTCCAGTTTAATTACGCTTCGAAGCTAGTCTGCTTGTCAACGCAAGAGATAGCTATCATATCCAACTATCGGGTCAATCTCTCAGCATAAACCTATAACTAGTTGGCTTGGGCGGGAGTCCTGCGTCTAAATGCATCCGTAACTACATTGCCTTACAACAGGCACAAAATTACTTTCTAACGTATAGTCCCCCAGGAACTTCATCCATTTTTACTGCCTCAAGTTTAGATCCTTTTGATCCAACCGATATATCTGACTCATATGATCGGTACAAACATTGACTTATGTGCTGTACCAATAATGCCTCCACAGCTTAAGCGCAAAACACACGGCTGCTAACTTTAGATGGCAAACTGGGCAATTCCTCTCGTGCTCTTTCAACTAATGCAAGCCATAAGACATAACTTTACCACGCTGGAGCAACACGTAGTCCAATCCACTGCCCAAGACAGTGCTGTAGATCTCACATCTTTTGGTTCCACTCGACGAACTTAGCACTGACGCCGTGGTTGACAAACTCTTTTACCCTTCAAAGTTTGGGCGCACTCGCGCATTTAAACAACCTTTTAAGATTTTCCTTGACAATGTTGTGAGGGGTAAATCTATCCGTGAGAAGTCCTGTACGAAGCGCCTGTGGTATCCGACAACACCAGAAACTCTGGACTTCCGCTACCGAGACAACACAGGCCACCCTCGTATTGTGACTAACAATGCTGGACTCACACACTCCCACTCTACCAACTGTAGGACCTACGAAGCGCTACCGAGTATATTCTAAGACTCGTGTTTAGAGGACTTGGTGTATACATGGTTTCTCCTTAGCGTCAACAAAACCAAAAGTCAGTATTCTGAAGTGATATCCTTCGCACTGGGAGTACATCACCACATCATCGGTGGGACGATCACAAAGTGGTCTAGGTACTCCCTGAACATTCTGTTCATCAGTTCCATGAACACTGACGGTGCATTAGTCAGCCCGAACAGCATGATCGCACACTTGGAATGCCCATACCTTGCGTTGAACGCTAGCTTTGGGGCATTGCTTTCCCTTATCCTAAGCTGGCACTAACCAGACTTAGGATCAAACTTTAAGTATACCGATGACCCGACCAACTGATCCAGAGATCATCAATCCTTGAGATCGTGCACTTGCTCTCTTTCGTTAACTTATTAAGTTCCCCATAATAGATACAAAGCCGCAAACTCCCGTCCTTCTTCTCAACGAAAAGGACCAGTGCGCTCCAAGGCGAAAAACTTTGACGCACGTAACCCTGCTCCAATAACTGGTCGAGTTAAATCGTTAGCTTCACCATTTCCTTAGGTACCAACCTATAAGGAGAGCGTGACTCAAGTTTGGAACCTGGCACAACTCAATCGTGAAATAAATCTCACGCCACGGTGGGGCTCCAGGGAAAACATCAGGGAAACACATAAGGATATTCGGATACACCCGATTAACTATCTATTGTAGGATTAGGCTTCACAGCCTCTCATGGTGGCAGTAACGACGCTTGCAAGTCGAACTCTAAACCCCCAACCCGTACCTTTACGACACAGACTCTCTCTTCGCTTTCATTGAACGACCACTAGGCAACTACACATAAAATTTGTCCTTTACAATCGGAGGAGGAACTCCAATGCGCGACATAAATCCTTCGGACAAAAGGAGTGCGAAGCTCCCGTATCGAACAATGCTCTCGCCGGATTACCAACAATCCAAACAAAGCCTAGAACCTCCAGTCCTAAGCTAATACGCATAAGGTATCAGGTATAAGAAGCTAGATTGCAAACAATTAACCCATACCTGTCTTCCCGACGGTCTACCACATGACCTCCTGCTAGCCAAGGATGTCCATTCCCAGTTGGGCCGGAGTAAACAATGATGCGGTGGATGCCACCGCCTTCCCTTCTCCTCAGATATTGCCCCGACTTCTTTTTGGACATTGGGCGTCCACTCCAACAATCCCGAGCATAGTGCCCCGGCTTTACACAAACAAAATATGTGTCCAGGGTTTGGACTGTAGTCGCTCAGGATGTGATAGAGGAAGGGACTAGACCCGACCTCCTAGCCTTATTACACCAACTGCGGTACCCAGATTTTGAGCTTGGAATTTTGAACATCGTTTCCTTTACACTAGAGGCTTCAACTGCTCCTGCCATAGCTTTCGTTGTCTTTTGAGCGCCCTCCCAACAATCTCTAGCAAAGTGCCCTTTCTTGCCACAAGAATGACAACTGTAAGTGGTTTGTCTTGTAGATGATCTAGCCTCATTCCTAAGCATTTTTTGGTTGGTAGTCCTTATAAGATCTGTAGGGTTTGGTACCCTATTCACTGGTACATGGTGAGTGTTCCCCAACTCCACCTCCAAAGCTCTGGCCGATTCCACCAAAGCTTGGAATCCCAATAACTTTGGTCCTAGCAGTAGAATACACAACTCGCTGCGCAGGCCGTTATAAAATCTATCAACTATAGATTGCTTGCTTTCCCATTCAAATCCTGGGTAGCGCCTTATCATAAGGAACATCTACAAGTATGCGTAAACTGAATGCGCTCCCTGCACCACAGTCATGTTCATTTGCTGCCCTAATTGACCTCAAAATGCCCTTTACTCCAACATACCGCTCGATGTTGGGACCATCTCAGGGACAAAGGGTTGCACATTACTTCCATGTTGTGCATTGGTCACAGCAAACACCGCTTCAACCACTCTTATTATAGTTTCCAAAGAAGTAGGGGTCTCAGGCACGTCGCTTGGTGTAGTACTTTGCTCAAAAATGTGTGTTCAGGCTGCCACGCTCCACTTCCGGACACCTATAGTCGTTCAAAACACCATAAGTGACTGAACAAAATTGCCAAAAGCAATTATAGGAACATGCAGGTTCCTCAAACATGTGTATTTTCATTCCTAAGTGGACATTCATGGGTTTTTCATGTTATAACGATGACGCACACACATGTGCTCACCACCACTTAATGTGAATTCGCCCATGAATTCATTTAAGCGTGACCGAAACCAGTAGTCGGATACCAATTTGTAACACCCCTATCCGTCACATAGCATATAGAAGTAGGTCCGGCTGGGGCCCGACGCCATATACTACGGACAGACCGGTTGGTTACTTATTGAAACCATTCAACCAATCACAACGTCATACACATAGCATCTAGCGGAAGTAAATTATTAAGTTGTACAAAGAATAAAGAACCCTGACAAGCATGAATGTCCACTACTCAAACAAAAAAGAATGTTTAATACACGAATATTAGCCTTATAGCCTTACAAGAGTTTGCTTAATAAAAGTGTCTTCCAAATCTCGGCACGCAGGCTGTCACACATGAGTACAAAACGGAAAACATTCAAAAATTGGCCTTCGAGGGCCGGCACAGCAACTTGGGCTTTAGACCGTTATTTACCGCTCGGCTCCGCAGCACCTGCAAGAAACAATACACTGCACGGTGGTAAACAAAGGCAACAGTCAGCTATGCTGACCAAATTATCACGATTCCGCCCCCAAACCGGGGGCGGCAAACCTTCTTCCCTGCACTTGTTAGCAAAAAAAGCAACATACCGAAATAAGCATCACATCAGAGGTGCACGCTCACACGACCGTACACCCCGTGCACTCAGGGCACTTACTCGACGAAGCCAGTCCGAACCCCGTCCGGTCCTTAACTCCACCACCACCCCAAGGGTGGCAACCTCGTGAGCATTTAGTCCTTTCGGTCGTAGCCTAGACTCGATCTCCAAAAGCTCTGCAAGTCCCACGTAAAACTTTAGGTCGCTTTAACCGAGCAGATGGAGCGGGTAGGGGTCCACCAGCCCGTTGCTCACCCCGCCATTGTCATTTTGCCTTTGACACGGGCTAAGATTCCCCAGTCCTAAATATCGTTCAAACACGGTACATAGCCCCGCTATGTACCCGGTTGGCTCCCAGGCCACCGATATGACAGAAATGCGTTTCCGTCCAGATTTCCGGGTGCACCTCGGGGTTAATCCCCAAGATTCCCTGATGCAATCTACCGCATAGCAACCTGAACACAATCAAAATGCTCGGAGTCTTCTCCGGCTAAAAATGCATAGTAAATCATCACCGATCAAAACTAATACGTCCGGCTAGGCTTCACACATCATGCCTATGTCCGTATTACGATTCCGGACTCTAATAAGGGGGACTTTATATATCTACCCCAAGGAATACCTAGATCTCATCGCACACTCGCGGGAGAGGGGTTTTCCCATGGAAAGGAAGAAGAGCTTCACATGCTAAAGATGAGAATCGTTACCCTAGCATTTCTCCTCGGCGCCATGACAATCTAGCCAGATGGAAAGCACCGTATCGGCCTCGCCTTCGCGGATCCGGACTCGGATCGAGAATCGGAGCTCCGAAGCTCCACCGGCGGCCGGAGTTGACGTCCTTCTTCCTCCTTTCTCTCCCTTCTCTCTAGCTTTAGAAAGAGAAAGCAAAGTGAAAATAAGGGTTTTCAAGCCCAAATCCCGGTTATAACTCATACGGAACAGCCCCCCACCATTGGATCTCAAACTAAGAAAATGGATGGCTGTGATTCAGCCTGAAATTACAAAATATGGGCCAAACACGGCCTGCGACACGCCCGTGTCCATGGCCATGTCGCCCATTCGCCGTATCGCACGGTACCCCGACCAGTACACGACCTGTGATACGGCCTACGACACGCCCGTGTCACATGTGACACGCCCATGTCAGGGCCCGTGTCACGCCCCGTGTGCAACACCAGAATTTTCCCGAGAAGAACACAGCCTGCGATACGGCCCCGGACACGCCCATGTCACACGTGCCACGCCCGTGTCTGTGCCCGTGTCATGGCCTATGTGCCTCACTCAGAAATATCCCGAGCGTGACATGCCCTAGGACACGCCCATGTCCCAGGCCGTGTGCCTATACTCGACGATCGCCGATCGCCAAAACGTCGACCACGCGACCCGTGGCCGATCACGCCCTTGACACGCCCGTGTCACGCTTGTGTCACGCACGTGACACGCCCGTGTCACTTACTCCAAATCCCAGACTTGGCTTAAAATGTCATCCGTCCCTCTTTTGAGTTTCGGGGTGTTACAACTCCCCTCCCGCTCTCCCTTCGGCGGTCCCTCGAGGGCGGGGTTACATGCGTGGTCAAGGACGAGGACCGCAAGGAGGTAACCCCGGCCCTTCCCGGGATCAAGTGTACACGCTAGACATGGTGCAAGAACGGAATCCCCAAAATGTTATTACAGGTACGTGCACTAAGCTTTCATGTTTTCAGTGTTAAACTTAAGTTGCTTACGACAGACTAGCTATCTAGCAATACGTTTTGATTATCGGCACTTAGACACCGTGATGATTGGCGGAAAGGCGGCTTATGCGCTTTTCGGTACCGGTGCCTAACACTCCTTTGTGTCCGAGGATTTCATTAAGGACATGGGGGGTGTACACTATTTTACTGGAATAGCCCGTCTAGTGTGCCTTCTGGACGGCTCGGATATAGTTGCAATCGCTATGTGTGTGCTTTAGGTACTTATTGAGGGAAGGGCTTTTGTTTTGCCTGCCACTGTCCTGAAAATGCCGGAATTTGACATATTTCTGGGCATGATGTGGTTGGACTGGCACTTTGCAAGGATCGACTGCGTGGAGAAGCGGATCTATTTGAGATATGGAGAGTCTGACATCATCTTCCAAGGTATTAACTTCGCACCTCGTCTGACGTTATCATCCGTTCAGGTTGTAAAAGACAACATGAAGGGGGAAGAAGTTTTTATGATCTTTTTTGGGTTGAAGGAAGTAGCATTGGACGTAAAAGACATACGGGTAGTGCGGGACTTCCCCGAGGTATTTCCTGAGAAACTGCCAAGATTACCCCCGCATAGAGAGGTTGAATTCCAAATTAATCTCGTACCGGGTGCCAAGCCTGTATCCAAGGTCCCTTACCGAATGGCCCCGAAAGAACTCGCGGTTCTTAGAGTTCAACTACAAGAACGGGTGGAGTCAGGGTTTGTTCGCCCAAGATCGTCACCCTGGGGACCCCCTGTATTGTTCGTGAAGAAGAAGAATGGCACCCTGCGTTTATGCATAGATTATCGGGAACTCAATCGGTTGACGGTGCAGAACACTTACCCGTTACCTCAGATCGACGAGTTGTTCGATCAACTAGTTGGTGCGCATTGGTTTTCTAAGCTGGACTTGCGCTCAGGGTATTACCAGTTGCGAATACAAGAAGGGGACATCTAGAAAACAGCGTTTAGTTCAAGATATGGGTTGTCGAGTTCACTATAATGTCGTTTGGGCTCACAAATGCCCCTTCGGCTTTCATGACCCTGATGAACAAGGTATTGGAGCCCTATTTGGACATCTTCGTCATTGTTTTCATCGACGATATTATAGTCTACTCTAGGACGGAGGAGGAGCATGGCGAGCACCTGACCTTGGTGTTGAAGAAGTTGAAGGAGCACGCCTTGTACGCCAAATTTAGCAAATGCGAATTCTGGGTTAAGGAGGTTGCCTTCTTGGGTCATGTGATCAGTGGGGCTGGGTTAGCTGTGGATCCGACCAAGGTGCGCGCCGTAAAGGAGTGGTCGCCTTTGAAGTCAGCGGCTGACATGCGGAGTTTTCTTGGACTTGTCGGGTACTACCGCAAGTTCGTAAAAGGATTCTCAAAGATTGACCTCCCGCTTACTTCTTTTGCAAAGAAAGGAGTGTCATTTGAGTGGACAGGCCAATGTGAAGCTGCATTCCAAGAATTGAAGGATAGACTTACTTCCGTCCCCATCCTTGTCCTTCAGTCTGGGAAGGAAGGATTTAAAGTTTACACGGACGCGTCATATCAAGGGATGGGAGCGGTATTGTTGCAGCGCGGGCACACTATTACTTATGCTTCAAGACAATTGAAGAAGCACGAAATCAATTACCTGGTTCATGATTTGGAGCTGGGAGCAGTGGTGTTCGCCTTGAAGGTTTGGAGGCATTATTTATACGGCGTCCACTACGAGATCTTTTTAGACTATAAAAACTTGAAGTACGTTCATACTCAGAAGGAGTTGAACTTAAGACAACGGCGGTGGTTAGAATTTCTATGCGACTATGAGTTCACCTTAAACTACCACCCCGGAAAAGCAAACTCAGTAGCTGATGCGTTGAGTAAAAAAATACCAGGCTCGAGCCCAGAGTCACGGTTGATAAGTATGGAGTTGGCTCAGATGATTGAGGAGATGGATATTACTTTTATATTTTAGGCTCCTTCGACAGAATATACGGAGTACTTGGCCAGCATGAGCATAGTTTGTGAAATCCGGGACCGGGTCCGGGTGGAGCAAGGAGTGGATGCGGCTCTGGCCCCAACATTTAAGTCAATCGAAGACGGGACTATCGACGAATACACACTGAAAGACGGCCTCATTTATTTTCGCGGCCTGCTCTACATTCCCAAGGGCGGTAAAATCCGGGAGGATATCTTGAGAGAGGCACATTGCTCTCAGTATACAGTGCACTGGGGAATCGCAAAGATGTACGCCAGCTTACGGAAGACCATGTGTTGGCCGAGAATGAAGAAGAATGTCCGATATTTTGTTACACATTGTGAAGCCTGTCAAAGGGTGAAGGCGAAGTACAGGAGTCTCTACGGCTTGTTACAGTCATTGTCCATCCCCGAGTGGAAGTTCGAGGATATTTCCATGGACTTCGTACATGGGCTACCTCGCTCACGCTCAGGGAATGATTCAGTATGGGTGATCGTTGATCGACTAACGAAAGTTGCCTGGTTTATCCCTATGAAGGAGGCTCACGTGGATGTCATGGTACGCCTCTTTGTAGAGCAGTTTGTATGGTATCATGACGTGCCTAAGACGATAGTTTCTGACCGTGATGGTCACTTTACCTCTAAGGAGTGGAAGGCGGTACATGCATATTTGGGCTCGCGCCTTACCTTCAGCACCGCGTTTCATCCTAAGACGGACAGGCAGTCTGAGCGGACCATCCAGACATTGGAGGATCTATTGAGATTATTTGTGTTGGATAGGGGAGAGCCGTGGGAAAGACTCTTACCCCTGGTGGAATTCTCCTACAACAACAGCCATCAGGCGAGTATCGGCATGGCGCCCATGAAGCCCTTTATGGAAGGTGTAGAACCCCCCTGTCTTGGGTGCAAGATGAAGACCCTAAGATTTTGGGAGTTGAGTATATAGATGACACTGATGCGGTGGTTAGGCTGATACAGGATCGCATGTTAGAGGTTCAAAGTCGGTAGACGAAGTATTATAATGCAAGGCACAGTATGGTGGAGTTTCAAGTGGGTGATAATGTATTTCTGAAAATCCAACCGATGCATGGAGTGTCACGGGTGCGTGGTGTGAAGAAGCTCAGCCCCAGGTATGTAGGGCCCTATGTCATATTGGAAAGGATTGGCCCTTTGGCCTATCGGTTGGAGTTACCGCCGGAGCTGGAGAATCTCCACGACATGTTCCATGTGTCGTCGCTTCGGAAGGTGCTGTTACGACCCGATCAATATATCCCCACAACTGATGGTGTTGTGGCGTCTGATAGGTTAGTGCGATTGGAGCCGGTGCAGATCGTAGACAATAAGAACCTTGCACCGCAAAAGTGTTCTCTTGGTGAAGGTGCTATTGTCAAATCATGGGAAGGAGCAATTCATATGGGAGACAAGGGATTTGAATCAAAGACGCTACCCGGAGTTGTTTACTCCAGGTAATTTTATTTAAAAGCATATTTTATTTTCTGTATGCTTCACTCCCCATAGCCTTAGCCTGATTTCAGGGACAAAATCTTCTATTTTGTTTATAGGATTTGTAACGTTCTGATTCGCGCTAGGCCCCTTGTGTGTGTTTTTGGTGTCAGGAGAGCTGGTGTAGTCCCAAGGGGGTATAGGTGATCAGGTGCACACTCGATGGGGAAAAGGAAACAAGGTAAAAACTTATGTTAAGTATGACACGGGTAGGGACACAGGCGTGTCCCTACCCGTGTTCAGTGTCTTTAAGTGACTATGGTGTAGAGTGATTCTGAAATGGCGTGAGTGGTGTGTCCCGAGAAGGACACGGGTAGGGACACGGGCGTGTCCCTACCCGTGTTCAGTGGCGTCGAGTGGTGTGTCCCGAGAAGGACACGTGTAGGGACACGGGCGTGTCCCTACCCGTGTTCAGTGGCATTGAGCCTGTCCATAGAAGGACACGGGTAGGGACACGGGCGTGTCCTTACCCATGTGCTCCAAGGCTAACAAGACGAGAAGTGTCCCCACCAGGATATGGGTATTGACACGGCCATGACCATGGCCGTGTCACCTGAACACGGGTATCGACACGGGCTTGTTAGTACCCGTGTATGAGCACGAAACAGCAGTCGCGCCGCTTCGCCAGAGCAGGACACGGGTAAGGACACAGCCGTGTCCCTACCCATGTCACTTCTTTATAAAAAGGAAAAGAAAAACCCTAGCCATTTTCACTCTTCATTCCAGCCCTTTTACCTTAGAGAACTTTCTGGAGGAGGAGATCTTGCTGGAGAAAACCTTGGAGGAGGAGAAACGCAACCGCCGTCAAGGAAAAAGAGATGCCAATGAGAAGGATGATAAGATCCATGGCCGGAAATGGTGGTACCACTGGAAATGAGGTGAGCTTCCTACCCTCTCCCTTGGTGCTAGATCCTTAGATATTCTTAGGCGACACATCGACTCAAATGAGTCTTTATGCATTAGGAGAAGCTTTCTAGGGAGGCCTATCTAGAACTTTTGTTCTAATGACTAGTCATCTTCAACCTCCCCTTCTTCAAAGTGATGATGGGGGTGGATTTGTGAAGAGGAATAGAATTGAGAGGGATAATAAGGGTGGAGGAACTTCTGGTTGCTATTTGGGGGAAATCGCCTTGAGGAGGAAGATGAACCGATGCCGTTCAATCCTCTTCAAGATGCGTGCAAAATCTGTGTTCTGCACGCAACGACCTTCTTGGCTATTTTCAGGCAAGAAATGGTCCAATCTGGGCTATCAACTAAACACGAAAGTTGTATCCCTTGAAATTACCTTTCCAACGAGTGGCTACACACTTTCGGGTGAAGCCTGCAGCCACAGGAATGTCTGGTCAAAGTAAGAGCTGTAGGCTAAGCGCACTGAATTGTATTTTGTACGCTGCAGGCTTTGGAGCCAATTTAAGGTGGGATATAGTCTGATTTGGGTTATAGGCTGAACATGAAAGTTGTAGCCGATGGAAATACCTTTTCATCGAGTAGTTACATGCACTCACTAGATTTCCGTAGCCACGGGAATCTTCGGTTGAAGTTGCTGTCCAGATTATTTCTGCACCTAAATTTCTGGGTAGTGTATAACATGGATTTAGATTCAGTGGAATTAATGTTGCAATCTGATTCGAGGTTCGGGTGAACTCTTTTATGATAACCACCGTAGTGTTCTGAAGGTTGAAGTTCATTAATTTGAATTCGTATAACGAGTGTTGAAGCTAACTTAAATCGAACGAAATGGCTTGATATAAATTGGTTGATTATCATTTATGCGCATTTTTTTATATGATGTTGAAATCATTCGGTATGATATATAGATGAATAAACTATGACCATGATGTATGTTGAATTGATTGAATGAAATTTAGTAGTCCAATGCTTAGAGTGTCGTCTCCCTACGGGTAGCATTGTGGAAGTTAGTAAGTGCAGTGTTGGCCGTCACTAGTCGGGATGGTGTTGAGATGAGTAAAGTGGATGGTTGGGCTTGGTACTCGTGCTTTCTACGAGTCCCTTACATGCCACAGTGTTGTGGAATTGCATGCGGTGTGAGTCGACACACAGTGTCATAATCCTGGATTAAGTATAGTGTGGCAGGTCTACGGGCTCGCCAATCGTCACACCGAAGGGAGTTGACAGATAGACTTTGGGCGGTTGGGCTTGGTCCTCGTGCTTTATCCGAGGCTCCTTCCGTGCCAAGTGAACGGTTGGACTTGATCCTCATGATCTTTTCTGAGGCTACCTCCGTATCACGCATAGGTCAGTTCGGGGCTAGGATCTTGGTGCACATCTACCCAAGAGAATCCGTTGGGTCGTAGTACGCATAGGCTCCACTGTTGTGTTCTTAGCGTTGAGGCGTACGGAGGCCTAAGTGAAGTAGTGTGGATACCCACTTAGTAGTAGAAGTTCCCGTTCTACTGTCACCGTTTGGCCACGACGGTTGGCGCCTGAGAGGTTAGCTACCTGCTCGAAAAGTGGAAACTACTAGTCTGTGTCGACATAGTAAGTGCATGTGCGTGATCATGGGTGTGTCATTGCATCGTATACATAACATTGCACCTCATTACATACAAGAGACCCTCATCGAATAATTTTTTATGGGCACTCCTATACGATGAGTTACTTACTGCTGAACGATCCTCAACTTCTAGGGTGGTGAAATACCCTAAGGAGGAATTTGGTGACATTTATACTTAGACACACAATTTAAACCAATTAGGGTTAGTTTAGGTATTTACCATTTAGGAAAATATTGATGAGTCATATGACATTGGATACTTAGGAAATTTTTGTGGGATTATTTTTATAATATTATGAGTCTCTAGAAATTATTGTAGGATGTTTGGAAGATAGTAGCTTATACTTGTAGTTATAACCTTTGTGTTGCCCCTATTGATGATTTTGATAAAATAGTGGTTAAAATAACTTAGAATTTTATGAAACGTAGTTAGTAATGTTTTGTAATCATATT
Organism: Platanthera zijinensis; assembly: GCA_039513925.1. Classification (NCBI taxonomy): domain Eukaryota; kingdom Viridiplantae; phylum Streptophyta; class Magnoliopsida; order Asparagales; family Orchidaceae; genus Platanthera; species Platanthera zijinensis. Next base: position 92,961,640 of record CM077094.1, read on the forward strand.
AAATCTCTGGTAATTTTTGTATAATTTTTGAATTAAGTTTGGTGATGCTTCCATCTTTACATCTATTTATTGGTATTATATTGAATTCATTAATGACAGGTTAATTCATTTAGGAAATTTAGTGAAATTTGGTGTTCTCTGATATTTTGGCATTTTATAGTGTTCACAAATTTTGGGTGGCAATAACTTAAGTAAATCTAATACTTCATGTTCAAAATTACCAATGGCCTAAATTTTGGGAAAATTAAATAAATGCAAAATTAATTAGGAAAATTATAAGTCTCTGGATTTAGGCTAAACATATCATGATAGACCCCCATTAAATATCTTAAGGCTTTTGGATGAAAATTTGGAGTACCTCCTATCATGTACATCATATAGCTTTGGTTGGTCTGCATATAATAAAACTGCAGAAATTGTGATAGAATGTGAATTGAGCATAGGGAGTTGGGGTGTAATATCAAACTGATTTTGGGGAAGTGAAAATGAGTTCATTGTTAGGAATCATCATGGGGAGAAGTGATGGGTTGACTAGTGTAAGTGGTGCTCGGGATCGACAAAAGATCGTCATTCCTGTGGAAAAAGAAAGGGTCAAAATACATTAGGGTTAGATCCAGTATAATATTAAAAGGGGGAAACAGGAATTTGGTAATAACCAATAATAGTAAGTGCCTTCCGAAAGGGAATGATGGGCTTCAGCTACCATCATAGTTCCTAGTGCCCTTTGAGAACCCTTCATCGTGTATGCCCGGGGAAGTCCAGGGCTAACCTAAACTGTAAGAATAATCACTGTTAAGTGTAACTAGTATAACTAGGATTACACTTACACTCACACTCCCCGGTGTTGTGGGAGTTAGGTTAGGTCTCACGAGTAGTAGGCTCGGTGGTTTCAGTGGTGGGCATGTTAGCCCGGCGAGTCGATGGCTTGGTAGATAATTATGACAGACGGGATAGTTCGGGGAGCTTTTGCTTTGTGGGAGAATACAATACTATTGCATGTGCATATGATAAAAGGTGGTAGGTCTTCGGTATTGGACCGTCGTTAACACCGACGTCGATACGCTGACTCGGCGGGAGTGGTTTACACTTAGCCAAAGAAAGTCTAGTGGATATGGCCAGCATTAGTATGTGGTGACTCTGGGTTGTGTACTTCCAAAGCCATATGTAAGGGCTCGGCCTGGTTGTGTGGATACCTTCCTAGGAGTGGGGGCCCGACCCACTATCTCTGTTTGAATTAACGGAGGTTCCTGGGAGTGAAGCTAGCTGCCTAAAAGGGGGGAACTAAAGGTCTGTGGCATAGAGTCATGTGTGTGTGTTGCACTTGCATAAATCATAGCATAACATAGCACAACACTCATACTTGCTTATAAACCTAACACCCCATCGTATAAATTGGTATGAGATTTTTTATATGATTGGAGCCTTGCAAAAGACCCCTTAACTTATAAGTTTGTATGGGCATTCATATAAGTTAAGGTTACATATTTCTTAGTTTACCTTTCATATACTTATTGTTTATCTACTTGTTTACACTATTTGCTTTCTTATATTTGTTGTGGCTTATTACTCATGATAGACTAGTTCCGTCGTCACCTTCTTTCTTTGTACTCTCCACCTTCATTACCTTCCCTTTCCTTCTCCACGCTCGGTGCCTAGGAGCCATAGGGGAGGGGTGGGGGATGATAGGACTTAGTCTTTTTGACTAAAGTTTGATGAACACAACATTTCTGGGACTCCAGATGGGAGACAGGGATCAGCAGCAGGGGATATAACACCAGTGGAGTATGGTGCCCATGGAGGTGGGCCAATCTAGCACAGGAGCACCGACTACTGGCTCCGTGAGTGATTAGTTTACTTAGCTTCCATTAGACTTTATAGTGAGGATTGATGTACTGGGCTTGAGCTTGTTTAATTTTATTTGTACTATTTTACTTCAGTACTTTTATTATCTTGTGGAGTTATCGTGGTTTCATATTATATGTGATTGTGGACTTAGTTTTATCTGAACTGTGTATAATCTTCTTTCTCTTTGGTGATCGTAAAGGCAGGCATGATCAGCATTTTGTAGTGGCAACCTTGCCGAGTGTTGGTGTCACCGCAAAATGATGATTCTGGGCATAAGACCCTGGTTGTTTAAAAAGAAAAAAAATCTGGGTCTTACAAACTGGTATCAGAGAAAACATCGATCAAGAGAGAAGAAGTCCACAAAAAACCCTTGGCCACCCCGCGTGAGCTTAGTTTGCGGACAAACTAGAAGTAGAAGCAAGGGTGTGCCCATAAGGGAATTACATGTAGAAGTCCACTTTATTCATTAGTTCCACTTGTACATTATCTTACAATTTGAATTTTTTTACTTTGTAGCTTGCGAAGAACCCTACTATACAGTAGGGTACACCTCAGGCACAGAATGAACAGCTGGCTCCGAATCCGTTCCAGCAGACGGAGATGGGGCAAACACCCATTGCCTACTGGAGGCCTTCAGAACTCAGCAGGCCTCGGCTCCACAGCCAATTCTCGGGGCCAACTGGATGAGTGCCTTTCGAGGGAATTCTCCTCCATCCTATCTCGGGACGGATTCAACAGTCCGTATAGAGGTGTGGTTGGACATCATCTACGAGATGCTGGCTAGAATTCAATGCCTCGCGAAGGAGGCGGTTTCTTTGGCAGTTTCCTACTTAGACGCACATGGGAAGAGATGGTGGAAGTCACAGTTAGACACCACCTTTGCTGGATTGGATTGCGCAGACATCTCCTAGGAGAAGTTCAAAGCAGCTCTATTGGAGTATTTTGTACCTCAGTTAGTGACGGATGAGTTGGAAGACAGGTTCCTGCAGTTGAGGCAGGGCAACATGACAATGTTATAGTACTACCGGGAGTTCAAAAATCTAGCCCGCTATGCGGACTCATATAAGTTGGATGATGCGCGATATGCCAAGAGGTTCTACAAAGGACTATATGATGACATGAGACAGGCCCTCCTCTTCGTCTCAAATGGGAGTCTGACCAGGATCTTAGAGAAGGCCAAGAAGCAAGAGGCGGATCAGCTTACAGTTCGGGGCCGGAAGAGATCGGCTAATGATGAGTCCTATTTATATAGGGTTTTTAAGACTTATTTGGGCTTGTTTTCTCACTCGTGCACTGCATTTCAACCGATTATCGGTTATATTTGCATCGTTTGGTCATTGAACATTTAGTGCACTTTTGGCCAAAGGATGTGCAATTGCGCATTCTATCATCGGGGGTATGCACAAGGTGCTCCTCGTTATCTTTTTGTTTAGTTTTGTTTGCATTTTGGTGCTGGAAGCTTGTGCTCCAGTTGGTTCTATTGCTGCACAGGTAGTTGGGAAGTCACAAATTCGATTTCCAGTTCTGTGTAAAACGCATGGTCGTGCGAATTTCTTCTCGCATGGTTTCAGTGCAATCGTGCATTTTATACAGCACTTCTGGGGACTTCTGTTTCTACCCGTGCGATTTGTTCCCGCATGGTTTCGGCCAAACCGTGCGAGAAGGAATCGCACGCCTGCCTCTTTTGCCAAGCTTTCCAGTGCTTTGTGGTTAATCGTGCATTTTGTTCACGCACAGGCGGCAGTGCCCGTGTGCGAGTAAAATGCACGGTACCCCTGTTTTACCCTATTTTCTACGCTCTGTGTTTACCCATGCGATTTCCTTCACGCATGGGCGAAATCAACCTTGTGTAAGTAAAACGCACGGGTCAACGCTTCTTTTTCCCATGCAATTTCTGCGCGCGAATATCACACGGTTCACACACGGGTGTGCGCCAGACCACGCGTGACCAATTTTCTAATCTTTTTCTATTTAAGCTCAGATTTTCTATCATTTTAGAGAGCTTCATTTCCTACCATCCCCTCTGCGTTTTTATGGCAAAATCCAAGCCAAAGCTAGGATGCAAATTGATAACGCCAAGGAGAGGAGATCCGGGCAAGCATTCAACGCCAAATCCGAGCCAAAGCTTCCTCTCGGCCTCCTCCTTCATCCTCGAGCTTCAAGAAGTGATTTTATCTAGCTTTCTCCACCAAGCAAGGAGAAGTTTGTGCCATCTTCCACCGACTTGTGAAACAAAGAAGACGGGTTCATTGGGAGTGAGTGACAGCCTCCTCTACCCCGGACGCAGTTGAGGACCGAGCTAGGATGCGGATTGACAACCCGAAAAATCCTACCGTGAATCCTCAGTAAGACTTCGGATCCGATCGATTTCACACACTTTTCTTCTCTTGTTGTTGATTGTATAGTTTAACTCTTTGTATTTGATGAAGTATGCTTATTATAATATACGTTTCTGTGTAATCTTGTCTATATGATTGTATGTCTTCGTTATTTGCTTAAGGTGCGCCCTTATTTTCCATACGCCATCCATCCATTCTTGCTGTTCTAGAGATTGATAGAGGCGTGCGTAGCGAAGAGGTGCTTACGACCCTCAAATTCTGGTTCTTACCCTTGCCTACTCATCCATCCGCCTAGCGATTCGGTGCATAGCGGCCCGTGTAGTCTTCCATCCCTCCTGACGAAGCGATGCATAGCGGCATTGCATAGGAGTAGTTTGTAGTGTTTTATTTTCCTTTTCCGCAACCATCAAAACCCCCCTTATTAAACTCCTGCCTAAAGAATTCAATCCCAAGTCCTCCTCGATATTAACTCCCCCCTTACTGTGTTCCTTGAAGAGATCGATACTTTGGAAAGCCACCCATTTTATATTACTTGTGCGACTGGTACACTTGCCGTTCCAATGCATCAGCTAACGACGCAGTGATTGGTGGCAGGAGGGACCAGCCCAAAGGTCATGTAATCAGAGAAAGGAGAAATGGGGATCAACCCTGCCGGTAGGAAATGAAGGAACAAAGGGACGCAGTGGTATTGGCTCCTCAGCATTTACAGATACAGGAGATGCCAAGGACAGGGGAAAGGGCACAGGTATGTTTTCGGTGCAACCAGCCGGGGCGCTTTAAGAGGAACAACACCATGAGGGAAGCACCCCTACTAGCACTTCAGGATGACCCACCTGCTCGGTAGTTTGGTGGTCGAGGACGCAGCCGAGGACGTGGATTTTAGGGCGGAGACCACAGGCAGGATAGAGGGCAAGTGTATGCCTTGGACCTGGCTCATCCCCGGAACTCGGAGCAGGTGATAGCTGGTACGCCAGTGATTTTAAGTTATTTTCTTTCCTAAATGCAAGACTCATGGATATAAAATTGTTAGAAATAGGAAAGAAAACTATAACTAGATTTCTAAGACATTTAGCAACCTCAGGCATAGTCTTTGTCAGCAGCAAGCCCGCTCATACACTCTTCGATATATGTGCTTCACACTCATTCGTGTTAAAAGTCTTTGTGGGAGGACTAGAAGGCGTGGAACGATTCATAAGCTTGATTATGAGGGTGCGTCTACCCGACGGATAAGAGTTATTAACCTCTGCCCATTACAACATGGAGGCATAAATCGACAGAAAAGTATTCAAAGCACCAGCAACGATCCTAAGGATGCCAGACTTTGACCTGATCCTGGGCATGAAATTGTTGCATTGGAACCATGCCCATATCGATTGCCTGTCGAGGAGGATCACCTTGAGGCACGGGGACTCCTTCGTTATCATCGAAGGTATTAGATCTACCTCCCACCTCTTACTATTATCCGTACAGGCCATCAAGGACCATCTGCAGGGAGATGAGGTCTACCAAGTGCTGTTCGAGATGGTTGAGGCCAAGGATTCCATTCCTAATATCACGGCGGAACGAGATTTTTCTAACGTATTCCTGGAGAAGTGTCTAGGGCTACCCTCACATCGGGAGAAGGATTTCCAAATACAGCGCGTACCGGGGGCTAAGCCGGCATTTAGAGCTCCTTATCGGATGGCCCCAAAGGAGTTGGTGGAGTTTCGAAGCCAGCTGCAGGAGCTAGTGGAAGCCGAATTTGTCTGGCCAAGCTCTTCACCTTAGGGATCTCCGGTGCTATTCCTTAAGAAGAAGGATGGGACACTCCGATTATGTATTGACTACAAGGCTCTGAATAGGCTGACGGTCCGAAAAACGTATCCTCTACCGAGGATTGGCGAGATGTTTGACCAGTTGGAAGGAGCTCATTGGTTCTCAAAGCTGGATCTGAGGCCAGGTTACTACCAGTTGCGCATTGAGGAGGAGGATAGCCTGAAGACATCTTTCAGCAGTAGATACAGGCTGTATGAGTTTACCGTGATGCCCTTAGGGTTCACGAATGTACCCTCTGCGTTCATGAGTTTGATGAACTGGGTATTCGATCCATATCTGGATGTCTTCGTCATCGTGTTTATTGACAACATCCTCATCTATTCGAGGATTGAGGAGTAGCATTCACGTCATTTGGCTATGACCCTAGAGAAGCTCTGAGAGCATAAGTTATATGCTAAATTAAGCAAGTTCCAGTTTTGGCTAATGTAGGTGGCCTTTCTATTCCATATTATCAGTGGGGAGGGATTGGCAGTAGTTATGGAGAAGGTTCAGGGAATACGGGATTGGCCACCGCTGAAGACAGCCACAGATGTTAGGAGTTTCTTAGGGCTTCCCGGATACTACTGGAAGTTTGTGGAGGGATTCTCTCGGATTACTCTCCCTCTCACATCTCTGACAAAGAAGGAGATTCCATTTGTTTGGACGTCATGGTGTGAGGCTGCCTTTTTGGAGCTGAAGGGTCGGCTTACCTTGGCCCCTATCCTTGCTCTTCCATCTGGGAAGGAAGGATTTCAGGTTTATATGGACGAATCATATAAGGGGATGGGTGCCGTTCTGATATAAAATGGATGCGTGATTGCTTACACCTCCCATCAGTTGAAGAAACACAAGCAAAATTACCCAGTGCATGACTTGGATATGGGAGCGGTTATCTTTTCCCTGAAGATCTGGCGGCACTACCATTACGGGGTCCACTGCGATATATTCTCAGACCACAAGAACCTGAAGCACGTGGACATGTAGAAGGAGCTAAACATCATACAGAGATGCTGGGTAGAGTTTTTGTCGGACTATCAGTATACCATGCACTATCATCCTGGGATGGCAAACGTGGTAGCAGACACTCTGAGCTTGAGAGCAACTACATCTGGAGCAGGGCCTCAAATGATTGCTATGGAGTTGGTGTAGATGATGGAGGAGATGAAGATATCTCTGGTGTCCAAGGATGATCTAGAGCTGTATGCGGAGTACCTGTCGTCGATGATTTCCCCCGATGATATTCGGGATCGCATCAGGGATGGGCAGAGGTTGGATGCGAGGATAGAGCCGATATTTAGGGCCTAAGAGGAATGCACGGAAGGGGATTACACTCTGATAAATGTTCTGCTATTCTTTAGGGCGTGGTTTATATACCGATAGGGGGCCAAATTTAGGAGGATATCATGACCGAGGTACATGGTAGAAGATATTCAGTGCACCCGGGATCACAAAGATGGAAGCAGACTTAAAGAGGACGATGTATTAGCCAGGCATAAAGAAGGACATTACATTCTTTGTGACGCATTGCGAGGCTTGCCAGCTCGTAAAGGCGGAGTGCAAGAGTCCGACCGGATTATTACAGCCACTTCCGGTACCAGAGTAGAAGTTTGAGGACATAGCCATGTATTTTATACATGGGCACCCTGATCTCATGCGGTGAATGATTCGATTTGGTTGATCGTCGATAGACTGACGAAGGTATCCAGATTTATTCCAGTTGCAAAGGGCACATCGGTCAGTGTTCTGGTGCGGAGGTTCGTCGAGCAGTTTGTTCGTTATCATGGAGTGCCCAGGAAAATCGTCTCAGATCGGGATGGACGGTTTACGTCCAAGGAGTGGAGGTCGGTTTAGACTTATCTGGGTCCTCGGTGACGTTCATCACGACTTTCCACCCTCAGATAGATGGGAAGACGAAATGCACCAATAAGAAACTGGAGGATCTTCTACGCCTATGAATTTTGGACAATGGCGAGCCCTCGGAGAGACTGTTTCCACTGATCGAGTTCTTGTACAATAATAGCCATCAGTCTATCATAGGCATGGCCCCTTACGAGGCATTATATGGACGGAGGTGTAGGACCCCATTATCTTGGATACAGGATGAGGATCCGAAGGCACATGGCTCGGAGTTCGTGGAGGACACAGATGCTCAGGTAAGAATGATCCGGGATAGGATGTTGGAAGCCCAGAGCAGGAAGCCCAAATACTACGATGCGCGACATCGTCAGGTAGAATTCAAAGTGGGAGACCAGGTTTTCTTGAAGATACGGCTGATGCATGGAGTCTCGCGGGTTCCCGGGCAGAAGAAGCTCGGTTCGATATATATGGGGATTTACAGGATCCTGGAGAGGATCGGCCCCCTTGCTTACAAACTTTTGCTACCGCTGGAGTTAACGGGGTTGCATGACTTCTTCCATGTCTCTTCACTTCACAGGGCTCTACTACGCCCTGAGCAGCTGATTTCCACCACAGACGGCCTAGTGGCTTCAGATTGATCAGTCAGCATGGAGCCGATCAGGATTGATGATACGGAGGTGCGAGTCTTGCGACATAAGAAGGTTCCGCTAGTCAAGGTTTTGTGGAGAAACCATGGGAAGGAGGAGCACACTTGGGAGCCATAAGAATTGATGCAGCTAAAGTACCCAGATCTCTTCGATTAAGGTATACCTTCAACTCCTAGGGATGTTACATACTTTTACTTAAGTAGAAATCCTGTAGGCTTAACCTTAATTTCGGGAAATAAATTTTTATTTTTATATATTGGGATTTGTAACATCCCTCAAACAACTAGACCCCTAGGAGTGGTTTTGTCATGACTAGGTCATGACAAAACCATAAGAAGCTCTAGGGAGCAAGTGAACAAGGGCCAAGGTGAAAATACCTTGGTCTTCCTATAGCACAGCCTCACCACAAGACTTAGGGTTTGACCTTAGGGCTTCAACTGGACTTCATGACCCAACCACAGCACCCCTAACCCCTTGGGCGGTCCATAGGGTCTCTAAGTACCCATTGGGGGCAATCAAGGTGGCCAAGTTGGCTAAAGTCCACCCTAAACCTAAATGGGTCAAACAGGCCTACTTAGCCAAGTGAACCCCACACATGCCTCCCTAACCCTAGAGTGAGGTCAATGTTTAACCAAGGACCCATTGGGGTCAACCCAAGAGGCTAAGTTGACCCAAGTCAACCCTAGCCCTAAAATGGCAAAAGTGCCCTAACTAAGGGGTAGGTGACCTCCAATGTGCTAAGTCAACCCTACCCAACCCTACCTAGACCCTAGGGGAGGCCAATGGGTCACCAAGGACCTATTGAGGGTAACCCAAAGGGCAAATTGACCAAGGTCAACCATTGTCTAGGTTTAGGCCAAACTAGCATAAATGGGCTAACCCAAGCTAAAGCCATATCAACTTGGGCTAACCTTATGTTAATTATCACATATTATGAGTTAGTGGGCTGCCAATAGGCTGGAGTAGTCATCAAATTCATCCTTAATGATTAGGAGAGAGAAAGCTCAATTTTTCCCCTTTAATGGAGGAGAGAGAAAATGAGGGAGAAGGTCATCCATGGCATAGGGAGGCCAAGGGCCACCCTTTATTGCTGGATTCAACTCCTCTAGGGAAGAGGAGGAGTTTCCAGCCATTTCCCGGCCAAATTGAGCCTAGGTTAACCCCCACCACCATGGCCAAAATTCTTCATTAAGGCCATTAATGGCAATTTCAGCCTACACCCTTCCCATCCTCCAACTGATGATCTTAAAAGCATCCCTGGACTCAGTGGAGACATTTCCATACTTTACCTGAAGGTGCCGAGTGAGTTGGTAGTGATGTTGCATAAATCCAATTGGCGCCACCACCACCCATGGCAATCCGGCGATCGACCCGACTCCAGCCCTCCAATAAGGTCCTCCCTCACCTCCTTCTTCTGTGGATAGATCCACTCTTAACGACTGTCGGAGTTGGGGCCAATTGGCCCAAGTTAGCCAGGGCCGAAAGCTTGAGTTTTCAAGCTATTTCTTCCACACACAAACCCCAATTCCGGCCACCTCCAGCCAGCCTACCACCGCCTATTGATGGCCACCACCTTAAAGAAGGTGGTGGTGGCGATGGCCGACCGGGGTAAGGCTCAGGTGGCCGGGAAATCGCCTCCCAAAACGACCCAGGATGGGATAATTCCGGCCATTGGCATGACGGGGAAGATGAACGGATACCGCATATTCTTCATCAAGATTCGTGCAGAATCCGATTATTTACTTTGTATTATTAATTCATTTCTGTTATTTAAATGGCTGTGGATGTTTTGATTTATGAAAAATACTTAGGGTCCCCTACAGTAAAAATGGTCTACATGAAAGTTGTAGCCTTATGAGAATAGTTTATTTTAAAATTTATTTGAGTCAATTTAGAGTTCAGGCTAGACCACAACTCTCATTTTTGTGAGGTCTATACATAGGGTTGAGCAGAGGTTGATTTGAGTGCCCCCATCAATCCAGCCATCCAAATTCCCTGAAATTTAGAATAAGGGTCACTCCTATCTATATGAACAACCTATCCAAAAAAGGAATTTTTGGATATACGTGTCCTATAGTTTTTGTAAATATATAATAAATATTGTAAAATTTAATTGGAGGGTCTATTGACATCCAAATTCTCCCAAATTTGGTGAGAGGTTCTTGGGGTCAATAAAGGTCTTTGTATAAAATTTCATCTCATTTGGAGATGATACTGTTTGGATTTTAGTAAACCCTAGCCTTGACCTAAAAGGGGTAATTAGGTCAAAGTGTCCCTTGTGGGCTTAAGGGGCCAAATCACCTCAACAGAGGTTGATATTTTGTCCCTTGATGCGTTATGTCAGTAAATACCCTCCCATGGATTATGGGGTGGATTAGGGTGGATTTGCCCTAGGCCCCTAGTTCAAACCCTAAGGTTGAACTTTGGGGGTTTGTGAAGGACATATGGTGTTATGTCCTTGCATAGACTTGGTGTTTAGTCCATGTGATTCAAGGATGGTGAAATGCCCTAGGGAGGAATTTGGTGACATTTAGACTTAGGCACACAACTTAAACCAATTAGGGTTAGTTTAGGCCTTTATCTTTTAGGAAAATATTGATGGGTCATATGACCTTAGATCCTTAGGAAATTTTGGCAGGAATGTTTTTATAACATTATGAGTCTCTAGAAATTATTGTCGGATGTTTGAAAGATAGTAGCTTATACTTGTAGTTATAACCTTTGTGTTGCCCCTATAAATGATTTTGATAAAATAGTGGTTAAAATAATTAAAAATGTTAAGAAACATAGTCAGTAATGTTTTGTGATCATATTAAGGCTGCGTTTGGAGGGACTTATTTTCACCAGTCAAGAGGTCACGACCGCATGAATCAGGCCTTAATTAAGGCCCGATTCATGCGGTCGTGACTGCTTGACCGGTGAATATAAGTCCCCCTAAACGGAGCCGAAATCTCTGGTAATTTTTGTATAATTTTTGGATTAAGTTTGGTGAAGCTTCCTTCTTTACAACTATTTATTGGTATTATCTTGAATTAATTAATTACAGGTTAATTCATTTAGGAAATTTAGTGAAATTTGGTGTTCTCTCATATTTTGGCATCTTATAGGGTTCATAAATTTTGGGTCGCCATAACATAAGTAAATCTAGTACTTCATGTTCAAAATTACCTGTGGCCTAACTTTTGGGAAAATTAAATAAATGCCAAATTAATAAGGAAAATTATAAGTCACTGGATTTAGGCTAAACATATCATGATAGACCCCCGTTAAATATCTTAAGGATTTTCGATGAAAATTTGGAGTACCTCCTATCATGTACATCATATAGCTTAGGTTGGTCTGCATATAGTAAAACTGCAGAAATGGTGATAGAATGTGAATTGAGCATAGAGAGTTGGGGGTGTAATATCATACTAATTTTGGGGAAGTGAAAATGAGTTCATTGTTAGGAATCATCATGGGGAGAAGTGATGGGTTGACTAGTGTAAGTGGTGCTCGGGATCGACAAAGGATCGTCATTCCTATGGAGAAAGAAAGAGTCAAAATACATTAGGGTTAGATCTAGTATAATATTAAGAGGGGGAAATGGGAATTGGGTAATAACCAATAATAGTAAGTGCCTTGCGAAAGGGAATTATGGGCTTTAGCTACCATCATAGTTCCTAGTGCCATTTGAGAACCATTCACCGGGTATGCCAGGGGCAGTCCTGGGCTAACCTAAACTGTAAAAATAATCAATGTTATGAGTAACTAGTATACCTAAGATTACACTTACACTCACACTCCCTGGTGTTGTGGGAGTTAGGTTGGGTCTTACGAGCTGTATGCTTGGTGGTTTTCGTGGTGGGCAGGTTAGCCCGACGAGTCGATGGTTCGGTAGATAATTGTGACGGACAGGATAGTCCGGGGAGCTTTGCCTCGGTGGGAAAATATTATATTATTGCTTGTGCATAAGATAAAAGGTGGTGGGTCTTCGGTATTAGACTATCGTTCACACCGACGTCGATACGCTTACTCGGCGGGTGTGGTTTACACTTAGCCAAAGGAAGTCTGGTGGATATGGCTAGCATTAGTACATGATGACTCTGGGTTGTGTCCTTCCAGAGGCGTACGTAAGGTCTAGGCCTGGTAGTGTGAATACCTGCCTAGGAGGGGGGGGGGGCGACCTACTGTCACTGTTTACCACTACGGAGGTTCCTAGGAGTGAAGCAAGCTGCCCAAAGTGGGGTATCTAAAGGTCTGTGTGCATAGAATTGTTTATGTGTGTGTTGCATTTGCATGAATCATGACATAACATAGCACTACACTTATACATGCATATAAACCTAACACCACATCGTATAAAATGGTATGGGACATTTTTTTCGATGGGAGCCTTGCAAAAGACCCCTTAACTTATAAGTTTGTATGAGCATTCATATAAGTTAAGGTTGCATATTTCTTAGTTTACCTTTCATATACTTATTGCTTATCTACTTGTTTACACTATTTTCTTACTTATATTTGTTGTGGCTTAATACTCATGATAGACTAGTTTTGCCTTCACCTGCTTTCTTTGTACTCTCCACCTTCATTACCTTCCCTTTCCTTCTCCCCGCTTGGTTCCTATGAGCTATTGGGGAGGGGTGGGGGATGATAGGACTTAGTCTTTTTGACTAATAGTCGATGACCACAACATTTCTGGGACTCCGGATGGGTGATAGGGAGCAGTAGCAGGGGATATAGTACCAGCGGAGTACGGTGTCCATGGAAGTGGGCTAGTCTAGCATAAGAGCACCGACTACTGGCTCTGTGAGTGATTAGTTTACTTAGCTTCTGCGAGAGTTTGTAGTGAGGATTGATGTACAGGGATTGCTCCCGTTTATATTTCTTTGTACTATTTTACTTCAGTACTTTTATTATCTTATGGACTTATTGTGGTTTCATATTATATATGATTGCGTACTTAGTTTTTACTGAACTATGTATAAGCTTCTTTCTCTTTGGTGATCGTAAAGGCCGGCAGGATCGACGTTTTGTACTGGCGAACTTCCCGAGTGTCGGTGTCACCGCAAAACGGCGATTCTGGGCATTTGACCCCGGTGGTTTAAAAAGAAAAAAGGTGTCTTACGCAAGGGCTCCTTGGAAGGTTTTTACAGGGACAAGTGCAAGGCCAGCAAGTACAACATCAAGTAAGAAACTGGCAGAATGTGTTGTAGGAGGCCCCAGGCGCCAGACAAATGGTAGGTTATATCAAAACCATCGCCAGGCCCCCATTCCTCTCTACCCAGTTTTTTCAGTTCAAACTAAAGATGAAAACAATAAGGAAATAGAACTCAACCTATATTCCACCATCTTCTTTAGAAATGAAGACCTTGAAGGGTTTCAGATTCCCCATTAGAACCCGCTTGTCATTAGCGCAAGGATAAGAGATCCCTTCTTTAACATTAATAAAATTCTCAAAGATAATGGGAGTTCAATCGATGTCCTGCTTGTATCCACTCTCTATAATATTAAACTTACTCCTGAACAACTCTATCCTTCCACGGGACTCGTGTATAGTTTCAACATTTTTTTAGTTTTCGTTCAAGGAACTATTACCCTATCAGTAATAATGGGTGAATACCCGAGGTAGGTTACCCGATATATCTAGTTTGTTGTCATCGACTTAAGTTTTCCCTAAAACATCATCTTTAAAAGGACAATCCAGTCAGTCTTTGGAGCAATCCCATCAATTCCTCACCTGTCCACGAAATTCCCGACCCCAGAAGGCGTAGAGGTCATTCATGGAAGTCAGGAAGCGAGTCACGCCTGCTACTTCAACTAGGCTCAAACAGAAGTTGCAATCATATTCGAAATCAGAGATATCAACCTATGCAGCAAAGTTACTGTGCTGCAAGGAAGCTCTTCGTAGATGAAGAAGACCCCCATCCAATAGCACAACACCACCTTACCCTTGTTTCTCTATTCTCATCTTAATTTTTTTGTTTCAAACTTTGTATGACGTAAAAGTTGCGAGCCACGAATTATGCAGACTATTTCTTGATTTGATTTTATTGCATTACATTTTTCTTATTCTCGCTTTGATATTTATTCAACCAGGTTAGGCCACTCCCAGTATTGAATACTTACATTCTCTGGTGAATAATTTCTGACCAGGCTCAGACAGTTCTAGATTAAATCTTTACATTCTCCGGAAGTCACTTCTTCAGCCAAGCTAGGCCACTCTACGGATCGAATACTTACATTCTCCGGCAATCGGCTCATAGCTAGTCTATATCGCACAACTGGATCGAATGTTTACATTATCCAGTGGTTGGATCAAATACTTACATTCTCCTCCATTACTTTAGGCCAACAACCCGCTTTTGTTAGGGCCTTACCCCCTCGCGGTAGAATCGTCAAATCGAACTCTTACATTCTCCATCACCCGGATCGAATACTTACATTCTCCGGCACCAGGATCGAATAATTATATTCTCCGATAATTAGCTCATAGCCAGGATAGGTGGCGTAACCAGATCTAATATTTACATTCTCCAGTGGTTGGATCGAATACTTACATTCTTCGTTGTTACCGCAGGAAAACACCCCGCCATCACTAGGGCCTGACCCCTCATGGTCGAATCATTAGATTGAATATTTGCATTCTCCGGATCCTGGATCGAATACTTACATTCTCTGGCAATCGGCACATAGCCATGCTAGGTCGCGTAATCAGATCAAATATTTCCACTCTCCGACAGTCGGGTCAAATACTTACATTCTCCGTCATCACTGAAGGACAATGCCTCGCCATCGCTAGGGCCTGTACCCATCACGGTTTCATCTTCGGATCGAATACTTACATTCTCTGGCACCCGGATTAAATAGTTACATTCTCCTGCAATTGGCTCATTTCCAGGCTAGGTAGCGCAAATAAATCATATATTTACATTCTCCGGCAGTTGGATCAAATACTTACATTCTCTGTCGTTACTATAGGCCAATGCTCCGCCATCTCTAGGGCTTACCCCCTCGCGGTCGCATCGTTGGATCGAATACTTATATTCTTCGGCACCCTGATTAAATACTTACATTCTTCGACAATCCTCTCGTGTCCAGGATTGGCCCCATAATAGGATTGAATCCTTACATTCTCCTACCCAAGGATCGAATTGTCGCACTCCAAAGTGTGACTATATGCCAACATTCCACCAAGCTACCAATATGCATACAATAAAGGATAGAAGAAAAAGAACAATGTAATGCCCCCGGTTTTTCTGTGTTTTGTTTGATCGTTGTTTGGCATTACGATGACGCGTTTCTGGACTTTTGTCGTTGTTAGAGCGTGGTCTTAGCTCTTTAGTTTCCTTGAGTGGCCTATTTATAACCTGTTTGTAAGATTCCCTAGCTAGCCGGAGTCAGTTTTGGTGATTCAGCTGAGCCTCTTAGGTAATGCTTATACTTTGTCTTGGGATGTGTTAGCCTGAGTGTTTGATCGTCAGATGTTGTTTTTGACTTCGCCGTTGTTTTCGTAGCTTGGGTGTTTAGCTACGGTACGAGTTTTGTCAAAATCCGAGATCGTTTATTTTCGCATCGTTTTGACGTTTTCTTGATTAGCTAGTGGTAGTTGCTATTGTTGTGCATGGCATTGGGTGGCCAAGCTTGGTAGGGCTGGTATCTTATTTTTAGGCTAGTTTATTTAGCCAGGTATATATGTATATGCATATATATATATATACGTTGTGTTAGGCTTGGGTGTCGATAGCTATTTTAGTGGCTGATTTTATAAGCTTAGATTTATATGTTTGTATATGCATATATTTTTATATGTATAATATTTTATATGCATAGCTAAAGGTGGCTGTTTTAGGAGAGGCAGCCAGTGGCCGAAATCTGAGTGTTATATGCTTGCTTTATTTAGCTTTAGATAAGTGAGTGGAGGTCTTATTATAAGGCTCCAGCTGTTCTCTTCTTCCCCATTTCCCGAGCTAGGTTCAGCTTGTTATCTTCCAGGGAAAGAAGCAAGCGGGAGACAGAGGAGCTGCAGCTTTGACCGTCGGATAGCTGTGGATTTAGGGCTTATTTCGCTTGGGTAACATCATATTTGAGCTGCTCTCGCCGAGATCTTGCTTCCAAGGTATGTAACTTAGCTTTTTGGGCTGTCTATAGGAGCTAGGGTTTTTAGGTTTTGTTCTTCTTCCTCTAAAAGCTTCAGGTATGCCTTTTAGGTGGCCGATCTTCCTGACCGGTGCCAAATTTTGGAAGGCAACTGTTATTTCTTGGAGGTAGAGGCAAGTCGCTCTCTCTGACCTTGCCAATCTTGATTTTATTCCAATTACTTTTGTTGTATCAGCTCATTATTTTATCTCTTAAAATCTAGGGTTGCTGCAGTCTTTGTCCCGAGATGGTTTACTGTCAATCTTGCCCAGAAATAATTATTTTCTCTCTTTCTGTTCTCTGCTTGGTGTCCAGTTAGTAGCTGGAGGTAGGGTTTTGCTTTATTAAGTTTTAGTCCAGCTTGTTAGGTTGCTGTAGCCGGCTAAAAGGGACAGGAGATAGAGTTGGAGTTATTTTCCATCTCTCTGGTTAGTAGGCGTTGAGTGGGCTGGGGTCGGGCTAGCTCCAGGTTTTAGGAATTTTAGGCTAAGTCAAAAGCGTTGAGTGAGTGTACCTCACTAAACGCATAGACTGTTAGGCTTCTGGTGTTGAGTGTGGTGCACTCCCTCAATGCCATGGTTGTTTTTGCGGCTAAGTCATTTGGCATTGAGTGAGTCGACCTCACTCAACGCCGTGGCTGTTTTGGTATTGAATATGGTGGACTCACTCAATGCCAAAGCCTAATTTTGGCGGCTAAGTCATTTGGCATTGAGTGAGTCGACCTCACTCAACACTATGGCTGTTTTGGCATTGAGTGTGGTGGACTCACTCAACGCCAAAGCCTGTTTTTGCGGTTATGTCATTTGGCGTTGAGTGAGTCGACCTCACTCAACGTCGTGGCAGTTTTGGCGTTGAGTGTGGTAGGCTCACTCAATGCCTAAGCCTATTGCTGCGGTTAGGTTACTTGGTGCTGAGTGGGTGGACCTCACTCAATGTCGAAGCTGTTTGGCATTGAGTGTGGTGAACCCACTCAATGCCATGGCTAGGCTTTTTGCGGCTATGTTCCTTGCGTTGAGTGGGTGACCCAACTCAACGCCGTGGTTAGTGCTTGGTGTTGAGTAACCCACTCAGCGCTGTGTCGAGTGAACTCGACGCTTTTGCCTTGGGGGGGGGGGGGGAGGTTCCTTAAGGACTGTTAGTATGGCTTCTTCCTTAGGGGGGGGGGTATTGGGTGTTTGGCTAGTTTTTGCATGCCGACTCGTGGATTATGGCAGGTGGTGTGGTTTGTGGGCTCTGTAAGGGGTGAATCGTTTGTGCTGAGTTGTGGCCACCACCACCTAGGCCGTGTTGGGCTAGTATGGTTGGGTGTGTGGACCCTGTAGCTTCCACCGGTTGTTTTCACCCTAGAGTGTTTTTGGGTCTGGTTGATGGTGAGGGCTGTGCCGCCCACTCCGACCCAAGGTTTTCACCACGGCCAATAATTCACAAAGATTAGGACTGTTAGTTCCTTTCCTTTTTAGTGGCTATTTCATTTGGCCTAGGTATGCCTTGGTGCTGCTGTAGGTGCTTAGTAGGGCATGCTGCTATTTATGTTCACACTTGGTGTACTTTTACTGCTCTTTGGACAGTGTTTCTTCTTACTGTCATGCATTTTCTTCTACTGATAACGTTTTATTGCAGGGCTGGTAAACCCCTTCTTTTATTGCTCATGAATCTAATTCTCCACTTCCTTTGATTTTCTTTTACTTACTGAGCTGTTCTTTTTTTTGAATGCCTCAGGTTCAGGTTGTAGCCAGTTAGACGGCTAGTGCTCTTATGGAGCTTGCTTGTGGCCTCCTGGGCAGTTGAGGTTGTTATTCCTCATCTGGTGAGGTAGTTTTTCTTCATTATTGTGTAAACAAGCCTACTCACCAGTGGGTTCGTGTCAGGTTGTTGACGCCCACTAGTGGCTTACTTATGTTGCTGGGTATGAACTAAAACTGCTACTTTTTCCTATTCGAGGTTGTTCACTTATTTCTGGGAAGGTTTTATGCTAAGCTGCATGTTAGGTATTTTTAAAACCCTAACATATTACTACATGTATCTCATGCACATCATGTTTAGAAAACCAAAGCACTATTTTTCCTTAAGCATAAAGACTATCTTTTTATATATACTACACCAACTTTAGAGTCGTGCATACCATGAGTCGTCCCTAAGGGACACTTATGCTCCTTTAGGATGTCAAAACAACCTAATTAAAGTATTTTCCGCTGCGAATGAATATATTTTTTTTATCATGGACTAGCTGATCCAAAGTGCCGAGGGATACGACCATTAAATATAATTGGGTTTCTTTCATAATAAGCTATGGTTTTTCTAAAAATCTAAAGTCTGGAGTTTTGCCTAAACGTGTACAGTTATCCCCTGCACTACGTGGCTTCACACCACGTATTTTCTCTTGCTATGATACGATTTATTCATTGAGAAAGTGCGGGTTGTGACAGTTGGTATCAGAGGGAGGTTGATCGCCGCCTATCAGCTTAAGGGATTGGCGAAGAGTTTGTGGCTGAGAGAGAAGGAAAGCTTGAAAGAGGGATGCCCTTGGGAGACCTTCAAGGAACTGTTGCTAAGGAAGTTTCTTCCTTCGGTCGAGCGCGACTGCCTGATGAGTGATTTCCTACATTTGAAGCAGAGGTAGCTCAAAGATAGTTAGTACGAGATCGAGTTCAGCAAACTGAGTCGGTTTGCCCCCGGCTTGGTAAGCTCCGAGGCGGATCGAGTTAAGCATTTTCTTGGTGGCCTAAGAAGTGATGTCCAGCAGTTGTCAAGTGCTTATGGATCAATGAGCTATGCGTGAGTGGTAGAATCTTCTTTGAAAGTTGAGGCAATTGAGAATGCAAAGCAAAGAGGGCAGCAAATAAGAAAAGATAAAAGGAAATCGGTTGAAGGAAAGAACCCTCAGGTACCCGGTGCTGGCAGAAAGAAGAGCAAGGAGGTTTGTAGTTTCTGTGGCCGGTCAGGCCACCCATTCAAGAGATGTTTTAAGAGGCTGGGAGCTCAAAAGAAGGAGCAGGTGCATGTGATTCAAGGAGCTCCCAGGAAATATTTATTCTGTTCTGTGTGTAAGCGGCCAGGGCATGATGTTCACCAATACTGGGGAAAGGATAAGAGTAAGGTAAGAGGTTGTTTTCTTTTCGGTTAAGAAGGGCACATCAAGGCTCAATTCCCCCGGCTCTAGCCAGTGTTCCATCCAGTGCCACTCCAAGTGTTGCCACCGCCTCAGCGGGTGGACAAAGGCAAGGGAAAGCTGAATGTAATTTCTTCAGAGGAAGCGCAGACTTCGACTCAGGTCATTTCAGGTTAGATTTCTCCCTAGCCTAAATGTTTTGTTTCTAGCTAGTATGGCTTTAGCATTTGTTTTTCTAAGTTGTGTATGCCATCTTATAGGAAGATTTAAGGTGAGGAACTGCTGGGCGCGTGTTCTCTTTGACTCTGGCGCTACCCACTCCTTTGTGGCTAGAGCCTTTATGGAGGGCTATCGTTTGGGTCTAGAGCGAGTTAGTGATGCCTTTTGCATCAAGTTTCCTTCCGGTGATTCCGTGATTTCAGATCAGGGTATTTGGGATTGTCCGATTTTGTTGGGAGATTTTCTAGCGAAGGCAGATTTGAAGGTGATCGACCTGGAAGACTTCGATGTTATCTTAAAAATGGAGTGGTTGTCCAGTTATGATGCAGTTATCCAGTGCAAGGGTAAGCACTTGGACTTCTTTAAGGATAACGGTCAACCTTGGAGTGTTTATGCTGATCCGCGCTAGGATGCTCCAGTCATTTTTGCGGTATGTGTTCAGAAGCTACCTGATTATGATTGCTTTGCCTGTTTTGTCTCAGTAGTGGGGACTGTTGTTAGCGTACTGTATGGTGAGGAGATTTCTGTGGTGTGCGAGTTTTTGGATGTTTTCCCTGACGATCTTCCTGGTCCTCCACCCGATAGAGATGTCGAATTTGTTATAGATTTAGAGCCGGGTACGCATCCTTTTGCGAAGGCGCCGTACCGGATGGCCCCGCGAGAGCTGGAAGAGTTGCGTATCCAGCTTGATGAGCTGTTAGCGAAGGGTTTTATAAGGCCGAACTCGCCGCCTTGGGGTGCCCCTATTCTGTTTGTAAAGAAGAAATTCATGTCGATGAGGCTTTGCATCGACTATAGAGAGTTGAACAAGGTTACTATTAAGAATAGGTACCCTTTGCAAAGGATTGACGACTTGTTTGATCAGTTTCCCTTTTCCAAGATTGATCTTCATTCTGGATACCATCAGCACAGGATCCGTGAGTCAGACATTCCACGGACAGCTTTTCGATCCCGGTATGGGCATTTTGAATTTTTGGTCATGTCATTTTGTTTGACCAACGCGCCCTCGGCTTTTATGGATTTTATGAACCGAGTGTTCAAGGATTTCCTGGATAAGTTCATGGTCGTATTTTTCGATAATGTTCTGATTTATTCCCGCAATGCTGTGGAGCATGACCGACATATGCGTTTGGTTTTATCTGCCTTGAGGGACCACAAGCTATTCTCCAAGTTGAGCTAGTGCGAGTTTTGGTTGCCTTAGGTTTCATTTCTGGGCCATGTGGTAAATAAGAGTGGGATTTCAGTTGACCCAGAAAAGATTACTATTGTGATGGATTGGAGTAGGCCGGGCACACCCAAGGAGATTAGGAGGTTTTTGGGATTAGCAGGCTATTACAGGATATTCATGGAGGGTTTTTCTACCCTGGCTGCACCTTTGACTAGATTGACTCAGAAGAACGCAGCTTTTGTTTGGAGCGAGGATTGTGAGGAAGCCTTCCTAGAGCTCAAGAACAGATTATGCACTGCTCCCATTTTGACCCTGCCACGGAAGGCTTGGATTATGATGTTTTTGTGGATGCATCACATGTTGGGCTTGGATGCATGTTGATCCAAGTCGGGAGAGTGATTGCGTACGGGTCGAGGCAACTGAAAACTCATGAGAGCTTTATGCGCTGAAATTGTGGAGACATCTGCTTTATGGTGCGTAGTGCAAGATTTTTACTTATCATAAGAGTTTAAAGTACGTCTTCACCCAGAAAGAATTGAATCTGCGCTAGCGGCGATGGTTGGAGTATGTGCCCGAGTACGATTTTGAGATCCAGTACCATCCGGGCAAGGCTAATGTGGTGGCCGATGACCTGAGTCGGAAGATGGTGAAGATTTTTAACCTCTCTGCCAAGCTTTTAGTGGAAGAGTTTCTTTTGATGGACATTTCTGTGGGGAGATGCGACTTGCAGAATAGTTTGGTAGTAGCAGAGCCTTCCTGGATTGCGCTTACGAGGCTACATCAGAAGGATGATCCAAATCTTTTGAACTTGTATCTTAGGGCTGAGAAAGGGGAGTTGCTGGATTTCTTGATTGATGCTGTGGGTACTTTGAAGTACCGAGGCAGATTTTGTATCCCCGCCGTTATGAATATTCGAGTTATGTTATGCAGGGAAGCACATGGCTCTAGTGTTGCTTACCATCCAAGATCTACTAAGATGTATCATTATTTAAAGATGATTGCCTGGTGTTATGGGATGAAGGGATACATAGCCATATTTTTTTCTGAGTGCCACACTTACAAGCGTGTGAAATCCGATCATGGAAGGCCTGGTGGCATGCTGACTCCCTTGGAGATTCCGACTTGGAAGTGGGAGAGCATCTTGATGGATTTTATTACAGGCTTACCGAGATCTCCTAGGGGGCATGATTCAATTTGGGTGATTGTGGACAGATTGACGAAGTGTGCTCACTTCGTACCGTTTAAGATCGACTATCTGATGAGGAAGATAGCTGAGATGTATTTGTATGAGGTCATCCAGTTGCACGGTGTGCCAGTCAGCATTATTTCAGACAGAGACTCCCGGTTTACATCTCGCTTCTGGAAGAGCCTGCAAGAGGGTTTGGGTACGGATTTGAGATATTCTAATGCTTACCACCAGTAGAAAAATGGCCAGACAAAGCGAGTCAATCAGATAGTTAAGGACATGATCCGATGCTATATTCTAGACCACGGAGGAGCGTGGGATGAGCGTTTGCGTCTTATGGAGTTTGCGTATAACAACAGTTATAAAGAAAGCTTGCAAATGGCTACTTTTGAAGCATTGTATGGGAGGCGTTGCAGGACTCCCTTATTTTGGGCTGAGTTTGGTGAGGAACCGCTATTGGGTCCGGATGCGCTCGAAGAGATGGAAACTACTGTGAAGCTGATTCGGGAGAAGCTCCGGATAGCCCAGGAGCGATATGAGAAGAACTCCAATCGGAGTAGATCTAATTTGGTTTTTGTTGTGGGGGACATGGTATTTCTAAAGGTTTCCCCGATGTTTGGGATTAAGAGGTTTAGAAAGAACAGGAAGTTGGACACGAGGTACGTGGGGCCGTTTATTATTGTTGAGCGGGTTGGTGTATCAGCTTACAGGTTGGAGTTGCCCGCAAATTTTCCTGGCGTGCATGATGTCTTTCACGTCAGTCAGCTGCGAAAATGTGTGCAGAGTGGCAGGCGGGTTTTAGATTATGTGCCTCAGTTGGAGCCGAATCTTTCTTATGTGGAAATGCCTGTCCGCATTTTGGATGCTCAGGATCGCGTGTTGCGGAGGAAAACCATTCCTATGGTTAAGATTTTGTGGAGGAATTAGGATGTGGAAAGCGCGACTTAGGAGCTAGAGTCGGCAATGAGGAAGGCTTACCCTCATCTGTTTCCATGACCTTATACCTGGTATGTTTTGTGCTTTCTTTTATAGCTCTGGCTTAGATATTTCTTTTTTCCTTCTTGATAGAAGTGTTATGTGTAATGTTTCGAGGCGAAACTTTCTTTTAGGGGGGGGGGTGGCTGTAACGCCCCCGGTTTTTCTGTGTTTTGTTTGATCGTTGTTTGGCATTACGATGACACGTTTTTGGCCTTTTGCCGTTGTTAGAGCGTGGTCTTAGCTCTTTAGGTTCCTTGAGTGTCAATTTATAGCCTGTTTGCAAGATTCCCCAGCTAGCCGGAGTCTGTTTTGGTGACTCGGCCGAGCCTCTCAGGGAATGCTTGTACTTTAGCTTGGGAGGTGTTAGCCCGAGTGTTTGATCGTCGGATGTTGTTTTCGACTTCGCTGTTGTTTTCGTAGCTTGGGTGCTTAGCTACGGTACGAGTTTTGTCGATATCCGAGATCATTTTTTTTCGCGTCGTTTCGACATTTGCTTGATTAGCTAGTGGTGGTTGCTATTGCTCTGCATGGCCTTGGGTGGCCGAGCTTGGTAGGGTTGGTGCCCAGTTTTTAGGTGAGTTTGTTTAGCCAGGTATATATGTATATGCATTTATATATATATACGTTCTGTTAGGCTTGGGTATCGATAGCTATTTTAGTGGCTGATTTTATAAGCTTAGATTTATATATTTGTATATGCATATATTTTTATACGTATAATATTTTATATGCATTGCTAAAGGTGGAGGTTTTAGGAGAGGCAGCCAGTGGCCGAAATCTGAGTGCTATAGGATTATTTTATTTAGCTTTAGAAAAGTGAGTGGAGGTCTTATTATAAGGCTCCAGCTGTTCTCTTCTTCCCAATTTCCCGAGCTAGCTTCAGTTTGTTAGCTTCCAGCGGAAGGAAGCAAGTAGGAGGCGGAGGAGCTGCAGCTTTGACTGTCGGATAGCTGTGGTTTTAGGGATTGTTTTGCTCGGGTAATAGTAGATTTGAGCTGCTCTCGCCGACATCTTGCTTCCTAGGTATGTAACTTAACTTTTCAAGCTTTCTATAGGAGCTAGGGTTTTTAGGGTTTGGTCTTCTTCCTCTAAAAGCTTCAGGTTTGCCTCTTAGGGGGCCGATCTTGCCGACCGGTGCCAAATTTTGGAAGGCAACTGCTGTTTCCTGGAGGTAGAGGCAAGTGTCTCTCTTTGCCCTTGCCAATCTTGATTTTATTCCAATTACGTTTGTTGTATCAGCTCATTCTTTTCTCTCCTAGAAGCTAGGGTTGCTGTAGCCTTTGTCCTGAGCAAGTTTACTGTCAATCTTGCCCAGAATTAATTTTTTTCTCTCTTTCTGTTCTCTGCTTGGTGTCCCATTAGTAGCTGGAGGTAGGGTTTTGCTTTATTAAGCTTTAGTCCAGCTTGTTAGGTTGCTGTGGCCGGGTAGAAGGAGTAGGAGAGAGAGTTGGAGTAATTTTCTAGCTCTCTGGTTAGTAGGCGATGAGTGGGCTGGGGTCGGGCAAGCTCCAGGTTTTAGGAATTTTAGGCTAAGTCAAAAGCGTTGAGTGAGTGTACCTCACTCAACGCCTAGGGACTGTTAGGCTTCTAGCATTGAGTGTGGTGCATTCACTCAATGCCATGGTTGTTTTTGCAGCTAAATCATTTGGCTTTGAGTGAGTCGACCTCACTCAACGCCGTGGCTATTTTGGCATTGAGTGTGGTGGACTCACTCAACGCCAAAGCCTGTTTTTTCAGCTAAGTCATTTGGCGTTGAGTTAGTCGACCTCACTCAATGTCGTGGCTATTTTGGCATTGAGTGTGGTGGACTCACTCAATGCCAAAGCCTTTTTTTGCGGTTAAGTCATTTGGCATTGAGTGAGTCGACCTCACTCAATGCCGTGGCTGTTTTGTGGTGTGCTCACTCAATGCCAAAGCCTGTTGTTGCGGTTAGGTTACTTGGCGTTGAGTGGGTGGACCTCACTCAATGCCAAAGTTGTTTGGCATTGAGTGTTGTGAACCCACTCAACTCCATGGCTAGGCTTTTTGCGGCTATGTTCCTTGCGTTGAGTGGGTGATCCCACTCAACGCCAAGGTTAGTGCTTGGTGTTGAGTAACCCACACAGTGTCGCGTCAAGTGAACTCGACACTTTTGCCTTGGGGGGGATGTTTTCCTTTAGGACTGTTAGTATGGATTCTTACTTAGGGGGGGGGGTGTTGGGTGTTTGGCTAGTTTTTGCATGCCGACTCGTGGATTATGGCAGGTGGTGTGGTTTTGTGGGCTCTGTAAGGGATGAATCGTGTGTGCATAGTTGTGGCCACCACCACCTAGGTCGTGTTGGGCTGGTATGGTTGGGTGTGTGGACCCTCTAGCTGCCGCCGGTTGTTTTCACCCTAGAGTGTTTTTGGGTCTGGTTGATGGCGAGGGCTGTGCCGCCCACTCCGACCCAAGGTTTTCACCACGGCCAATAATTCACAAAGATTAGGACTGTTAGTTCCTTTCCTTTTTAGTGGCTATTTCTTTTTGCATATGTATGCCTTGGTGCTGCTGTAGGTGCTTAGAAGGGCATATTGCTATTTATGTTCACACTTGGTATACTTTTACTGCTCTTTGGACAATGTTTATTCTTACTGTCATGCCTTTTCTTCTACTGATAACGTTTTGTTGTAGGGCTGGTAAACCCCTTCTTTTATTGCTCATGAATCTAATGCTCCACTTCCTTTGATTTTCTTTTACTTGCTGAGGTGTTATTTTTTTGAATGCCTCAGGTTCAGGTTGTATCCAGTTAGATGGCTAGTGCTCTTGTGGAGCTTGCTTGTGGCCTCCTTGGTAGTTGAGGTTGTTGTTCCTCATCTGGTGAGGTAGTTTTTCTTCCTTTCTATATAGACATGCATACACACAAGTGGGTTCGTGTTAGGTTGTTGACGCCCATTAGTGGCTTACTTATGTTGCTGGGTATGAACTAAAACTGCTACTTTTGCCTATTTGAGGTTGTTCACTTGTTTCCGGGAAGGTTTTATGCTAAGCTGCATGTTAGGTATTTTTAAAACCCTAACATATTACTACATGTATCTCATGCACATCATGTTTACAAAACCAAAGCACTATTTTTCCTTAAGCGTAAAGACTATCTTTTTATATATACTACACAGACCTTAGAGTCATGCATACCATGAGTCATCCCTCGGGGACACTTATGCTCCTTTAAGATATCAAAACAACCTAATTAAAGTATTTTCCGCAGCGAATGAATATATTTTTTTTATCGTGGACTAGCTGATCCACTGTGCCGAGGGATACGACCATTAATTATAACTGGCTTTCTTTCATAGTAAGCTATGGTTTTTCTAAAAATATAAAGTCTGGAGTTTTGCCTGAACGTGTGCAGTTATCCCTTGCACTACATGACATCATAACACGTATTTTCTCTTGCTCTTATACGATTTATTCCTCGAGAAAGTGCGGGTTGTGACAGTTGGTATCAGAGGGAGGTTGATTGCTGCCTATCAGCTTAAGGGATTGGCCAAGAGTTGGTGGCTGAGAGAGAAGGAGAACTATAAAGAGGGATGATCTTGGGAGACCTTCAAGGAACTGTTGCTAAGGAAGTTTCTGCCTTTGGTCGAGCGCGACCGCCTAATGAATGATTTCCTACATTTGAAGCAGAGGTAGCTCACAGTTAGTGAGTACGAGATCGAGTTCAGCAAACTGAGTCGGTTTGCCCCTGGCTTGGTAAGCTCTGAGGCGAATAACGGTTGTTCGGTCTCACAAGTGAGGTTGAGGGATTGCGAGGATAAAGGAGACGAGATAGATGAGGATGCGGGGGATAACAAGGAGGGTTGATGAGGAACTACCGAGCAGACTGTTACTTTGACGGTTAACATGATGGGTGAGACCGAGTGAGAGAAAAATAGGGCCTCTTATAGCGGCAACAAAAGACTTTGCCTGCCGTAGTTTAAATGCCACTTATGCGACGAGCTTTTCTTTTAATTATGAATCAGATATTACAGCTTGAGTTGAGTCCTTTACATGATAATATAAAGGGGTACAAGGGGAACCTGGGGGCTAGAGGAAAGAGGATGTCAAAGGCCGTGCGGTTTGACCAAAGAGGTCGGCAGATCGCGCGGACAGCTGATCACGCAGCTTGCTACTCCAAGCTGAGCGGACTGCGTTATCAGGCCGAGAAGCCCACTGAGGTCACTGAGGCCAAGGTCGGGGAATGGGCCACAAGGGCTTAATTGAGGAGGCTGCACAGACAGGAAAGTTGTGTCCGCAGCTTTTGATTTCTTGGCTCTGTCGTTTGTCCTCCTGCACCACGAATGAGAGGTATGGGGGCCTATTTATAGGCTCGGGCTGGAGACGGTTGATAAGTCATTATTTATAGTTATTATAATATAATTTTATCTAATAAATAATTATATTTTATTTAATTTTTATGAATATTATTAATAAATCTTTTATTTTCTAATTTCAGGTTTATTTGGGCTCTGAATATCAATTTCAAGTCCATGACCATGATCTGAAAACATTTTGGAGAAAATGAACATTTTTGGTCACGGATAGCTGAACTTCAAATGGTCATAACTTTCAAACCAGAAAGAGTTACGGGACGCGCAACCAGTCAACGGAAAGAGGACGACATCCTATACAAATCTGGAGAGTTTCACAAGTATACGCCTCCATGACATGGGCGTGTCTAGGCGTAAACACGGGCCGTTCTAGTAAAAAAACAGTTTTCTCCAGAAATATTCCCGGGAAAATTCTGGAACATTTCTCAAGTACAAGCCCCTGTCTCGGGCATGTCCTAGGGAATGACCTAACTTAAACTGCAGAATTGATCCCAAATTTTACCGTTCTAGCCGTTTGTTGACCCGGTCAGTACATGCCCTAGTTCACGGGCGTGACTAGGGGCGTGACCTCTTCAACAACGCAAGAATTACTTCCCTCCATTCCCATTCCAGCCGTTTCCTGTAATAGATTAGAAACGCCCTAGGTCACAGGCATGACCTAGGGGAGTGACCCGCAGAACGACGACTTTTGACGGCTTTTCTCCAACATTCCCGGGCTTTCATGACAGCGGTTTCCGAGCTTTGCACGCCCTAGGTCACGGGCGTGACCAAGGGCGTGACTCCCAAGCAGAAAAATCTATAAATTCCAGATGAGTTCAAAAGCTTAGAAGGAAGATCAGGAGCCAATTTGAGGAGTATGTTGTAGCTTAGTTTATGGTTTTTATGCATTTCTTTTATGTAATTTCTATTTCATAGTTTAGCTTTACTTTTTGCTAATTTTAATTCAAGTACTTTTCTTCTTAATCATGTCTTCCTTTTACTTTTTTTGTAACCTTTATTTCATGTCATGTAGCTAATTTCTTTAGCACTTGATCATGATAATCTTTGAATTAAATAAACACTTTTTGTCAAACTCTTTATTTATCGCTATCGATTTATTTTTGAATTATTTTGTATCGAATTCATATTTCGTGAATACGTTTTTGATCCTATATCCGTATCTTAAATGACCGAGAGGTTACAGATACGAGTAGATCGCTCAAAGATAGAAGGAGCTACATGCACTCCTCGAGAGAGGATGACATGGATCTTCCGGATTGGGATAAAAACCAATAGTGGGGTTCACCGCGTAAATCAAGCTTAG
Organism: Platanthera zijinensis; assembly: GCA_039513925.1. NCBI lineage: Eukaryota > Viridiplantae > Streptophyta > Magnoliopsida > Asparagales > Orchidaceae > Platanthera > Platanthera zijinensis. The sequence goes on from CM077094.1 coordinate 92,990,532, forward strand.
GGGTTTCAACTGGCCGAGAGGTCTTAATCAATCAACCTAAGTTTAGTCAAAAGCATGAGCTCGAAAGAGACGCTTTTGTATCTTGGGTACCTCAACGGTCGAAGTAGGTAATTAAAAGTTTGTAAGTTTATTTGAATTCAAAGTGAGTCTAGATCAAGTGCTAGTTGTTAGTTTATTTTCTTCTTTCTTTAGTTTAATTTACCCCTCCTTTTATTTCGATAAAATAATATTAATTTGCGTGAGTAGAAGTACTCAACAGGCCCCGAGTCGAATACGACATTTCCTATATTATTTCGATATGTACTCTTGCCTATTTGAGATTTTAGTTTGGATAATATTTTAAAACTATAGAAAATCTCCATCAAGTATTTGGCGCCGTTGCCGGGGAAGATTTTTGTTGATATTTTGAAAGCGCAAATTTTATTACTTTTATCATTCTTTTTCTCTACCTCAATTCTCTTTTCTTTTTCTTTTTAAATTTACTTCTATTAGGTAACAGTTGTATTTATTTTCTTTTATTAAAAAAATGTTATCTCAATTGACCGCTAAGATTGTCGAGCTTACGCATAAAGTTAATCTTTTGCAAGCAGCAAAAAAACGCCAAATTTTTTGTTATTATTGTGGTGGTTCTCATCATAGTGAATATTGTTATCATTATAATTATTATAAAAATCATTCTTATGAAAATAATTTTTATAATAATTATGATAATAACTATTCTCACTTTTATGACAAATCTTTTTCTAATTTTCATGAAAATAATTTTTCCAATTCTTCTAATTTTCATGAAAATAATTTTTCAAACTTAAATGAGAATAATTATTTTTATTTAAATAATTATTCTTCCAACTCGGATGTAAACTTCTCTTGGTCACAAAATCACCCGGAAGGTTTCCCGAGTTTTGAGAATAATTATTTGGAGCCGAATTTTTGTTCTTCTTCTTCCGCACCGCAAGCTTTCTCTCTTAATTTTGGGGAATCTTCTCAATTTCAATTTGATTCTTCACCCCAAAATTTTGATGAGAATATTCTTACTATCAGTGTTTTTTCTCCTTCTTCGGATAATATTGCTAACGAGGAACATGACTCTTCATGTACCCCAGTAGTTGTTTATACCGAAAAAGAAGAAAAACTCTTATTTCAAGAGTTTGTTAGGTGTATGGATGCGCTGGGAGGAGTAGAAGAAGAACATGTTTCTCCTCCTACGACTCCCAATTTTTCTCCTATTAATGAATTTCCATGCACAATTTATGACTTTTTAGGAGAAAAAATTTATGATCTTGATGCGTCCGATGATTTTATTTCCCATAAATTATCGGACGAAATGTTATTTCTAGAAAATAAACAACCGGAGCCTATTCTTATGACTTCGCAAGAGCCTCCTCCATGCGAAGATTTTTTTGACATGCTTACTTTTGATTTTCCTTGTACTAACAAATTTCTTATAGAAGAGGAGCCATTGCAATTAAACGTCCTCCACGATCCATTTGCTACTCCTCTACATAAATTCAAATCACCTCATGTATAGAGAGGTGATTTGAATTTACCTTTTCAAGTCAACTGCTACAACAAGGAACATCGAGAAGAAAGCGGAGGAGACGTCGGGCGACCAACTTCGGCACATTCGCCGAAACGTGAATTAAGGGAGTTACCCATCCACTTTAATTTTTATTTTCCATTTTCTTAATAATAACCGTTTAGCTTAAAGACGGGAAAAAGAAAAACGCTCTTGGGAGACACCCCTTGCTTATCTTTAAATTTTTATGAATTATATTTTTTTCTTATCTTTCAAAAATTGTTTATTTTCCCCCTCCTACTTGGCCTGTAAACATTGGGGACAATGTTTATTTTTAAGTATGGGGGTGAATTCTTAATTATTGTTTTTCTTTACAAATCTAAAAAAATGAAAAATCTTTAAAAAAATATAAAAAATCTTTAAAAGTTTTTTAAAAAATTTGTTTGCTTTTAATTATCAAAAAAAAAAATAGAAAATCAAAAATTAATTTCTTGGAAAGGGCCGTGTTGGGTTTTCATCCCAGAAAATCGCCTAGTACTTTGCGAACCGGTCACTTGGTAGCCCTTGGGAAGTCCAAGAATAACAAAAAAAATTAGGATTTGTTTTTAATAAAAAAAAAATATAATAAACCCCTACTTAACTTTTGTGATTTCTAGAAATATATTTTGAGTTTATTTATAAGAATTTTTATAATTTTTTATTTTCTAATCTTTTTATTTCATCATAGTTAGTTAAATTTAATTTTTAGGTGATTTGATTTTAAGAAATAAACTTATGAATTAAATTTGTTTAGAGTACCTTATTTACTTATTTTTCTCTTAATTGTAATTAGTTTTAATTTTATAGTGCTTAGTTTAACAATCTTTAGATTTTAATTATAATCACTTGTGCTTTAAAAATTCTTTGGAAATTTTAATTTACTATAGTTGCTCTCTAATTATTTTAATTTAATCTAAATATTGTTTAGCCTTCCCTTATTTTAAACTTTCTTGTTAGAACATATGTCATGGGGATAGGAGGATAAAATTCATTATCCCTTGATACACATATGCATTTTTCTTTTTATTGTTATATCATATGTCATAGGAATCATGCATTCCTTGGTACACATATGCAACCCCTAAAAATTAAAGATGGAGTAAGAGGAAAAAATTCATTACTCTTTATTATTTTGTTTTTATTTGAAGAAAGAGAAAAAAATATTTGTTTATATGTCATGAAAAATGAGAGAATAAAATTCATCATTTTCTTGGTAAACATATGCAAATATCAAAAAAAGAAGAAAAAAGGGCATGGGGTGAGAGGATAAAATTCATCACCTCAATTTAAAATCCTTTTCATAGTCTTTATTCCTAAAAACCTTTAGCCAATATATTTGTTTTAGACTTGAATTAAAATATTAAGAGAGCATAAATAGTAGTTTAAATTTTTCCTTCATGTTTCTTTTTAGTTAAAAAGTGTGAATAATTTTAATTTAATTTTGTTGGCTAAATCACTAAAATTTTGAATTCTAATTAAATTATATGAGAAATTTTTGGTTAAATATCTTTCTCTTTACATTTTAATTTCATAGTTTAGAACTTAATTTTGAAATCCCTAAACTTTATTTTTAACTCTTTTTTGATTTAATAAAATTTTCTTTTAATAAAAAATTATATTAATTTCTTATAAGTACTTCTCATAGTTTTGCTCTAGAATAGCAAAAGATTAAGTATGAGGGTATTTGATAAGTCATTATTTATAGTTATTTTAATATAATTTTTATCTAATAAATAATTATATTTTATTTTGTTTTTATGAATATTATTAATAAATCCTTTATTTTCTAATTTCAAGTTTATTTGGGCTCTGAATATCAATTTCAAGTCCATGACCATGATCTAAAAACATTTTGGAGAAAATGAACATTTTTGGTCACTGATAGCTGAACTTCAAATGGTCATAACTTTCAAACCAGAAAGAGTTACGTGACGTGTAACAAGTCAACGGAAAGAGGACGACGTCCTCTAAAAATCTGGAGAGTTTCCCAAGGACATACTCCCATGACACGGGCGTGTCTAGGCGTGTACACGGGCGTGTCTAGTTAAAAAAATAGTTTTCTCCAGAAATATTCCTGGGACAATTATGGAACATTTCTCAAGTACACGCCCCTTGTCCCGGGCTTGTCCTAGGGCTTGACCTAACCGAAACTACCGAATTGATCCCAAATTGTACCGTTTCTAGCCGTTTGCTGACCCGGTCAGTATATGCCCTAGGTCACGGGCGTGACTAGGGGCGTGACTTCTTCAGCAATGCTAGAATTACTTCCCTCCATTTCAATTCCCGCTATTTACTGTAACAGACTAGACACACCCTAGGTCACAGGCGTGACCTAGGGGCGTGACCTAGGGGCGTGACCCGCAGAACGATGACTTTTGGCAGTTTTTCTCCAACGTTCCTAGGCTTTCATGACAGCGGTTTCTGATCCTTACACGCCCTAGGTCACGGGGGTGACCAAGGGCATGACTCCCAAGAAGAAAAATCTATAAATTCCAGATGAGTTCAGAAGCTTAGGAGGAAGATTAGGAGCCAATTTGAGGAGTATGTTGTAGCTTAGTTTACGGTTTTTATGCATTTTTTATGTAATTTCAATTTCATAGTTTAACTTTAGTTTTTGCTAATTTCATAGTTTAACTTTACTTTTTGCTAATTTCAATTCAAGTACTTTTCTTCTTAATCATGTCTTCCTTTTACTTTTATTATAACCTTTACTTCATGTCAAGTAGCTAATTTCTTTAGCACTTGATCATGATAATCTTTGAATAAAATAAACTCTTTTTGTCAAACTCTTTATTTATTGCTATCGATTTTTCTTTGAATTATTTTGTATCGAATTCGTATTTTGCGAATACGTTTTCGATCCTAGATCCGTATCTTAAATGACCAAGAGGTTGCGGATACGAGTAGATCGCTCAAAGATAGAAGGAGCTGCATGCACTCCTCGAGAAAGGATGACATGGATCTTTCGGATTGGAGTCAAATCCAATAGTGGGGTTCATCGCGTAAAGCAAGCTTCGGGGTTTCGACAGGACGAGAGGTCTTAATCGATCAACTTAAGTTTAATCAAAAGCTAGAGCTCGAAAGAGACGCTTTTGTATCTTGGGAACCTCCACGGTCGAAGTAGGTAATTAAAAGTTTGCAAGATTAATTGAATTCAAAGTGAGTCTTGATCAAGTGCTAGTTGTTAGTTTATTTTCTTGTTTCTTAAGTTTAATTTACCCCTCCTTTTATTTTGATAAAATAATGTTAATTTGCGTGAGTAGAAGTACTCAACAGGCCCCGAGTCGAATACGACATTTCCTATACTATATTTTGATAGGTACACTTGCCTATTTGAGATTTTAGTTTGGATAATATTTTAAAACTATAAAAAATCTCCATCAACGGTCCTGGTAAAATGACCCTTGGTAGGGTGGTGAGTTATGATTGAGTTCACAACATGCTACGGACTGAAGAGGTAGGTCGCCAATTGCTTAGAAGAAGCCAGTGCTGGGAAGCTGAAGTGCTCCTTGCAGACTACATAATGAGTCTGCTTAGCTCGTGGAAGACAGGTCGAGTAGGTCGCCTCCTTCTACTAGAGGCTTATCATTCCTGCTGGAAGATAAGAGCTTTGCAACCTAGCTGTCTGAGTAGAGCAGGTCGCACATGCTGTTGGATGAAGCGAGTTTGTCCGCTGGTGAGCAGAGCGTCCAACTCCCTTAGGCAGACAGAGGCTGAGTACGCCACCTTATAGAGGATAGGAGGAGCAGGTCGCCCCTACTGTAGGAGAGCTTTCTACCTTCTTGCTGACTAGAGTTTAGTCCGCATTGTGTTGTGCGGTCTGGTGAAGAGTTGTCGGTCATACTGCCAAGTACTTCCTCAGGCAGACAAAGACCAAGTCTGCTACCTACTAGCGAATTAAAGGGGTAGGCCGCTCATGCTGGTTGAGGACATGGAAGCCTATCGCCTAGCGATGTGGCGATTTTCCTTGCTTGCCGTACAACTTGTAGGAGTGGTTTGAAGAATAAGTTCGCGACTCCTGCCGAGCATGCGGCTACCTGGCGGTCTGGGCGGATAACAATGCGAGTCAGCCACTTAGTTGGGTAGTCCCCACCTGTTAGAATAAAGAACTATTGCGCGGTTAGCCGATCTGATAGATTTAACTTCAAGACAACATAAACACCTAGAGGGGGTGGTGAATAGGTTCTTATCCTTGTTTTAATCTAAGGCAGAATATACCTTCAGTTCTTTAATATAAATATTAAAACTCTACAGCTAACACAGCATATACAATCACAGAATCTATAATAACACTAATCACAGATTGCACACTGATTTATAGTGGTTTCCTAAGGTCTGGGTACATCCACTTTCCCCCTTCGCCTATCAAGCATTATGCTAGATTCAGCCTAACTTCTTCCTTTTTCTCAGATCCACAGATCTTAAAGCTCAGAATCCTGAAGGATTCCTACAACTCAGAATGTATCCACATTCCTACAGCTAAGGATAATAAGCCCTACCTTAGCCTTGCCATAAGGCCTACAACTCAGAGAACTAATTCTCCTACACTCAGGCTCAAATAGCCTTACCACTCAGAGATCTAAATCTCTTACACTCAGCCTTTATAACACAGGCTTACAACTCAGATCTTTGAAAAGATCCTACAGAATTTGATAAGTATTTTTGATGGACTCTTACCCTTATTGAGAGAGAAAGGATAAGAGGATTCTTGATAAGCTTCTTGATGAGACTGATGGCTGAAATCAACCTATTCTTAGCTTTCTTCAAAGCTTCTTGAATCTGAACTCAGTTGGGTTGATCTCCTTTGAAGTTGTCTGACTGGTAGCTTCCTTCTTGGATTCCAGAAATAGATCTGGATCTACTTAGTAGATTAGTTAAGGATCTACTTCTTGAGAGACTTGTGATTGTCTCCTTCTTGACCTCAAAATAGCTGGAGCTCTCTCTCTCCAAATTTTCTGAAGTTCCTTCTGAATTCTGAATTGAATTCTCCTTAGACAAAATCTTAGTGGATGATCACTTCAGAATGTCTTCTTAGATCTTCTCACGAAGATCTTCTTCTGTGTGACTTGCACTTTCTTGATCAAAGATCAATCTCTCAATAGTTGTGTGTATCTATTTGATTTAATACAGTCCGTCTATATATAGGCTTCACCCATGGTAACCGGCTGATCCGATTTCTAACCAACATCATACAAGTCTTACAGCTTCAGTAAACTTGTTGGAATGCACAGCTGTTAAGTCCTCAAACAGTTCTTGAGCCTTTATCTCTGTTGGCAAAGAGTCGAGACTGACTGTCATTATGTGTCGAGACAAACTGTCAATATGTGTCAAAACAAGTGACTTAAGTGTCGACACAGACTTTGGTGGTGTCGACATAGCTGCCTTGATGTCGACACTGCTTCTTGACATTGCATCTTGAGAATGTATCGACACAGATTATTTGTGTCGACACAATCACTTGTTCACTGCACAGTAATCAACTATGTTGAAACTCTGATGTGTGTCGACACAAGTCCTTTGTGTCGACACAGTTGATATAGTCTCAGAATTTGTGTGTCGACACTGCCTCCAGGTGTCGACACAGTTGATTTCGACTAATACTCCTGTGTGTCGACACTTCCTCCCGGTGTCGACACAGTTGATGTCGATCAATATTTCTGTGTGTCGACACTGCCTCCTGGTGTCGACACAGTTAATGTCGACTAATATTTTTGTGTGTCGACACTGTTGCTTCAGGTGTCGACACAATTTTTCCAAGTGTCGACACAGACTTCCTTAAGTGTCGACACATGGACTTAGAAACTTTTTCTGCATTTTAGCCAATACTTAACCTGCACATATAAACTCAAAATAACATAAAAAACCTTGATGTATATAATTGAGCTAAGTGAGGCTTTTCCAAATCAGGTACACATTTTCCAATGTACCCAACAATCTCCCCCTATTTGGAGAAGTCATAACCCTTTTGTCAATGATATACACCACTTATGATAAATAAACATGATGATGTATATAAGCATTATTTAACAGGTAATTTATAAACAAAACAAATAATAAACTGACATCACAGAATAAGGATGCAAATTAAATGAACATGGAACATTGTTTTGTTTATAATATCAAAAAATTTCTTAACAACTGTTAATATAGACTTCTTTAAAACTAAGAATTACATAGTTCTTGATAAAAACCTAGTAAAACTAAACTAAGGCTGGATAGGCTCCTTGATGACTATTCCTTTCCCTAATCTAATCTGAGTCTGCACAGAAGGTTCTGTATCTTCAATGGGCTTCTTGCCTTTCAACTCAGCCTTCTTTTGTGCTTCAACCTTAATCCTTTGCCTTTCAAAATAATGAAAAGGCTTAGGGAATTACTTGCTAGGCTCCTGAGCATCAGGAGGTAGCTTCCCACTCTTAGCCTTTCTTCTGTGTTGAACTATGGCTTCTTGCCTTGCCTCATACTTCTGCCATTCCCGCTCATTATACCATTTTCCCCTTTCATGAACCTGGTCTTTTACAGCTTTCCAGGCATTTAATATGATATTTCTAGAAGTGCAGCTCCATTGCTCAAAATCAGGTTTTAACTCTACCTGCTCTTTGAATCTCTTCTTTGATAATTGAGCATCTTGCTGAGCTTTCAGACCAGCTTCTGGCATATCTACCTTTTCAATAATAACATTAGCAACTTATTTTGGAGGGATGTACATAGACTGAACTTATTGATGTATCATTTCAAAATCTGCATGGGGGTAAATGACTTGGGCAACCTCAAGTTGATCACCTTCAAGTAGAGCTGGTTGCACACCTAACTCTGCCACATTGTCATCATCACATAAGGGTGGATATCCCAGAGTGGCTCTAATACTGTTGGTTATCCATTTGGCATGATAAGAGCCTACATATACTAACACCCTCTCCCCCTTTATGACTTCTCTAGCTACATGATCTCTTAAATCATCTTTTTGAAATCTGATTTTCCCATCCAGGAAATTGATACCATCTTTAAAGAATGGCTTTAACTTTTTAAGCTTGTCAGTAATTAAATTCTCAGATGAAGTGATGGCAGTTTTAACTGAATCTACGGCAGCCTGTAGCTTCTTATCATATTCTTCCATGTCTTTAGCCCTTGCACCAGTCAATCCAGTAACAGTATTTTTCAACTCAGTTAAGATTGCATTGTGAGAATCTGTCAGATTCTCATTCATCCTCAGCTGGTTTTCAAGGACATAGCCTTGTTTGATGGCAATATCATCCACTTGTTGCTTGATATCTACCTGCTGCAGTGCTAGAAATACGACAGCATGGCCCCCCTTGTGGAAGCAATCTGTCATTTCTTTCTTATTCTAATTTACCTCAAATCTGATTGATTTTGAAAGTGAAGGGATAGATACTACTCTAGAGGGGGGGGGGGTGAATAGAGTTATCAAATTTTGCACTAGACAAAACTTAATGGTCTACCCAACTCCCTTGGAGTGAAGTGCGGAATGAAAAGATTATAGATATAGAATTAACCCTATAGCCTAACACAAGTGATGTGCACAAACTCAAGCTAACTGTAATTACAGTTAAGGCTTGGAAAACCTAATCAGCAACTAGCAATCCTAGTTATATCTATTCACAGCCACAATGCAGGAATTAAACAAGGGAATCCAGACGACACAAGGAAATTTATAGTGGTTCCCCGAACAACTTGGGTACGTCCACTCTTCTACCCACACGGTAGGAATCCACTCAGGTTTTTGATCAGGTGCCCTGCCACCAACAGGATCTACTTCAGGTAGATCCAGAAACCCTTTAGACTTTTGATCAGGTGTCTAAAAACCAAGCACAGGTTTTTGATCAGGTGCCCTGCCACCAAGGGATACTTTTGAAGGGAGTAATAACCCTGTACAGGAGGGGGAAGAAGGTTAAGATGTCTTCTCTATTTTATAAAGATTAGAGAAGCACAAAGACTTGCACTGAGCTAGAGAGCTCTTAAAGAATCAAGGCTCCCCCTGGCTCAAAGATGTCGAGGTGAAGTCTTGCTTCAGTGCAGAAAACTCTTCAGAAAGCTCTGAAGGAAAAACTACAAGAAGATAATAAATAATAAAATTAAAGATCTTCAAGCAGCTATCTTCTTCTTCTTCTTCAAAAGAACTCTGAGTTTGGACTTCCTGGAAGCAGGAGAACTCAGGTTGAAGATGAGTAGAAGAGCTTAACACTTCTCAGTTAGATGAAAATTGCTGAGAGCAGAAGACTTGATCTTGATGAAGGCTTGAATGCTTAAGTGAACAACTGGGTAACTAGTTAGCTAGCTTGAATCCTTCTTCAAAGGATCCTTTTTATAGCAGCAACAAGCAACGGCTCTCTTCAATTTGAATTACTTGTCTTCTTCTGAAACTTGAGACCTGGGCTGTAAATATCAAGAAGACAAAACAATCTCTGCAGCAGAAACATTCTATAAAAGGAATAAACCTTTTTCTAGGAAGCTGCAGGAAGCAATCTGATAATAAAGTACTAAATAAAGTCATATCAGAAACAAACTCTTTATAGCAAAAAGAAGACTTTTCAGTCTAACGGCTATAAAGGGCTGACAGCAGATAAAGTAAAATATAATGTCAGCTAATAAGACAAACAACTTTATCTAAAAAGATTTGACTCAGGCAAAAGGGATGGAGCAAATATTGCCTGGTAATTTTATCATAAAACAACTAAAACAACGTGCCAGAAAATGTATTAATTAATTAAATATAATAAATACAAAATATAAAGGCAGACAGAAAGCGTCGAACGACCCTCGGAGATCGTCGACCGACGCACGGAGATCGTCGAACTATCGGGCAGATAGTCGAACGATCCAGATAGTCGACCTATCGAAGAAGATAGTCGAACTACCCCGGCAGATAGTCGACCTATCAGAGCAGATAGTCGAACTATCAGATAGTCGATCTATCTGGACAGATAGTCGAACTATCAAGCGCAAACAGATAGTCGAACTATCAAGAGGTAGTCGACCTATCAAAGCGGAACAGATAGTCGACCTATGAATAGATAGTCGACCTATCAAAGCGGAACAGATAGTCGACCTATCAACAGATAGTCGACCTATCAAAGCGGAACAGATAGTCGACCTATCAACAGATAGTCGACCTATCAAATAGTCGATCTATCAGGACAGATAGTCGAACTATCACGCCAAGCAGATAGTCGACCTATCAACAGATAGTCGAACTATCAATGCAGACAGAGCGTCGACCAACTGATAGACGATCGTCGATCAGCTGATAGACGATAGTAGAGCGGCGTTCGACTATAGTCGAACGAAAAACTTACTTAACCAAATTCTTCATCTGGAAAAGTGAGGACTCTACAGCTAGACCACTAACCAATGACCATAGATAATTCTTGGGTCAAGGGACTAAAAAGGCAAGACTAAACTCAAATCAAACTAGGGTACCAACAATCTCCCCCTATTTGAGTTAAGTCTCTCCAAAACAAAAAAATATACAGCTAGCTAAAGAGCAATAAAATTAATACAGGAAATAGTTAACAATTAACTAGCAGTTATCAAACAGATAGATAATAGACAAATATAACACATCAGTCAATCAAACTATTAAGAGTCTACAGAATCTGGCAAAGGGTCAGAGGAACTAGGAACAAAAGAAATTTTCCTTAGAGGATCATCAGCTTCTTTCTTTGACAGCTTCAAGTCCTGCACACCAATGATCTTCAATTCTGCAGCCCTAGGAACAACTGCTTCAGGGTGCTTCTCCATATATTTTGAGGGGTCAAAAACATCAGGATTAACCTGGAACTTTTCAAACTCTTTCTTTCTGAAAGCAGACATGGTGGTTAAACCAGTAGTATCTTTTCCTTCTGCCTTTGCTTTTCTTATTTGAGCTGCTCCAACCAGTTCGTGAAAACGAGCCATCCTAAAATTAGGATCAAGTTCAGGACTTTCATAAACAGACTCAGGAGGAGCAGCATCTGATTCTTTATCTTGATTATCTAGATAAGACATGGGAGCAGACTTAGCAAAAGGTTCTTGCTAGAATTTTAAAACAAAGTAAACTACTTACCTTTTGAAACAGCTTTCTCAGACTGTACTGGCATAGGAGATGGAACTCTTTTCTTTGGAGAAGGAGGAGGGGAAAAAGTTGGTCTTTGAAGCACAACCTCCTTCACTTGTCTTTGGGAACCAGAATACGATCTGCCTTGCGAACTTTGATAGCTTTTCCTTGGTTGAGGTTGAAAAGATGCAGATTTTTCAGAAGAGGCAGATGGATTCGCAGAGAGGTTGCCAGAGGCTCCTGCACTGGGAGGTGGAGGAGGACCTCTGGGTGTCCATCTGGAAGCCGGAGAGTCATATCTCTTAGTTCTCTTTCTCTCTTTCTGCTGGTTCTTGGAGAACCACATCCAATGCTGAAATTCTTTCGATTTGGGGTCAATTCTCTTAAGAATGTAGTATGGAGTATCATTGTCTCGGCTGGGAGAAGGAGGAGCAATTGCTTTCCTTTTCTTTTGAGCAGCTTTCTTTTTCTTTGAATTTTCAGACATATCAGAATCATCTTCATCATCAGAATGAGATGATGGAGGATTATCATAAGGATCATAGGCTTCAGAAACAGCCTTTTCTTTTAACTTCAGATCAGATTTCTCTCTTTCCTCTTCTATGGCATCCTGAGCCAGAAGGAGGTCTAAATCAAGACCTGGGGAATCATCCCAAATAGTTGACTTTTCAACTTGCAACTCTTTTTCTTTCTCTTTTAAAGAATCTTGTACTCTTTGATTCCAGGCAGCTCTTGCTTTTTCTTCTTCCATACTCAGAACAGGAGTGTCATCATTGATTTCATCTTCTCTATCATCTAAAAAATAATCCAGTTCTGGATCTACTTGATTATTAGAAACAACTGGATCAGCTTCAGAAACAACTGCTATAATCTGAGCAGCTAAATCTTCTTTAATATAATCTGTAGAATTATGAACACAGATCTGCTAAATAAGCAAAAATCATTCCTTCTAGGAATTCACAAGCTAGCAAATTAATTGACTCGTCAACAAAGCGGATGAATGAATTACCTTCATACTTGACCAACTCCCAAGATTCATTTAGGTAGGATGTAATAATCCCTTCTAGGAAATTTGCAACCACGGGAGTGGTGAGATCTTCTAGGCAAACTTTCACCGCAAATTCAGATAGCATAATAGCATCAGATATATCTTTCTCAGACAACACTGAACCTGATTGATCTTGAGCTTGCACTGCATCAGACTTTTCTTGAACTGCTGGAAGGGAGGCTGTAGGCTCTGAGGCATCTTCACAGAACATCTCCCCCTGCCTGATTTCAGTGGAAACTGAAACCAGGCCCCTTGAGGAAGAGGGCTCAGCAGATTTTGAAAGAGATTTGATGGTAGCGGTTAAGGTATCAATGGAGGAGGCAAGTGGAGCGATTGCCTCTTCAATCATAATTTTGATTGAAGGGGTAATCAACTCCAGAATGCTGGAGATGAGTGCTGGGGTGATCTCAAAAGATGATGGAAGTGTAGTGGATGGAGCTGCAGCAGATATGGTTGTAGTGCTGGGATGAAGAATGGTGTGGACTGGAGATTGAATAGGAGATGGAGCTGGAGAGTTAACAGGAGTGTTAACTGGAGAATGAATGGGGGAATGAGGAGGTATTGGAATCTTCTCAGATCCTAACAAATCAAAACTAGGAGCAGATATCCTAGCCTGATGAGAAGGAAGAGGAGATGCTGGAGGGGAAGGAAGAACAACTGTGGTTGTTTCTCTAATAGGAGAAGGGGAAAGTCGTACTTTAGCTGAAGTTGATGGAACTTCAGCTGAGGCAGACTGCATAGCAGAAGAAGAAGGAAGAGAAAGAGCTGAGCCAGCTTCAACAGGGTGAGGAGCGACCGAATCAGTCCTGGTGCTCTCTGATGTTGCTGGAGCAACCCCTGTGAGAGAGGGTTTCACAAAGGTTCTCTTCCACTTGGAGAACAGGTTTGGGTCCATCTTCTTGCTTGCATTTATGGTTGTTGCGACGGAGACCAGCAGCTGAGGATACTTTTCCTTCAGGAAAATTCCAATGACCCTTCCGAGGGTAACTTCCTTCTTACCATTCTTTTTCCTTATCAAATCAAACATTACTCCAGCCCAATCAATCCTTTTCCGATTAACAATTGCACACATCAGTGCAAATTGTTGCCTTGTTATATTGTCATGAGCAGAGTGCTTACCGAGGAGCACTTTTCCGACCAACTCAGCAAGAAATTTAATCTTGAAAGGGAAATTTACCTTGAGCAGCTTCGTGGGAATGCCCTCTGCATGTCCCAGCTCAACTAACATTCTTCCAAATTCTTGAGCATCTTGCTCATAATCATCTTCACCATTAACTAATCCAAAAATATCAGTCAGAACAGCCGGAGTTAAAATTACCTCTTCTCCGCCGATGGTGCCAGTCATCGAATCGTCGGTGGAGGACGACGTGAAAGCCCATTCCTTGATCTCGGGTATATTTAACTTAATCCTTGATGACATTAATCTCTCTAGTCCTTGATCCCGGCACAACTGAAGAACTTCCACGATCCCTGCTTTGCAGCTACTGAAGGCGTCAAAATCAACGCTGAAGCCTGCATCGAACTTCACAACTGCTAGTACTGCTGGAGAGACCGCCATGGAATTGCTGGAGCAAGCGCGAGAAGGACGGAGAAGACGAAGGAGACGAAGCGGCAGAAAATCGCAAGCGGGAAGACAGAATGCGAAAAGTCACGCTCCGTCGACGAAAGAACAAAAGATCTTTTAACCTAGGTCGACTATCGGCTTTATTTTAGACCGGAGATAGTCGATCTATTAAAAAGATACTAGACCCGATGGTCGAACGGTCGTTCGACGATCGGTCCAGAAGCAGAGTAGTCGGACCATCGTTCGACTATTTCTAGCTTCTCAAACAACAAGCTGTCGTCATCCAGAGATCGACGATGAGCTCGACTTGTTCGACTATGGTCGAACGCCGGTCGACGATCTTCAATCAGACAAACTTTCATCAACCATAGGTCGACGATGGGCTTGACCCGATCGACTATCTTCGAACGTCGTTCGACTATCTTCAAGCAAGTTTCAACATTGGCAGATATAGTCACACTTAGTCTCGTCCGTTGATCATGCCTAGTTGAACTAAAAAGAACAGATGCTTCTGTTCATCTAAGGGCTTGGTGAATATATCACCTCTCTGAAACTCAGTGGATATGAACTCAAGACAAATCTTGTTCTTTCCCACACAATCTCTCAGGAAATGGTGCCGAATCTCAATGTGCTTCGTTCTAGAGTGGTGCACTGGATTTTGTGCAATTGAGATAGCACTGGTACTATCACACATGATTTTGGTGTTCTTGTGTGAGTAACCATAATCCACAAGCTGGTTTTGAATCCACAGGATCTGTGAACAACAACTGGCAGCTACTATATATTCAGCCTCTGCAGTTGAGGTTGAGATAAAAGCCTGCTTCTTACAGAACCAAGAGACCAATCTCTCTCCCAGGAACTGGCAAGTTCCTGAGGTGCTCTTCCTGTCAACTCTACAACCAGCATAATCAGAATCAGAATATCCAATTAATTCAAACTCTGACTCAGCTGGGTACCAAAGTCCTAGATTTGGGCATCCCTTCAGGTATCTCAGGATTCTCTTTAGAAGAATCAGATGAGATTCCATAGGGTTGACCTGGAATCTAGCACAAAGGCATGTAGCAAACATTATATCTGGCCTACTTGCAGTTAGATACAATAGGGAACCAACAATGGCCCTATAATTCTTTTGATCAACTGGCTTGCCGTGATCATCAGAATCAATAACTACATTAGTAGCCATGGGTGTAGGCATTGCTGAAGCATCAGCCATCCCAAATTTCTTTACCAATTCCTTGGCATATTTGGATTGGGAGATGAAGATACCATCAGCATCTTGCTTAACTTGGAGACCAAGAAAGTAAGACAGCACACCCATACTACTCATCTCAAACTTGGAATGCATTAAGTTGGAAAACTTTTTGCACAGTTTGGGATCAGTGGAGTCAAAAATAATATCATCTACATACACCTGAACTAACAGGATTGTGTCCTTGTGATGCTTGACGAAAAGTGTTCTATCAACTACTCCCCTAGTAAAGTTGTGCTCTAATAGGAAACTAGCTAAGGTCTCATACCAGGCTCTAGGAGCTTGCTTTAGTCCATAAAGAGCTTTCTGCAACTTAAACACATGAGAAGGCTGAGTTGAAGAAACAAACCCTGGTGGTTGTTCAACAAACACCTCTTCCTTAAGCTCACCATTTAGGAATGCACTTTTGACATCCATTTGGAACACCTTAAACTTCATGAAGGCTGCATAGGCCAAGAAGATCCTTATTGCTTCTAGCCTTGTAACAGGAGCAAAGGTTTGGTCATAGTCTATACCTTCCTCCTGTCTGTAGCCCTGAGCTACAAGCCTAGCTTTATTCCTTACTATAATTCCATTTGCATCCAACTTGTTTCTATACACCCACTTGGTGCCTATGATCAGTTGGCCTTTAGGTCTTGGAACCAAAGTCCAAACTTTACATCTCTCAAACTGATTGAGTTCCTCTTGCATTACAATGATCCAGTGGGGATCTTGCTCTGCATCTTTAAAGGTGAGGGGCTCAACCTGTGAGAGGAAACAAGCGTGCATCACATCCTGTCTTAATTGATGTCTTGTTTGCACACCAGCTGATATGTCTCCAATCACTTGAGATGTCGGGTGATCTCTAAGTGTGACAATATCAGCAGGTGGGATGTGATCTTCAGCAACAGTTGGGATTAATTCCTCAGGAGGAATTTGATCTACTGTTGGTGGTACAACAACAGCTTCAGCAATGTCTTCATCACTGTCTGATTCAGTGATCTGAAGAGTTGATAGTTGAAGAATTTCTTGAGGGGCATCAGGTACCTGCAATGAACTTGAGGAAGGAGAATTTTCCTTCTCCTTGTAAAACATCTGAGACTCATCAAAAGATACATGCACAGATTCTTCAATTTTACAGGTTGATTTGTTATAAACCCTATAAGCTTTGCTTACTTGGGAATATCCAAGCATGATTCCCATTGAAGCTTTTGCTTCAAATTTTCTAATATATTCTTTATTATTATTATGAATATAAACAATACAACCAAATACTCTAAAATAATTAATCTTAGGTTTCTTTCCCTTAAGCAACTCATAAGGAGTTTTACACTTAAGCTTGTGTATCAAACTTCTATTCAATACATAATTGGCTCTATTAACAGCTTCTGCCCAATAGGAGAGAGGCATGTTAGCATCTGCCAATAATGTACTAGCAACTTCAATGAGTGTTCTATTCTTCCTTTCAACTACCCCATTTTGTTGGGGAGTTCTAGGAGCTGAGAAACTATGTTTGATACCTTCTCTCTCACAGAATTCTTGCATGAGAAGAGAGTCAAACTCAGTACCATGATCACTTCTGATCAAGGCCACATGAGTAGAGTACTCAGTCTGCACACAAAGTAGAAAGTCTGTAAGGGCTTTGAAGTTATCAGACTTAGTTCTCAAAAAGAAAACCCAACTGAACCTAGAGAAGTCATCTACAATTACTAAGGTGTAATACTTCCCTCCTAAACTCTGTACATTTATTGGGCCAAAAAGGTCCAAGTGTAATAGATACAGGATTCTAGGAGAATCACTTTTATTTACAGATTTAAAAGAATTTTTGGTTTGCTTGCCTAGCTGACAAGCCTTGCATAGGCTCTCCTTCTTGTAGGGGCAAGAAGGTAAACCTCTAACAAGGTTGTGTTTGGATAACCTAGATATATTTTTAAGGTTAACATGACTAAGCCTCTTATGCCACAAAGAATTATTATTAAGTGTTACTTCATTAAACAGGCAGATTTCAGAATTAGATGAATTGAAATCTACTAAATAGATATTACCTATTCTAATGCCTACTAAAACAATATTATTATTTAAAGTAATATTGCAAGAGAAGTTAGAAAATGAAACCTGGTAGCCAGCATCACATAGCTGGCTGACTGAGATTAGGTTATGCTTCAGTCCTGTCACATATGCAACTCTCTTGAAAGTGACATCTCCAATTGTGATCCTGCCATAGCCTTCTGTCTGACCACAGCTGGAATCTCCAAAGATAACCTTTGGGCCGAGCTTAGCTTTGAATTTTGACAGATGATTTTTATTTCCTATCATATGCTTGGAGCATCCACTATCCAAATACCACTTATTTTGAGTGATTGGATAGGCCTTCACCTGCAAGACATTTATTTAGACAGTGTGGACCCAGGTAACCTTGGGTCCCTTGTTTTTCACATAAGAAAAACTGGAAATATATGAAAATGCAGGCTGAGGGTGATAACCTAGTGGGTGAGATCTCCTAGGTGGGATTCTCCATGCAGATGATGGGTCAACAAACCTAGGGTTTCTATTTTCATTTAGGTTTCTATGGTACTGATTATGATTTTGAAAATCATATTGAAAACGTCGATCGACGTTCGACGATGGGTGCTCAGATCGTCGACCTTCGTTCGACCATTGAGCTTCCGATCGTCGAGCGGCGTTCGACGCTCTTTGCATTTCTTTAAAAAATTTCTTTCTCTTTTCTCTCTTAGCTTTATTTAAGGTTTTATTAACTAGATTTACTTGCTCAGTGTTCTTCATTCCACTAGCTGAAATGAAGTTCACTGGAGTTGAAAGATTGTTTTTAAGAAGAACTGGGGGTTCACTGGGAGAAGCTCCTAAGCCTAGTTTGTTATTAGCTGACCTAGTGTTAGTCATGCTGGTAATTTCTAACAACTTAAGGCTTCTACCATTAAGTGATTCTTCTAACCTCTTAGACTTAGCTAATTCCATTTTAAGAAATTTAATTTCTTCACTACAAGTAGTGAGATCTTCCTTTAACCTAATATTTTCTGTAGCAATTACTTCTGAGTCAGCTAACTTATTTCTAAGTTCTTTTATCTCCTTTTCTGAGCTAATCAAATCTAAGCATAAGGATTTAAAATCTAATTTAAATTCTTCTGAAGTGAAGTCATAAGAAGAGAGTACCTCATCTTCTGTTGGCATCTCTTCATCTGAATCTGAACTCTCTGCAGCTGAGTGGTTGCTGCAGGCATCTATTGCCATGAGGCAAACTTCTTTTGCCTTCTTCTCTTCCTCATCCTCACTGGAGCTTGAGGAGGAAGAATCTTCATCAGAATCACTCCAGGTTTCAGCAATGAAACCTCTCTCCTTTTTCTTGTTCTTGTAGGAAGATGGCTTGGAGTGCTTCCTGTGTTGTTCTTTTTCTTTCCTCTTGTCTTTGTTTTTCTCCTCTGGACACTCTGGCAAGATATGTCCAGGCATCCTGCATCCATAACAAATAATTTCTTTAGCAGGAGAACGATCATACCTTGGTTTGTCTTCATAGCGTGAAGACTTCTTTCTGAACTCCTTTCTCCCCATCTTGAGAAACCTCTTGGCAAACAATGCCATTAGTTCCTCATTTGATTGGCTGCCTTCAGAAGCATCAGCAGCCTTAAGAGCTAGAGATTGCTCTTTTCTTGTTGGAGTGGGGGTCTTTGCTTCAGCTTCTGCTTCCCTTGTCTTCAGCACTTGCTCAAAAGACTTGAGCTTGCCGAGAAGGGCCTCTGTTGAAATCTCATCTGTACTTCTAGCTTCCTTGATGGGCCAGATCCTTAGATCCCATGTGCTAGGGAAGCACATAAGAATCTTATCATTGACCTCTGTCAATGATATGTCCTTGTCCAGGGTCCTCAGCTCATTGATGATTGAGCTGAGCCTGGTGTACATGGCTTCAACTGATTCAGCATCAATTTTCTTGAAGTTCTCATACTGTGAGATCAGGTTGGACCTTCTGTCCTTCCTTTCATCAGCTGAACCAGCTACAATCTGGTTCAGTGTATCCCACATGGCTTTTGCTGAGGAGCAGTCAGCAACCTTCTGGAACACCTCATCAGACATTGTCTGAGCCAGAATGTTCATCGCCTTGGCATCTGCAATCTTTGCCTTCTTGTACTCATCGTTGTAATCTGGAGGAGGCACTGCATTCATATCAGATGATGAGGCAGTAGCAGCAGCCGGTGCTCTTGGGGGTCCTGACAAAATAGAAGCAAAGATGCTTTCATCAATAGAATTCATATATAATTTTATCCTTGCCTTCCAGATGCAAACTTAGCTAAGTTGCAAGCTGGAGGTCTGGTGCTAGAATAATCCTTGGACTGGGCCATGATAGTGAATATCTATAAGCTTTGGTATCTATCAGGATCTTGTGACTTAGGTGTTAGCCTATTCAGTCAGTCAACCTCCCTCTGATACCAATTGAAAGTGAAGGGATAGATACTACTCTAGAGGGGGGGTGAATAGAGTTATCAAATTTTGCACTAGACAAAACTTAATGGTCTACCCAACTCCCTTGGAGTGAAGTGCGGAATGAAAAGATTATAGATATAGAATTAACCCTATAGCCTAACACAAGTGATGTGCACAAACTCAAGCTAACTGTAATTACAGTTAAGGCTTGGAAAACCTAATCAGCAACTAGCAATCCTAGTTATATCTATTCACAGCCACAATGCAGGAATTAAACAAGGGAATCCAGACGACACAAGGAAATTTATAGTGGTTCCCCAAACAACTTGGGTACGTCCACTCTTCTACCCACACGGAAGGAATCCACTCAGGTTTTTGATCAGGTGCCCTACCACCAATAGGATCTTCTTCAGGTAGATCCAGAAACCCTTTAGACTTTTGATCAGGTGTCTAAAAACCAAGCACAAGTTTTTGATCAGGTGCCCTGCCACCAAGGGATACTTTTGAAGGGAGTAATAACCCTGTACAGGAGGGGGAAGAAGGTTAAGATGTCTTCTCTATTTTACAAAGATTAGAGAAGCACAAAGACTTGCACTGAGCTAGAGAGCTCTTAAAGAATCAAGGCTCCCCCTGGCTCAAAGATGTCCAGGTGAAGTCTTGCTTCAGTGCAGAAAACTCTTCAGAAAGCTCTGAAGGAAAAACTACAAGAAGATAATAAATAATAAAATTAAAGAACTTCAAGCAGCTATCTTCTTCTTCTTCTTCTTCTTCAAAAGAACTCTGAGTTTGAACTTCCTGGAAGCAGGAGAACTCAGGTTGAAGATGAGTAGAAGAGCTTAACACTTCTCAGTTAGATGAAAATTGCTGAGAGCAGAAGACTTGATCTTGATGAAGGCTTGAATGCTTAAGTGAACAACTGGGTAACTAGTTAGCTAGCTTGAATCCTTCTTCAAAGGATCCTTTTTATAGCAGCAACAAGCAACGGCTATCTTCAATTTGAATTACTTGTCTTCTTCTGAAACTTGAGACCTGGGCTGTAAATATCAAGAAGACAAAACAATCTCTGCAGCAGAAACATTCTATAAAAGGAATAAACCTTTTTCTAGGAAGCTGTAGGAAGCAATCTGATAATAAAGTACTAAATAAAGTCATATCAGAAACAAACTCTTTATAGCAAAAAGAAGACTTTTCAGTCTAACGGCTATAAAGGGCTGACAGCAGATAAAGTAAAATATAATGTCAGCTAATAAGACAAACAACTTTATCTAAAAAGATTTGACTCAGGCAAAAGGGATGGAGCAAATATTGCCTGGTAATTTTATCATAAAACAACTAAAACAACGTGCCAGAAAATGTATTAATTAATTAAATATAATAAATACAAAATATAAAGGCAGACAGAAAGCGTCGAACGACCCTCGGAGATCGTCGACCGACGCACGGAGATCGTCGAACTATCGGGCAGATAGTCGAACGATCCAGATAGTCGACCTATTGAAGAAGATAGTCGAACTACCCCGGCAGATAGTTGACCTATCAGAGCAGATAGTCGAACTATCAGATAGTCGATCTATCTGGACAGATAGTCGAACTATCAAGCGCAAACAGATAGTCAACCTATCAAGAGATAGTCGACCTATCAAAGCGGAACAGATAGTCGACCTATCAACAGATAGTCGACCTATCAAAGCGGAACAGATAGTCGACCTATCAACAAATAGTCGACCTATCAAAGCGGAACAGATAGTCGACCTATCAACAGATAGTCGACCTATCAAATAGTCGATCTATCAGGACAGATAGTCGAACTACCACGCCAAGCAGATAGTCGACCTATCAACAGATAGTCGAACTATCAACGCAGACAGAGCGTCGACCAACTGATAGACGATCGTCGATCAGCCGATAGACGATAGTCGAGCGGCGTTCGACTATAGTCGAACGAAAAACTTACTTAACCAAATTCTTCATCTGGAAAAGTGAGGACTCTACAGCTAGACCACTAACCAATGACCATAGATAATTCTTGGGTCAAGGGACTAAAAAGGCAAGACTAAACTCAAATCTAACTAGGGTACCAATAGATTTTATATCTTTTGCTAGATCAAATTTAAGGGCCTTATGGATTTCATCCACATATTTTTCCAAAACCAATCTCTGCTCATCTAATTTCACTTGTAAATCTACCAAAAATTTGCTGTAATCAGTCTCAGGAGCAGGTTGTGGAGGAGTAGTTTGTAGTGCCATTTTATAACTTTGGCTCCTTCTCTTAAAGACCAGAAGTTTTCTCTTCTTGGCATTCCTGAGTTCTTCATTCTCTGAATCAGAAATACTGGCTATCTCAACCCTTTCTGGAGAAGTAGAGGGTGTATCTTTTTTAGTGCCAATCTGCTCCCCCTCAAGATTAGCCTGCTCCCCCTCAAACCTCTTCTGTTCCTCCTTAACCCTGATATGATCCTCCTTATCTGCTGCTCCCTCAATCTAAGGAAACAACTCTTCCAGAGTGAATACCTATTGAGTGTGAGCAGGTGATAGTTCTTTCTCAGTAGCATTAGTAACTCCAGAAGTTTAAGGGTCAGTTTGTGAATCTATTTCTTCTGATAAGTTGATTCTGTCTTCCTCCTGCACCTATGCAGAATGTGGCTCCCCCTGCAACTGTGCAGTAACTGTCTCCTCATGGACTTAAGCATTTTCATTCAGGTCCTTGAGCTGTGCCCTAACTTGCTCCCCCTGCACTTGTGCACTTATTGTGTCCTCTTGCACAAGGTCATGCTCAGTAATGTCATGTACTGGTGATTTTGCTGCAGTCTCTTGGATATCCAAATCAGGTATGTCCTTTGAGAGGACCCTATCCCATCTGGATATTATTTTGATGTCCATCCTTCTCATATGATTTATTTTAGATCCTGTAATCTGATGCATTACCTCTAGAATTGCTCACGCCAGGTATAAAGTCATTAATCTTGCCAAATTAGGCTTTTTTATTCCTTCCTTTATCTTATCAAACATAACTGCAGACCAATCTGTGTTAATCTTATAGATTATCCTTGTCATCAGACTGAACATAAAGGCAGAGACCCTATCATGTCCTCCTGGTTTACACAAAATCACCATCCCTAGCTACCACTTTAGATAGAAATTTTCCTTGTTGATTC
Source organism: Platanthera zijinensis (assembly GCA_039513925.1). Lineage (NCBI taxonomy): Eukaryota > Viridiplantae > Streptophyta > Magnoliopsida > Asparagales > Orchidaceae > Platanthera > Platanthera zijinensis. The sequence continues at coordinate 93,013,567 of CM077094.1, forward strand.
TTCCTTTTTCTGTTAATGGCTGCTCCAATCTTCATGGTTGGATCCAATCCACACCACTGTAGTGCCTCCCTTGTCTTTGAGGCTGGGACCTCTTCTTTATCCTTAATTCTAGGAAGGTGAAGAATCTTTCTTAAACTTTTCAGAGTAAGTTTGATTCTATTTCCATGAACTGACGATTAAATCTTGAGTCCAGTGGAGTCCACTGTTGCAGCAACATAGAACTCAAACACTTCCTTATTCCAGATCTTGGTAGGTTCAGATACAAGAAACTCTAATCCATTATCTGTAACAAGGGAAATGACCCTTTTAATCTCCGTCGCCGTATCATCAAACGCATTACGCACCAGCTCATAGCCTTCGTTAATGTTGTCTTCAACCTTTGGCGTCATTGGGACGATGAGAAAGCTTTAATGGAGAGAAGAGAGTTTGTCGATACAGGGTTTTAGTCTCGAAAACCTGGTGACCATGTCGACAGAATTTGTTATGGACCTATTTATACCCTTTTAAACAAAGAAGGTCACAAGGCGGAAAAAAACTGTCTAAATGTGTCGACATAGTTGAAATGTGTCGACACATACTTTTAATGTCTCGACAACAATGTTGACCTCTATGTGTCGACACAAATTAATGATGTGTCGACACTTGAATTATGTAGTTTTTGAACAGAAAGTCTGTGTCGACACTTATTTGAAGTGTCGACACAAATTCTGAATGTGTTGACATCACTTCTCTGGATGTGTCAACACAACTTTCCTGGATATGTAGACACTTTGTCCCTTAGGTGTTGATACTAGACACTTTGTCACTTATTTGAAGTGTCGACACAATTTTACTTAGCCACTTTTGTAAATCTAACATATGGTCAACATTCCTAATTCAATTTTAAATCTATTGAATTTAGTTTCATCTAGAGGCTTAGTAAATACATCTGCAATTTGATAATCTGTCTTAACAAATTTCTAGTGAGATGTCCTCTTTCTCTACATGTTCTCTAAGAAAATGGTATCTTATTTCTATATGTTTAGTCCTATTATGTGAAACACGATTATTAGCAATAGAAATAGCACTAGTAGAATCACAAAACAAAGGTGTTCTACTTACCTGAATACCATAGTCTTCTAGCTGATGCTGAATCCATAATAGCTGTGCACAGCAACTTCCATCTAACACATATTCAGACTCAGCTGTGGAAATTGCCACACTAGTCTGCTTCTTACTGCTCCAAGATATCAATCTTCCTCCCAAAAATTGATATGTACCTGTAGTACTTTTCCTATCTTCTTTACAACCTGTAAAGTCTGCATCTGAATAGCCTGTTAGTAGAAAATCTCCATTCCTAGGGTACTAAAGGCCTAGATTAGGTGTGCCCTTTAGATATCTCAAAATTCTCTTTACTGCAGTGTAATGAGATTCTTTAGGGCATGTTTGGTACCTAGCATAGACACATGTTGCATACATAATGTCTGGTCTATTGGCAGTGAGATATAGTAGTGAGCCAATTATTCCTCTATACAAAGACTCATCTACAGGTTTACTTGCATCATCTTTGCATATAGGCATACTTGTTCTCATAGGAGTTCTCATGGTGGAGGATGATTCCATACCATACTTCTTAATTAACTCCTTGGTGAACTTGGACAGGGATATGGACAAGCCATCATCAGTCTGTCTTACTTGGAGTCCCAAGAAGAACTTAAGTTCCCCCATACTGCTCATTTCAAACTTCCCTTGCATAAGTTTTGCAAACTTCTTGCAAAGGTTTTTTTCAGCAGATCCAAAAATTATGTCATCTGCATAAATCTGAACTAAGATTATCTTTCCTTTGGACTCCCTTAGGAATAGAGTTTTGTCTATTTTCCCTCTTGAGAATTTGTTCTCAATAAGGAAAGTAGACATGGTTTCATACCAAGCCCTTGGGGCTTTCTTTAACCCATACAAAGCTTTCCTAAGTCTATAAACATAATCAGGTTTGAGAGAATCTACAAAACCTGGAGGCTGCTCTACATAGACTTCTTCTTTTAGATTTCCATTCAGGAATGCTGATTTTACATCCATTTGGAATGCCTTGAATCCTTAATTTGCTGCATAGGCAAGGAACATTCTAATGGCTTCCAGTCTTGCTACTGGGGCAAAGGTTTGATCAAAGTCTATTCCCTCTTCCTGCCTGTACCCTTTTGTAACAAGTCTTGCTTTGTTCTTCACAATAATTCCACTCTCATCCAATTTGTTCCTAAAGATCCACTTTGTTCCAATGATATTATGGTCTTTTGGTTTAGGAACTAACGCCCAGACCTTGCACCTTCTAAACTGATTTAGCTCCTCTTGCATGGCATTAATCCAATGTGGGTCTAGGATAGCTTCTTCATATTTCTTTGGCTATAATTGAGATAGAAAGCTTGAGTACAGGACTGTGTTCAAATTCCTGCTTCTGGTTTGCACTCCAAGTCTTGGATCACCAATTATCTGATTTACTGGATGATCTTTTAAGTGTTTAACAGCTGGAGGTAGTCTTTCTTCAGGCTGAATACCTCTAGTTTCTTCAATGTGTTGCACCTCTATATTTTCTTCAGCTTCTAAGAGGCCTAGACTCCCCCTGGAAAGTAGCCATCATATTCCATTTCTTTATCTGCAGTTGAATCTTCTGCAATGGAAAGCTTGTCCATTCTCTCATTTATACCTTTTGGACTACATGAACTACAAGGAAACTCACTGTTGATCAATCTAGTTTCATCAAATACAACATGTACAGATTCTTCTACAACCTGTGTAATCAAGTTGTAGTCCCTATAAGCCTTACTATTGTTGTTGTACCCAACAAATATCCCATCTTGGGATTTGCGTAAACTTAGTTAGATAAAGACTTGCCATTGTTAAGGATATAACACTTGCAACCAAAGATCGTAAAATAGGATAAATTTGGTTTTCTACCCTTCATGATCTCATAGGGAGTCTTTTTGTGGCTTTTGGTGATAGATGCCCTATTGATCACATGACATGCAGTGTTTACTGCCTCAGCCCAGAAATATTCTGGGAGGGAAGTGTCACTCAATAGAGTTCTACCAGCCTCAATCAATGTTCTATTCTTCCTTTCAGCAATACCATTTTGCTGTGGTGTTCTAGGTGAGAACTCTTGAAAAATCCCAAATTCTTCACACAGTCTTGTCATACTTTCAGATTGAAATTCAGTGCATGGTCACTTTTATTTTTGACCACTGCACTGTTCAGTTCATTCTTAATTTGTCTGATAAAACTATGTAAAACACTTGTAGTTTCTGATTTTTGTCTCAGATAGAATACCTAGGAATATCTAGAATAGTCATCTACCACCACAAAAGTGTAGACCTTCCTAACTAGACTATTAACTGGCATAGGACCAAATAAATCCATATGCAATAGGTATCGACACCTGACTGAATCCTTGTTTTCATGGCTATAAAAGGAGGATTTTGTCTGCTTGCCCTTTTGACAAGCTGAACATATCCCTTCCTTTATACACTTAACTTGAGAACCATTCCTCACTAACTCTTTGCTAAAGAGTTGGCCAATTATTTTATAATTAAGATGGGCCAACCTCTTGTGCCATTTGACACACTGAGAGGCTCTCTCATCAGCTACAAGACAAATAGGAGAACCATTGTTCTCACACTCAAAATTAAGACAGTACACATTCCTCTTTCTGTATCCTGTCAAAATGACCTTTTGATCACTTGACCTTTTGATATGACATCCATTCTTAATAAATGAAATGTCATATCCTATATCACCCAGATGACTTATGCTTATAAGGTTGTGTTTCAAACCCTTCATATAGGCCACTTGAGTGATAGTAATATGGTTACTAGAAATGTTACAAAATCCTTTAATGATTCCTTTTTTAGAGCCACCAAAGATTACTTTAGGCCCATTTAAGATAGGTAAATACTCCTTCAGCAATCCCTTTGTTCCAGTCATGTTCCTTGAACATCCACTGTCCAAGTACCATATAGGGGCATGGTAACTTGGACTCACCTGCAATAAAGAATTACCTTCTCTTAGAACCCAAGTAAGTCTTGGGTCCTTGGTTCAAGTTAGCTTCATACTTAACAAATCTACCTGTAGCTCTTCTATTAGGTAGACTGTTGTTCTTCCTGACACTAGTGTTGTGCCAACAATCTATGGCATAATGACCTGTCTTGCTATAACACCAGCATTCATACTTGTTGTATCTATTTTTAGATATATTCTTGACAGTCTGGTTGACAACAAATCTTTTGTATTGTGCTGGTACTACTGCAGCTACACCAATTGGTTTCTCATAAACATGGGGTTTATGAACATGGGCTGCCTTATTGACATAAGCCCCCTTGTCATTCAGAACTTCAGTCTTACTATGACCATGAGTATTCTCAAGGTCATACTTGTTAGAAGGCACTTGTACCTTTCTAAAAACTACAGGGACTTTTAAATTCAATGGCTGGACTGAGGCTTTGCCATTTCTCTTGAATTGGACAGCCCTGGTGTTACCTTTAAAGACTATTCCAGCCTTACCCTTTTGAGCCACAAAATCATCTATTAAGGGTAAAACTGATTTTGGCTTGGAATAACTAGCCACCAAATCTTTCTCCTTTTGAAGTCTGACTTCCAGACTTTTAATTAGATCATTTTTGTATGTGATTGTACCCATCTGAATAATAGTTATAGTTTTCAGTTTGACAACCTCATTCATTTTTTGATCCAACTCTTTCTCTAAACTAGATGCAGCCATCTTAAGATCTGCAATTTCCTTAGTTTGAGTTTTGGCAAGGTTCTTGCTTTTCTTTAGTGCCTGCAACAAGTCCCCATATTCATCTATCAGCTGATGAATATCACCTTTAGACTCAGATCCATCCACATCACTTGATGCAAATGTAGCTGACTCTGTGCCAGTACTACAATCTGAATTACTAAACAAACATTGTACCTTGCTAGGTCCAGGATGATCCTGACACTTGTCTTCTTCTGATACAGCCATCAGTCCCATGCACTGATGGTCTTCTTATGCATAGATAGAGTTCAGCAATTGCATAAACTCATCTTCTTCATCTGCTGCATATAGCCCAATGTATGCCTCAGCTTCAGATTAAGACTCTTAAGATGATTGGTCTGTCAAGCTCTTCTCCTTCTTAGCAATAAAGGATTTCTCCTTCTTGCTCTTTTGTTGAGTCTTCCTTTTATCAGCAGACTCCTTTCTTTTGTATGGACACTCAACCACAACATGTCCAGGCCTATTACAGTAATAGCAAACTATCTTTGATGTTGTAGATTTGCTAGGCTTAGACCTGCTCCTGTCCTTCCTAGATGACTTTCTCTTTTGATAATAGTCATAAACTGGCTGTGATGTGGAGGGCCTAGATTTCCACTGCTTCTTCTTCAAGAATATCTGAAACTTCCTTGTAAAGGCAGCAAAATCTTTATCTGAATCACTGCTATCTTAATTTTGGTTGTCTGAATTATCTGAGGTAATTTCAGCTACTTCCCTAGGAGGTGTTGGAGACATACTACTATTCTTTCTAGTGGCTTCAACCTTGAAGGCCACAGACTTTTCTTTATGCTCCCCTTTTGCATTTCTTTCTTCCTATTTTCTAGTCATTAGTTGCATTTCATAATACAGCAACTTTCCAAATAAAGTTGGAGGAGAAATATCTGCAAGTTTGGCCACTTCCCTAATGGCACAAATCTTGGTGTCCCAATCCTTTGTCAAGGATCTTAGGAATTTATCATTCAGTTCATATATACTGAAGACCCTTCCATAAGACATCAACTCATTTACTATTCTATAGAACTTCTTATAGCACTCAGATATGCTATCTGACTTCCCTTGTCCTAAACTTTCATATTCCTGGTTCAGCATAGATTTTCTATCTTGTCTGACTTCTTCAGAACCCTCAATGTATACTATCAAAGTGTCCCACATTTCCTTAGAGGTCTTGCAGTGAATCAAATACTGAAAGGTTGAATCATCTATGGCACTTACTATGATATTCTGGGCTCTTTTATTCATATTTGCCAGGATGATCTCATCCTTAGTCATCTCAGAAAAATCTTTGGGAGTTCTTTGATTTGCATCTAGAATAGACACATTCATTGGAATATAAGGTCCTTCTTTTACTGTAATATAGATCCTTGGGTCAGAAGCCTCCATAAACAACCTGACCCTTTCTTTCCATATTCCAAATATCTCCTTCCTGCAGATGGGTAATTTCATAGAACCTAGTTCCTTGTGATTTTCTCCAGAACCCATTTTCTTGATTCTTGATTCTGCCTTAGGGATCTAACTCAAACTGTTAAGTCCTTCTTTGAGTAACCTCCCTCTGATACCACTTGATAGATTTAACTTCAACACAACCTAAACACCTAGAGGGGGGGGGGGGGTGAATAGGTTCTTATCCTTGTTTTAATCTAAGGCAGAATATACCTTCAGTTCTTTAATATAAATCTGAAAACTTTACAGCTAACACAACATATACAATCACATAATCTATAATAACACTAATCATAGATTGCACACTGATTTATAGTGGTTCCTCAAGGTTTGGGTACATCCACTTTCCCCCTTTGCCTATCCAGCAATATGCTAGATTCAGCCTAACTTCTTCCGTTTTCTCAGATCCACAGATCTTACAGCTCAGAATCCTGAAGGATTCTTACAACTCAGAATGTATCCACACTCCTACAGCTCAGGCTAATAAGCCCTACCTCAGCCTTGCCACAAGGCCTACAACTCAGAGAACTAATTCTCCTACACTCAGGCTCAAACAGCCTTACCACTAAGAGATCTAAATCTCTTACACTCAGCCTTTATAACACAGGCTTACAACTCAGATCTTTGAAAAGATCCTACAGAATTTGATAAGTATTTTTGATGGACTCTTACCCTTGTTGAGAGAGAAAGGATAAGAGGATTCTTGATCAGCTTCTTGATGAGACTGATGGCTGAAAACAACCTGTTCTTAGCTTTCTTCAAAGCTTCTTGAATCTGAACTCAGTAGGGTTATTTTCTTTTGAAGTTGACTGACTGACAGCTTCCTTCTTGGATTCCAGAAATAGATCTGGATCTACTTTGTAGATTAGTTCAGGATCTACTTCTTGAGAGACTTGTGATTGTCTCCTTCTTAACCTCAAAATAGCTGGAGCTCTCTCTCCCCAAATCTTCTGAAGTTCCTTCTGAATTCTTAATTGAATTCTCCTTAAAAAAAATCTTAGTGGATGATCACTTTAGAATGTCTTCTTAGATCTTCTCACGAAGATCTTCTTCATGTGACTTGCACTTTCTTGATTAAAGATCGATCTCTCAATAGTTGTGTTAGTTGTGTGTATCCATTTGATTTGACACAGTCCGTCTATATATAGGCTTCACCCATGGTAACCGACTGATCTGGTTTCTAACCAACTTCTGACAAGCTTGAAAGCTTCAGTAAACTTGTTGGAATGCACAGCTGTCAAGTCCTCCAATAGTTCTTGAGCCTTTGTCTCTGTCAGCAAAGCTTCGAGACTGACTATCATTATATGTCGAGACAAACTATCAATATGTGTCGAAACAAGTGACTTAAGTGTCGACATAGACTTTGGTGGTGTCGACATAGCTTCCTTGATGTCGACACTACTTCTTGACATTGTATCCTTAGAATGTGTCGACACAAATTATTTGTGTCGACACAATCACTTCTTCACTCCACAGCAATCAACTATGTTGAAACTCTGCTGTGTGTCGACACAAGTCCTGTGTGTCGACACAGTTGATATAGTCTCAGAATTTGTGTGTCGACACTGCCTATAGGTGTCGACATAGTTAATGACGACTAATACTCCTGTGTGTCGACACTTACTCTCGGTGTCGACATAGTTGATGTCGACTAATATTTCTATGTGTCGACACTGCCTCCCGGTGTCGACAAAGTTGATGTCGACTAATATTTCTGTGTGTCAACACTGTTGCTTCAGGTGTCGACAAAGCTTTTCCAAGTGTCGACACAGACTTCCTTAAGTGTCGACACATGGACTTAGAAACTTTTTCTGCATTTTAGCCAATACTTAACCTGCACATATAAACTCAAAATAACATCAAATACACCTTGATGTATATCATTGAGCTAAGTGAGGCTTCTCCAAATCAGGTACACATTTTCCAATGTAACCAACACGATCTAATCGCGCGGCCTGCAGGGGAGGACTGTGGATTCAGTCCGCAGCCCCTGCGGAACAAACGAGTGTTGGACGACCTAGGCGGTCAAACTGGGGAGACTGCCCTAGCCGCACGGCCTGCGCAAACAAAGGAGTCTATCCTCCAAATCCAAACAGGGCTGAGACAGGCCACAACCTCTAGGGGGATCCTGGAGCAGGCCGCGACTTACAATCTAGCTATCTTGGGAGGGATCGCCGATTTCTGGGTTAACATAATCCCCATACTTTTTTAAGTTCTGAAGGGAACTTTAAAAAAGTAGGAGACCCGCGAAAATCGTGATCCTCCCCTCGGAAAAATAAGAGGCAGGGAGAGATAGAACTGATGTCTCTCCTAAGAAAAGGTTTGCAAATGCCTATCTTTTTCCTGCAAAGGAAAAGTTAATGTAGGAGAAAAGATGCACATCGTTTGTATACCTGAGTTTCTTTTGCAAAACGAAGAATACTTGAATGTCTTCCATTGAGCTCTTTAAAACAAAGGTGAGAGGAGGCATAGGAGAATAATAACTTACAAGTACCTGAAGAAAATTTGCAAGCACTATTAACCTCTGTAAATGGAAGGGTAATAGTAAATATGAGAGAAAATTAAGTTACAACTACCTAGAGGGAACTCGTAAATATCTGCTAATCTCTGCAAGAAGAGAGTAAGCAGCAGATATGAAAGAAAAGTAAGTTGCAAGTACTTGGAGGGAACTTGCAAATATCTGCTAACCTCTGTAAGAAGAGAGTAAGCAGTAGATATGAAAGAAAAATTTAGTTGCAAGTATTTGGAGGGAACTTGCAAATATCTACTAACGTCTGCAAGAAGAGAGTAAGCATCAGATATGAAAGAAAAGTAAGTTTCAAGTACCTGGAGGGACTTGCAAATATTTGCTAACCTCTGCAAGAATAGAGTAAGCAGCAGATATAAAAGAAAAGTAAGTTGTAAGTATCTAGAGGGAACTTGCAAATATCTGCTAACCTCTACAAGAAGAGAGTAAGCAACAAATATGAAAGAAAAAGTAAGTTGCAAGTACCAAGAGGGAACTCTCAAATATCTGCTAACCTCTTTAAGAAGAGAGTAAGCAACAAATATGAAAGAAAAGAAAGTTGCAAGTACTTGGAGGGAACTTGCAAATATCTGCAAACCTCTGCAAGAAGAGAGTAAGCAGCAGATATGAAAGAAAAATAAGTTGTAAGTACCTGGAGGGAACTTGCAAATATCTGCTAATCTCTGCAAAAGAGGAGTTAAAAGCAGATATGAAAGAAAAGTACATTGCAAGTACCTGAAGAGAACTTGTAAATATCTGCTAATCTCTACAAAAGGAAGAGTGAGCATCATATATGAAAGAAAAGTAAGTTACAAGTACTTGAATGAAACATGCAAATATCTGCTAATCTCTACAAGAAAAGAGTAAGTAGCAGATATGAAAGAAAAATAAACCTGCAAGTACCTGAGGAGTTTGTGGATAAATCTTCTACTAAAAATTAGTGCGATAAGATCGTTATGATTAGGCTACAGAAGGAATATCCATCAAACCCTTCTATTAACTGAGTAAGAAAAATCAAGTAAAGATCAAACCACAGTAATGATCTTCTTATGTTGTCATATATGATATCCCAATGTGAAATCCTAATCAGTAAGATGAAAGTACTGACTAGAATTCAGCTGAATAGTTTGTTAAAAAAGAGAACTACATTCTCTTACTATCAATTAGTGCTAGAAACATCTAATAAGCATAGTAGAGATATTGTTAACCATCATCTGATAGAGCTTCATGCAAGCCGAGTATACAAGATTAGAATAAGAAGAAAAGATGTTGCACATCCTTTTGATAGGTTGGATTTTACCTGTTAACCTGAAAAAAAGTAATTGACAAAGTAGGTCTACACCCGAAGATGACCAAAAAAGCCCGGATGTGCCTCAGGTGTCCCCCGGGGGCCAAAGCATCGCTTGCTCAAGAAAGGTCATCAAGAATGTAGTCCCACCTAGAGCGGACTAACCACATTCCATTAGAAGGGAAAAAGAGAAAAAATCACAAAATCCTGAGAAGAAATGGTAGATACACTGCTCACATGCCTCGGGTTATAAACATCACTGATCAGTTAGACAAGGTAAGCCAAGTAGTCTATAACATTGCTTGTCTTTGGAAAGATCAGTGAAGTTGTGGGCCCCGCGAAGACACGAATTGAGAGTACCATAGAGTATTCGACTATTATAGTCATGAGATGATTGAAGAGACAAGGCTATACTTGATCGCTATTGCTTGTCAATCAAAGATCATCGAAATTGTAATATATCCCTAGCAAAGCATAGCAGAGCTAACAAACTGGAACCTCCCTTGATGCACACTATGTCTCAGATACTGGCAAGGATCCGAAGTGCTGTAATCCTCAACACGAGAGTTGGACTGCTCCGACTACACGTACGCAAACACTCCCCACTATATATGGTCATTGTGGTCTTACGCCAGAGTCCAACCTCGAGGGGGGCGAAGAAAGACTCTGCAATATCTGGGTGGTTTAACTGTAAGACCCCATTTTTTTTCTTTTTAAACATCGGGGTCTTAGGCCCAGGATCGCCGCTTTGCAGTGACACCTTCACGCCCTGAAGGGTCATCACCACAAAGCACCGATTTTGCCAGCCAATACGATCACAGAAAGGTAGCACAATAAATTAAAAGTAAGTCAACAGAAATCACATGTACAGAAATAAAAGTATCCACGAAGGGAGAGTCCACAGAAATTGTATAAAAGCTACTGAAAGTAAGGGCTTATGCCCGGTACATCATAATCCTCACTACAGGTCACTCAAGCGGAAGCAAACAATAACATCTACTATAAGTCGGGACTCAGAGTCCCAGCTGGCTAAACTCCTAAGCTATACTGCCCTATCTCCAAACGGGCCGACCTTCGAGGCTGCTCCTCCATACTGGGCTCCACGATCCCCTAAATGATGTGGTCCGAAAATCATTAGTCTATAAGACTAAGCCCTATCATCCCCCGCCCCTTCCCCCATGGCCCCTAGGCCCCGAGCAGAGAGGAAGAGAGCGGAGGACTTGAAGGTGGAGAGTAATCAAAAATAGGTGGCAGCGGACCTATACTAGCAATTTTATAATATAAGTGGCAGTAAAGTAAAGTATGGAAAAATAACCTTAACTTATGTGCGGAAACGCATAAGCCAAGGGATCTTCTGCAGGGCTCCCATCATATAAAGAGTCCCATACCAATTTATACGTTGGGGTGTCGGTTATCAAACAGCAGTATATATATAGAATTTTACCTTAATTTATAAACATTCCCATACAATCTTATATAGAATTTTACCTTAAGCTCAGAATCCTGAAGGATTCCTACAACTCAGAATGTATCCACATTCCTACAGCTAAGGATAATAAGCCCTACCTTAGCCTTGCCATAAGGCCTACAACTCAGAGAACTAATTCTCCTACACTCAGGCTCAAATAGCCTTACCACTCAGAGATCTAAATCTCTTACACTCAGCCTTTATAACACAGGCTTACAACTCAGATCTTTGAAAAGATCTTACAGAATTTGATAAGTATTTTTGATGGACTCTTACCCTTATTGAGAGAGAAAGGATAAGAGGATTCTTGATAAGCTTCTTGATGAGACTGATGGCTGAAATCAACCTGTTCTTAGCTTTCTTCAAAGCTTCTTGAATCTGAACTCAGTTGGGTTGATCTCCTTTGAAGTTGTCTGAATGGCAGCTTCCTTCTTGGATTCCAGAAATAGATCTGGATCTACTTAGTAGATTAGTTCAGGATCTACTTCTTGAGAGACTTGTGATTGTCTCCTTCTTGACCTCAAAATAGCTGGAGCTCTCTCTCTCCAAATTTTCTGAAGTTCCTTCTGAATTCTGAATTGAATTCTCCTTAGACAAAATCTTAGTGGATGATCACTTCAGAATGTCTTCTTAGATCTTCTCACGAAGATCTTCTTCTGTGTGACTTGCACTTTCTTGATCAAAGATCAATCTCTCAATAGTTGTGTGTATCTATTTGATTTGATACAGTCCGTCTATATATAGGCTTCACCCATGGTAAGCGGCTGATCCGATTTCTAACCAACTTCATACAAGTCTTACAGCTTCAGTAAACTTGTTGGAATGCACAGCTGTTAAGTCCTCAAATAGTTCTTGAGCCTTTATCTCTGTTGGCAAAGAGTAGAGACTGACTGTCATTATGTGTCGAGACAAACTGTCAATATGTGTCGACACAAGTGACTTAAGTGTCGATACGGACTTTGGTGGTATCGACATTGCTGCCTTGATGTCGACACTGCTTCTTGACATTGCATCTTGAGAATGTATCGACACAGATTATTTGTGTCGACACAATCACTTGTTCACTGCACAGCAATCAACTATGTTGAAACTCTGCTGTTTGTCGACACAAGTCCTTTGTGTCGACACAGTTGACATAGTCTCAGAATTTGTGTGTCGACACTGCCTCCAGGTGTCGACACAGTTGATTTCGACTAATACTCCTGTGTGTCGACACTTCCTCCCGGTGTCGACACAGTTGATGTCGACCAATATTTCTGTGTGTCGACACTGCCTCCTGGTGTCGACACAGTTAATGTCGACTAATATTTTTGTGTGTCGACACTGTTGCTTCAGGTGTCGACACAGCTTTTCCAAGTGTCGACACAGACTTCCTTAAGTGTCGACACATGGACTTAGAAACTTTTTCTGCATTTTAGCCAATACTTAACCTGCACATATAAACTCAAAATAAGATCAAATACACCTTGATGTATATAATTGAGCTAAGTGAGGCTTTTCCAAATCAGGTACACATTTTCCAATGTACCCAACAATCTCCCCCTATTTGGAGAAGTCATAACCCTTTTGTCAATGATATACACCACTTATGATAAATAAACATGATGATGTATATAAGCATTATTTAACAGGTAATTTATAAACAAAACAAATAATAAACTGACATCACAGAATAAGGATGCAAATTAAATGAACATGGAACATTGTTTTGTTTATAATATCAAAAAATTTCTTAACAACTGTTAATATAGACTTCTTTAAAACTAAGAATTACATAGTTCTTGAAAAAAACCTAGTAAAACTAAACTAAGGCTGGATAGGCTCCTTGATGACTATTCCTTTCCCTAATCTAATCTGAGTCTACACAGAAGGTTCTGTATCTTCAATGGGCTTCTTGCCTTTCAACTCAGCCTTCTTTTGTGCTTCAACCTTAATCCTTTGCCTTTCAAAATAATGAAAAGGCTTAGGGAAATACTTGCTAGGCTCCTGAGCATCAGGAGGTAGCTTCCCACTCTTAGCCTTTCTTCTGTGTTGAACTATGGCTTCTTGCCTTGCCTCATACTTCTGCCATTCCCGCTCATTATACCATTTTCCCCTTTCATGAACCTGGTCTTTTACAGCTTTCCAGGCATTTAATATGATATTTCTAGAAGTGCGACTCCATTGCTCAAAATCAGATTTTAACTCTACCTGCTCTCTGAATCTCTTCTTTGATAATTGAGCATCTTGCTGAGCTTTCAGACCAGCTTCTGGCATATCTACCTTTTCAATAATAACATTAGCAACTTATTTTGGAGGGATGTACATAGACTGAACTTATTGATGTATCATTTCAAAATCTGCAGGGGGGTAAATGACTTGGGCAACCTCAAGTTGATCACCTTCAAGTAGAGCTGGTTGTACACCTAACTCTGCCACATTGTCATCATCATATAAGGGTGGATATCCCAGAGTGGCTCTAATACTGTTGGTTATCCATTTGGCATGATAAGAGCCTGCATATACTAACACCCTCTCCCCCTTTATGACTTCTCTAGCTACATGATCTCTTAAATAATCTTTTTGAAATCTGATTTTCCCATCCAGGAAATTGATACCATCTTTAAAGAATGGTTTTAACTTTTTAAGCTTGTCAGTAATTAAATTCTCAGATGAAGTGATGGCAGTTTTAACTGAATCTACGGCAGCCTGTAGCTTCTTATCATATTCTTCCATGTCTTTAGCCCTTGCACCAGTCAATCCAGTAACAGTATTTTTCAACTCAGTTAAGATTGCATTGTGAGAATCTGTCAGATTCTCATTCATCCTCAGCTGGTTTTCAAGGACATAACCTTGTTTGATGGCAATATCATCCACTTGTTGCTTGATATCTACCTGCTGCAGTGCTAGAAATACGACAGCATGGCCCCCCTTGTGGAAGCAATCTGTCATTTCTTTCTTATTCTAATTTACCTCAAATCTGATTGATTTTATATCTTTTGCTAGATCAAATTTAAGGGCCTTATGGATTTCATCCACATATTTTTCCAAAACCAATCTCTGCTCATCTAATTTCACTTGTAAATCTACCAAAAATTTGCTGTAATCAGTCTCAGGAGCAGGTTGTGGAGGAGTAGTTTGTAGTGCCATTTTATAACTTTGGCTCCTTCTCTTAAAGACCAGAAGTTTTCTCTTCTTGGCATTCCTGAGTTCTTCATTTTCTGAATCAAAAATACTGGCTATCTCAACCCTTTCTGGAGAAGTAGAGGGTGTATCTTTTTTAGTGCCAATCTGCTCCCCCTCAAGATTAGCCTGCTCCCCCTCAAACCTCTTCTGTTCCTCCTTAACCCTGATATGATCCTCCTTATCTGCTGCTCCCTCAATCTAAGGAAACAACTCTTCCAGAGTGAATACCTATTGAGTGTGAGCAGGTGATAGTTCTTTCTCAGTAGCATTAGTAACTCCAGAAGTTTAAGGGTCAGTTTGTGAATCTATTTCTTCTGATAAGTTGATTCTGTCTTCCTCCTGCACCTATGCAGAATGTGGCTCCCCCTGAAACTGTGCAGTAACTGTCTCCTCATGGACTTAAGCATTTTCAGTCAGGTCCTTGAGCTGTGCCCTAACTTGCTCCCCCTGCACTTGTGCACTTATTGTGTCCTCCTGCACATAGTCATGCTCAGTAATGTCATGTACTGGTGATTTTGCTGCAGTCTCTTGGATATCCAAATCAGGTATGTCCTTTGAGAGGACCCTATCCCATCTGGATATTATTTTGATGTCCATCCTTCTCATATGATTTATTTTAGATCCTATAATCTGATGCATTACCTCTAGAATTGCTCCAGCCAGGTATAAAGTCATTAATCTTGCCAAATTAGGCTTTTTTATACCTTCCTTTATCTTCTCAAACATAACTACAGACCAATCTATGTTAATCTTATAGATTATCCTTGTCATCAGACTGAACATA
The DNA here is from genome assembly GCA_039513925.1 of Platanthera zijinensis. NCBI lineage: Eukaryota > Viridiplantae > Streptophyta > Magnoliopsida > Asparagales > Orchidaceae > Platanthera > Platanthera zijinensis. The sequence continues at coordinate 93,028,998 of CM077094.1, forward strand.
AAGGCAGAGACCCTATCATGTCCTCCTGGTTTACACAAAATCACCTTCCCTAGCTACCACTTCAGATAGAAATTTTCCTTGTTGATTCTTCCTTTTTCTGTTAATGGCTGCTCCAATCTTCATGGTTGGATCCAATCCACACCACTGTAGTGCCTCCCTTGACTTTGAGGCTGGGACCTCTTCTTTATCCTTAATTCTAGGAAGGTGAAGAATCTTTCTTAAACTTTTCAGAGTAAGTTTGATTCTATTTCCACGAACTGACGATTAAATCTTGAGTCCAGTGGAGTCCACTATTGCAGCAACATAGAACTCAAACACTTCCTTATTCCAGATCTTGGTAGGTTCAGATACAAGAAGCTCTAATCCATTATCTATAACAAGGGAAATGACCCTTTTAATCTCCGTCGCCGTATCATCAAACGCATAACGCACCAGCTCATAGCCTTCGTTAATGTTGTCTTCAACCTTTGGCGTCATTGGGACGATGAGAAAGCTTTAATGGAGAGAAGAGAGTTTGTCGATACAGGGTTTTAGTCTCGAAAACCTGGTGACCATATCGACAGAATTTGTTATGGACCTATTTATACCCTTTTAAACAAAGAAGGTCAAAAGGCGGAAAAAAACTGTCTAAATGTGTCGACATAGTTGAAATGTGTTGACACATACTTTTAATGTCTCGACAACAATGTTGACCTCTATGTGTCGACACAAATTAATGATGTGTCGACACTTGAATTATGTAGTTTTTGAACAGAAAGTCTGTGTCGACACTTATTTGAAGTGTCGACACAAGTTCTGAATGTGTTGACATCACTTCTCTGGATGTGTCAACACAACTTTCCTGGATGTGTAGACACTTTGTCCCTTAGGTGTTGATACTACGACACTATGTCGACACAATTTCCCTGAATTGTCGACACAACTCCTCTGTATCGACACTTTATTACTGAATGTGTCGACACAATTTTACTTAGCCACTTTTGTAAATCTAACATATGGTCAACATTCCTAATTCAATTTTAAATCTATTGAATTTAGTTTCATCTAGAGGCTTAGTAAATACATCTGCAATTTGATAATCTGTCTTAACAAATTCTAGTGAGATGTCCTCTTTCTCTACATGTTCTCTAAGAAAATGGTATCTTATTTCTATATGTTTAGTCCTATTATGTGAAACAAGATTATTAGCAATAGAAATAGCACTAGTAGAATCACAAAACAAAGGTGTTCTACTTACCTGAATACCATAGTCTTCTAGCTGATGCTGAATCCATAATAGCTGTGCACAGCAACTTCCATCTAACACATATTCAGACTCAGCTGTGGAAATTGCCACACTAGTCTGCTTCTTACTGCTCCAAGATATCAATCTTCCTCCCAAAAATTGATATGTACCTGTAGTACTTTTCCTATCTTCTTTACAACCTGCAAAGTCTGCATCTGAATAGCCTGTTAGTAGAAAATCTCCATTCCTAGGGTACTAAAGGCCTAGATTAGGTGTGCCCTTTAGATATCTCAAAATTCTCTTTACTGCAGTGTAATGAGATTCTTTAGGGCATGTTTGGTACCTAGCATAGACACATGTTGCATACATAATGTATGGTCTATTGGCAGTGAGATATAGTAGTGAGCCAATTATTCCTCTATACAAAGACTCATCTACAGGTTTACCTGCATCATCTTTGCATATAGGCATACTTGTTCTCATAGGAGTTCTCATGGTGGAGGATGATTCCATACCATATTTCTTAATTAACTCCTTGGTGAACTTGGACAGGGATATGGACAAGCCATCATCAGTCTGTCTTACTTGGAGTCCCAAGAAGAACTTAAGTTCCCCCATACTGCTCATTTCAAACTTCCCTTGCATAAGTTTAACAAACTTCTTGCAAAGGTTTTTTTCAGCAGATCCAAAAATTATGTCATCTGCATTAATCTGAACTAAGATTATCTTTCCTTTGGACTCCCTTAGGAATAGAGTTTTGTCTATTTTCCCTCTTGAGAATTTGTTCTCAATAAGGAAAGTAGACATGGTTTCATACCAAGCCCTTGGGGCTTGCTTTAACCCATACAAAGCTTTCCTAAGTCTATAAACATAATCAGGTTTGAGAGAATCTACAAAACCTGAAGGCTGCTCTATATAGACTTCTTCTTTTAGATTTCCATTCAGGAATGCTGATTTTACATCCATTTGGAATGCCTTGAATCCTTAATTTGCTGCATAGGCAAGGAACATTCTAATGGCTTCCAGTCTTGCTACTGGGGCAAAGGTTTGATCAAAGTCTATTCCCTCTTCCTGCCTGTACCCTTTTGTAATAAGTCTTGCTTTGTTCTTCACAATAATTCCACTCTCATCCAATTTGTTCCTAAAGATCCACTTTGTTCCAATGATATTGTGGTCTTTTGGTTTAGGAACTAACTCCCAGACCTTGCACCTTCTAAACTGATTTAGCTCCTCTTGCATGGCATTAATCCAATGTGGGTCTAGGATAGCTTCTTCATATTTCTTTGGCTATAATTGAGATAGAAAGCTTGAGTACAGGACTGTGTTCAAATTCCTGCTTCTGGTTTGCACTCGAAGTCTTGGATCACCAATTATCTGATTTACTGGATGATCTTTTAAGTGTTTAACAGCTGGAGGTAGTCTTTCTTCAGGCTGAATACCTCCAGTTTCTTCAATGTGTTGCACCTCTATATTTTCTTCAGCTTCTAAGAGGCCTAGACTCCCCCTGGAAAGTAGCCATCATATTCCATTTCTTTATCTGCAGTTGAATCTTCTGCAATGGAAAGCTTGTCCATTCTCTCATTTATACCTTTTGGACTACATGAACTACAAGGAAACTCACTGTTGATCAATCTAGTTTCATCAAATACAACATGTACAGATTCTTCTACAACCTGTATAATCAAGTTGTAGACCCTATAAGCCTTACTATTGTTATTGTACCCAACAAATATCCCATCTTGGGATTTGGCGCAAACTTAGTTAGATAAAGACTTGCCATTGTTAAGGATATAACACTTGCAACCAAAGATCGTAAAATAGGATAAATTTGGTTTTCTACCCTTCATGATCTCATAGGGAGTCTTTTTGTGGCTTTTGGTGATAGATGCCCTATTGATCACATGACATGCAGTGTTTACTGCCTCAGCCCAGAAATATTCTAGGAGGGAAGTGTCACTCAATAGAGTTCTACCAGCCTCAATCAATGTTCTATTCTTCCTTTCAGCAATACCATTTTGCTGTGGTGTTCTAGGTGAGAAGAACTCTTGAAAAATCCCAAATTCTTCACACAGTCTTGTCATACTTTCAGATTGAAATTCAGTGCATGGTCACTTTTATTTTTGACCACTGTACTGTTCAGTTCATTCTTAATTTGTCTGATAAAACTATGTAAAACACTTGGAGTTTCTGATTTTTGTCTCAGATAGAACACCTAGGAATATCTAGAATAGTCATCTACCACCACAAAAGTGTAGACCTTCCTACCTAGACTATTAACTGGCATAGGACCAAATAAATCCATATGCAATAGGTATCGACACCTGACCGAATCCTTGTTTTCATGGCTATAAAAGGTGGATTTTGTCTGCTTGCCCTTTTGACAAGCTGAACATATCCCTTCCTTTATACACTTAACTTGAGAACCATTCCTCACTAACTCTTTGCTAAAGAGTTGGCCAATTATTTTATAATTAAGATGGGCCAACCTCTTGTGCCATTTGACACAATGAGAGGCTCTCTTATCAGCTACAAGACAAATAGGAGAACCTTTGTTCTCACACTCAAAATTAAGACAGTACACATTCCTCTTTCTGTATCCTGTCAAAATGACCTTTTGATCACTTGACCTTTTGATATGACATCCATTCTTAATAAATGAAATGTCATATCCTATATCACCCAGATGACTTATGCTTATAAGGTTGTGTTTCAAACCCTTCATATAGGCCACTTGAGTGATAGTAATATGGTTACTAGAAATGTTACAAAATCCTTTAATGATTCCTTTTTCAGAGCCACCAAAGATTACTTTAGGCCCATTTAAGATAGGTAAATACTCCTTCAGCAATCCCTTTATTCCAGTCATGTTCCTTGAACATCCACTGTCCAAGTACCATATAGGGGCATGGTAACTTGGACTCACCTGCAATAAAGAATTACCTTCTCTTAGAACCCAAGTAAGTCTTGGGTCCTTGGTTCAAGTTAGCTTTATACTTAACAAATCTACCTGTAGCTCTTCTAATAGGTAGACTGCTGTTCTTCCTGACACTAGTATTGTGCCAACAATCTATGGCATAATGACCTGTCTTGCTATAACACCAGCATTCATACTTGTTGTATCTATTTTTAGATATATTCTTGACAGTCTGGTTGACAACAAATCTTTTGTATTGTGCTGGTACTACTGCAGCTACACCAAATGGTTTCTCACAAACATGGGGTTAATGAACATGGGCTGCCTTATTGACATAAGCCCCCTTGTCATTCAGAACTTCAGTCTTACTATGACCATGAGTATTCTCAAGGTCATACTTGTTAGAAGGCACTTGTACCTTTCTAAAAACTACAGGGACTTTTAAATTCAATGGCTGGACTGAGGCTTTGCCATTTCTCTTGAATTGGACAGCCCTGGTGTTACCTTTAAAGCCTATTCCAGCCTTACCCTTTTGAGCCACAAAATCATCTATTAAGGGTAAAACTGATTTTGGCTTGGAATAACAAGCCACCAAATCTTTCTCCTTTTGAAGTCTGACTTCCAGACTTTTAATTAGATCATTTTTGTATGTGATTGTACCCATCTGAATAACAGTTATAGTTTTCAGTTTGACAACCTCATTCATTTTTTGATCCAACTCTTTCTCTAAACTAGATGCAGCCATCTTAAGATCTGCAATTTCCTTAGTCTGAGTTTTGGCAAGGTTCTTGCTTTTCTTTAGTGCCTGCAACAAGTCCCCATATTCATCTATTAGCTAATGAATATCACCTTCAAACTCAGATCCATCCACATCACTTGATGCAAATGTAGCCGACTCTGTGCTAGTACTACAATCTGAATTACTAAACAAACATTGTACCTTGCTAGGACCAGGCTGATCCTGGCACTTGTCTTCTTCTAATACAGCCATCAGTCCCATGCACTGATGGTCTTCTTATGCATAGATAGAGTTCAGCAATTGCATAAACTCATCTTCTTTATCTGCTGCATATAGCCCAATGTATGCCTCAGCTTCAGATTAAGACTCTTAAGATGATTGGTCTGTCAAGCTCTTCTCCTTCTTAGCAATAAAGGATTTCTCCTTCTTGCTCTTTTGTTGAGTCTTCCTTTTATCAGCAGACTCCTTTCTTTTGTATGGACACTCAGCCACAACATGTCCAGGCCTATTACAGTAATAGCAAACTATCTTTGATGTTGTAGATTTGCTAGGCTTAGACCTGTTCCTGTCCTTCCTAGATGACTTTCTCTTTTGATAATAGTCATAAACTGGCTGTGATGTGGAGGGCCTAGATTTCCACTGCTTCTTCTTCAAGAATCTCTGAAACTTCCTTATAAAGGCAGCAAAATCTTTATCTGAATCACTGCTATCTTAATTTTGGTTGTCTGAATTATCTGAGGTAATTTCAGCAACTTCCCTAGGAGGTGATGGAGACATCCTACTATTCTTTCTAGTGGCTTCAACCTTGAAGGCCACAGACTTTTCTTTATGCTCCCCTTTTGCATTTCTTTCTTCCTATTTTCTAGTCATTAGTTGTATTTCATAATACAACAACTTTCCAAATAAAGTTGGAGGAGAAATATCTGCAAGTTTGGCCACTTCCCTAATGGCACAAATCTTGGTGTCCCAATCCTTTGTCAAGGATCTTAGGAATTTATCATTCAGTTCATATATACTGAAGACCCTTCCATAAGACATCAACTCATTTACTATTCGATAGAACTTCTTATAGCACTCAGATATGCTATCTGACTTCCCTTGTCCTAAACTTTCATATTCCTGGTTCAGCATAGATTTTCTATCTTGTCTGACTTCTTCAGAACCCTCAATGTATACTATCAAAGTGTCCCACATTTCCTTAGAGGTCTTGCAGTGAATCAAATTCTGAAAGGTTGAATCATCTATGACACTTACTATGATATTCTGGGCTCTTTTATTCATAGTTGCCAGGATGATCTCATCCTTAGTCATCTCAGAAAAATCTTTGGGAGTTCTTTGATTTGCATCTAGAACAGACACATTCATTGGAATATAAGGACCTTCTTTTACTGTAATATAGATCCTTGGGTCAGAAGCCTCCATAAACAACCTGACCCTTTCTTTCCATATTCCAAATATCTCCTTCCTGCAGATGGGTAATTTCATAGAACCTAGTTCCTTGTGATTTTCTCCAGAACCCATTTTCTTGATTCTTGATTCTGCCTTAGGGATCTAACTCAAACTGTTAAGTCCTTCTTTGAGTAACCTCCCTCTGATACCACTTGATAGATTTAACTTCAACACAACCTAAACACCTAGAGGGGGGGCGGGGTGAATAGGTTCTTATCCTTGTTTTAATCTAAGGCAGAATATACCTTCAGTTCTTTAATATAAATCTGAAAACTTTACAGCTAACACAACATATACAATCACAGAATCTATAATAACACTAATCATAGATTGCACACTGATTTATAGTGGTTCCCCAAGGTCTGGGTACATCCACTTTCCCCTTTTGCCTATCCAGCAATATGCTAGATTCAGCCTAACTTCTTCCTTTTTCTCAGATCCACAGATCTTACAGCTCAGAATCCTGAAGGATTCTTACAACTCAGAATGTATCCACACTCCTACAGCTCAGGCTAATAAGCCCTACCTCAGCCTTGCCACAAGGCCTACAACTCAGAGAACTAATTCTCCTACACTCAGGCTCAAACAACCTTACCACTAAGAGATCTAAATCTCTTACACTCAGCCTTTATAACACAGGCTTACAACTCAGATCTTTGAAAAGATCCTACAGAATTTGATAAGTATTTTTGATGGACTCTTACCCTTGTTGAGAGAGAAAGGATAAGAGGATTCTTGATCAGCTTCTTGATGAGACTGATGGCTGAAATCAACCTGTTCTTAGCTTTCTTCAAAGCTTCTTGAATCTGAACTCAGTAGGGTTGTTTTCTTTTGAAGTTGACTGACTGGCAGCTTCCTTCTTGGATTCCAGAAATAGATCTGGATCTACTTTGTAGATTAGTTCAGGATCTACTTCTTAAGATACTTGTGATTGTCTCCTTCTTAACCTCAAAACAGCTGGAGCTCTCTCTCCCCAAATCTTCTGAAGTTCCTTCTGAATTCTTAATTGAATTCTCCTTAAAAAAAATCTTAGTGGATGATCACTTCAGAATGTCTTCTTAGATCTTCTCACGAAGATCTTCTTCATGTGACTTGCACTTTCTTGATCAAAGATCAATCTCTCAATAGTTGTGTTAGTTGTGTGTATCTATTTGATTTGACACAGTCCGTCTATATATAGGCTTCACCCATGGTAACCGACTGATCTGGTTTCTAACCAACTTCTGACAAGCCTGAAATCTTCAGTAAACTTGTTGGAATGCACAGCTGTCAAGTCCTCCAATAGTTCTTGAGCCTTTGTCTCTGTCAGCAAAGCGTCGAGACTGACTATCATTATATGTTGAGACAAACTATCAATATATGTCGAAACAAGTGACTTAAGTGTCGACACAGACTTTGGTGGTGTCGACATAGCTTCCTTGATGTCGACACTGCTTCTTGACATTGTATCCTTAGAATGTGTCGACACAAATTATTTGTGTCGACACAATCACTTCTTCACTCCACAGCAATCAACTATGTTGAAACTCTGCTGTATGTCGACACAAGTCCTGTGTGTCGACACAGTTGATATAGTCTCAGAATTTGTGTGTCGACACTGCCTCCCGGTGTCGACACAGTTAATGTCGACTAATACTCCTGTGTGTCGACACTTACTCTCGGTGTCGACATAGTTGATCTCGACTAATATTTCTATGTGTCGACACTGCCTCCCGGTGTCGATAAAGTTGATGTCGACTAATATTTCTGTGTGTCAACACTGTTGCTTCAGGTGTCGACAAAGCTTTTCCAAGTGTCGACACAGACTTCCTTAAGTGTCGACACATGGACTTAGAAACTTTTTCTGCATTTTAGCCAATACTTAACCTGCACATATAAACTCAAAATAACATCAAATACACCTTGATGTATATCATTGAGCTAAGTGAGGCTTCTCCAAATCAGGTACACATTTTCCAATGTAACCAACACGATCTAATCGCGCGGCCTGCAGGGGAGGACTGTGGATTCAGTCCGCAGCCCCTGCGGAACAAACGAGTGTTGGACGACCTAGGCGGTCAAACTGGGGAGACTGCCCTAGCTGCACGGCCTGCGCAAACAAAGGAGTCTATCCTCCAAATTCAAACAGGGCTGAGACAGGCCACAACCTCTAGGGGGATCCTGGAGCAGGCCGCGACTTACAATCTAGCTATCTTTGGAGGGATCGCCGATTTCTGGGTTAACATAATCCCCATACTTTTTTAAGTTCTGAAGGGAACTTTAAAAAAGTAGGAGACCCGCAAAAATCGTGATCCTCCCCTCGGAAAAATAAGAGGCAGGGAGAGATAGAACTGATGTCTCTCCTAAGAAAAGGTGTGCAAATGCCTATCTTTTTCCTGCAAAGAAAAAGTTAATGTAGGAGAAAAGACGCACATCGTTTGTATACCTGAGTTTCTTTTGCAAAACGAAGAATACTTGAATGTCTTCCATTGAGCTCTTTAAAACAAAGGTGAGAGGAGGCATAGGAGAATAATAACTTACAAGTACCTGAAGAAAACTTGCAAGCACTATTAACCTCTGTAAATGGAAGGGTAATAGTAAATATGAGAGAAAATTAAGTTACAACTACCTAGAGGGAACTCGCAAATATCTGCTAATCTCTGCAAGAAGAGAGTAAGCAGCAGATATGAAAGAAAAGTAAGTTGCAAGTACTTGGAGGGAACTTGCAAATATCTGCTAACCTCTGTAAGACGAGTGTAAGCAGTAGATATGAAAGAAATATTTAGTTGCAAGTACTTGGAGGGAACTTGCAAATATCTACTAACGTCTGCAAGAAGAGAGTAAGCATCAGATATGAAAGAAAAGTAAGTTTCAAGTACTTGGAGGGACTTGCAAATATTTGCTAACCTCTGCAAGAAGAGAGTAAGCAGCAGATATAAAAGAAAAGTAAGTTGTAAGTATCTAGAGGGAACTTGCAAATATCTGCTAACCTCTACAAGAAGAGAGTAAGCAACAAATATGAAAGAAAAAGTAAGTTGCAAGTACCAAGAGGGAACTCTCAAATATCTGCTAACCTCTTTAAGAAGAGAGTAAGCAACAAATATGAAAGAAAAGAAAGTTGCAAGTACTTGGAGGGAACTTGCAAATATCTGCAAACCTCTACAAGAAGAGAGTAAGCAGCAGATATGAAAGAAAAATAAGTTGTAAGTACCTGGAGGGAACTTGCAAATATCTGCTAATCTCTGCAAAAGAGGAGTTAAAAGCAGATATGAAAGAAAAGTACATTGCAAGTACCTGAAGAGAACTTGTAAATATCTGCTAATCTCTACAAAAGGAAGAGTGAGCATCATATATGAAAGAAAAGTAAGTTACAAGTACTTGAATGAAACATGCAAATATCTGTTAATCTCTACAAGAAAAGAGTAAGTAGCAGATATGAAAGAAAAATAAACCTGCAAGTTCCTGAGGAGTTTGTGGATAAATCTTCTACTAAAAATTAGTGCGATAAGATCGTTATGATTAGGCTACAGAAGGAATATCCATCAAACCCTTATATTAACTGAGTAACAAAAATCAAGTAAAGATCAAACCACAGTAATGATCTTCTTATGTTGTCATATATGATATCCCAATGTGAAATCCTAATCAGTAAGATGAAAGTACTGACTAGAATTCAGCTAAATAGTTTGTTAAAAAAGAGAACTAGATTCTCTTACTATCAATTAGTGCTAGAAACATCTAATAAGCATAGTAGAGATATTGTTAACCATCATCTGATAGAGCTTCATGCAAGCCGAGTATACAAGATGAGAATAAGAAAAAAAGATGTTGCACATCCTTTTGATAGGTTGGATTTTACCTGTTAACCTGAAAAAAAGTAATTGACAAAGTAGGTCTACACCCGAAGATGACCAAAAAAGCCCGGATGTGCCTCAGGTGTCCCCCGGGGGCCAAAGCATCGCTTGCTCAAGAAAGGTCATCAAGAATGTAGTCCCACCTAGAGCGGACTATCCACATTCCCTTAGAAGGGAAAAAGAGAAAAAAATCACAAAATCCTGAGAAGAAATGGTAGATACACTGCTCACATGCCTCGGGTTATAAACATCACTGATCAGTTAGACAAGGTAAGCCAAGTAGTCTATAACATTGCTTGTCTTTGGAAAGATCAGTGAAGTTGTGGGCCCCGCGAAGACACGAATTGAGAGTACCATAGAGTATTCGACTATTATAGTCATGAGATGATTGAAGAGACAAGGCTATACTTGATCGCTATTGCTTGTCAATCAAAGATCATCGAAATTGTAATATATCCCTAGCAAAGCATAGCAGAGCTAACACACTGGAACCTCCCTTGATGCACACTATGTCTCAGATACTGGCAAGGATCCGAAGTGCTGTAATCCTCAGCACGAGAGTTGGACTGCTCCGACTACACGTACGCAAACACTCCCCACTATATATGGTCATTGTGGTCTTACGCCAGAGTCCAACCTCAAGGGGGGCGAAGAAAGACTCTGCAATATCTGGGTGGTTAAACTGTAAGACCCCATTTTTTTTCTTTTTAAACATCAGGGTCTTAGGCCCAGGATCGCCGCTTTGCGGTGACACCTTCACGCCCTGAAGGGTCATCACCACAAAGCACCGATTTTGCCAGCCAATACGATCACAGAAAGGTAGCACAATAAATTAAAAGTAAGTCAACAGAAATCACATGTACAGAAATAAAAGTATCCACGAAGGGAGAGTCCACAGAAATTGTATAAAAGCTACTGAAAGTAAGGGCTTATGCCCGGTACATCATAATCCTCACTACAGGTCACTCAAGCGGAAGCAAACTAAAACATCTACTATAAGTCGGGACTCACAGTCCCAGCTGGCTAAACTCCTAAGCTATACTGCCCTATCTCCAAACGGGCCGACCTTCGAGGCTGCTCCTCCATGCTGGGCTCCACGATCCCCTAAATGATGTGGTCCGAAAATCATTAGTCTATAAGACTAAGCCCTATCATCCCCCGCCCCTTCCCCCATGGCCCCTAGGCCCCGAGCAGAGAGGAAGAGAGCGGAGGACTTGAAGGTGGAGAGTAATCAAAAACAGGTGGCAGCGGACCTATACTAGGAATTTTATAATATAAGTGGCAGTAAAGTAAAGTATGGAAAAATAACCTTAACTTATGTGCGGAAACGCATAAGCCAAGGGATCTTCTGCAGGGCTCCCATCATATAAAGAGTCCCATACCAATTTATACGTTGGGGTGTCGGTTATCAAACAGCAGTATATATATAGAATTTTACCTTAATTTATAAACATTCCCATACAATCTTATAGACCAAGGGGTCGTTTTGCAAGTCCTAATGTATAAACGTCCCATACCAATTATACCTTAGGTGTCAGGGGTTAAATGCAATGATGATGTTATGACATGCAAGTGGGTATGATGGAACATGCAAGTGCAACTAACACACCCGACTCTGTGTACACCGACCTTTAGTTCCCCCTTTCGGAGCTGTAACCTCCCAGGATACCTCCGTAGTGGCAGACGGAAGCGGGGGGTTGGGCCTTGCCCACCTATAAACCAGTAAAGCACTACCGGTCAAACCTATCATATGCCTCAACGCTTGGTGCACAAAGCGGACTCCTGCGTACTCTTGCCGGCGTGCGCACCAGACTTCTGTTAGCGAAGTGCTAACTACACTTGCCGAGTCAGCGTATTGGCGTCGGTGCATCGACCCTCCAATACCAAAGACCCACCACCTTAATTTTTCTTTCCCTTTTATGCACAAGCAAATTTAAAGTAGTCAAACCAATCGAGCCAAAGCTCCCCGGACCATTCCGTCCGTCTCTTAACAAATCGAGCCGAAGCTCACCAGACAATTCCGTCCATCTCTTAACTAATCGAGCTGAAGCTCGAAACTATCTTCTTATGCTAACAGTGTTTGTGAAATGTGCAACCCTAATTACTAAGTTTCTCTTTTCAACTTGTTAGTATAGTTTACGTTAGCCCAGGATTGCCCCCGGTATTCCCTGTGAAGGGCTCTCAAAGGGCACTAGGAACTATGATGGTAGCTGAAGCCCATCATTCCCTTTCGCAAGACACTTATTGTTATTGGTTGATTGCCTTTACCCATTCCCTTCTCATATTTCAATAGACAAACCTAGTGTGATTTTTAACCTTCCTCTCTTCGGGAAAGATGATCTTTCGTCGAACCCGAGCACCTCTACACTATAGCCAAACCACTCCTTACTACCCTTCCCAAACATCTTCCATGGTGACCCATATTAGTTATCCAAAACCAAAGCTATTTGAATTCTCCAATCTTAGGCCTAACCCCACCATCACTCACTTTCTGTATTAAGGCTATTCGCAGTCCTTACCTAACGATATGATACACGTAATAGGTAGCACTATAAATATTCATCTGAATGGCTCAATATAATTTATAGGGGCCTATCATGACCTAACTAGATAAAAGCCAGTGACTAATAATTTTCCTAAATTATTGAGTATTTAATTATTTTCTTCCAACACTAGGAAATGAAGATTCTAAACATGAAGTGCACTTTTCAGGTATGTATGGAGCTTCATAAAATCATGATAAATACTAAACATTGATTTAATAGTAAATCCAAGATATATGAATTTTTAGAATGGTTTAGGCCCCCAAATCACAATTTAGAACATAAGGTCAATAATACCATTTTAAAAATCAAAGGTCAAAAATATTATTCTAAAAATAATAACAAAAATCCAGTAAGATCATCATGGCCTAAAAATGCTCTAGAAGGATTTCTCCAATTTTTCAGTGAACAGTATCACCTAATTTAATTTACCATGATAATTCCATACTCTTGGGTTATTTAAGCAAGTACTGTAAATAGTCACCTAAAAATTATGAGAAAATTTCAGAACCTACATATTAACTTAAAATACTCACTGACCAGATTTTATGTTTTTCATAATAATATTAAGCTCCACATCTATTTATGATCAAAATTCCATAATTCAATATTTATGAATCAAGTACCTAAAATAATCATCTAAAATTTTCAATAAAAATACAAAGGGGGCTACCATGAAGTAAAACTTCCAAATGCAAAATTTCACAACTTCTCAATGGACATAATTTTCTTAATAAGCAAAACAAAATTTGGGGCACAGCTAGGGTTATAAAGGAAGTACTGATTTTACTAGTTTAAAAATTCCACCAAAATTATTTTAGGACAACTTCCTATCAGATAAATACCCTGCCCAAGTTTCAAGTTATTGTGAGATGTTTTGATTGCCTAAACCCAACTATTGGGCTTTGTGCCCTAATATAGGGTTAGGGGTTTGAGGGGGTTAAAGACTTTCAATTTCAATGAATCTTCAACCAAAGGAACATATACACCTTATGGTCCTCTCCATCAATTTTCAGGTCATTCCAAGGTCATTTGACCCAAAGACCATCAAGCCCTAAAAATCCCATAAAAGGGCCTACCCTAGATTTCTAGGGCTACCCTGCACCAAACCACCCAAAATTCCATTGGAGGGTGTGTCATACCATAAAAAGTCAGTGACAAAAATTTCAGCCTCTGTTGAGGTGATTGTACCACTCAAAACCCCAAGCGGGTGTTTTGACCTAATTAACCCTATAAGGGTCAACCTAGGGTTGGACAAAAACCTAATCAAAACATCTCCAAATGAGTTACATTTTTACTAGATCCTTAACATACCCTCTAAGACAACACACCCAAATTTGGGGGAATTTTGAGGTGTTTATGACACCTAATTAATTTATACTTGGTTTATTAAATTTTTAAAAAAACTATAGAAAAATATTCTCCAAAAATTCCCATTTTTGGACAAGCCCTAGATATATCTAATGTAGACCCCCTGCCCAAATTCAAGCTCATTTGGACAAGGGATGAAAGGTGGGCATCCATTTGAATTTAAGGATAGCCCTAGGTATAGGTCCCACCAAAAAGGGTGCCCTAGCCCAACCAGAGGTCCAAATGGCTCCAAATCAATTTTGTTGGAACACCCTATTACTAATTTGGGTAAGGATCACTATGTGATTAGGTTTTTTTTGACCTTGTTGTATAGTCTGATAGATCAATTAGAATGTGTCTTAGGGTTAGTACTTAGGTTTGAAAGCTACCCTCAAGACCTTTTAAAGATCAGGATTCAAGTGCTGAGACAAAGACAATTTTCGTCGAGCTCAGGCCAACGAAACGTCGAACTCAGTTTGACGTTCTTTGAGCTAAGTTATGCAAGTCGTCGAACTCAGGTCGACGATCGTTGAGCTCAGATCTACGCTCTATCTCTAGCTGTTTTCAAAGTCACCGAGCTCAGGTCGACGATCGTAGAGCTCAAGTTGATGTTTTCTGTCTCTAGTATAAATCCAATCTCTGAGCTCAGGTCGACGATAGCTGAGCTCAGATTGATGATTTTCTGAGAGGTCGACGTTTTTAGATTTCAAATTCAGGACAGTTATGGAATTCATTCAAATTCATTTTCAATATTTATATCAAAGGATTCTGTAGCCGTTTCAAGCAATCTGGTGCATGTTTCAAGGAAAAATAATTTGAATGTTACTTAGGACTTTCCCGAGAGACAGTTGTCATTTATGGAAGTCATTTATGATTGAGTAACGACCATCTAAAGTCAGGATCTGATATACTCCCTAGAGAATTATTCTGAATATAGAGAACAGAAAAGATTTGAAAAGCACATACAGAAGAGAGAACAAGAAATTCACTCATCAAGAATTCATCTTCTTAGAATAGATTGAGTAGACAAAAAGCTTACAGAATTACCGAGTCAGAATTATTCAAGAACACAAGGAACATCATTGTGAAGGAGACCTTATGCTGCTCTACTCCTTCACGCTTCAAGTGTTCAAAAGCTTCATTTTCAAGGACTCCAAACAACACACATTTCAGCATCTGCTGAAATCATCTTTCGTTGGAGATCTGAAGCAACTGAAGGCCTATCATACTAAGCAAAGCTCATCTTCTTGAACCCTTACAGATCTCAGGGGGAGCTTTGACAACGTCTTCCACTTTTCTTCTCTCAGACTATTGATAGAGAAGAACAACTCAACTCTTTTTCTTTTTTCCTTTCTCTCCTGTAAAAGGGTTTCTCAAACCTCCCTTCAAAAGTTTTGTGAATGGTTTCTGAGACCTTGTCAAAACTCAGTGGTGGCAAGACACCTTATCAAAAAATCTAGTTTTGGTTTTTGAGCACCTTATCAAAAGCTCATTGGTGCCTAGGACACCTTATCAACAATTCCTGCAGTGGATTCCTACCTAGGGTGGTAGAAGAGTGGATGTACCAAGGTTGTTGGGGAACCACTATAGCTCCTTGTGTCATCTGGTTTCTATGTTTTTTTTACTTTGTGTTGTGCTGTGTGTTTTGTTTTCTTAGTGCTTTAGTGTTTACTTTTCTGCTAGCACATTACACATATAAGTAAATTAAGTCTTCCACTGCTTTACAGTTTTTAATTGTAAATTATTTTAAAATACTCTATTCACACCCCCTCTAGAGTGAAGATAGATCTTACCCTCACTTTCAATTGGTATCAGAGGGAGGTTGGTTATTCAACAACTGAATCTTCAACAGATTGGTTGAACAGACTAACACCTGAACCAAAAGATCCTTGATAAGATAAATCTTCTATAGAGGATAGTTATTGTTTTCTTTTTGTATTATATTTATTTTCATACAAAACCATGTCATAGAACAAAGATTATGCTAGCACCAGACCTCCAGTGTGCAACCTTTCTAAGTTTGCACTTTGGAAGGCAAGGATTAGGCTTTACATGAATTCTATTGATGAGGACATTTTTAATTCTGTTTTGACAGTCTGTCCAAGACCCCTAGTAATCACAAGTAGAAGTGCTGTTCCACCTACTTCAGGAACAGATGTAGAAATAAATAAATGGAAAGTTGCTGATGCAAAGGCTATGAATATCCTTGCTCAGACTATGTCTGATGAGATATTCAAAAAGGTGGCTGAATGCAGTTCAGCAAAAGAGATATGGGACAAGTTATTTGAAATTGTCTCAGGATCTGCTGATGAAAGGAAGGACAGGAGATCCCTTCTCATAAGACAATATGAGAACTTCAAATAGGGAGAAACTGAATCAGTGTCTGACATGTACAATAGGCTCAGCCTAATAGTCAGTGAATTAAAAACACTGGACAAGGAGATCTCTCTAACTGAACTAAATGACAAAATCCTAATGTGCTTCCCTAGCACTTGGGACTCAAGTATCTGGCCATTCAAGGATGCCAGAAGCCTAACTGAGATTACTAATGAAGCTTTGTTGGGCAACCTGAAGTCTTATGAGCTGCTCATCAAGAATAGAGAGGAAGAACAAAAGGTTGCTTCTCCAGCTATCAGGAAGGAGAAGACAATAATATTCAAAGCTTCCAAAGATCTGCCTGAAGACAAGGTCACAGGCAATGAAGAATTGATGAGCTTGCTAGCCAAAAGATTCTATAAGATGGCCAGGAAAGATTTCAGAAAGAGGTCATCCAGAGGGCATGAGAAGCCATGGTATGACAAGTCAAATAATAAAGAAATAATCTTTTTTGGATGCAGGAAACCAGTCCATATTGTGCCTGACTGTGCCGAAAATCAGAATAAGGACAAGAAGGACAGGAAAGATATGAGAAAAGACAAGAACTTCAGGGGAAACAATTACAACAAATCCTCCCCCATCAAAAATAAACATACAAGGAAGGGATTTGTAGCAGAAACCTGAAGAGAAACTGAAGAAGAATAAGAGGCTTCATCAAGCTCAAGTGATGATGAAGATGATGCTGAAGAAAAGTGTTGGAACACCCTAATTTGGATTTAGGTCAGGATCACTATGTCTTTCAGTTTATTAGATTGACCCATCATGTATAGCTAAGGGTCATAGGTTGTGCTAAGTCAGAGGCTCTCAGAGATAGAAGAAATCAGCCAAGAGAAATCAGTCCAGAGAAATCAGTCAGAGAAATCAGCCTAAAGAAATCAGAACTCAACACTATGCTCAGGTCGACGATCGTCGAGCTCCGGTCGAAGATCGTCGAGCTCATCTCTGCAAGATCGTCGAGCTCATCTCTATAAGATCGTCTAGCTCAACTATGCTGGAACGTCGAGCTCCGGTCGACGTTCCCTATGCTGGAACGTTGAGCTCCGGTCGACGATCTCCGAGCTCCGTTTGACTATTTCTATCACAGGCCAACTCCAACATCTGCCAGCTCAGATAGATGATAGTCGATCCCAGATCGACGATCAGCAAAGCAGATCGACGATTTCTGCCAGATCTCAGAATGCAAGTTTCCAGGCGGATTTTCTGGATATCTTTTGTCCTATTAAGCCAGCTGTTATTATTCCAATACAGCTATATTAAAGGACTATTACAGGAATGCTTTTATGAGTATTATAGCCGTTGGAGTATCCAAAAGGAAGCAGTAATAAATGCTTTTATTCAAATGTCCGCTGCTCATCTATCAGGATATATATACACAGATTTACAGAGGAACATATAGTAGTGAAGAAAGAAGAAAGCAGAATACAGTGAAAATAAATTACAGGAATCAGAGTTCCAGGAAGAACTCAACTCCACCTGTACAACTAAGTGCTCTTCTCAGATATGCTGTTCCAGGAAGCCTGAAGAGACAACTTCTCTACATCAGTCTGAAGGCTTACTGGAAGATCATCATCAAGGCTTCATTATTTACTCTCCAAGACAACTAACATTTCAGCCATTGCTGAAATCATCATTTGCTGGAGCAGTCATCCATTGAAGGCCTATCACCCTGTGCAAAGCTTCCACTCCTGAACCATTCTACATCTCAGGGGGAGCTTTGACATCATCAATCCACTTGTGCTTCTCTCATTTGATTGAGAACAGAGAAGACACCTTCAACTCTTATTTTTCTTTTCCCGCTGTAAAAGGGTTCTTGAACTCCCTTCAAAAGTTCTGCTTGGTTCTGAGAGCCTTGTCAAAACTCAGTGGTGGCAAGACACCTTACCAAAAAATCTAGCTTTGGTTTTTGAGCACCTTATCAAAAGCTCATTGGTGTTAGGACACCTGATCAACTCATCCTGAGTGGATTCCTACCAAGGGTGGTAGAAGAGTGGACGTACCCAAGTTGTTGGGGAACCACTATAAAATTCTTGTGTCGTCTAGATTGCAATTTTTATTTCTTGTATTCTTGTTGTGTGTGTTTGATCTAATCTCTAGGATAGATCTGACTTTCAATTGGTATCAGAGGCAGGTTGGTTATACAACAACTAAACCATCACTAGGTTGGTTGTTCATACAGGCTAACACCTGAACCAAAAGATCTCTGGTTTGATCCATTCTAGTTAGATTAATTATTATATTTTTCACATAGCAAGAATATGGAATATTCTAGCACCAGACCTCCTAAGTGCAACATAAACCAATTTGCACTTTGGAAGACAAGAATTAAATTATATATGAACTCTATTGATGAAGATATTTTTCCTTCTATTTTGACAGGTCTCCCAACATCGGTAACAACAACTAAAAAGGCCAGGCTAGCTGATGCCAGAGCCATGAATATCCTAGCACAGTCATTATCTGATGACTTGTTTCAGGAAGTTGTTGAATGCTCAACAGCTAAGGAGATATGGGATTCCCTCCATCAAATGGCTTCTGAACCCGTGGATGAAATATCAGAAAGAAGCCACAACATATCATTTGAAGAAGGAGAATTAATATCTCTAGATATTATTTGGGATGTTTCAGATGATGAGTCTTCTTTTAAAGATGAAGAAGAGGAAGAAAGGGCCAAAGAATTCTGCTTAATGGCCATAAACTCTTCCTGCAGCAATTTAAAGGCTGAACAAACAGAAGGCAATTCAAAACCTGAAAAGGATCAGGTATTATCAAACTTTAATTTTAGTTCAGTTAAATTAGAACTTCAAAATTTCTGCCAAGATTTAATAAAACCTGAGAAGGAAACAAAACTTCTCAGAGGAATGTTTTCAGAATATATTCAAAGGAAAAAGAAATATTCTAATCAACAAAATGAGTTCAGACCATCGAACTCAGTCTGCCTTTTCATAAATCTGATTCATAAATATAAGGATAAACTAATTAAAATATTTTCAAATCCTTTTCTTATTTGGAATAAATTTATTAGGAAACATCTTTTCTTAAGGCTGTTTCTTTCGTATTGATATTTTGTTCAAAATTATTTTAGGACCTCTGTATGTGAATTCTTTGTCAGATACTTTATATTTCTTATAGATCTTTTTTTAAATTCATCTAGATTGAGTCTTCTACTCTAGTTGCATTGGTCAGCAGTGATCATGACACTAAGTTTGAATCTCTTGTGATGAAAAGAAATTCTATTGGAAGGAAGATATCAGACTTTGTTTTTCAGATCTAGAATCCTAAATTTTGCTGGACAAATATCATTTTTCTGCTAACATATCTTTTTTAAGGAGAGAGCAATCTCTACCATAGCTTTTTGCATGTACCATCTATACTAGTTAGCTGGATGACTCAATCAAAATCCATCTTTAAGAGTCATCTCAGCCTCCTCCAATCACAATTACTTCATCAACATAGGGGAAGATTGCATTGCCAGCAGAAGTCAGTTTTTAACAGCAACAGGAGCCAGCATTGCAAAGCTTTTCTTTTTATATCTCATGCTTTGTAATATTAATTTGTTGTAATATTTTAATTCTCATGTAAATAGTAATCCTAACCCAAATAGGGGGAGATTGTTGGAACACCCTAATTTGGATTTGGGTCAGGATCACTATGTCTTTCAGTTTATTAGATTGACCCATCATGTATAGCTAAGGGTCATAGGTTGTGCTAAGTCAGAGGCTCTCAGAGATAGAAGAAATCAGCCAAGAGAAATCAGCCCAGAGAAACCAGTCAGAGAAATCAGCCTAAAGAAATCATAACTCAACACTATGCTCAGGTCGACGATCGTCGAGCTCCGGTCAAAGATCATCGAGCTCATCTCTGCAAGATCGTCGAACTCATCTCTACAAGATCGTCTAGCTCAACTATGCTGGAACGTCGAGCTCCGGTCGACGTTCTCTATGCTGGAACGTTGAGCTCCGGTCGACGATCTCCGAGCTCCGTTCGACTATTTCTGTCATAGGCCAACTCCAACATCTGCCAGCTCGGATCGACGATAGTCGATCCCAGATCGACGATCAGCAAAGCAGATCGACGATTTCTGCTAGATCTCAGAATGCAAGTTTCCAGGCGGATTTTCTGGATATCTTTTGTCCTATTAAAGCCAGCTGTTATTATTCCAATACAGCTATATTAAAGGACTATTACATGAATGCTTTTATGAGTATTATAGCCGTTGGAGTATCCAAAAGGAAGCAGTAATAAATGCTATTATTCAAATGTCCGCTGCTCATCTATCAGGATATATATACACAGATTTACAGAGGAACATATAGTAGTGAAGAAAGAAGAAAGCAGAATACAGTGAAAATAAATTACAGGAATCAGAGTTCCAGGAAGAACTCAACTCCACCTGTACAACTAAGTGCTCTTCTCAGATATGCTGTTCCAGGTAGCCTGAAGAGACAACTTCTCTACATCAGTCTGAAGGCTTACTGGAAGATCATCATCAAGGCTTCATTATTTACTCTCCAAGACAACTAACATTTCAGCCATTGCTGAAATCATCATTTGCTGGAGCAGTCATCCATTGAAGGCCTATCACCCTGTGCAAAGCTTCCACTCCTGAACCATTCTACATCTCAGGGGGAGCTTTGACATCATCAATCCACTTGTGCTTCTCTCATTTGATTGAGAACAGAGAAGACACCTTCAACTCTTATTTTTCTTTTCCCGCTGTAAAAGGGTTCTTGAACTCCCTTCAAAAGTTCTGCTTGGTTCTGAGAGCCTTGTCAAAACTCAGTGGTGGCAAGACACCTTACCAAAAAATCTAGCTTTGGTTTTTGAGCACCTTATCAAAAGCTCATTGGTGTCAGGACACCTGATCAACTCATCCTGAGTGGATTCCTACCAAGGGTGGTAGAATAGTGGACATACCCAAGTTGTTGGGGAACCACTATAAAATTCTTGTGTCGTCTGGATTGCAATTTTTATTTCTTGTATTCTTGTTGTGTGTGTTTGCTCTAATCTCTAGGATAGATCTGACTTTCAAAAAGGAATTCTACATGATGGCTATCAATGCCTCCCAACAAAATTTTGATGCAAAATAAGAATCAGATTCAGAATCTGAAACTCAAACTTAAGAAGACCAGGTAATAGACTCCTTTGATTTTGATTCAGAGAACTTTAGATCTGAATTTAAGGTACTTTGTTTAGACCTGTTAAAGTCTGAGAAAGAGATAATCTCTCTCAGAAATCAATTGTCTGAACATAGCACCTTAAAATAAGACAACCTCAAACTATCTGAGGAGTTAGAATGTTGTAGGGAGGAGATAGCTTCACTGAAAAGTGAGCTATCCCAGGCAAAGAAGTTTGAAGAATCCCTTAATGGGAGAAGCATCAGACTGATGGACATTACAAGCACAGTGAACTCAAGATTCAACAGTACACTGGGCTTGGGTGCTTCATCAAGCCAACCTATAGTATTAACAACCCCAATTAAATTTATTTCTGATAAAGGAAAGCCTGTTGTAGAGGTAGCTAGGAAGAATCCTGATTTACCTAAGAAAAACAAAGTTCAACAGAAAACGTCAAACAGAGCTCGACGATCGTCGAACAGAGCTCGGCGATCCAAGGCTGAATCGTCGAACTCAGATCGACAACTTCATAACTCTGAACTCTGGCATAGTCAATCTTCGAACGGAGCTCAACGATCTGACCCAAGATCATCGAACTCAGCTCGACGATCGTCGAACGAAGCTCAGAGCTTTGAATATTATTTCAGAGGTAAATCTAAAATCAACCCTAGAAGTCCCTCATCCCAAAGCTTCAACCCTTATACTAAATGGATAGTGCCTCCTAGGAGATACCATCCTGAAGGATATAAGAGTCAGCCAGGGATGTCTTTTATTTCTGAGTTTAAAGGTTATCAACCTAGACCCAAGGTAAACTGGGTCAAAAACATATAAATTGTTTATGTGTAGGTGAAGACCTATCCAGAAATGAACCAATAATGGAATCTGGATAGTGGGTGCTCAAAGCACATGACAGGGAGCAAGGAGAATCTAACATCCTTCAGAACAAAACTTGGACCCAAAGTAATATTTTGAGATTAAAACTTTGGTCAAACAAAAGGATATGGTGTTGTTCATATTGGCTCAGTCACATTCAAGAAGGTGGCTTATGTGGAAGGACTGAAGCACAACCTAATAAGCATCAGTCAACTCTGTGATGAAGGCTATCAAGTAATATTCAACAAATCCTTATGCAAGATCAAGTCAGAGGATAACACAATAGTGTTAACAGGTAAAAAGAAAGGTAACATTTATCTTTTAGATTTCCTTTCAACCAATATAGATATCTGTTTATTTAATTCAGTTTGCAAACCAAATGATCTTTGGCATAAGAGACTAGGGCATATAAACCTTAGAACCATTACTAGGCTATCCAAGGACAACCTTGTTAGAGGACTACCTTCTGGCCCCTACAAGAAGGAAGGACTTTGCAGGCCTTGTCAATTACGCAAGCAAACTAAAAATAGTTTTAAGTAATAATAAGAGTGATTCACCTAGGATCTTGTATCTGTTACACATGGATCTTTTTGGACCCATTGCAGTACAAAGCCTAGGAGGGAAATCTTACACTTTAGTGATTGTAGATGACTTCTCTAGATTCACATGGGTATTCTTCCTGAGGAAGAAGTCTGATAACTTTATGTGTTTGACAGATTTTCTCAAATGTATACAGATTGAGTTCAATACTCACATTGCCCTGATCAGAAGTGATCATGGGACAAAGTTTTATTCTCTTCTTATGCAAGAGTTCTGTCAAAGTGAAGGGATCAGGCATACTTTCTCAGCTCCTAGAACTCCTCAACAAAATGGGGTAGCTGAAAGGTAAAATAGAATCCTAATTGAATCTGCTACTACATTGTTGACAGATGCTCACCTCCCTCTATCTTTTTGGGCAGAGGCAGTGAGTACCTCCAACCATGTATTGAATAGAAGTTTGATACATAAACTGAAGGGCAAGACTCCCTATGAATTGCTCAAAGGGAAGAAACCTAAAGCAGACTATTTCAAAATTTTTGGTTGCATTTGTTATATTAACAATAATGACAAGAAGTATTTAGCAAAATTCCAAGCTAAAGTTGATGAAGGAGTGTTTCTAGGATACTCCATGATCAGTAAAGCTTATAGGGTGTATACCAAAACTTCTCTTAAAATTGAAGAATCTGTTCATGTATCTTTTGATGAGACTAACATTTTTTACAAGGAGAAGTCTACTTCTACCATAGAACCATTGTAGGTACACTCTCTTTCAGAAAATTTGGATAGGTTGCATATTGTAGAAAAGGAATAAATGCATTCACCTACCTAACAAAGAAAAGAAATCAGTGAAGATTAAGAGGATACTCAACATCTTGGTGTTCAACATCTTGGAGAAAACCATCTTGAAGAGCTAGTTGTTGTTCCACAAGAGGAAACAACAACACAGGTTGGTGAACAATCAACACCTCCTGTTGATTTAGTAATAACAAGAGATCATCCAATCTCCCAAGTGATTGGAGACATCTCAGCTGGTGTGCAAACAAGAAATCACGTCAACCAGAACCTGATGCACACCTGCTTTCTATCTCAAGTTGAGCCTCAATCCACTCAAGATGCAGAACAAGATCCACATTGGATCATTGCTATGCCAGAGGAACTACATCAATTTGAGAGAAACAAAGTTTGGGAGCTAGTACCAAGGCCTAACGATCACTCAATTGTTGTAACAAAGTGGGTGTTCAGAAACAAGTTGGATGATCAAGGAGTTATTGTAAGGAACAAGGCAAAGCTAGTTGCTCAAGGTGATTCTCAAGAAGAAGGAATAGACTATGACCAGACCTTTGCATCAGTTGCAAGGTTAGAGGCCATAAGAATATTCCTAGCTTATGCAGCTCACAAAGGATTCAAGGTCTACCAAATGGATGTGAAGAGTGCATTTCTCAATGGAGACATCAAAGAGGAAGTCTATGTTAGACAACCTCCAGGTTTTATCTCCTCAACTTATCCTGACCATGTTTTCAAATTGCATAAAGCATTATATGGGCTCAAGCAAACTCTTAGAGCATGGTATGAGACCTTAGTATGCTCTCTTCTGAAAAATAATTTTATAAGTGGTAGAGTAGACCAAACTCTTTTTATTAGAACCCATAATTCACATACCCTACTAGTACAAATATATGTAGATGATATCATATTTGGATCTACTGATTCAAATTTGTGCAAAAGATTTTCCAATCTGATGCATTCTAAATTTGAAATGAGTAGCATGGGTGAGCTTTCCTTCTTTCTAGGATTGCAAGTCAAAAAACATGCTGATGGCATATTTATTTCTCAAACCAAGTATGCAAAAGAACTGGTTAAGAAATTTGGTATGTCTGAAGCATCTTGTATGAAAACACCTATGCCTACCAATGCTGTATTAGATGCTGATGAACATGGAAAACATGTTGATCAGACAACATATAGAGCAATGATTGGCTCTCTATTGTACCTTACAGCCAGTAGACCTGATATAATGTTTGCTACATGCATATGTGCTAGGTTCCAAGTAAGTCATAGAGAGTGACACCTAACATTAGTTAAGAGGATTCTTAGGTATGTGAAAAGTTGTCCAAATCTAGGTCTTTGGTATCCAAAAGTCTCAGGATTTCAATTAAATGGATTTTCAAATGCTGATTATGCTGGATGTAGAGTAGACAGGAAAAGCACCAGTGGAACTTTTCAGTTCCTTGGTGACAAACTTGTCTCCTGGTTCTGTAAGAAATAGACATCTGTGTCCACTTCAACTGCTGAAGCTGAATACATGGCAGCAGGCAGTTGTTGCTCACAGATTCTGTGGATTCAAAACCAGCTCCTAGACTATGGCTAGAACTTTGAAGGGTCAAAAATATTTTGTGATAACACTAGTGCCTTTTCTATAGCACAAAATCTAGTCCTCCATAGTAGGACAAAACATATAGAGATTAGGCATCACTTTCTAAGGGATAATGTTGAGAAAAATAAAATTGAACTTCAGTATATCCCAACTGATTTGCAAAGGGGATATATTTTCACCAAACCTTTGGATGAAAAGAAACATACCTTCTTCCTAAATCAGTTAGGAATATTATATGGAGGAAGTTTAAAATAAATCCCAAGTTTTTTTTTTAAAAAAACTCTAAAAACAGACCAAGACTGGGCTAAAAACTTGTATTTTCTAGTGTCTGTAGGCTTTTTTAGTCTCTGAACTGTGCTCGACGTTTTTCCCAAAAAGCGTCAAAC
This sequence comes from Platanthera zijinensis, assembly GCA_039513925.1. Taxonomy (NCBI): domain Eukaryota; kingdom Viridiplantae; phylum Streptophyta; class Magnoliopsida; order Asparagales; family Orchidaceae; genus Platanthera; species Platanthera zijinensis. The sequence goes on from CM077094.1 coordinate 93,054,714, forward strand.
GGAGATCGACGCTTTCCAATAGCGTCGACCGGAGTTCAGCGTTTTCCAAATAGATCTAGGCAATCTTCTTCTGGTCAGCAATCGTCGATCGTAGATCGACGCTCTCCAATATCGTCGAACGGAGATCGACATTATTGAAGACTCTTCAGATTCAATTAGAAGCCCAAATCGTCGAACGGAGTTCAACGGTCTTTCCTTTCCGGTGTCGAACCCTAATATAAAATAATTCTTTCGGACATCGTTCTTCTTTTCCGTTTTCATACTCTCTGCAAACTTTTTCTTTCCCTCCAAACTTCTCTACACTTGGTTGTGTTTGTTCATCTTTGTAGGTACATAATGGCTGTGTCTGTTGCCGCTCTTGCCAAGATGAAGTTCAACACATGGTTTGATATCGACATGGACTCCTTCGATGGAAGCAATCAAATCTTCAAAGACATTCTGGACCTATTCAAAGAACAACAGCTAGTGCAAATAACGACCACCAGGATGAAGATTACTGCTGATGAAATTAAAGAATGGGTATATACAGCGGAAAATCTGGATCAGAATACTTTGGTTGGTACTATAGACAGGACGCAGGTATCCCTAACACCTGCTCTTCTGACTTAAGTGTTTCAATTAAGTTCTGGAAATGATTCTATTAAGTTTTCTGGAGAAGAATCTGCGAATTTGTTAGACAGAATGGGACACTCTGCCGCTAACCCTAGCAAAATGCTGAAAAAGAACCTATCTATTGAGTATAGATTTCTCGCTGATGTTTTGGGGAAAGTGCTGTTGGCAAAGCACTCAGCACATGATACCATCTCTGGGTATCAGTTCTGCTTGATGGGAGCACTTGTGAATAAGAAACATCTGAACTGGGGAGAGCTCTTCTTTGACCTGATTAAGAAGAAAGTGAACAAAAGTATGGTAAACTTTGGGAGGATAATAGGGTTATTCCTGCACTCCAGGTGCCCTGAACTGCTGGTATCAAGTGGGATTCACATCAATGCATCAAAGAGGCTGACCTGTGCCCTGTTTGGGAAATGGGACAGGCAGATAGTCACGCCAACCAGGACTACTACTGCCTCAGGCACAAGGACTATTGCAGTCTCTTCCCCTCAGGCCCCTGCCCTCATTGATGAATTATCTACCTCCTCCTCTTCTCAACCTTCTCCAGTTCTTCCCTCAACCATTCCCTCATCCACTATAACCATCTCTACCTCCATATCCACCTGAACCATCTCCACATCAATCTCCTCCCCCATTACAATTTCATCCCCTCAGTCCACTCCTTCACCTCCTCCAGCCACTTCCACAGAACAACAATTCCATCCACTTCATTATTATCCACCTCTTGACATTCCATCTTTCAACATCTTGGAAGATTCCTTAATGGATGATTCCACCTCCTCACCTACTGAGCTTCCCTCCACTTCCTTATACCAACAACTACTCCATGACATTCTCACTCAACCATCATTCACCCCATCCATCTCCACACCCATAACCTCTATCTCCACCATCCTAATCTCTCAACGCAACATCCTACCATCCCCATCCACACATCCTGTAGCCCATCCATCTCCAACTACAGTTATTTCTTCCTCCACCTCTACTCAAGTCCCACTTGAGCAGGTGGATCTCTCAGCACTGGAAGATAAGCTTTATGGGATACTGGCTCCCAAGCTAGTAGCCCTGCTGGAGACCTCCATGGCTCCACTCCTGCAGTCCATAAAGGAGTTTTCTGACAGGCTCTCCTCTCTACTCCTCAGGCAATCCCTTCAATGGGGTGCCTTGATCCAGTTATCACTGAATCAGGAAGGGGGAGATGCCCTATAAAGCTGTGGTAGTGCCTACTGTTTCAGAGGAATTGCTGCCAGAAATTACTGTTAATGCTTCTACTCTAGCTCCAGCTCCAGTACTAACAGTGGACCTCAGGTCACTGTTTTTAGTTTTTGATTATCTTCACTTCAGCTATTCATCAACTCAAGAAGTTGAAGATCTAACTAAGGCCATTATGCCTGTTGCTGTCTATGATCCCAGCCTAATTACTTCTTATATCAGTTCTCTTAAGGGGTAGGAAGTTATTGTTTCTGTTTGTGCTGGTGCTGTTGTTGAAGTTGTTGAATCTGCTGACAATGATATGTTGTCTGTTGTTCCTGTTGATGCTGTTGTTGCTGATGAACTTGCTGTTTACTTAGAAGAACCTGTTTTTCTGAGGTTCCTGCTGCTCCAACAGTTCCTGTTTCTGCTCCTGCTGCTGCTCTAATAGCTTCTGCTCCTGCTGCTGCTCCTGAGAAGTCAAAACAAAAAGAAGAGTATATCAAAAGAATTGATGATCTATATGACAGACCCCAGAGTTCAGATAGTGATCAATTAAACACTGACTCTGATGATTCTTCTGGCACCATTGCCAAGAAAAGGAAAGAAAGAAGTAAGGCCATGATGAGAGTACCTCCTGCTAAAGCCAAAGATGACAATGACATACCCTATTACATTCTTCATGACTGCCAAATCACTGAACCTTGGATGCAATACTCTAAGAATAAGCTTAAGGCCATGAAGAAAAGGAGAAAGCTTGATAAGTATGAAAAAGGATCATCTAAATTTCATCATCCTCCTCCTCCTCCTCCAGATTCAGGATCTGGTGGAGGATTAGCTTTTCAGTCATCTGCTTCAAAGCATAGCTCCTCCCAACCTTCACAGAGATATCAACCCAGAGGACAATATCAAATAGGATATCAGTCTAGAAGAGGTCAGTCAAGAGGAAGACAAAGAGATTACAGAACTTACTCAAGACAACAAAGGGAAGGACAAGGCCCCACTGATTCTACATCAAGTCCTTTCCCTTACAAGCTCAGAGATATAGTTGTCACCAGGGCTCCTCTTTCTGATTTAGAGTCAATCAACAGATATGAAACCCATGTTCCATTTGAGGACCCTGAGAACAATCCTTTGTCATGGACAACTCGAATGAAGGAAATTTCTGCATTAGATCAGATTAAGAAAGCTAAAGAGCAAGACAGAGATACTTCCAATATCACAACCTTGTCAGAACATAGAAAGAAAGAATTAGAGAGATATGCTTCAAGGAAATTCTTTGATCTAGAAGACTATATGAAGCTGCATCCTGAGGCTATAGTTCCAAGGACAAGATCTCAAACCTCCTTAGGTGCAGAAGATGACAGAAGATCCAAGAAGGAAGCCCTAAATCCCAACAGAGAAATTCTCTTTAAAAAGGGCAATGAGTAACTTGTGTAAGCTGATACTCATATTCATTTTCTGACTGATTCTGTGACTCTTGCTGTGTTTCTACAATGCTCAACATATGTTTTCTGCATTGTTGTTTCTGTTCTTTTCTATTTAAATCTGATGTATGTTTGTTATTTCATTCTGTCATGTAAATAGTAATCCTAACCCAAATATGGGGAGATTGTTGGAACACCCTATTACTAATTTGGGTAAGGATCACTATGTGATTAGGTTTTTGTTTTGACCTTGTTGTATAGTCTGATAGGTCAATTAGAATGTGTCTTAGGGTTAGTACTTAGGTTTGAAAGTTGCTCTCAAGACCTTTTAAAGATCAGGATTCAAGTGCTGAGATAAAGACAATTTTCGTCGAGCTCAGGTCGACGAAACGTCGAACTCAGTTCGACGTTCTTTGAGCTCAATTCTACAAGTCCTTGAACTCAGGTCGACGATAGTTGAGCTCAGATTGACGCTCTGTCTCTAGCTGTTTTCCAAGTCGCTGAGCTCAGGTCGACGATCGTAGAGCTCAGGTTGACGTTTTTTGTCTCTAGTATAAATCCAATCTCTGAGCTCATGTCGACGATAGCTGAGCTCAGATCGACGATTTTCTGAGAGGTCGACGTTTTCAGAATTCAAATTTAGGACAGTTATGAAATTCATTCAGATTAATTTTCAGCATTTATATCAAAGGATTCTGTAGCCATTTCAAGCAATCTTGTGCAAGTTTCAAGGAAGAATAATTGGAATGTTACTTAGGACTTTCCCCAGAGACAGTTGTCATTGATGGAAGTCATTTATGACTGAGTAACGGCCATCTAAAGTCAGGATCTGATATACTCCCTAGAGAATTATTCTGAATATAGAGAACAGAAAAGATTTGAAAACCACATACAGAAGAGAGAACAAGAAATTCACTCATCAAGAATTCATCTTCTGAGAATAGATTCAGTAGACAAAAAGCTTATAGAATTACTGAGTAAGAATTATTCAAGAACACAAGGAACTTCATTATGAAGGAGACCATATGCTGCTCTACTCCTTCAAGCTTCAAGTGTTCAAAAGCTTTATTTTCAAGGACTCCAGACAACACACATTTCAGCATCTACTGAAATCATCTTTTGCTGGAGATCTGAAGCAACTGAAGGCCTTTCACCCTAAGCAAAGCTCATCTTCCTGAACCCTTACATATCTCAGGGGGAGCTTTGACAACATCTTCCACTTGTCTTCTCTCAGACTGTTGACAGAGAAGAACAACTCAACTCTTTTTCTTTTTCCTTTCTCTCCTGTAAAAGGGTTTCTCAAAACTCCCTTCAAAAGTTTTGTGACTGGTTTCTGAGACCTTGTAAAAACTCAGTGGTGGTAAGACACCTTATCAAAAAATCTAGTTTTTGTTTTTGAGCACCTTATCAAAAGCTCATTGGTGCCCAGGACACCTGATCAACTATTCCTGCAGTGGATTCCTACCTAGGGTGGTAGAAGAGTGGATGTACCCAGGTTGTTGGGGAACCACTATTGCTCCTTGTGTCATCTAGTTTGCAGTGCTTTTTACTTTGCTGTGTGCTGTGTATTTCTATTTTTTAGTTCTTTAGTGTTTACTTTTCTGCTAGCACATTACACATATAAGTAAATTAAGTCTTCCACTGCTTTCTAGTTTTTAATTGTAAATTATTTTAAAATACTCTATTCACCCCCCCTCTAGAGTGAAGATAGATCTTACCCTCACTTTCAAATTTTGGTTTAAAATAGACCCCTAAGGCTACACATTTCATGTGGATGACTTTCCCATTAGATAAGCCTAAGTATTTTTAAAAATTAAAACTAAACACTGCATATAGTGTGATAGAATAATATGAAATCAAGAATAATTAAAACCTATATTCATCCTGCACGAATCTTAAAGCGCCTATAAAGACGGTATCGGGTTGTCTTCTACCTCCAGCCGACGGCCCAGATCGTCCCGTCCTGGAGCAGCTTGCGGGCCGATTTCCCGGCCACCCGGCCACTTTCCCGGCCGGCCACCGCCACCACCACCTTCGGGGAGGTGGGGGCTACCCCCAGCCGGCGGCACGGCCACCAGAGACGTCTATTCCGGCGATCCGACCAAGCTATTTCTTGGCCGAAAACCATGGACATTTGGATTTGGATCGGGCCCAATTGAGCCCTAACCTTGGCCCTAGTAATTGCTACGATCTACCCATAGAAAAAGAGGTGGAGGAGGACCTTTTTTGCGGTTTGGAGTCGAGCCGATCATCGGGATGCCATTTGCGCGGTGGTGGCGTCACCATAATTCCTCAACAGTAAGGTAATAAGCTCTAGCTTTGTCGGGCAAGGGTGAAAACTTCCTCTCTAAGTCTAGGGAGTATTTTAAGGAAGAAATAAGGCTGCGGGTGGGGGTAGGATGTAACGGCCATTAAAGCTCCATTTATGAGTTTTTGGCCATGGCTTAAAGTGAGAGAAAACGGCTTAAAACAGCTAAGAGAAGGCTGGAAACTCCTCCTCTCCCCGAGAGGAGTTGAATCCAGTCATTTCAAGGGGGAGAGGATGGAGGCAAGCTTTAAAATCCATTAATGGCCATGCAAACCGATGCTCGGCCATGGCTAGAAGGAAGAGGAAACGACTGCCACGTGGCCCTGCCAGTCAATATCATAAAATAAGACTTAACTATGTCTAAATAAGAGAAACAGCCCAATAAGACATTCTAGCCCACTTCCTGGACCAGCCCGGTTCAACTGAACCAACAGCCAAGCTAAAAAAAATTTCGAAGTAAAATGGCGTTGAGTGAGCTCTGCTCACTCAATGCCATCCAGCCTACTTAAGGTGGCATTGAGTGCAGTCTGTACACTCAACGCCATCTAGCTTATGGCGTTGAGTGAGCTCTGCTCACTCAAAACCATCCAGCCTACTTAAGATGGCATTGAGTGAAGTTTGTGCACTCAACGCCGTCTAGCTTATAGCGTTGAGTGAGCTCTGCTCACTCAATGCCATCCAGCCTACTTAAGATGGCATTGAGTGTAGTCTGTGCACTCAACGCCGTCTAGCTTATGGCATTGAGTGAGCTAAGCTCACTCAACGCCATCCTGACTACAGCGTTGAGTGAGCTCAGCTCACTCAACACCATTCCAGACCTTAGCAGACGGTATTGAGTGCAGTCAGTGCACTCAATGCTATTTAGTTTATGGTGTTGAGTGATGCCATTCATACTACGGTGTTGAGTGAGCTCAGCTCACTCAACGCAATCCAGACAACTCCAGATGGTTTTGAGTGTAGTCAGTGCACTCAACGCCATTCAATGTATGGCGTTTAGTGCACTCGATGCACTAAATGCCAACCCACCTATAAGATGGCATTGAGTGCAGTCAGTGCACTCAACGCCATTATGCTTATGGCGTTGAGTGCACTCGACGCACTCAATGCCTGAGTCCTAATCTTATTTTAAGCAAGTTTTTCACATATTATTTGCAGACCAAGGTGATTTTCACCTTCCTACCTACGCTCTCTTGGTCTTCTTGGGATTCTTAGGGTTTTGTCATGACCTAGTCATGATAAAACCACTCCTTGGGGTCTAGACGGAAATATGATGTAACAAATCCCAATAAACAAAACAAAGATTTCGTCCCTGAAATCAAGGTTAAGCCTACGGGGGCTCCTATTGGGGAGAAAGAAACTTGTAATATCCCATGCGAATTGAAAGATCTACATCACGATGTAATGTTTGCTATGTAAGGTTTTAAGGTGATAGTCAAATCTAAGACTAATTCGCCCAATTGGCAAAGTCTAGACCCCAATAAACAAAAGATTAGCCCCTATTCTTGAAATTTCAGTCCTACTAGTTTAAAATAGGAAAGTAAATTGAACATCCTGAGAGGTTGTGAGGTATACCTGACTGAACAGCTCCGAATACTTTTGTCGCATCAGGTCTTGCGGTTCCCAGGTATGCTCCTCCTGACCGTGGTTCCTCCAAAGAACTTTGACTAACGGAACTTTCTTGCGACGCAAGGTCCGTACTCCTCTATCATCGATCCGAACCGTCTCCAAGTGAACTGACTTGTCGGAAGCTACCGGCCCATCTGTGGTCAAAATTTGCTGCTCCGGGCATAGTAGAGCCCTCCTAAATGAAGAAATATGGAACACGTTGTGTAAACCTGCCAGTTCTTGTGGCAACTCTAGCCTGTAAGCTTGGGGACCGATCCGCTCTAGGATCTTGTAAGGGCCCATATACCTAGGGATGAGCTTCATCTTCCGACCACACACCCGTGAAACTCCATGCATGGGCCGGATGTTCAAAAATACTCGGTCCCCCACCTGAAATTCCACCTGACGATGCTGGGCATCATAGTACTTAGCCTGTCTGCTCTGCGCCTCTAACATCCTGTCTTTGATCAACCTCACCAGAGCCTTGGTGTCTTTAATGAAATCCGATCCCAACACCTTCGGATCCTCATCCTAAACCCATGTTAGTGGAATCCTGTACCTCCGTACGAGGGTGGAGAGCTATGTTAAATGTCGGCCGAGAGTCCAGATAAGCCTGGACTGACATTTTCTTCTAGGACGTAAACTATCCATCCTGATTTGACATGAACACCATAAGCAACCATGATAACGGACTTCTACTCAAAAACTTCAAAAAATAACCATGGTAGTTTTCTTCCGGGTCGGGGTGACCCTAGCTTCCTCGGCCAGTCTATCCTCGATGTTCCATTTATAATTATGCACGGAGTGGGGACGAGGAATCCTGTGTATGAAAACCACTAATTATACCCTCAAACATCTACTCCAACTTGGGAAGTGGCTGTAATAGTTCCCTAAAAACTCTTTCACATAGCCTACATCAGCCGACGGACCTTACCGAGCATCACCAAACCCATGACACCTTTCTTCACTTCGGGGTACATGTTCTCAGGTACACCATACTTCCGATGATACAACATAGCGATTAAATTTTTTTACCTTCTCAGATATCCTGAATCTTGTTATCCATCATCTAATTTTATATGATAATAGATAATCCTCGAAATTACTGCGTCTTATTACCATGTCATTGTCTTGGTAATGCGATAAGTCAACATTCCAAACATATTTTTACAAAATCTTATCTTCGCCCGAATAACGTCGAATTATATCGACTTCAAGCTCACTATGTTTATTATGCCGCATTCTCTAAATTAGGTCTAAGGAAACCCAAGTCAATAATAATTTGTCCAATAAACAAAGAACAAGTCCCCAATAAACAAAAGATAAGCCCCCAATAACAAAAAGATAAGCCCATACCTACCTTAGACTAAGTATCTTTGATATTACCATGCAATATCAGTCCTAGATGGGTGCACAATCTCTAGGGCATCAATCTTCGACTTGGGGTTCTACCCTAAAACTCGTCAATATACTCCATACTTTAAAATCTATGAGTCATATTTACGACGATCTTATCGGGGTCAAAATGTTCCCAATCCCAAATGGGTTTCTTCCAAACTTGAATTCCTATCCGACCCTCAGTGTTTGTCTTGGTGGTTGCCTCCATATAATTTTGTTACTGGTACGATGGTCGAGATAAAATGACTTCTGCCATTCTGCTAATAGATCATTGGCCTCAATTCTCCTTAAGGCCATCCTACCAGTTTGAGTAATCCTTGATTAGGATAGTAAGGACACCTGAGTTTACGTCTTAGGTAGTCATTCTCGTGCTAAACTCCTCCTTTATTCTCTTTGGGTATCTCCTTACCTTAACCAAGTTCATACCCAAGGTCTATTTTGAACTAGGGCATACTATAAGTTATCATGGTTAGTCGTAAGTCCTAGTGGGTTGAGTCTAAGTCGTTGGATAGAGAATTATAAGATGAGATCTTCGCAGTCGGAGGGGCTCCCTGCTGGGGGCAGGGTTTGCCGCAGGATACAAAGAAGAATTCCAATTAATGATGAAGTGGACTTTAACATGTGATTTCCCTTATTGGCACACCACTGCTTCTGCTGCTAGTTTGTCCTCAAACTAATCTCGCACTGGAGTGACCAAGTGTTAGTGGACTTCTACTTTTCTTATCGAGGTTTCCTCTGATACCACTTGTAAGACCCCATTTTTTTTCTTTTTAAACACCGGGGTCTTAGGCCTAAGATCGCCGCTTTGTGGTGACACCTTCACGCCCTACAGGGTCATCACTAAAAGGGCTGATTCTGCCGGCCAATACGATCACAGAAAGGTAGCACAATAAATTAAAAGCAAGTCCACAGAAATCACATGTATATAAATAAAAGTCTCCACGAAGGGAGAGTCCACAGAAATAGTATAAAAGGTACTGAAAGTAAGGGCTTATGCCCGGTACATCATAATCCTCACTACAGGTCACTCAAGCAGAAGAAAACTATAACATCTACTATAAGTTGGGACTCACAGTCCCAGCTGGCTGAACTCCTGAGCTAGACTGCCTTATCTCCAAACAGGCCGACCTTCGGGGCTGCTCCTCCATGCTGGGATCCACGATCCCCTAGATGATTTGGTCCGAAAACCGTTAGTCTATAAGACTAAGCCCTATCATCCCCCGCCACTTCCCCCATTTCCCCTAGGCACTGAACGGAGAGGAAGAGAGGGGAGGACTTGAAGGTGGAGAGTAATCAAAAATAGGTGGCAGCAGACCTATACTAGCAATTTTATAATATAGGTGGCAGTAAAGTAAAGTATGGAAAAATAACCTTAACTTATGTGTGGAAACGCATAAGCCAAGGGATCTTCTGCAGGGATCCCATCGTATAAAAAGTCCCATACCAATTTATATGTTGGGGTGTCGGTTATCAAACAGCACTTTATATATATAGAATTTAACCTTAATTTATAAACTTGCCCACACAAGCTTATAGACCAAGGGGTCGTTTTGCAAGTCCTAATGTATAAGCGTCCCATACCACTTATGCCTTAGGTGTCAGGGGTTAAATGCAATGATTATGTTATGACATCCAAGTGGGTATGATGGAACATGCAAGTACAACTCACACACCCGACTCTGTGTACACAGACCTTTAGTTCCCCCTTTCGGAGCTGTTACCTCCCAAAATACCTCCGTAGTGGCAGGCGGAAGCGATGTGTTGGGCCTCGCCCACCTCTAAACCAGTAAAGTGCTACTGGTCATACCTATCGTAGGCCTCAACGCTTGGTGCACAAAGCGGACTCCTGCGTACTCTTGCTTAGTGGCGCACCGGACTTCTATTGTCGAAGTGCTAACCATACTTGCCGAGTCAGCGTATTGGCATCGGTGCATCGACCCTCCAATACCGAAGACCCACCACCTTAATTTTTCTTTCCCCTTTATGCACATGCAAATTTAAAGTATTCAAACAAATCGAGCCAAAGCTCCCCGGACCATTCCGTCCGTCTCTTAACTAATCGAGCCGAAGCTCACCAGACCATTCCGTCCATCTCTTAACTAATCGAGCTGAAGCTCCCAACTATCTTCCTGTGCTCACAGTGTTTGTGAAATGTGCAACCCTAATTACTAAGTTACTCTTTTCAACTTGTTAGTACAGTTTACGTTAGCCCAGGACTACCCCCGGTATTCCCTGTGAAGGGCTCTCAAAGGGCACTAGAAACTATGATGGTAGCTGAAGCCCATCGTTCCCTTTCGCAAGGCACTTATTTTTATTGGTTGATTGCATTTACCAATTCCCTTCTCATATTTCGATAGACTAACCTAGTGTGATTTTTAACCTTCCTCTCTTCGGGAAAGATGATCTTTCGTCGAACCCGAGCACCTCTACACTCTAGCCAAACCACTCATTACTACCCTTCCAAAACATCTTCCATGGTTACCCATATTACTTATCCAAAACCAAAGCTATTTGAATTCTCAAATCTTAGGCCTAACCCCACCATCACTCACTTTTTGCATTAAGGCTATTCGCAGTCCTTACCTAACGATATGATGCACGTAATAGGTAGTACTATAAATATTCATCCGAATGGCTCAATATAATTATGGGGGCCTATCATGACCTAATGAGATAAAAGTCAGTGACTCATAATTTTCCTAAATTAATGAGTATTTAATTATTTTCTTCCAACACTAGGAAATGAAGATTCTGAACATGAAGTGCACTTTTCAGGTATGTATGGAGCTTCATAAAATCATTATAAATACTTAACAGTAATTTAACCGTAAATCCAAGATATATGAATTTTTAGAATGGTTTAGGCTGCCAAATCACAATTTAGAACATAAGGTCAATAATACCATTTTAAGAATCAAAGGTCAGAAATATTGTTCCAAAAATTATAACAAAAATCCAGTTAGATCATCATGGCCTAAAAGCACTCTAGAAGGATTTCCCAAATTTTTCAATGAACAGTATCACCTAATTTAATTTACAATGATAATTCCATACTCTTGGGTTATTGAAGCAAGTACTGTAAATAGTCACCTAAAAATTACGAGAAAATTCCAGAACCTACATATTGACTTAAACACTCTGTTGGTACCCTAGTTTGATTTGAGTTTAGTGTTGTCTTTTTAGTCCCTTGACCCAAGAAATATCTATGGTCAATGGTTAGTGGTCTAGCTGTAAAGTCCCCGCTTTTCCAGATGAAGAATTTGGTTAAGTAGTTTTTCGTTCGACTATAGTCGAACGTCGCTCGACTATCATCTATCGGCTGATCGACTATCGTCTATCAGTTGGTCGATGCTCTGTCTGCGTTGATATCTCGACTATCTGTTGATAGGTCGATTATCTGCTTGGTTTGGTAGTTTGACTATCTGTCCTGATAGTTCAACTATTTGATAGCTCGACTATCTGTTGATAGGTCGACTATCTGCTTGGTTTGGTAGTTCGACTATCTGTCCTGATAGGTTAACTATCTGATAGCTCGACTATCTGTTGATAGGTCGACTATCTGTTCCGCTTTGATAGGTCGACTATCTGTTGATAGGTCGACTATCTGTCGTCTTTGATAGTTCGACTATCTGTCCTGATAGTTCAACTATCTGATAGCTCGACTATCTGTTGATAGATCGACTATATGTTTTGTTTTGATAGGTCGACTATCTGTTGATAGGTCGACTATCTGTTTTCTGTGATAGGTCGACTATCTGCTTGATAGGTCGACTATCTGTTTGTGTTTAATAGTTCGACTATTTGTCCGGATAGATCGACTATCTGATAGATCGACTATCTGTTCTGATAGGTCGACTATCTGCCTTGGTAGTTCGACTATCTTCTTTGATAGTTCGACTATCTGGATCGTTCGACTATCTGCCCGATAGGTCGACGATCTCCGTGCGTCGGTCGACGATCTCCGAGGGTCGTTCGACATTTTCTGTTTGCCTTTTTATTTTGTATTTATTTATTCTATTTAATAAATTAATACATTATCTGGCATTTTATTTCAGTTGTTTTATGATAATATTTCCAGGCAATATCTGCTTCATCCCTTTTGCCTGAGTAAAATCTTTTCAGATAAAGTTGTTTGTCTTATTAGTTGTCATTGTATTTTACTTTATCTGCTGTCAGTCCTTTATAGCCGTTAGACTGAAAAGTCTTCCTTATGCTATAAAGAGTTTGTTTCTGATGTGATTTTATTTAGTACCTTTATTATCAGATTGCTTCCTGTAGCTTCCTTGAAAAAGGTTTATCCCTTTTATAGAATATTTTGCTGCAGAGTTTGTTTGTCTTTGTGATATTTGCAGCCCAGGTTTCAAGTTTCAGAAGAAGACAAACAGTTCAAATTGAAAAGAGCCGTTGCTTGTTGCTGCTATAAAAGGAATCCTTTGGAGAAGGATTTCAGCTAGCTAACCAGTTATTCAACAGAGTTATTCAATTAGCATTCAAGTTTTCATCAAGTCCAAGTTCACTGCTCTCAGCAATATTCATTCAACTGAGAAGTGTTAGCTCTTCTGCTATTCTTCAACATGAGTTCTCCTGTTCAAGGAAGTTCTGACTCAGAGTTCTTTTGAAGAAGAAGAAGAAGAAGATAGCTGCTAGAAGATTATATTTTCTTTTATTATTTTATATCTTCTTGTAGTTTTTCCTTCAGTTCTCACTGAAGAGTTTCTGCACTGAAGCAAGACTTCACCTGGACGTTCTTTGAGCTAGGGGGAGCCTTGATTCTTTTTTAGCTGTCTAGCTCAGTGCAAGTTATTGTGCTTCTCTAATCTATTATAAAATAGAGAAGACACCTTAACCCCTTTTCCTCTCCTGTACAGGGTTATTACTCCCTTCAAAAGTATCCCTTGGTGGCAGGGCACCTGATCAAAAACCTGTGTTCAGTTTTTAGACACCTGATCAAAAGTCTAAAGGGTCTCTTGATCTACCTGAAGCAGATCTTGTTGGTGGCAGGGCACCTGATCAAAAACCTGTAGTGGATTCCTACCGTGTGGGTAGAAGATTGGACGTACCCAAGTTGTTTGGGGAACCACTATAAATTCCTTGTGTCGTCTGGCTTGCTTAATTTAATTACTTGCATTGTGGCTGTGATTAGATATAACTAGGTTTGCTAGTTGCTGATTAGGTTATCCAAGCCTTAACTGTAATTACAGTTAGCTTGAGTCTGTGCACATCACTTGTGTTAGGCTTTAGGGTTATCTCCATATCTATAATCTTTTTCATTCCGTATTTCACTCCAAGGGAGTTGGGCAGACTATTAAGTTTTGTCTAGTGCAAAATTTGATAACTCTATTCACCCCCCCTCTAGAGTAGTATCTATCCCTTCACTTTCAATTGGTATCAGAGGGATGTTGACTGACTGAATAGGCTAACACCTAAGTCACAAGATCCTGATAGATACCAAAGTTTATAGATATTCACTATCACTATCATGGCCCAGTCCAAGGATTATTCTAGCACCAGACCTCCAGCATGCAACTTAGCTAAGTTTGGCATCTGGAAGGCAAGGATCAAATTATATATGAATTCTATTGATGAAAGCATCTTTGCTTCTATTTTGTTAGGACCCCCAAGAGCACCTGCTACTGCGTCTGCCTCATCATCTGATATGAGTGCAGTGCCTCCTCCAGACTACAACGATGAGTATAAAAAGGCAAAGATAGCAGATGCCAAGGCAATGAATATACTGGCTCAGACAATGTCTGATGAAGTATTCCAGAAGGTTGCTGACTGCCCTTCAGCAAAAGCAATGTGGGATACACTGAACCAGATTGTAGCTGGTTCAGCTGATGAAAGGAAGGACAGAAGGTCTAATCTTATCTCACAATATGAAAACTTCAAGAAAACTGATGCTGAATCAGTTGAAGCCATGTATACAAGGCTCAGCTCAATCATCAATGAGCTGAGGACCCTTGACAAGGATATCTCATTGACAGAGGTCAATGATAAGATTCTTATGTGCTTCCCTAGCACATGGGATCTGAGGATCTGGCCCATCAAGGAAGCCAGAAGTACAACAGAGATCTCAACAGAAGCCCTTCTCGGCAAGCTCAAGTCTTTTGAGCAAGTGCTGAAGTCAAGGGAAGCAGAAGCTGAAGCAAAGACCCCTACTCCAACAAGAAAAGAGCAATCTCTAGCTCTTAAGGCTGCTGACGCTTCTGAAGGTAGCCAATCCAATGAGGAACTAATGGCATTATTTGCCAAGAGGTTTCTCAAGATGGGGAGAAAGGAATTCAGAAAGAAGTCTTCACGCTATGAAGACAAACCAAGGTATGACCGTTCACCTGCTAAATAAATTATGTGTTATGGTTGCATGAAACCTGGACATATCTTACCAGAGTGTCCAGAGGAGAAAAACAAAGATAAGAGGAAAGAAAAGGAACAGCACAGGAAGCACTCCAAGCCATCCTCCTACAAGAACAAGAAGAAGGAGAGAGGTTTTGTCACTGAAACCTGGAGTGATTCTGATGAAGAATCCTCCTCCTCAAGCTCTAGTGTGGATGAGGAAGAGAAGAAGGCAAAGGAAGTTTGCCTGATGGCAATAGATGCCTGCAGCAATCACTTAGCTGCAGAGAGTTCAGATTCAGAGGAAGAAATGCCAACAGAAGATGAGGTACTATCTTCTTATGACTTTACTTCAGAAGAATTCAAATTAGATTTTAAATCTTTATGCTTAGATTTAATTAGTTCTGAAAAAGAGATTAAAGAACTTAGACATAGGCTAGCTGAATCAGAAATCATATCTACTGAAAATATTAAGTTAAAGGAAGATCTCACTAATTATAGTGAAGAAATTAAGTTTCTTAAAATTGAGTTAGCTAAGTCTAAAAGGTTAGAAGAATCTCTAAATAGTAGAAGCCTTAAGCTGTTAGAGATAACCAACATGACTAACACTAGGTCAGGTAATAACAAACTAGGCTCAGGAGCTTCTCCCAGTGAACCCCCAATTATTCTTAAAAATAATCTTTCAACTCCAGTGAACTTTATCTCAGCTGATGGGATAAAGAACACTGAGCAAGTAAATCAAGTTAATAAAACTTTAAATAAAGCTAAGAGAGAAAAGAGGAAGAAATTTTTTAAAGAAATACAAAGAGCGTCGAACGCTGCTCGACGATCGGAAGCTCAATGGTCGAACGAAGCTTGACGATCTGAGCGCCCATGGTCGAACGTCGTTCGACGTTTTCAATATGATTTTCAAAATCATCATCAAACCCGTAGAAACCTAAATGAAAATAGAAACCCTAGGTTTGTTGACCCATCATCTGCTTGGAGAATCCCACCTAGGAGATCTCACCCATTAGGTTATCACCCTCAGCCTGCATTTTCATTTATTTCTAGCTTTTCTTATGTGAAAAGCAAGGGACCCAAGGTTACCTGGGTCCACAATGTTTAAATGAATTTCTTGCAGGTGAAGGCCTATCCTATCACTCAAAATAAGTGGTATTTGGATAGTGGATGCTCCAAGCATATGACAGGAAATAAAAATCATCTGTCAAAGTTCAAAGCTAAGCTCGGCCCAAAGGTTATCTTTGGAGATTCAAGCTGTGGTCAGACAGAAGGCTATGACAGGGTCACTATTGGAGCTGTTACTTTCAAGAGAGTTGCATATGTGATAGGACTGAAGCACAATTTGATTTCAGTCAGCCAGCTATGTGATGCTGGCTACCAGGTTTCATTTTCTAACTCCCTTTGCAATATTACTTTAAATAATAATGTTGTTTTAGTAGGCATTAGATTAGGTAATATTTATTTAGTAGATTTAAATTCAACTCATTCTGAAATCTGTTTGTTTAATGAAGTAACAATTAATAATAATTCTTTGTGGCATAAGAGGCTTAGTCATGTTAACCTTAAAAATATATCTAGGTTATCTAAACACAATCTTGTTAGAGGTTTACCTTCTTGCCCCTACAAGAAGGAGAGTCTATGCAAGGCTTGTCAGCTAGACAAGCAAACCAAAAACTCTTTTAAATCTGTAAATAAAAGTGATTCTCCTAGAATCTTGTATTTATTACATTTGGACCTATTTGGCCCAATAAATGTACAGAGTTTAGGAGGGAAGTATTACACCTTAGTTATTGTAGATGACTTCTCTAGGTTCAGTTGGGTTTTCTTTTTGAGAACTAAGGCTGATAACTTCAAAGCCCTTACAGACTTTCTATTATGTGTGCAGACTGAGTACTCTACTCATGTGGCCTTGATCAGAAGTGATCATGGTACTGAGTTTGACTCTCTTCTCATGCAAGAATTCTGTGAGAGAGAAGGTATCAAACATAGCTTCTCAGCTCCTAGAACTCCCCAGCAAAATGGGGTAGTTGAAAGGAAGAACATAACACTCATTGAAGCTGCTAGCACATTGTTGGCAGATGCTAATATGCCTCTTTCCTATTGGGCAGAAGCTGTTAGTACAGCCAATTATGTCTTGAATAGAAGTCTGATACACAAACTTAAGTGTAAAACTCCTTATGAGTTACTTAAAGGAAAGAAACCTAAAATAAACTATTTTAGAGTTTTTGGCTGTGTAGTTTATATTCATAATAATAATAAAGAATACCTTAGAAAGTTTGAAGCAAAAGCTTCAATGGGAATTATGCTTGGATATTCCCAAGTGAGCAAAGCTTATAGGGTTTATAACAAATCAACCTGTAAAATTGAAGAATCTATGCATGTATCTTTTGATGAGTCTCAGATGTTTTACAAGGAGAAGGAAAATTCTCCTTCCTCCAGTTTATTGCAGGTACCTGATGCTACTCAAGAGATCCTTCAACTATCAACTCTTCAGATCACTGAATCAGACAGTGATGAATACATTGCTGAAGCTGTTGTTGTTCCACCAACAGTAGATCAAATTCCTCCTGAGGAATTAATCCCAACTGTTGCTGAAGATCACATCCCACCTGCTGATATTGTCACACTTAGAGATCACCCTACATCTCAAGTGATAGGAGACATATCAGCTGGTGTTCAAACAAGACATCAGTTAAGACAGGATGTGATGCACGCTTGTTTCCTCTCACAGGTTGAGCCCCTCACCTTTAAAGATGCAGAGCTAGATCCCCACTAGATCATTGCTATGCAAGAGGAACTCAATCAGTTTGAGAGATGTAAAGTTTGGACTTTGGTTCCAAGACCTAAAGGCCAACTGATCATAGGCACCAAGTGGGTGTATAGAAACAAGTTGGATGCAAATGGAATTATTGTAAGGAATAAAGCTAGGCTTGTAACTCAGGGCTACAGACAGGAGGAAGGTATAGATTATGACCAAACCTTCGCTCCTGTTGCAAGGCTAGAAGCAATAAGGATCTTCTTGGCCTATGCAGCCTACATGAAGTTTAAGGTCTTTCAGATGGATGTCAAAAGTGCATTCCTGAATGGTAAGCTTAAGGAAGAGGTGTTTGTTGAACAACCACCAGGGTTTGTTTCTTCAACTCAGCCCTCACATGTGTTCAAGTTGCAGAAAGCTCTATATGGACTAAAGCAAGCCCCCACAACCTAGTATGAGACTTTAGCTAGTTTCCTATTAGAGCACAACTTTACTAGGGGAGTAGTTGATAGAACCCTTTTCGTCAAGCACCATAAGGACACAATCCTGTTAGTTCAGGTGTATGTGGATGATATTATATTTGGTTCCACTGATCCCAAACTGTGCAAAAGGTTTTCCAACTTGATGCATTCCAAGTTTGAGATGAGTAGTATGGGTGAGCTGTCTTACTTTCTTAGTCTCCAAGTTAAGCAAGATGCTGATGGTATCTTCATATCCCAATCCAAATATGCCAAGGAATTGGTAAAGAAATTTTGGATGGCTGATGCTTCAGCAATGCCTACACCTATGGCTACTAATGTAGTTATTGATTCTGATGATCACGGCAAGCCAGTTGATCAAAAGAATTATAGGGCCATTGTTGGTTCCCTATTATATTTAACTGCAAGTAGGCCAGATATAATGTTTGCTACATGCCTTTGTGCTAGATTCCAGGTCAACCCCAAGGAATCTCATCTGATTCTTCTCAAGAGAATCTTGAGATACCTGAAGGGATGTCCAAATCTAGGACTTTGGTACCCAGCAGAATCAGAATTTGAGTTAATTGGATACTCTGACTCTGACTATGCTGGTTGCAGAGTTGACAGGAAGAGCACCTCAGGAACTTGTCAGTTCCTGGGAGAGAGATTGGTCTCTTGGTTCTGTAAGAAGCAGGCTTCTGTCTCAACTTCAACTGCAGAAGCTGAATATATAGCAGCCGCCAGTTGTTGTTCACAGATCCTGTGGATTCAAAACCAGCTTGTGGATTATGGTTACTCACACAAGAACACCAAAATCATGTGTGATAGTACCAGTGCTATATCAATTGCACAAAATCCAGTGCACCACTCTAGAACGAAGCACATTGAGATTCAGCACCATTTCCTGAGAGATTGTGTGGAAAAGAACAAGATTTGTCTTGAGTTCATATCCACTGAGTTTCAGAGAGGTGATATATTCACCAAGCCCTTAGATGAACAGAAGCATCTGTTCTTTTTGGTTCAACTAGGCATGATCAATGGAAGAGACTAAGTGTGTCTATATCTGCCAATGTTGAAACTTGTTTGAAGATAGTCGAACGACGTTCGAAGATAGTCGATCGGGTCAAGCCCATCGTCGACCTATGGTTGATGAAAGCTTGCCTGTTTGAAGATCATCGACCGGCGTTCGACCATAGTCGAACAAGTCGAGCTCATCGTCGATCCCTGGATGACGACATCTTGCTGTTTGAGAAGCCAGAAATAGTCGAATGATTGATCGACTACTCTGCTTCTGGACCGATCGTCGAACGATCATTCGACCATCGTCTCCAATATCTTTTAAATAGATCGACTATCTCCGGTCTAATATAAAGCCGATAGTCGACCTAGGTTAAAAGATCTTCGCTTTTATCGTCGACGGAGAGCGTCCTTTCGCATTCCGTCTTCCCGCTTGCTCCTCCTCTTGCGATTTTCTGTCGATTCGTCTTCTCCGTCTCTCTCGCGCCCTCTCCAGCTCCTTCAATGGCGATTTCTCCAGCATTGCTCGCAGTTGTGAAGTTCGACGCAGGATTCAGTGTCGATTTCGATGCCTTCAGCTGTTGTGAATCAGGGATTGTGGAAATCCTCCAGTTATGCAGAGATCAAGTGTTAGAAAGACTAATGTCTACAAGGATTAAGTTAAATATTCCCGAGATTAAGGAATGGGCATTTACTTCGTCCTCCACCGACGAATCGATGACCGGCTCTATTGCCGGAGAAGAGGTAATTTTGTCTCCCGCCATTCTGACCGATGTTTTTGGACTGATTAATGGCGAAGAAGAATTTGAGCAAGATGCTCCAGAATTTGGAAGGATGTTGATTGAGCTGGGACATGCAGAAGGCATTCCCTCGAAGCTCCTCAAGGTAAATTTTCCTTTTAAGATAAAATTTCTTGCTGAGTTAGTTAGAAAAGTGCTGCTAGGAAAACACTCTGCCCATGATAACATTACAAGACAACAATTTGCACTCATGTGTGCAATTGTTAACAAGAAAATATCAATTGGGCAGGGGTTTTGTTTGATTTGATAAGGAAGAAGAACAGTAAGAAAGAGGTTAGCCTAGGCAGGGTTATTGGGATTTTTCTGAAAGAAAGATATCCCCAGCTGCTGATTTCATCTGCTACAATCATTAATGCCAGCAAGAAGATGGATCCCAATCTGTTCTCCAAGTGGAAGAGGACATTCGTGAAGCCCGCTCCTGCAGGGGCTGCTCCAGCTGCATCTGAGAGCACAAGGACTGACTCTGTCGCTTCCCACCCTCAAGAAGTTGGCTCAGCTCCTTTAGCTATTCCTTCATCTTCTTCTGCTTTGCCGTCTACTGCAGCTGAAGTTCCTTCAACTTCAACTGCAGTACGACATTCTGGCTCTCCTCCTGCATCTTCTCACCCAACTGATCTTGCTGGGACTTCTCAACCCAGCTTTGATCTATTGGCGTCTGATATTGCCTCTCTAGTTCATTCTCCCATTCCAACTCCTCCTCACTCACCTTATCCACATCATTCTCCAGTTAACTCTCCAGTTAACTCTCCCGTTCGATCTCCAGTCCTCACTTCATTTCAACCTCCCACATCAACCATTTTTGCTGCTCCTCCATCCACTGCAGTTCCACATTCTTTTGAAATCACCCCAGCATTCATTTCCAGCATTGTGGAATTAATTACCCCTTCAATCAAAATCATGATTGAAGAGGCAATTGCTCCACTTGCTTCCTCCATTGCTTCTTTATCTGATGCCATCAAAATTCTTTATAAATCTGCTGAGCCCTCTTCATCCAGGGGCATGGTTTCAGTTCCCACTGAAATCAGGCAGGGGGAGATGTTCAATAAAGATGTCTCAGAGCTTCCAGCTTCCCTCCAGCAGATCCTCCAGCGGTGACAGATATAGTGATGACAGTTCAAGAAGAGACTGCTCCAGCTCAAGAAGAATCAGTTTTAGTGTTATCTGAAAAAGAGATTGCTGATGCTCTATTGGAAACAGAATTTATTGTCAAAGTTTATTTAGAAGATCTCACCACTCCTTTGGTTGCCCGTTTCCTAGAAGGCATTATTACATCCTATCTAGATGAATCCTGGGAGTTGGTAAAGTATGAAGGTAATTCACTCATCCGTTTTATTGACGAGTCAACTAATTTGCTAGTTTGTGAATACCTAGAAGGGATGTTTTTAGCTTATATAGCAGATTTGTGTTCATGAATCTACAGATTATATTCAAGAAGATATAGCTGCTCAAGTAGAAGTAGTTGTTCAAGAATCTGTTTAAGATGTTTTAGTTGTTCCAGCTGATCTTTTGCCTGCTGCTCAAGATACTGAGTCTGCTCAACCAGCTCAGTCAGATGTGCAAATAGATCCAGAAATGGATCTTTTCTTAGCTGATATAGAAGATGTTGAATCTTAAAGCCAAGATGAAAAGACCCCAGTACTGAGTTTAGAAGAAGAGAAAGCAAGAGCTGCCTGGCAGCAAAGAGTACAAGATACTTTGGAAGAGAAAGAAAAAGTTTTGCAAGATGAAAAATCTACTGTATGGGATGACTCTCCAGGACCTGATCTGGATTCTCTTCTGGCTCAGGATGCCATAGAAGAAGAAAAAGAGAAAGCTGCTCTGAAAGCAAAGGAAAAGGCTGTATCAGAAGCCTATGACCCTTATGATCATCCTCCCTCATCTCTTTCTGAAGATGAAGATGATTCAGATATGTCTGAGGACTCTAAGAAAAAGAAAGCCGCAAAGAGAAAAAGGAAAGCTGTTGCTCCTCCTCCTCCCAATCGAGACAATGATACCCCCTATTACATATTGAAAGGGATTGACCCTAAGTCGAAAGACTTCCAGCATTGGATGTGGTTTTCCAAAAACCAGCAAAAGGAGAGAAAGAAATCTAAGAGATATGATAGTCCTGCTCTCAGATGGACTCCCAGAGGTCCTCCTCCTCCACCTCCCGGTGCAGGAGCCTCTGGCAATTTATCTGCTAATCCATCTGCTCCATCTGCAAAATCTGCTCCTTCTCAGCCTCATTCAAGGAAAAGTTCTCAAAGCCACAAAGGCAAATCATATTCTGGTACTCAAAGGCATGATACTGAGGTTAAGGAGCAAGTAAAGGAGGTTGTATATCAAAAGCCAACATTTTCACCTCCTCCTTCTCCCAAGAAAAAGGTTTCTCCTGCTATACCAGTTCGTGTTGCTAAGGATATTTCAAAAGGTAAAAGAACTGTTTTCTCTGAAAAATCCTGTAAGAAGTTTGCTGAAATTGCTCCTCCTTCATCTCTAGTTATTCAAGAAGTTAAAGATACAGCTGTAAGTTTATTAGATTTATCTGTTAAGTTTAAAGCTGTGAAGCCTATTGATACATCATCTGAAAATGTGTATGAAAGCCAAGAGTTAGATCCTGATTTCAGGATGGCTCGATTTCTAGAACTTGTTGGATCAGCCCAGATAAAGAAAGCAAAGGCTGAAGAAAAGGACTCTGCAGGACTTTCTACAAAGTCAAAGTTCAGAATGAAGGAACTTGATAGAATCCAGGTTAGCCCTGAAGTTTTTGACCCTGCTAAATACATGGAAAAGCATCCAGAAGCAGTTGTTCCAAGGGCTGCAGAACTGAAGATTATTGGCGTGCAAGATTTGAAGATGTCTAAGAAAGAAGCCATTGATCCCTTGCGGAAAGTTTCTTTTGTTCCTAGCTCTTCTGATCCCAAGCCTGATTCTGTAGATCCTTAATATTTTGATTGACTGCTGTTATTTATCTGACTGATTGTTAATTGCTATTTAGTTGCTTAACTATTTCCTGTATTTTTTTTATTATAGCTAGTTCTGTGTTTTAGTTTTTGAGAAGACTTAACTCAAATAGGGGGAGATTGTTGGTACCCTAGTTTGATTTGAGTTTAGTCTTGTCTTTTTAGTCCCTTGACCCAAGAAATATCTATGGTCAATGGTTAGTGGTCTAGCTGTAAATTCCCCGCTTTTCCAGATGAAGAATTTGGTTAAGTAGTTTTTCGTTCGACTATAGTCGAACATCGCTCGACTATCGTCTATCGGCTGATCGACTATCGTCTATCAGTTGGTCAACGCTCTATCTGCGTTGATAGCTCGACTATCTGTTGATAGGTCGACTATCTGCTTGGTTTGGTAGTTCGACTATCTGTCCTGATAGTTCAACTATCTGATAGCTCGACTATCTGTTGATAGGTCGACTATCTGCTTGGTTTGGTAGTTCGACTATCTGTCCTGATAGGTCAACTATCTGATAGCTCGACTATCTGTTGATAGGTCGACTATCTATTCCGCTTTGATAGGTCGACTATCTATTGATAGGTCGACTATCTGTCGTCTTTGATAGTTCGACTATCTATCCTGATAGTTCAACTATCTGATAGCTCGACTATCTGTTGATAGATCGACTATCTGTTTTGTTTTGATAGGTCGACTATCTGTTGATAGGTCGATTATCTATTTTCTGTGATAGGTCGACTATCTGCTTGATAGGTCGACTATCTGTTTGTGTTTGATAGTTCGACTATCTGTCCGGATAGATCGACTATCTGATAGATCGACTATCTGTTCTGATAGGTCGACTATCTGCCTTGGTAGTTCGACTATCTTCTTTGATAGTTCGACTATCTGGATCGTTCGACTATCTGCCCGATAGGTCGATGATCTCCGTGCGTCGGTCGACGATCTCCGAGTGTCGTTCGACGTTTTCTGTTTGCCTTTTTTATTTTGTATTTATTTATTCTATTTAATAAATTAATACATTATCTGGCATTTTATTTCAGTTGTTTTATGATAATATTTCCAGGCAATATCTGCTTCATCCCTTTTGCCTGAGTAAAATCTTTTCAGATAAAGTTGTTTGTCTTATTAGTTGTCATTGTATTTTACTTTATCTGCTGTCAGTCCTTTATAGCCGTTAGACTGAAAAGTCTTCCTTATGCTATAAAGAGTTTGTTTCTGATGTGATTTTATTTAGTACCTTTATTATCAGATTGCTTCCTGCAGGTTCCTTGAAAAAGGTTTATCCCTTTTATAGAATATTTTGCTGCAGAGTTTGTTTGTCTTTGTGATATTTGCAGCCCAGGTTTCAAGTTTCAGAAGAAGACAAACAGTTCAAATTGAAAAGAGCCGTTGCTTGTTGCTGCTATAAAAGGAATCCTTTGGAGAAGGATTTCAGCTAGCTAACCAGTTATTCAACAGAGTTATTCAATTAGCATTCAAGTTTTCATCAAGTCCAAGTTCACTGCTCTCAGCAATATTCATTCAACTGAGAAGTGTTAGCTCTTCTGCTCTTCTTCAACCTGAGTTCTCCTGTTCAAGGAAGTTCTGACTCAGAGTTCTTTTGAAGAAGAAGAAGAAGAAGATAGCTGCTAGAAGATTATATTTTCTTTTATTATTTTATATCTTCTTGTAGTTTTTCCTTCAGTTCTCACTGAAGAGTTTCTGCACTGAAGCAAGACTTCACCTGGACGTTCTTTGAGCCAGGGGGAGCCTTGATTCTTTTTGAGCTGTCTAGCTCAGTGCAAGTTATTGTGCTTCTCTAATCTATTATAAAATAGAGAAGACACCTTAACCCCTTTCCCCCTCCTGTACAGGGTTATTACTCCCTTCAAAAGTATCCCTTGGTGGCAGGGCACCTGATCAAAAACCTGTGTTCGGTTTTTAGACACCTGATCAAAAGTCTAAAGGGTCTCTTGATCTACCTGAAGCAGATCTTGTTGGTGGTAGGGCACCTGATCAAAAACCTGTAGTGGATTCCTACCGTATGGGTAGAAGAGTGGACGTACCCAAGTTGTTTGGGGAACCACTATAAATTCCTTGTGTCGTCTGGCTTGCTTAATTTAATTACTTGCATTGTGGCTGTGATTAGATATAACTAGGTTTGCTAGTTGCTGATTAGGTTATCCAAGCCTTAACTGTAATTACAGTTAGCTTGAGTCTGTGCACATCACTTGAGTTAGGCTTAGGGTTATCTCCATATCTATAATCTTTTTCATTCCGCATTTCACTCCAAGGGAGTTGGGCAGACTATTAAGTTTTGTCTAGTGCAAAATTTGATAACTCTATTCACCCCCCTCTAGAGTAGTATCTATCCCTTCACTTTCACACTCACTGACTAGATTTCATGATTTTCATAATAATATTAAGCTTCACATCTATTTATGATCAAAATTCCATAATTCAATATTTATGACTCAAGTACCTAAAATAATCATCTAAAATTTTCAATAAAAATACAATGGGGGCTACCATGAAGTAAAACTTCCAAATGCAAAATTTCACAACTTGTCAATGGACATAATTTTCATAACAAGCAAAACAAAATTTGGGGCACAGCTAGGGTTATAAAGGAAGTACTGTTTTTACTTGTCTTAAAATTCCACCAAAATTATTTTACGATAATTTCCTATCAGATAAATACCCTGCCCAAGTTTCAGTTATTGTGTGATGTTTTGATTGCCTAAACCCAGCTATTGGGTTTGTTCCCTAATCTAGGGTTAGGGTTTGAGTGGGTTAAAGACTTTCAATTTCAATGAAACTTCAACCAGAGGACCAAATACACCCTATGGTCCTCTCCATCAATTTTCAGGTCATTCCAAGGTCATTTGACCCAATGACCATCAAACCATATAAATCCCATAAATGGGCCTACCCTTGCGTTCTAGGGCTACCCTGCACAAAACCACCCCAAATTCAATTGGAGGGTGTGTCATACCATAAAAAGTCAGTGACCAAAATTTCAGCCTCTGTTGAGATGATTTGACCACTCAAAACCCCAAGGGGAAGTTTTGACCTAATTAACCCTATAAGGGTCAACCTAGGGTTGGACAAAAACCTAATCAAAACATCTCCAAATGAGTTGAAATTTTTACCAGAGCCTTAAAATGCCCTTTACGACAACCCACCCAAATTTGGGGGAATTTTGATGTGTTTATGATACCTAATTAATTTATACATTGTTTATTAAATTTTTCTAAAAACTATAGAAAAATATTCTCCAAAAATTCCCATTTTTAGACAAGCCCTAGGTATATCTAAGGTAGACCCCATGCCCAAATTCTAGCTCATTTGGACAAGGGATTAAAGGTGGGCATCCATTTTAATTTCAGGATAGCCCTAGGTATAGGTCCCACCAAAAAGGGTGCCCTGGCCAAACCAAAGGTCCAAATTGGTCCAAATCAATTTTGGATTAAAATAGACCCTTAAGGATACACATTGCATGTTGATGACTTTCCCATTAGATGAGCCTAAGTATTTGTAAAAATTAAAACTAAACACCTCATATAGTGTGACAAAATAATATGAAATCAAAAATAATTAAAACCTATATTCACCCTGCACGAATCTTAAAGCGCCTAAAAAGATGGCATCTGGTTGTCTTCTACCTCCAGTCGACGGTCCAGATCGTCCTGTACTTGAGCAGCTTGCGGGCCGATTTCCCAGCCACTCGGCAACTTCCCCGGCTGGCCACCGCCACCACCACATTCTAGGATGTGGGGGCTACCCCCAGCCGGCGGCAAAGGCCGCCGGAGACGTCCATTCCGGCGATCCGACCAAGCTATTTCTTGGCCGAAAACCATGGAAATTTGGATTTGGGTCGGGACCAATTGAGCCCGAACCTTGGCCCTAGTAATTGCTACGATCTACCCATGGAAAAAGAGGTGGAGGAAGACCTTATTCGCATTTTGGAGTCGAGCCGATCGTCGGGATGCCATTTGCGCGGTGGCGGCATTGTCGGAATTCCTCAACAGTAAGGTAATAAGCTCTAGCTTTGTCGGGCAAGGGTGAAAACTTCCTCTCTAAGTTTAGGGAGTCTTTTAAGGGAGAAACAAGGCTGCGGGTTGGGGTAGGATGTAACGGCCATTAAAGCTCCATTTATGAGTTTTCGGCCATGGCTTGAAGGGAGAGAAAATGGCTTAAAATAGCTAAGAGAAGGATGGAACCTCCTCCTCTCACCGAGAGGAGTTGAATCTAGTGGTTTCAAGGGGGAGAGGATGGAGACGAGCTTTAAAGGCCATTAATGGCCATGCAAACCGACGCTCGCCATGGCTAGAAGGAAGAGGAAATGGCCGCCACGTGGCCCTGCCGGTCAATATCATAAAATAAGACTTAAATAAGTCTTAATAAGAGAAACGACCCAATAACACATCCTGGCCCACTTCCTGGACCGGCCCGGTTAAACTTAACTATCAACCAAGCCTACTTAAGGTGGCGTTGAGTACAGTCTGTACACTAAACACCGTCTAGATTATGGCGTTGAGTGAGCTCTGCTCACTCAACGCCATCCAGCCTACTTAAGATGGCATTGAGTGCAGTCTGTGCACTCAATGCCATCTAGCTTATGGCGTTGAGTGAGCTCTTCTCACTCAACGCCATCCAGCCTACTTAAGATGGCGTTGAGTGCAGTCTGTACACTATACGCCATCTAGCTTATGGCGTTGAGTGGGCTAAGCTCACTCAATACCATATAGACTACGACGTTTAGTGAGCTCAGCTCACTCAATGCCATTCCAGAGCTCAACAGACGGCGTTGAGTGCAGTCAGTGCACTCAACGCTATTTAGTTTATGGCGTTGAGTGAGCTAAGCTCACTCAACGCCATCCAGACTATGATGTTGAGTGAGCTTAGCTCACTCAATGCCATCCAGACAATAACAGATGGCGTTGAGTGCAGTCAGTGCACTCAACTCCATTCAACTTATGGCGTTGAGTGCACTCGATGCACTCAACGCCAACCCACCTGTAAGATGGCGTTGAGTGCAATCAGTGCACTCAATGCCATTCTGCTTATGGAGTTGAGTGCACTCGACGCACTGAACGCCCGAGTCCTAATCTTATTTTAAGCAAGTTTCTGACCTATTATTTGCATACCAAGGTGATTTTCACCTTCCTACCTAAGCTCTCTTGGTCTTCTTGGGCTTGTTATGGTTTTTTTCATGACCTAGTCATCACAAAACAACTCCTTGGGGTCTAGCCGGAAATGGGATGTTACATAAACGATCTATTTTGAAAAGAGAAAATAGAGGAGGAGGTACTCCAAAAAGGGAAATGTGTCAGTACGGGATCTTTGACGTAAAATTTATTGAAATGAATGAAAGAACACTTAGAAGTGTTTTTAGAAAGAAAATTGTTTGAAGAGCAGAAATCCAAAAAAAATCGGCCATGATTGAGTTGTGGGGACTTTGCGATGTCCTTCTTCAGCTCAAAATAGGTCTCCGAGGGTGTTCACATAGTCATCGTTGATGCTTTCAGTGCCAAGACCGAAGTTCATGTTGTTTATTTGGTTTTCCCCTTTTGAGACGAGAGGATTGCTCACTACTTCTTTTCTTTTTGAAGTGGATGTGTCAGAATGGTCATTCTCCTGGAGCAAATGTTTGTATTTACCCTGTTTCAGCATTTTATCTACTAGTTGTTGAAGAGTTCTGCAATCTTCTGTCAAATGACCCTTTCTTTTATGATATTGGCAGTATTGGTAAGAGTCTTTGACCTTTTGATTAGTAGGCTGAGAAGATCACTCATCGCTTGGTTTGCCCTTTATGACCTGAGTTGCTCTGCCCATTGTGTTGTCAATCGCTGATTCTATGCTTGGAAAGAGATGTCGTTGATGATGGAAGTTTCTTTGCCTTCGAGCCCGAGGGCGGAAATCTTGTTGAGCAAACTTTGACGTTTTCTTGTAAGTATAGGAAGATGAAGGATGTTTCCCTGTTAAAAGCCCGGAGGTGTAGTTAGGATTACTCTCTTCAATGCGAATATATTCATTGGTGATACTAATCGTCTCCCGATACATCTTTGGCTGTCGGAGGCAGGCTTCAAACCTGAGTGCTCCTCCTTGTAAAACAACCATCAAAGCAAATTTGTATAATTCTAGATCAACGTTCTTCACTTCCGAGATCTATCTTTGGAAGCATTCGACAAAGTGGGCCAAAGTCTCGTTCTCACGTTGCTAGATGTGGAATAAAGCTTCTAGGCCTCTTTTCCTCTTAGTGGAAAACTTGGGCATTTTTATCGGGTGATTGGCAGAATAAGCGATGGTTCGAGGACTCAGTTTGTAGAAACACTCCCTTTGTCCAGCAATTGGAGACTACAAAGGGACTTCGACCTGCCTAGGTGGGTAACTAGCCGGATAGGTATGAAGATCAATTGGTAGAAAATTTGGCGGGTAAGAATACGGATTCTCCACTGCCTAGTTGACTTTGGTAACCGGTGCTGCTGCAGGTTGCGAGTCTAGTCGTTGAATTATAGCGGCTAGGATTTCGTTAATTGTTGCGATTTGCTGGGTAATTTCCAGACGTGTTAGCACGAGGGCTTCCCAGAGAGCATCTTCGCTAGTACGAGGAATTTTTTGAGGGGGTTGGCATTCTGACATGAGTAACTATTGATTTTCACCGTATGTTTGAGATCTGAAGGTCGCGTGTTAAGTGTTGATGCAGGAAATGGGCCGCACCAGCAGATAACGGGTGTTCGGTCTCACGAGTGACATGGAGGGATTGCGGGGAAAGAGGAGAGGAGGTTAATGAGGATGTGGGGGATACCAGGGAAGGTTGATGAGGAACTGCCAAGCAGATGGTTACTTTGATGGTTAGCTTGATGGTTGAGACCGAGTGAGAGAAAGAGAGGGCCGCTTGAGACGGCAACAACAAACTTCTCCCGCCGTGGATTAAATACCACTGCTGCGACGGGCTTTCCTTTGATTATGAATCAGATATTACAGCTTGAGTTGAGTCCTTTACATGAGAATATAAAGGGGGTACAAGGGGAAGTTGGCGGCTAGAGGAAAGAGTATGTTAAAGGCCGTGCGGTTTGACCAAAGAGGTCGGTAGACCGTGCAAACAGATTATCACACAACTTGCTACTCTAAGCCCAGCGGACTGCGAGATCAGGCTCAGAAGGCCGCTGAGTTCGCTGAGGCCAAGGCCGGGGAACGAGCTACAAGGGTTTAATTGAGGAGGCCGCACGAATAGGAAAGTTATGTCCGCAGCTTTTGAAGACTTGGCTCTGCCGTCTGTCCTCCCGCACTACGAATGAGAGGTATGGGGGCCTCTTTATAGGCTCTGGCTGGAGACAGTCCTTGTAACATTACCCCATAAGGGTGGTGAGTTACGATTGAGTTCGTGACACGCTACGAAAAGAAGAGGCAGATCGCCAATTGATTAGAAGAAGCCGGCACTGGGAAGCTGAAGTGCTCCTGGCGGACTGCATAATGAGTCTGCCTATCTCGTGGTGGATAGGTCGAGTAGGTCCCCTCCTCTACTGGGGGCTTGTCTCTCCTTCTAGGAGACAAGATCTTGGCGACCTGGCATACTGAGGCGAGAAGGTCGTGCATGCTGTTGGATGAAGTGCGTTCATCAGCTCGTGAGTGGAGCATCCACCTCCCTTAGGCGAACATATGCTGAGTCCGCCACCTTCTGGAGGATAGGAGGAGCAGTTCTCCCCTACTGGAAGAGTGCTTGCCACCTTCTGGCGGACTAGAGTTGAGTTTGCATTATGTTGTGCGGTCTGGTGAAGTGTTATCGGTCCTTCTGCCAGTTCCTTCCTCAAACGGACTGAGACCGAGTCCGCCACCTACTAGCGGACTGAAGGGGTAGGCCATTGGTGCTAGTTAGCGACCTGGAGGCCTGTCATCTGGCAATGTGGCGATTTGCTTTACTTACCGTGTGACTTGAAGGAGTGGGCTAAAGAAGAAGGCCGCGACTCCTGCCAAGCATGCTGGTACCTGGCAGTTTAGGCGGATAACAATGAGAGTCAGCCACTTAGTTTGGTACTCCTCACCTGTTGGAAAAGAGATCCATTGCGCGGTTAGCCAATCAAACTGCACCACCTGCATAGATGGACTGGGGATACAGTACGCAGCCCTTGCAGAACAAACGACTGTTGTGCGACCTAGGCGGTCAGAACGGGGAGACTGCCCTAGTCGCGCGGACTGCATGGACAGAGGATTCTATCCGCCAGACCCAAAGAGGGCTGAGACAGGCCGCGACCTCCAAGGGGAACCTGGAGCAGGCTGCGACTTGGAATCTAGCTACCTTGGGAGGGATCTCTGATTTATGGATTAACAGGGTTAACGCCATGCGGGATAATCCGTTGAAATGAAGATGAATATCTCACTTACCACGTCACTCATTACCTTCAAATATGAAGACACTTGGGGGGGGGGAGGAAGTATCCGAATGAGGGAATTATGGGGGGGGGGGTGGGGCAAACGCCTCTACTACCATAATATCAGAATCAGTTGAGCAAGCTCGTCGCACGAGGGCTCCTCAATAAGGTCCTCTCTTTAAATCGACAAAACTGCAATCCCTTAGCTAGATTGCAACTACTCTTCAAAACAAGCTTCCTTTTACGAACTATTGGCGTGACCTGCTTAACCTTGACTGAAAGGCTGCACTGGGATAGGCGCTTTTCTTCCATAAATAAGGAGATGCTAATCAAGTGGTTTGCCAACTCCCAAGAATATGCAAACCCCTGTATTGGTGTTAAGTCCCTCTCTCGCCCCCGAAGACGATGACAGCGATTGGGAAAGGAGTTCTAGAGCTCAGGTATGCCCCTGAAATTTTGAACATTACCAAACAAAGTATTTCAATGACACAGGTCAGATTGGCTCTAAAATTCAAGACAACTCTTATTGTTGTGGATATAGACACGGTTGCCACCATCAGCACGAACATCGCACCGGTCTTTGAATACTTCCAAGGACAACTTCGAACAATGCTCCCTGAAGAAGGCCACCAATTCCATGATTCGGTTCATCCCTATTGGTGTAAACTGCAATATTTGGATGCCCCAGAACTTCCAAATATAAACAACCTCGTCACACGGAGGGATGTGGAAGCCAGATTTCAAGGTCCCCTCACATATTGATAACCAACCTCTAGGAGGGTTCTGGAATTTCTCCTTAGAATATGGTATATTCACCTTAAGAACAGCAGGTAACCCATACCACTTCATCCAAACTGCAACTTGCTCAGTAGTGAGCATAGAGCGCAGCTGCATGGGCCTTCTAGGATGCTTCAAAGCCAGCAAGTAAACAACAAAGGTTAGACAAAAGGTAATCTAATAACGGGTGTTCAATTGAATGTCCAATAACCGCAACCCCGACACAATGAGCGAAAACCCGCACAAGTCATGTTCGAGCACAAATAGGTCTGCACGTTCATGATCCGCGCATGATATAAATGTGATCGGTATCCACCCTACCCAAATGGGGGCCTCAAGCACCCATACAAGCACAGGAGAACATGATGCAGTGCCACGCGTGCTAAAGCACATGTGCGATAGCATATGCGCGCGCGCTTGTGCACAGCTGCGCACACCCCTGGGGCGTGCGCCCCCACACGCACCCCCGGGTGTACCTTGCACGCACCCCTTGATGCACGCTCCCGCACGCCCCCACGGGCGCATGGAGGTGTAGTTGTTAGGTAGGGGTGCATGCATTCCTGGGTATGCGCTCATCCTCGTATGATTAGGAGGCGACTTCGCTTCAGGAAGTGCACGCCGGGGACATCTCGGTTAGTAGACTTCTTCCTGCATTGGTGGGCCCTGCCCGCCGACTTGAAACTTCCATTTTGAAATTTACCTTCGCTTGCGAAGCGCTGCAATCTGCCTTATCTTGCGCCTCTCCGTTTGTCATCACCATCATTGTCTCCGATTAAATCCCTCATAAGAGGGGAAGAAATCCTCGCTGTTGCGCGCTAGGGTTTGAGGAAAATAAACGCAACCGAACTAGCAACCCGATGAGGCAAGTATACCTATCGAATTGTAGCAAGGGGACACAAGTGTCGTATTGAAATCCGGGAACTGTTGGCTATGCTTACTCACACGAACGCTATTATCTTATCGACGGAAAAACTAGGGTTTTAGAAAATCTAAGTGCAGGGGAGAAAGTAAAGCTATACTAAAAAGAGAAACACTGCAATTAAGTAAGGCTATTAAACAAACAACTAAGCTAGAAAGGAAACTACTGCAGTTAATTAAAGAGCACAAGACAGGAGATTACTATGAAAGGTAGAAAATATGAAATGGAAATGCACCCGATCAAGATTCACCTCGGCTAAAGACGATTAAGAAAATGCGATAAAAATCTAAACTTAATAGGATAAGGGTCCTTGACCGTGGAGGTTCCTAAAGCTTGAACACGCTTCTCTCGAAGTCGTGCCCAACTGAGTTTAGGAAGGTCCGACCGACTCTCGTCAAAATCGGAGGCCTAAAACTCGCTTTACGTGGTGAACCCCACTATTGGATTTTACTCCAATCCGGGAGATTTGGACGTCGGCCTCTCTCGAGGGGTGCGTACAACTCCCTTTACTCTTGAATGCTCACTTCATTCTTTCAGCCTCTCAGCTAGCCCAGAATGAAAGCAAAGGCGGAGAGTATATATCGAAAATATACCTCCAACCCGTGATTAATCAAGAGTAATTCAAGGCCCTAACCTAAAAAGAAAAGATTAATTAAAACATCATAACGTAATCGCTCTAACCTCGGATCATCAAGATCGAGTACAAGGAGGATTAGTTAATCATAATGGAGTGGAGGAGGGGGGGGGGATAAGTAGTAAAGCATGAAAAGAACACAAGCTAAATAAAGAACAATTCTATTAATGAAAAGGGGCAAGTTACACTATTGAAATTGAAATTACAAGTGCATGAAAAGTAAATCCTATTCTAGCCCTACAATTAACACTAAGCAAGAGCAAAATTACAATAAAAGCTAAGACAAACTACAATTAAGCTAGGGTTAAACAAAAAGTACAAAGAGAGGGGGAGAGAGAGAGAGAGAAAGCATGAAAAAGGATCAAGAAACAAAGGGGCAGCACCTCCCCCACTCAACCAAAGCTTGCTGAAATGGAGAGGGGGGGGCTCAATTTATAGAAAATTTTCTCGGGTTGGTCACGCCCTCCGACACGCCCTAGGGGGGGCGTGTCAGGGGGCGTGACAGTACTATGTTGACCTCGGGCTCTGGATTCTGGCGGGAGGGATGATTGCTTCGGTACGTCGGTGGTCACGCCCTAGGTCACGCCCGTGACAGGGGGGCGTGACAGGCACGTCATGTCCAAATCATTGGTCGGAAATCCGTCAGTCGTCGAAAAGGAGGGTGTCACAACCATGTCACGGGCGTGACATGGGGCGTGACAGTACTATTTGCGTGCTGAGGCGGAACGGCATTTAATGCGGCGGCAGCTTTACGGTAGAGGGCGATACGCCCATGGTCACGCCCGGAGACACGCCCAGGGAGGGCGTGTCAGGGAGGCGTGACAGTGGTTTTTGACCGTTTTCTGTCCCCTCCATCAGGTGTCCTCGGGATCGGGTGACACGCCCTAAGTCACGCCCAGGGAGGGCGTGACATGGGGGCGTGACAGGCTATTTTGGCAATTTTTCTGAAAACCTGCAAAAAGACATGAAAAAGTTAGTGGCAATAAAATTTACATAAAAAGGATAAAAATAAACTAATAATAGACATAATTTGTACAATATAAAATAGAAAATACGATAATAGTTTAGGCTACAAAACGTATTATCAAATTCCCCCAAGCTTAAGCTTTGCTTGTCCCCAAGCAAAAATATAAAAACTAGATATTTATAAAAGGACTAATCAAAAAGTTCTAATTATGCCTACACAAGTACTATGCGAAATTCTAAGTAGGGAAAAGGTGAAATGTAAGTTTAAAACAATTATTTAGGTATGGTAAAACTTTTATAAACTTTACTCAATAAAAACAAATCATCCAAAATTTTAACGAGATTTTTTAAATAGACTTAAGAAAAGCAACGAAAATGAAAAATACGCATTGAGTTGTTACTGGATCCAAGCAACGCATTATAATTATATCAATTTAATTAACAAAAATCTAGGTTTAAAACTAAAACTAAAACTAAAACCAAAGCAAAGAGTTTCAAAAACTTTCATAAAAATATATACACGTTTTTTTTTCTTTTTCTTTTTCTTTTTCATTTTTTTTTTTTCAAAACAAAGGCCATAAATATTTTTATTTTCCTTTTTGAGTTGGCCAAACAAAAATAAACATCACTTTTGAACATACTTCTTTTTTTTTCGAAAACCTTTCTCCACAAAAATCACAAAATACCCTATCAAAATCGTCAAAATAATTTATGAAACTCAAAAAGGCTAGTGCGATTCGATAGGTTGGAAATTTTTGGCTTTGGTGAAACTGAAATGAAGAGAGGAGCTATCAAATGAAATCGGAAAAAGGCTCAAAAATGGCTAACTAGTGGTAAAAGTTTTTAGGTTGGCAGGAAAGCTCAAACGAAAACAAAAACGGCCTAAATCATTTTCACGCTTTTGAATTTATTTAAAACAAAGGTTTGAAAAATTTCCAAAAAGCGAGTCCTAGATAATAAAAGAAGATTGATGAAATTAACTCGAAAATAGAAATAATAGGTGACTTGGATCATTCACATCTACTACGTTATTCAAAAGTTGACTTTACAAAAATTATTCAAAAACGAAAAAGAAAATAGTGGACGATGAATTTTTGAGAAAGTAAAGGAAATAAAAAACAAAAAACCATAATAGAAATGCGAGTTTTAGAAAAATATTTCACCTTAACATGCTACCGCGAATTAGAAACACAGCATGGCCAACATTTTACTTGGGAAACATAATTAAAAAGAACGATTAGAAATATTATAGTTAACTAAGTTATTTATAGGAGATTTTGAGTAAAACAAAAACAAAAACTAGGGGTACTATTGAAATACCAAAATGTCTAAACTATTCAAAAACACATCTATTTTTTTTATTTTGTGAAATATTCTCTTTTTTTTTTGGATTTTGGATAATTTTTTCGCTTTTTTTGGAATTTTAAGATATTCATTTTTTTTTGGAAATATTTACAATATATACAAAAAGGAAATTATTTACACTAAGCAAAAATGAAGGAGGAAATCCTCCCCCAAGCTAAAAACAGACATTGTCCTCAATGGCTAAAGAACGGGATTGGAGAAGGAGAGAAAAATAAAGTACAGAATTGAAAGACAGAATTGAAATACAGGTACTTTCCCGGATTTATTTGCTGCGAAAGCTGAGTGATGCCGCTCCTCCGAATGTCTTCTTTGGACTTCGTGATGGATTCAGCAATGTTGGAGCAGGCGATCGCAGAAGCTTCAGCTTGTCGGAGCCGTCCGAGGCAAAAATTGTAAAATAAAGAAAACAGAAAAAGATAACTTGGGTTGCCTCCCAAGAGCGCCCTTTGGTTAAAGCGTCGTTGAGCTCGACGCATCAAAAAAAAATAATATTGTCCAAAAATATTGTTGTCCCGAAATAAAATTGTTTTTAGCAAAAAATTAAATGTTCAAGATTAGAGTTCGTGAAGCAGAAACTTAATGATGTTTGGACTGACATCATCATCACCAGAGAAATACAGTTTAAGATGCTGACCATTCACTTTGAAATTACCCTTATCAGGGTGAGAAATTAAAACAGTTCCTTAAGGAAATACTTCTAAAACAGAAAACGGGCCAGACCAGCGAGATTTTAATTTGCCCGGAAATAAACGTAAACGAGAATTATATAACAGGACTTGGTCGCCCGGCTTAAAGTTTTTAGGGTGCCTTAAGTGTTTATCGTGTAAACGCTTCGTCCGCTCTTTATAAAGTTTATTATTTTCATAAGCATAAGAGCGCCACTCATCGAGTTCATTTAGTTGAAATTTTCGAAGGTCACCGACTGAGTGGGGATCGAAGTTTAAAAATTTTAAGGCCCAAAAGCCGCGGTGTTCTAACTCTACGGGCAGATGGCACGATTTTCCATAGACCAGCCGATACGGCGTACATCCGAGGGCGGTTTTGTACGCTGTTCGGTAGGCCCAAAAGGCATCGTCAAGTTTGGCTGACCAGTCTTTTCTAGAAGTTGAAACAGTCTTTTCTAATATTCTTTTTATTTCTCTATTAACTACTTCGACTTGACTGTTAGTTTGGGGGTGGTAGGCAGTGGAAAGCTTATGCGTAACGCTGTATTTGGTAAGAATTTTTGAAAATTGCGCGTTGCAAAAATGGGAACCCCTATCGCTAACGATTGCGCGTGGCGTACCGAATCTAGAAAATAATCTTTTTAGAAACGTGACTACAACTCGGGAGTCGTTCGTGGGAAGAGCTTGGGCCTCAGCCCATCGTGAAACATAATCAACAGCAACTAAAATATATTTGTTTCCGAAGCTAGAAGGAAGGGGGCCAACAAAATCAATTCCCCAGAGGTCGAAAATTTCGCACTCTAAGAAATAATTTTACGGCATTTCATTTTTATTAGAAATATTGCCCGACCGTTGGCAACTATCACACCTGCTCACAAAGGCTTGCGCGTCTTTAAACAGGCTAGGCCAGTAAAAACCCGCGCAAAGCACCTTATGAGCGGTGCGAGCAGCTTGATAGTGCCCACCTGTCGGACCTTCATGCAAATGTTTTAGAATATCAATTCCTTCATCAAAAGAAACACATCTCCTTATCACCTGATCCGCACAAATTTTGAAAAGATGCGGGTCTTCCCAAAAGTAGTTCTTCAGCTCAGAAAAGAATTTCTTCTTTTGCTGAGAGGAGAACTCTCTTGGGAGCACCCAGGCCACTAGAGAGTTGGCGATGTGCACGAACCAAGGAGAAGTAGATGTATTAACTAAAAGCAGCTTCTCATCAGGAAAATAGTCATTAAAAGATTTTTCATTTAATTTTTC
Source organism: Platanthera zijinensis (assembly GCA_039513925.1). Classification (NCBI taxonomy): domain Eukaryota; kingdom Viridiplantae; phylum Streptophyta; class Magnoliopsida; order Asparagales; family Orchidaceae; genus Platanthera; species Platanthera zijinensis. The sequence goes on from CM077094.1 coordinate 93,092,495, forward strand.
TATAAAGGGGTTATCTAATCTGGATAGATGGTCGGCGGCCAAGTTCTCGGCTCCTCGCTTATCACGGATCTCTAAGTCAAACTCCTGGAGGAGTAAGACCCAGCGAATCAAGCGAGGCTTGGCATCCGTTTTGGCAAGAAGGTACTTGAGGGCCGAGTGGTCCGTAAAAACATTGATTTTTGAAAGTGTAATGTAAGGGCGAAATTTATCAAACGCAAATACTACAGCTAAGAGCTCCTTCTCGGTTGTGGTGTAATTTTCTTGTGCAGATGTGAGGGTTTTACTAGCATAATAGATGGGGTGGAAGTTCTTAGATATGCGTTGACCTAATACGGCCCCCACCGCAAAACTACTCGCATCGCACATAATCTCGAAGGGAAGGTCCCACACCGGAGCTATCATAATTGGTGCGTTAATTAACTTTTCTTTAATTGATTCAAAAGCAGAAATACAAGAGTCATCAAAAATGAATGGAGCGTCTTTTTCTAAGAGATGGGTGAGGGGCTTTGTGATCTTGGAGAAGTCCTTTATAAAACGACGATAAAAACCAGCGTGGCCTAGGAAACTTCTTATAGCTTTTATGTTTGTAGGCGGCGGCAACTTCTCAATAACTTCTATCTTGGCAACGTCTACCTAAATACCTTTAGCAGAAATTTTATGACCCAAAACTAACCCTTCCCTCACCATAAAATGGCATTTTTCCCAATTTAGGGCAAGGTTAGTTTCTTCGCATCGTTCTAAGACTTTTTCGAGGTTTTCTAAACATCTATCGAAGGAATCGCCGAACACGGAGAAATCGTCCATGAATACCTCCATAATGCTTTCTACGTACTTGTCAAATATTGCGAGCATACATCGTTGGAATGTAGCCGGTGCATTGCATAATCCAAACGGCATTCTTCGGTAGGCGAAGGTGCCGAAGGGACAAGTAAACGTAGTTTTCTCTTGGTCCTCGGGAGAGATGGGTATTTCAAAGTACCCCGAGAGGCCATCGAGAAAACAATAAAAGCTATGGCCGGAGAGACGTTCTAAAATCTGGTCGATAAATGGTAAAGGAAAGTGGTCCTTGCGGGTGGCGTCATTTAACTTACGGTAATCTATGAACATACGCCAACCCGTCACCGTCCGTGTCGGGATTAATTCATTATTCTTATTACTAACTACGGTTATCCCTCCCTTTTTTGGAACTACCTGAACGGGGCTAACCCACTTACTGTCCGATATAGGGTAGATAATTCCTGCATCTAATAGTTTCATAACCTCGCCCTTAACTACTTCTTTCATGTTCGGGTTTATACGGCGCTGAGGTTGGATAGAGTTACGCGAATTATCTTCCATTAAAATTTTATGGGTACAGAAAGATGGGCTTATGCCCTTGATATCAGAAATTTGCCAAGCAATAGCCCGACGATGCTTATGTAGAACTAGCAAAAGTTTATCATTTTGCGTATCTGTGAGGTAGGCCGAAACGATAACTGGTAATTTGGAATCTTTTTCTAAGAAAGCATACTTAAGGTGTTCGGGAAGTTCTTTAAGTTCTAGGGTAGGGGGTTCTTCATAAGAGGATTTTGAGATTCTTTCTTTTTCAAAAATAATATCTTCATAAACTTTTTTATAAGGAACGTAATAAGGGGTGGGGTTAGCAGCCAAGACGGCTTCTTGTAGCGATTCAGTGGGAAGAACAGAGGAAGAACAAAAATCAGAAAATTCTTTTTCAAACTCAGAAAGACAATAAGAAGATTCATCACTTCCTTGCAGTGATTCCGTTGTAAGAGAAGAGGAGCAAAAAGTAGAAAATTCTTTTTCAAAGTCGGAGAGGCAGTAGGAAGAATCATCACTCACGGCATCTACGAAAAAGCATGAGTCATCGTTTGCTAAGGTGTTCTTCATCGAAGGGGTGATAGAAAATGTGACTTCGTCGTGGCCTACTCGAAGAAAGAGCTTACCATTGCTTACGTCAATGATGGCTTGGGAGGTGGCAAGGAAGGGTCGACCAAGGATCAGGGGAACCTCGACGTCTTCTTCGATGTCCAAAATGACAAAGTCCACCGGGAAGATGAACTTGTCGACTTTCACTAGAACGTCCTCCACTATTCCTAACGGGTACTTGACGGATCTATCGGCTAGCTGGATACTCATACGCGTGGGGTTAAGGCTACCAATCCCTAACTTTTTGAACAACGAAAAGGGCATCAGGTTTATACTTGCGCCTAAGTCGGCTAACGCGTGTTTAACAAAGAGATCACCGAAGACACACAGGATAGAGAAACTACCCGGGTCACTGATTTTCTTCGGCAAACCGTTTGTTAAAACGGCGGAGCACTCGGCGTTTAGCGTGACGTGCGAAAGATTCTCTAACTTCTTCTTGTTTGTGAGGAGGTCTTTAAGATATTTGGCGTATTTCGGCATCTGCGAAATAGCCTCGTGGAAGGGAAGATTAATGTGGATTTGTTTGAAGATTTCTAAGAAGCGGGAGTACTGATCATCTTGACGTTGTCTATTAAGTTCAGAGGGGTATGGAGGAGTTGAATTATTTTTGAAGATGGGTGGTGGAGTGAGATTATTTTCTAAAGCGGGGGTGATTACTTCTTCAGCAGAGGGTGTAAGCGGAGCGGAGCTTTGATTTTTAAAAGCGGGAGCGGAGCTTGCCTCGGGCTCTTCACTTACCATACCGGAGACTTGCTTCCCACTCCGAAGAGTTATAGCTTTCGCTTGCTCTCTCGGGTTGGGTTCGGTATTGGAAGGAAGAGACCCTGCGGGTCGCTCAAAAATTATTTTCGCGAGCTATCCTACTTGATTTTCTAGACTTTTTACGCTTCCGGTTAACGTTCTTATAGTGGCGTCATTTGTGGTGATATATTTAGAAAGTAATTCCTCCAAGCTTGGAGGTTTTGGGTAATTTTGAAGAGGTGGTGGTGGTGGTGGTGCAGAAAAATCATTTTGCGGGGGTGGGCGCATCGCATTCGATGGATTACTCCATGAAAAGTTCGGGTGATTTCTTAAAGCGGGGTTATAAGTATTCGGAAAATTAAAACCAGGCGGAGGAAAATTCGCAGCAGAAAAATTATTAAAAGCAGTTCTAGGCATATTATTAACATAATCTAAATGTTCTGGAGTAGGGGTTACAGATTCCCATACCTGAGGGGCGGAGGCAGCAGTCATCTCCGTTATCTTTTTGCTTAGGATTTCTACTTGCAGAGCGAGCTGGGAGACATTGTCCACTTCATAGATACCTGCAGGCTTGTTCGGGCGGGACCTAGGCACATTCCACTGATAAGTGTTCATGGCCATGTCCTCAAAAAGCTCAAGAGCGGCTTCCGGGGTCTTATGATTTAAAGTACCGCCAGAAGCTGCGTCTATCATTTGCTTCGTGCTTTGATTTAGCCCGTTATAAAACGTCTGCACTTGTAACCATACAGGCAGCGCGTGATGCGGGCATCGTCTTAATAATTCTTTAAATCTCTCCCAGGTTTCATATAGGGTTTCAGAGTCTATTTGTCCGAAGGCAGAGATGTCGTTCCTAAGTTTTGCAGTTTTAGCTGGCGGAAAATACTTCGCCAAAAATTTTTCAGTTAATTCATTCCAAGTGGTTATGCTATTTTTCAGAAGTGTGTTAAGCCACTGCTTAGCTTTAGTTCTTAGAGAGAAGGGGAAGAGTCTCAGCCTGATCGCATCATTTGTGACACCATTTATCTTGAAGGTGTCACAAATTTCAAGAAAGCTAGCTATATGTGCGTTCGGATCTTCATCTTGAAGTCCGTCAAATTGCACATATTGCTGCACCATTTGAATTATGCTAGGCTTTAATTCGAAGTTATTATTTGCTATAGCAGGGCGGACTATACTTGATTCTGTTCCCTTGAGGTTCAGTCGTGCATAATAGGACATAGTCCTTTGCACGGCCTCATCTACGTTGGATTCTTCCATTCTTAAAGTAGCAAATGACTCGGAGTCCTCAACCGGCACTTGGATAGTAGGACCTTGAAATCGCGATCTTCTCCGAAGAGTACGCTCAATTTCATGGTCCAAGTCCAAAATAACCGACGGACTCCCGCGGGTCATGCACTAAAAGAAGAGAAAAGAAGAGGAGGAAGAGAAAAAGGATAAACTGGAAAAAAGATTAGAATTTTTTTTTCTTTTTAAATAGAGATTTTTTTATATATAGATTAACTCCCGAACTTCCAGAGGACTACCCCGTGAAGGGTTCGCAAGGTACTAGACAAGACAGTGGCGCTTAAAGCCCTTTGCCCTTTTCGAGAGAATTAGGTGGCGTAGAAAAATTGTGAGGTTGGTTTCTATTAAGAGCGGTGATAAAATTTTTTGATTTTTTAAAATTTTAAAGAAAGAGGATGAGAAAGAGAAGAGATAAAATTAATAGGTTCGTGTTTTCAAAATATCAACGGAAATTGGGTCCCCGGCAACGGCGCCAAAAACTTGTTGCGCGCTAGGGTTCGAAGAAAATAAACGCAACCGAACTAGCCACCCGATGAGGCAAGTATACCTATCGAATTGTAGCAAGGGGACACAAGTGTCGTATTGAAATCCGGGAACTGTTGGCTATGCTTACTCACACGAACGCTATTATCTTATCGACGGAAAAACTAGGGTTTTAGAAAATCTAAGTGCAGGGGAGAAAGTAAAGCTTTAATAAAAAGAGAAACACTGCAATTAAGTAAGGCTATTAAACAAACAACTAAGCTAGAAAGGAAACTACTGCAGTTAATTAAAGAGCACAAGACAGGAGATTACTACGAAAGGTAGAAAATATGAAATGGAAATGCACCCGATCAAGATTCACCTCGGCTAAAGACGATTAAGAAAATGCGATAAAAATCTAAACTTAATAGGATAAGGGTCCTTGACCGTGGAGGTTCCTAAAGCTTGAACACGCTTCTCTCGAAGTCGTGCCAAACTGAGTTTAGGAAGGTCTGACCGACTCTTATCTAAATCGGAGGCCTAAAACTCGCTTTACGCGGTGAACCCCACTATTGGATTTTACTCCAATCCGGGAGATTTGGACGTCTGCCTCTCTCGAGGGGTGCGTACAACTCCCTTTACTCTTGAATGCTCACTTCATTCTTTCGGCCTCTCGGCTAGCCCAGAATGAAAGCAACGGCGGAGAGTATATATCGAAAATATACCTCCAACCCGTGATTAATCAAGAGTAATTCAAGTCCCTAACCTAAAAAGAAAAGATTAATTAAAACATCATAACGTAATCGCTCTAACCTCGGATCATCAAGATCGAGTACAAGGAGGATTAGTTAATCATAATGGAGTGGAGGAGGGGGGGATGAGTAGTAAAGCATGAAAAGAACACAAGCTAAACAAAGAACAATTCTATTAATGAAAACAGGCAAGTTACACTATTGAAATTGAAATTACAAGTGCATGAAAAGTAAATCCTATTCTAGCCCTACAATTAACACTAAGCAAGAGCAAAATTACAATAAAAGCTAAGACAAACTACAATTAAGCTAGGGTTAAACAAAAAGTACAAAGAGAGGGGGAGAGAGAGAGAGAGAAAGCATGAAAAAGGATCAAGAAACAAAGGGGCAGCAACTCCCCCACTCAACCAAAGCTTGCTGAAATGGAGAGGGGGGGGCTCAATTTATAGAAAATTTTCTCGGGTTGGTCACGCCCTCCGACACGCCCTAGGGGGGGCGTGTCGGGGGGCGTGACAGTACTATGTTGACCTCGGGCTCTGGATTCTGGCAGGAGGGATGATTGCTTCGGTACGTCGGTGGTCACGCCCTAGGTCACGCCCGTGACAGGGGGGCGTGACAGGCACGTCATGTCCAAATCATTGGTCGGAAATCCGTCAGTCGTCGAAAAGGAGGGTGTCACGCCCATGTCACGGGCGTGACATGGGGCGTGACAGTACTATTTGCGTGCTGAGGCGGAACGGCATTTAATGCGGCGGCAGCTTTGCGGCAGAGGGCGACACGCCCATGGTCACGCCCGAAGACACGCCCAGGGAGGGCGTGTCAGGGGGGCGTGACAGCGGTTTTTGACCGTTTTCTGTCCCCTCCATCAGGTGTCCTCGGGATCGGGTGACACACCCTAAGTCACGCACAGGGAGGGCGTGACAGGGGGGCGTGACAGGCCATTTTGGCAATTTTTCTGAAAACCTACAAAAAGACAGGAAAAAGTTAGTGGCAATAAAATTTACATAAAAAGGATAAAAATAAACTAATAATAGACATAATTTGACAATATAAAATAGAAAATACGATAATAGTTTATGCTACAAAACGTATTATCACTCGCTCTTCTCACAAAAATGATTTCTAACACCGTGGATTTTGGGGGACAATTGATATGGCCTATTCCCTTTTATAAAACACTCGGGGTATGATTAGCCCACTCCCCAATGATCCCAATATCCAAATGGGGATCATGGTGAAACTACCACTCACGTGATCGGCAGACACTTATTCCCGCACACCGATCCTACATCGCCCACCTTTCAAGTAGCCACCTCCGCCTCCTTCGGGTGGCTCGCGCCCGACCTCCCCATTGTCGGGGATACCTTCTGTGGTCACAGGCTCCACCTGCAAGGGGCGGCAATGCCTAGCCGCCCCTTTCTTACGGCCGTCACCCGCATGCGTGGGTTCCGCCCGCAAGGGGTGACGTTCCCGAGCACCCCCTTCCCGCGGCCATCTCCCATAGTCATGGGCACCTTCTGCAAAAGGGTGGTGTGCTTTGCCGCCCCTTTCTTATGGCAACCTCCCTTGGACACAGACTCCACCCTCAAGGGGCGGCGTGCCCATTCCATGCGGTCGCCTCCAGCGACCGCGAGCTCCACCCACAATAGGCGGTGCACACGAACTCTCCTTTCCCATGACCAACTCCCGAGGCCGAGGGCTCCGCCCACAAGGGGCGGAGATCCCCACCGCTCATTTTTACCGACCTCCTCCAATGCCACCTCCCACGGCCGCGGACTCCGCCATTTCTTCCACTAGCAAGCATTCACTGTCTGTCTGGCCATCCGTCCATGGAAGGCTTCCCTCTTCATTCGATCACTCCTTAACAATTACCGCCATCCATTTTTTAAGTAACTATCCACTAACCATCATGATTAGCAGGAAGCAATATTTATTAAATATTTGACATGCAAATAACAAGCATAATGAGCAAAATATATGCTCAAAACTATACCAAAAATAATAATACCGGGGGTTACGGTGTGTGGATAGACGCATAACTAACGTAACCACCTCTTAGATCCTATAAAAGGAGCCACAAGCCTCCTCATTTCTCATCTTTTTCTCTCCAACTTTCTTCCTCCTCCAGTCGAAGCTCCATCAGATTCCTTCTACGAGATACCTTCAAGCCACCGCTCTGCCACCAGAATTCTCTTAAGTGCAGTCGCACCACCAGAAATTTGCCTAAGTCCCCAAGTGTGTGACGAGGAGAAAATCCCTGCTACGTCAACAGTCTGCACATTCACAATTCTATTACAAATCCTCTTGTGTGGCGTAACCTGTTGCCCGTCGTGAGCATAATTTTTTTCTCTTTTTTACTCTCTCACCCCCAAAGTGTAATGAAGAGTGGCATGTCGCCTTCGATTCTCCTAGAATGTTGTAAGCGCATCCAAATAGTGGATTTTGGTCAGCACAGATTCGACCACATGGGTTTTTACCTAATAAAGGGGTTTTACATGACAAAAAAACATCATGTGTATAATATCTCTCTAATTCGCTGTGTGCGCCCTTGACCACTCCCTGAGCTAAGACAGTCTGTGATACTCCGATCCGACCTGGGCATTGAGTTTGGCCACAACACTTATGATTAGATTTTTCATTGTATATCAACTTCAGCTTGCATGAGCTGCTCTACTTTTTTTCAAAAAACACCTTCAATTTATTTTATATGTTCAGGCTCATCAACTATGATATGGTGCATAGGTTTTAGACGTATATATGTGTGCTTGTGTATCTATAAATATATTAACACATAAACTTATCTCTTGGTAAAGTTCTAATATTAGAATTTCTAAACAAAATATGACCTCATAACCATTCATTCTAAGATTCAATTTTCAATTCAAGCTTGATTAAAACACTGATGCAATAACGACAAGTTCACCGACAATAACACCCCATCCATCACGAGTAATTTAATAGAAGGTACGGTCGCGGCTCCATGCTATATTAAATGGACCGACAAAAGAGTTACGCAATGAAACCATAATTCATTCTAATCTAATAACTCACCCTAAAACAGAGTTACATTCTAGTTGAAGTTTAAAAGGTTAAGAATCACCCATCCAGGAAAGTCCACTATTAAAACACAATAGGAATGAAAGTTACACAAATAGTTTTGGCCTTAAGGCCTTACAAAACCATGTTAATGTTTATAAGAATGTGATTTCCATTCATCGGCACATAGGCCGACAACACATGAAAATATTAATCATAGCACCTGGGCCTTAAAGGGCCCGCTAAACAAAAGTTCTTCAGCCCACTACTTCCAACTTGACTCTGTAGCACCTGCACAAAAAACATTCCACCAAACAGTGGCAACAAGGCAACAATCAACATTAGCTGATCAAATTATAACAACCCCACCCCTTCCTCGGGGTGGCGGTGCTCCTTCTTTGCAAGCAAATATCATGTTTACATTTATCAAGAATGTTTAACTTAAGCACCAAACATCACAACTGTTGGCATGACCGGCCAAACATCCTATAAACTCAGGGAACATTATCGGTGTACTGGATAAACCAGGGTACCACCCTTTGCCATCAAGGGAAATCACTGGTGTATTAGCACCCAAATGGGGAATCACCACGAGTCCCACCAGTATCCTGAGTACCAGACGGAATGGTCTCACCTGAGCATTACTAGCATGGCATACAACCACGACCCTCTCCTATGCCAATGACAACTGTCATATACATTATGTTTATTTAGCCAAATGATATAGTGCGGGTATAGTTCAGCTCTTTCCCATTGGTCAGATCGTCGTGCCAATTAACCACAACGATGTAGGCCAGCCTCCCCTTTCTTATAATCCATAATACTAGGGATTCGTTCTACGGTTGGCACTCACGGACAATGAGACTAGGCACTCCAATCACTCAGCTTAATAAGTTAGACAGTTTGTCCCCAGGATACGAGCTTCACAATCACGACAAAAGCTCACTCAGAGCCATTTCCAATATAAAGCCAAAATAGTAAAATTTCTTCGGAGTCTTCTCCAGCAAGCACAACAAAACATCACCAATCTAGAGCAACTTGTCTTGAGTGGCTTTACACAGCTTGCCTAATCCATACTCACACTTACAAATACTATATGCAAAGTATACTCAGGGATAAACTTTTATACCCGATGGAAAACACCTTTTTCTCCACCAATAAGTGGCGGCTTTCACGCAAACATGCTAAAAGAGGACTTCACTTTTCGAAGAGGAGAAACGTTACCCTTGGCGCGTGTTTCAAAGCCATAGCTCAATCACAATAGATTTCATAATGGATGTCCTTGTATAGATTTGGTTTCCACACACCGATTCGAACTCTAAATCAACTTCCTCTTTGATGGCCACAAATCGGGTGGCTATCGTAAACTCCAGGGAGTTGCTCCAGTTTGAGGGGGAGGAGGAAGGTTTGGCCTTCTTCCCTAAACCCACTCCACTTGAACCCGCAACCCTCGTTCCCGACCTTTGCCTTAGTTCTAAACACACTGGAGGGTACATATGGAGCCTCTAATGGTTGCAGGCTTCGATCCCGCTAGAAAATCTTGTACTGAAGTCCACTCCATCTTTCTTCGGATTAGGAGGAAAGAAAGAATGACAAAAAGCACCATGCCTTCCTCAAATCCTTGCTTTAAAACCTAGATGGTATGGAACCCTAGCCATACGATCTAACCTAATTAGAATAGATGGACAAGATCAACCCTAACTCTTAATTTAAAGGTAAAGTTCTACCGTATTTAGCTGCTTAATGACTGGAAGACAATCGTTTGTCCAGAACACTCGACGAATCATCCATACCACCCGATGAATTTCGACTAGACCACTCAATGAATTCGTTCAGACCACTCGACGAATTCGTTCAGGCCACTTGACAAATTCATCTCGACCACTCGACGAATCCACTTTGACCACTCGACGAATTCATCTTGACCACTCCCCGAATTCACCTATATCACTCGATGAATTCACTTACGCAATCGATACCATTCAACGAATTCCTTAGATCACTTGACAAATTTGACATGGTCATTTTCAACTAGAAGACCTGGGGTGTTACACCGGTTATTCAAGTAATATAAAACGAATAGCTCACTGAGTATCGATATCACAAAGAATACTAGACGCTCATACGATTTGAAGATTTAGCAAAGTTGAATGGAAAAGAGGAGAATAGAATTATAATTTGTTATCTTGGCGGAGGTTTCTAAATTTTAAAAATGGAAAAATAAAACTACACTTATATGGGTCTCCTTCACCGCTTCACAATCATGAACATATGTGTAGGTCTCCTTCACTACTTTGCTCGAGAGAATTTGGTGAGGGTCGCTGACACCTCATTAATTGCTATCGTAGCAACACCTAATGAAATCATAAGAAAACCAAACAAATGCAAATCGAGGCTAAACCTCCTAATCTAATCCAAATGAAATTGACATTTAAACCAAACCATATGTAAGATTGTTAGGTATTGTAAAGTCCCTTGAACTAAGATGAATTGAGTTGTATTTGATGCTCTCTATTTAGTTATGTGCTTGCATGATTATATTGCTAAGTATAAACCAATGTCAGGTTACAATGGATCCGGAAACACAGGACTATACAATGTAATCCCTCATTGTGCAGGCCAATGTGTTAACTCACGTGTAATCTCTCTATTGGGGTGTACTTCTATTCCAAGCGCATTTGAAGAATCAAGGAAAGACCAGGTGCTGAAATCAGAAGAATAGAAATTTACCTAAGTAAAAGTTGACGAGTGCTAGAAATTACACACGATGAATTCAACGATTATCTAGGAGTATACTTGGCGAATTCGACGAGTATCCAGTACTATACTCGACGAATTTTACTTAGGTAAATTTCTGTTCTTCTGATTTCAGCACCTGCTCCTTCCTTGTTCCTTCTAATGCACTTGGAATAGAAGTACACCCCAATAGAGTGATTATACATGAGTCAACACATTGGCCTATACAATAAAGGATTACATTGTATAGTCCTGTGTTTCCTGACCCACTGTAACCTGACATTGGGTTGTTCTTAGCAATATAGTCCTGCATGCACATAACTAAATAGATAACATCAAATACATCTCAATTCATCTTAGTTCAATGGACACTTATTCAAATCAGGGTTAATGTGGATACAATACCCAACAATCTCGCCCTATTTTAATAAGTCAGAACCGTACAGACTAAGATGATTTGTACACACAATAAAGCATGAAAATGAAAAGACATAAGAAAAATAAGAAATAAACACATTCTCAGACAAAACAATAAAAATATATATATATATATATAAATGAAAGTTCTTTGCAGGGGCAACCAGTGTCTACAAACATCAACTTAAAGAAACCCTCAAGTATGTTTTCCCTTGCCTTTTTGAATTTGTCTGGTAAAATATGCTTTTGGATTTAGATAATATCTTAGCAGGGCTGAAGAAGCATTTGGATCATCAATATTGTGTTTCCTAAAATTAAGTTTTCGTTTAGTGCATGCTACCTCATACTTTTGCCATTCATCCGTGCTATAATAATCACATCTATTTTTATTTGCTAATTCCACTCTCTTGAAGGTGTCCAGAATTATACTCTTGGAAATTGGACTCCATACCTCAACCATTTCTCTTTTCGTATCAGACCTAACAGCAGACGGGCCTTCACCATATCTTTTTCTTTTCTGAGCTGGTGGAGGTATGTCTTCTACAATATGAACATCTGGATGGGAAGCAGCAACAACATATTTTGGTTAAAACTGAGAGAATTCCTAAGTGTTAGTCCAGAAAAGAGAATAATCCTAAGTAGTATTAACATGAACATCCACTGGAGCAGGCACTACAGGTACTGGAATCCTTGTATCAACATGACTTGCCCTACAAAACATCTCACAATAAAGCCAGCTAAAATGGTCATAACTATAGTCATTGACTCTATTGAAGTTTTTTTACCATGGTGGCTTCAAGGGATGTCACCTTAGCTTTCCACTCATCCTCCCCTTTCTGACTTCTTCAAGTACCTTGGCTGCTATGGCTTTGCTATAGTAGAACATTTGATCATCTAAATAGTTTATTCCCTCATTTTGTGCATTAATGACCATTTTGACGTTAACATCAACTTTCTGAAGAACATCAAAGTTACTTTTTAGCTTTGTCATAGTATGTACAATCTTCTGACCACCTTATACAAAACAAGAGTCAATCCTATCATCTAGCTTGTAAAAATGAACCTTGATCAATGCAAGGCCGTTATTAATATCTTTCTCTGTCTCCTTGACTTTCTTTAGCACTTTCTTCAAAGAACGATCAAACATGCCTGTTGCATGGCCATCGGGACTTGTATAGATTTCAGAAGAGGGATATCTACACTGATACTAGGTATGTCTATAACTAGAACATTGGGAGGGGAAGGGAGATCTTCACTTCCCTCTGAGTAACTAGAAGACTCTTCCATATGAGAGATTTGAGCTTTAGTAGACATCCTAGTAGCTAGAGCCTCTAGGATTGGAGGATGCACCTCTACATCTCCTTCCTCATCAGACAGATCAACAATCTCTACCTCCTCCACTAGAGGTACACCTGGAATTTCAGCCATTCTTCTTTGTAGTTTTCTAACAAACCTATAAGTTTGTGTCTGCATTGAGATCGAAGGGTGAGTCAGCTCCCCCTCAGTCCTAATAAGTTAAACAATCGAAAGATTTACAATCAGGTTCTCTGTGGCAACTGTCTCAGTAGAATCAATGACATTATCAGTAGCTGTCATGTCCTCATCAACATCAACCTCATAATCAGCAATATCCAAATCATTTGCAGCAGCATCTAAATCAATATAATAGGTTAAACCTCCAGATTAGTAGCAACCAGAACATCTTTAACTGCTATCTCATACTCAGCCTCATCAAGCACTAACTCAACAACAACAGCATGGCATATATCAACCACCTCAGAAAGTAGGTCATCTATATCTTCAACTGTAACTACAGCAACTGGATTTGGAACTGAAACCTCTGTAGCTTAAGCTTGTATCTCTATCTCAGGACTAATTGGAACATCTTTCCCAACAGTAGTAGGAATACTCAAGGGTACTAACTAAGTGGCCACTTGCATCGCAACAGGCCCCCCCTCCATTCCTACACTCTATCTCTCAGGAATCTAACTAGGGGTAGGAGAAGAAATCCTTTTGTCAAGAACTACCTCCTCCACATAAGGAAGCACTCTGACTCCACCTGGCCTCTGGATCCTCCTGTCCCACCTGGAAAATATTGACGAGTTTATTTTATTCAAGTGGTGGATATGGACACCTTTGGTCATATTGAAGGTGGCACAGTCAAGGTGATTCTGATACAAACTCATAATTCTTCCAAGATTTGGTGCTCGAAGACTATCTTTAATCCTTGCAAACATCACTGCACCGCAGTCTTGTTTCTTTCAGCAGATGATGGCTACAAGAATCTTGAACATTTTAGAGGAAAGGTAATCGTGGGATCCAGTCTTGCATAGCAGAACCTTTAAAATGATGTTTGATGGTAACTTACCTTCCTCATTAATTGCTTTGCGCTTAATTTCCTTGGTAACTCTGGGCAAACCATAGAATAACTTAGCCCTTGAGAAGTCCTCTTCTTCAAGCTAATCGGCCTCGTTACATTCTGGAAGCTAGTAGTACCGTGCAAGGAGGGATGCCTTCACCTTGACTCTGATCTGACGAACCTTCCTCTTGATCACTGTGTCTTCATGGCGAAGCTTTGCATTGGAGAAGAATTAAAGAACATCTTGATATAACACTTTGCACAGATTTTCAAGGATGAAGGACAAACCAACAGTTTCCAACATGAGTATCACATTCCTGAATTCATCGGTGGCCGAGGCGAACCCAGTTCAAAAAAGTTCCCCACAACCGAGAAATCTACTTGTATATTAAGGAGCCATAGAAGACAGTGAGTTGAGAGGGAGGACAATCGACTCTGGACAAACTGCGGCGGCCGTGACTGAAATCGAACAACGAATGAGAAATTTATGGAGGTACTGGGAGCACTATACTGTCTCTTATTGTTGTCAGAGCTTGCTGGAATGGCTATAAAACACGAATCGAAGAGGATGACGAATCTCTGTTGCGAGATACAAATCTTCAGGAGGAGAAATCGGTGGAATCTGAAGGCTCGTTTGACAAAAAGAGTAAGGTTTTCCCGAGAAGTTTCATATATATATATATATAGTTTAAGACTGGGGAAATGATACGTACCTGAAAACCGAAGGCTCTTTGGATCCAATATAAAAGAAAATTTAACCTAAGTCCAATTTGTCGTGATTCACCAGAAGCTAAACCGAATTTGAAGAGTTTCGTCGTTGAAACTAGTAGTATTTTGACCAATCATCGATTTCGAATGAGTAATATCCGACGAATTTTCCATGGAAAATTTTCCCTGCTTAATGATGTACTTCCCGAGAGAATTCATGTCTCCTTTGCCATCTTTAAGAGTCCTTGTTTAGCATGCCTAGTTCCATTTTGTAAAATGAGAACTTGGCCATGTCCAGTGGCTTCATTAATATATCTGCGACCTGCTTATCCGTAGGGACATAACTGAGAGTTATATTCTTGTTCTCCACATGCTCCCGAATGAAGTGATATCTGGTCTGACTTCAATGTGCTTTGTCCGGCTGTGAGAGACTGGATTGTTTGCAATCGCTATTTCACTAGAGGAGTGACAAAACATCGGTATCTCCTTGAAATATAGGTTGTAATCCTCAAGCGAATTCCTGATCTAAAGAAGCTGTGCGCAATAACTACCAGCAGATATGTACTCTAACTCGGCAGTGAAAGTTGCCACACAATTTTGCATCTTGCTGCTCCATGAAATAAGCCTTCTTTCGAGGAATTAGCACGTCCCAGAAGTGCTTTTCCTATCATCTATACTACCTGCAAAATCTGTATCTAAAAATCCAATTATCTTAACATCGTTACTTCTTGGGTACCATAAGCCAAGATTTGGTGTACCCTTAAGGTATCTCAAAATCTTCTTTGCAATGACGTAAGAGATTCCTTAGAGTTCACTTGAAATCTAGCGCAC